>OY992876.1:402408442-402448442 GCA_963921405.1 Cepaea hortensis
ATGTCGAATTTTATAGACAGACAGCCATCATTCTTAGGGTTGTTCATCAGAAAAGTGAAATTAGAATCCATTGCAAACTTGTTGTTTTCTGTTCCTTGCTAGGATTGTATTATCTGATAATATAGTTAATCTGTTGCACTCCGAACAAGTCCATAAGTGCCCAGATCTCCCATCTCCCCCAACATAGGCATCAGTGCTGATAATACCAGATCTATGTTTGTTGAGGCTTCTCCAGATGCGCTTCTCGTGTCTGGTCGTGCCAATTCTTATTCCCGAATCTCTCATTCTGGAAAACGGCGTGGATTCACTGGCGTCAAAGTCCTCCGCTCTCGACATCTATCTAAGGGCATTCATTATTATTATTATTATTTTTCGCTCGCTCGCTTTGAACTCAAGCGCAGTCCATACACACTACTTCTAGTAGTGCTGGACTGACTTTTACGCATGGATTAGCTTTCCCTATTAACAATGTCCCTTCTCTTCAGGCGAACCCACACCGACTTCAGAGGTACTTGTAATTTACGTTCCCAAGTCAAGGACGACAGGTCAACATTTTAGTTCAGCTGTCCGGTGAAGAGGTTGAACACCTTACCTCTCGGCATTAGCACACCGAGTGTTTAACTTATCCTTTCAGCCATGATGACCTTTTTGTTTGCATATCCGATTTACAGGACAACGCTGTCAACACCAGCACTGCTGTTGTTAATGTCTTGGCAAGTTTACCTTCAGAAGTTTGCCATTGCTTTCTGAACCTCCGCCTCCCATACCATCACGTTAAAGCCCAGCGCCACACGGTCTGCTGCCAAATCGGTCGCAGCTGTGTTTCGAACGCAGTAAGCGGAATTACGAACCGCGTCCGTAACGCCTTTGCCACGGAGACCGGCCATGATGACCTACATGGGCATTAATAACATCGGCACGATCCATGGGCTAGACATCAGCAAGGAATGCAGGGTCAGCCAGTTGATCAGCTCGTTCATTTCCCTCAACTCCTGCATGTGCCGGGACGAAGATGCAGGTGACTACGGACAACAGACCGCCACAGCGATTCAGTGTCTACGTACAGAACCCGACTCGACCATTCATTGAATCACTTAGTACACACATGTTGGTATAATACTGTAAGTACGGCTAAATGAAAGCGCGTGTTACTGTTATCACCTCCATCATCATGCTGCTCGTGGTCATAGATTGGGCACCACTGGTTTCTTGAACGGTTCGGCCCGCTGAACGTGCCGTGAATGCCCACGTACTTCTGTTGCTTGTGACAGATCCATCTGTATAGATAAGCACGTCGTGAGTTTTTATTGTGAGTTTTATTGCCATCCTCACCTCTGAAGTCGGTGTGGGTTCACATGAAGGCGAGGGACACTGGTAATTAGAAAGCTAATCCACACGCAAAATATCAGTCCAGTGCATTAGAAGTTGATCTGGACTACGCTGGAGTTCAAAGCGAACGGTCGCAAAGAAACAGAGTATAGAAGTACAGTACTATTATCGGTATAGTTGTAATGGAAGGATAGTAAATACATAACGTCTCTCTCTCTCTCTCTCTCTCTCTCTCTCTCTCTCTCTCTCTCTCTCTCTCTCTCTCTCTCTCTCTCTCTCTCTCACACACACACACACACACGCACACACACACACACACATTCGTACGTACATTTACAAGCTTGATTGCCTGCCTGCCTTGCAATCAGGTGGCAGTTGGAACGATTAGCAGTAGTATGACTCTTTGCTGGCTATTGAACGAAGGGACGGAGCACGTATGGGAATGTCTTGAGTGCAGTGATGTCGGTTCTTAGCTGAACTCAACTTGGCATGTATATGCAGCAGAAATGGCAAAGGTCCGAGAATCCTTTCGGCGGGCCATGAGAGCGACGTTCTGCTAAGGACCTGTTACATGATGACCTTTTTCTGATATCGTCCTCCCCAACCCCTCCCGTTTGCTTGCTTTGAATTCGGGCGTACACAGGGCCGGATTTATACTTGATAAGGCCCTAAGCTATTTGAAATATGGGGCCCTTTATAAGTCCAGATATTCTATGTCAGTGACAAATTGCTCACTCGGACAATATTTTTTGGGGCCCCCAAGAAAGTGGGGGCCCCAAGCTATAGCTTGTGTAGCTCATACGTAAATCCTGCACTGGGCGTACTCCTTACACGTGCTACTCATCTTTTTTTTTTTTTTTTTTTTTTTTTTTTTCGTTCATCCGGAGTGTTTTTTCAGATGTGATTGCGGTGTGTCTGTTATGCGCCCTTGGGCCGAAACCCGTAGGCCAACACATCGACTTTAGCGTGCATTTTTGACCAGGTAGCATTCCTGGGAGACTCTCACTTTTGTGGCGCCATCTGCAACCATGCTGGCCAAGGTGGAACGGTCGAAGACAACGGTCATCCCTCAAAGGAAGGCAGGGTCAGTCCATAGCATTTTCCGCCATCCAAGGTTGCTTCCATAGTTGCAGGGCCGACACATAACGCCCTGGATCTGGGCTCACCGAGGGAGATCGTCACGTCCTGCTCATGGCTGCTTTAAATCCTCACTTCAATATATTGGTCATTTCGTTTCCCCGGGTCATTCCCGCACAAACCAGACAGGTTTGCAGACGGCATCCACTCAGCGAGTTTTCGGACATGTGCTTGTCGTTGTGCCCATCAGAGCTTTTCCAGGCTCAACAGACATTCGGAAAACTACCCAGTCAGAGCTGTTCCGAACAAGAGCGGCATTCGGAAACTAGGTAGTCAGAGCTGTTCCTAGCACGAGAGACATTCGGGCGAGACATTTCACTCGGACGTAATTGCGTAGTGTCAATTTTTAGTTTGCCACCCGTAGGCCGACACTTCCGACTTCTGGCGGGCATTTTTTAGTGAGGTTAGCCTTCCTCTGGTTTCGAGACACGTTAGACTGTTGTAATGTCACCCACATCTCAGCTGGTCAAGATAGAACGATCAACGATATCGCGGACGGCCCTCAAGGGAAGGCAGGGGCAGACCATGGGCATCATCTCACTATCCGAGGAGGCTTCCATAATTGCAGAGCCGGCACATATTGCTCTGAGACTGGGCTCACCCAAGGAGTTTCCACGTCCTGCTCATGGCTGCTTTTGTTTCTCACTTCCATGTGTTGAGCATCCCGCTTGCCACTGATCGCTCAAGCACACACCAGGAGCGGTCAGATTGCGGGCGACATCCACTCGGTAAGCTTTTGCTTGTGACTTCAACCCACGCAATAGGTACGCTCGCCGTGCGTTCCATTTTGCGTTGAGACGTTCTTCCACTTATATCTACACTCTCTATGAGTTAGATACAGAGTTTCCGTAACCATGCCCTTCGACTGGGGCACTTTTCTTTCTTTTTTGTACTCGCTCACGAGGTAGGCTACATGTACTGCCGGCTCAGCACCTTACCTTCGTGCAGCAGTGAACGGGAAACGGTCTGGCCCTCTCATCCAGGAATCGCTCATATCCCCCAGCTGAGAGCCTTCGAACATGTATCAGACCTGAGCATGTAGCTTGCTCAGTATCACGTTTCTATTTTCCGGTAGACGGGTATCGGCCTGGCTCTCAGATCCGAGGGTTTGTGGCTTAGAGGCGTTCAGCCACAGCCCTCGACAGGGAGCCTTAAGAGTTTTGTCCGAACCAAGAAATTCTGCCTTCGTGCACCTGATTTAAATTTTGACTGCTATCCTCAGTCTATACCTGCAGAGCAGCAGGTTGTGTCTCTCTTAGTCTGGTCCCTATCCCATAAGCTGTCCGATATGTAATTTTTCACCCATCGGCAAGCAAATGGGGTCGATGGGACACGCAAGCTCCCCCACCACGTCAAGGTGGAGACACATCGGGGGAGGTGCTACTCATCTCATCTCATGTTGTTCCTCTTGTACCTTGCGGTGTCGAGGCGATGCATAAACAGCGGGAGAGTGCCCGTTTATAGGCTTCATGTATCGTGGTTCTCATGGACTTGATTCCCCCTGCCCATCGTTTACGTGACTGACCTCTTCTTCTGCTTCCATTTGGTCTGTACATCATTGCTTGTTGTTGTATCCTGTTAGTTGGGTAACCTAGTTACATGGCAAAGCATTTGACTTGCTGCCTTCTAATAAAATCTATCTCTGTTATAACCCCCACTTTAGTCCTGATTTCTTCATTTGTGATTTAACTTCCTGATATATTGAGTATTCTTCTCTGGAATCGCATATCTGCTGTTGTGATTTTTCTTTTCTCTTTTTCTGGTCATCGTCCAGCTTTGGCATTGGTATCATAGAGCTGGTAGGAAGATTGTGTTGTAGACTGCCTTTTTTTTTCTTAACTATTGACAGGTGTTTGTTCGTTGGTATTGGTGCCATTTGTCCAATGAGTTGGTTTGCCTTATTGCGTCTATTGTCTATCTCTCGTCTTCTGATTTGCTATTTGATATTAAACTTCCTTACTACTACTACTACTACTACTACTACTACTACTACTACTACTACTACTACTACTACTACTACTACTACTACTACTACTACTACTACTACTACTACTACTACTACTACTACTACTACTACTACTACTAGTAATTTTCACTACCGGAGTGCACTGGACAGCTGTTTGCGCGTAGATTAGATTAACTTTATCTTATTACTAGTGTCTCTCGTCATCAGGCGGAAACACTCCGACTTCTGAGGCACTTATAGTTTACGTCCCCAAGTTAGGAACAAGAAGTCAACATTTTAGTCCAGCTAACCGGTGTAGACCCCGTTGAATCCGCTGCACCCACCATCAGCGCACGGGAAGTTTACAAGCAAGAGCTGTCAGCTCCCAATACCTCTGAGTGTTTTGTCTCTTCTGTGTCCTCACTACTATCAACGTTCTCCTCAAATACCCCATCCCCTTTGCCTTTGGATATTATCGGCATTAAAAGGTTTGGCCGGTTGGCCGGCTAAGGGGCAGTGAACGATGCCCTGTCACCGAGTCGAATGTTAAACAAATAAGGGGACAGCACACAACCCTGTCGGACAGCTTGCTTGATGTAAAACCAATCGTATTCGCCATCTATTCTAACTGCTGCTTGTTGGTCTAGATAAAGAGCATTTTTATGAGTTATACTACATGTGATGCAAAGCCCATTTTTCTCATTATTTCCCTAAATTTATGATGTTGTACACAGTCAAATGTCTTTGAATAATCCACAAAACATGAGGACAGGTTTACTTTAACTTCTATACACTTCTCTATTATTAAACGCATGTAGATTATGTGATCTCTTGATCCTCTTCCCTGTCTAAATCTAACTTGAACCAAGTTAATCTCTTCTTCCATGTTCTTACGAAGTCTTCCCATTATGTGTTTTAGTAGAAGTTTACTTGCATGACTCATCAGGGCAACAGTTCTACAGTTGGTGCATAATTTCAAGTTGCCCTTTTTTGGTATTGGAATAAAGATAGTTCTCTTCCAATTTTTTGGCCATATACCATATTTCCATATCTTTTTACATAATGCGTGATATATTTGTATGCTTTCTTCTTCTCCCTCTAAATTAGTTTAGCTGGTATCTCATCACTTCCTGGCGATTTACCATTCGTCAGGTTCTTTAATTGCCCATTCAATTTATTCTAATGAGGGTTCAGGTTCTGGCTGTTTTGATTGGTTCATGTATCTCATTCATATCGTCAGTCATTCATATCATACTTTCCACTGTAATATCCCTGCCTTCTAGAATTCTTCTAGATTCTGTCAGTGTATTTCCCAGCTTGTCACAGATAACATTTAATTGAGGTTGTGCATTTCTTGTCAATAACTTAATTTCTTTGAACATTTTGTAATCCCTTCCATTCTTATGATAGTGCTCTATACTTTTATATATATATATAGGTTTTTGCATTTTCTTGTGTTCTTCTTATTTCTCGTTAGTAATTGTCTAGTAAATCACAGACAAAAGCTGTAAAGGACATGCAACTAATGTTTTGGTTGGATGAATCCAATTATACGAATGAAAAGTATACCGCAAGACATCTTTGCGATGTCGATTTAAAAATAACAGATTAACATATTTTTTTCATGTCTATTGTATGATGTTGAGATCAACATCAAGGTGATTGTTCTAGGCAATTTCACGGTCAGTAGTATGTCATTGCTTTCTGAACGAGAAATCGTTTCAATCCAGCTGATCGGTGTATGGAATTAACCCCTTACCTCGCCAGCAGTGCACCGGGAATTTAAGAGATAGAGCGCTATTATCCGTTTGACCACGTCAAAACTGGAAAAACCAACAAACGCGGCCAGTGAAGATTCCCACACTACAAAACCAGAACCGCCCCTCTGCACCATCTCTGCATTTTAATGTGCGTTATGACATGACCTAGTTCAAAGGGTATTGTAATTCTCGCTGGATGTGCCTGGTTGCGTGCATGTGAATTAGTTCGTTACTAGTCTCCAGTGGCGGAGCTATGGTGGGTGTCAGCCAGTGCAGTAACTTATGGTCTAATACATTGCGGCGACTCACGGGTCCTGAACTGATTCAGCGCTAAACAAAAAGTAGGTTTGGTGGTACACAATCAAATGAACAAGTGTGATCATGTAAATTTCCGTTCTGAGATTACTGAGCATTGAAATTTCGGAAGATACCACGAAACAAAACAAATAACACGATGACACTAGGATGTCGAAATAGATCACATTTGGAGATTATTATCCTTCGGCAGTGAATCAGTTAATGCAGTTCCCTTCCTGTTTAAGGTCCAGCAGAACCCACAAGAATCTGACCATTCCACCCGTGAATAAATCAGAATTGTCCTTACTTCTTCAGATGCCACTAAATCGGAATATTTCTTCCTTGTCAGTTGCTGACTCAATCGGCATTTCCATTTCCTTTTAATTTCTAATTATATCAGAACTGGAGGTGGTGAAAAATTTCGAATACCTTGGGTCATTGATTACCAACAATGGTGACACAATACCCGGTCAACAAATGACCGCAGAAGTCGGATGTGTCGGCCTAACGGCGCAAGAACGCAGCTCTGCTGTAAACAGGCAAAACGCAATCACGTCCGACAAAAACCCTCGGGATGACCGCATAAGAAGAAGAAGAAAAGACGAATATCTATTGCTCTTCAAAGACTAAAACAAATGAATGAATTGTGGAGTGGGACAGATTGATTGATTGATTGATTGATTTAGGAATCAACATCACATCATTCGGGGCATTCCCATAAGCGCTCCGTCCCCATCCTCAGCAGCCAGCGAAGAGTTCCAACACCAATAGTACCAGTAGCAATCTGATTATATGTCTGTCTCGCCTTTCCTCTGAGCGTTGAGCGTCGGCCAGATCCCCCCGTCACTCCTCGCTGTCTCATTCTTGCCAGACCATGGTAATCCATTTGCTCCAACGAGGTGTATACGTGCTCCCACAAGACCGCAACCACGTCTGCCTTGTCAAGTATCAATACTCCACCAAGTTCTGCAGAGCCAGCCAATCTCTCCGCCTGTTCATTTCCCAGCACACCGGCATGCCCCGGAGAAAAGATCCAGGCGATGCTTGTCACCCGTGTCCTCCGAAGCGAAGCAAGCCACTCCGCACGAAGCCTGCCCGTCCTCACCCTCGTCCGCATGCTTTCTGAGTCAGTTACAATCACAATGTGTGTGTGTGTGTGTGTGTCGTATTCTCCATCCAGCGGAGAGCCGCAGTGACTGCCTCCATCTCCATTCTTAAGCTGGATGTTGTGGAATCATATGCCAGGCTCTCCTGCACCAAACGTCGACCATTAGCTTTGGCTATGAACCCCCAGCCACTTCTCTCACCTCTTGACACCGAACCATCTGTGTAGATAATCACATCATCCGAGTGAGCATTGTCCTGAATTAGTTACTGGGTTTCCACTTCCGTTGCCCCTGCTGGCCACTCCCTGCACTCCCGGCTCAATGTGATTATAACTCTGCACAAGTCCGACTGCTCCGCTGGCACTCTGACCCACTCCTCTCCTCGCCTAATGTTCTCCAAGGGGCACACCTGTCTGATCGTATCCTCCGCCTGAGCCATCCATGATTTCCCTCTTATCAGTCGCTGGCCCTTAACTGCGTCCAGCGCCTCATGCAGTGGGTGGTCTGTGTCTGCAGCTACTCTGAGGTATGCCTTCGCCTGCATCACCTTGAGCCTACCAGCAACAGTCGGCAGACCAAGGATGTAACGCATACACACTACTGGGGTATCTCTGGTGCATCCCAGAATGACCCGCATAGCTTCGTTCTGTATGCGCTCTAACTTCACCAGCTGACTCTCTGAGACAGTGAGCAGTCCTAATCCATAATCAATTACTGAGAGGATCAAGTGCTGGTATAGTGTGAAAAGCATTCTCTGCTCTGTGTCCATTGCAGCCATAGTTTTAAGTGCACTGAGTCCCTTTTGAGATCTTGTCACAACCGTCTCCACATGGTCCTTGAAGGATAGGCTCCTGTCAAATGTGATCCCCAGATCAGACAGAACTACAAAAGTTAAGATATTTAGGAGTATGCATCTTTCCCATTGCAACATACGCCTATGCGACCTGGACACTTACTAAACAAACTGAACAGCCCATAAATGCCTTTGAATATAAATGTTATAGACGAGTTCTAAGAATATCTTGGATAAAGAAAAGAACAAATGCTTCAAGAGCTGAATATTGAAGAAGTTTGGCTAGGTAAAAAACGACAAAACAAAGAAAATTGAAATATCTTGGTCACTTGAAACGTCACGAAAGGTTGGTGAGAACAATAATGGAGGATATATGCCTGGGAAGAGAGGGAGAGGGCGGCCAAAGAGAAGATGAGTGCAGGATGTGGCGGATGATCTTGAGATGGGTGTATCGGACTCGGGACATCTTGCTTATGACCGAGAGGTTTTCCGGAAGGTTGTTATGGGGGTGAGGTTCTGCAAAGGACATGCTACTGAATGAATGAATCAGAATGTTGCTTCTCTATTATTCTGTCACTATCTTTCTTGCCCTGACTATCTCTGACAAAATCATAATTTTAATTTTCTATCCATCTATTACTACATTCTCTCTCTCTCCCCCCCCCCCCCCCCCCCCTGTCCGTCTCTGACTAAATCAGAACTTTCGGTTTCTATCCATCCTTGTCAAAATCAGAAGTGTTCTTTTCCGTCTCCTTTTCTATACATTTTCATTTCTGTTCATCTCTAAAATCAGAATACTTCTTATCTACTCATCTCTGACTCTATTAGAACGTTCTTGTTTCATCAGTCTCTGACAAAATCAGAAATTTTCTTTTCTATTCATCTCCTTTTCTAATCATCTCCTTATCTATTAATCTCCTTGTTTATCCATGTCCTTGTCAATCCATGTCCTTGTCTGTCCATCTCCTTGTGTATAGATCTCCTTGTCTGTCCATCTCCTTGTCTATCCATCTTCCTGTCTATCCATCTCCTTGTCTATCCATCTCCTTGTATATCCATCATCTTGTTTATCCATTTCCTTGTCTACCCATCTCCTTGTTTATCCATCTCCTTGTTTATCCATCTCCTTGTCTATCCATGTCCTTGTCTATTAATCTCCGTGTCAATCCATCTCCTTGTCTATCCATCTCCTTGTTTATCCATCTCCTTGTTTATCCATCTCCTTGTTTATCCATCTCCTTGTCTATCCATCGCCTTGTCTATCCATCGCCTTGTCTATCCATCGCCTTGTCAATCCATCTCCTTGTCTATCCATCTCCTTGTCTATCCATCTCCTTGTCTATCCATCTCCTTGTCTATCCATCTCCTTGTCTATCCATCTCCTTGTCTATCCATCTCCTTGTTTATCCATCGCCTTGTCTATCCATCTCCTTGTCTATCCATCTTCCTGTCTATCCATCTCCTTTTCTATCCATCTCCTTGTTTATCCATCTGTCTAGATTATAACTTTCCTTTTCTAACCAAATCTAACATAAAACTTTACTTCATTGCTATTTTGTAACTAAAACATAAACTTCCTTGTTCTGCCCAGAACAGCGGATATTTTGTTGTTGTTGCGTTGGCTCACTTTGAACTCAAACGTAGTCCATACACGTGCTGTGGCTTATAGTGCACTGGACATCTGAGGTACTTGTAATTTACGTCACAAAGTCAAGGACGGGAAGTCAACAGTTTAGTCCAACTGTCCGGTGTAGGGGTTGAACCCGTTACATCGACATCAGCTCCCTGGAAGTTTAAGAGCGAACACTTATCCATTCGGCCATGCTGACCCGCGACGCCGGAAATAACTTTGACATTTCGGTGTCGTCTCCTGTGATGTCATTATACGCGACCCAGATCATCTACACGCCTACACCCACAGAGACGCCACTGCTAATGTGACGTGGTTTAGGCGTGTAGCGTGTACCTAACTGTGTTCTGTGTACGATGATATATTATATGGACTTTCTGAACTCCCAACTATTAGAGTTGACTTTACGTGAGTGTGTCCTGCGCAGGTATTTAACAACATAGTGAGAAGTTATTTGTCGGTTGAGAAGTGGTTATGTACGAGTTTGAGAACACCTTTGCAAGATTCTTCTTCTGCCTTCCTCTTGAGGTGGGGGGTGGGGGGGGGGTGGGGGGGGGGGGGGTTGCGGCACACCAACACAAACTGTGAACCTCAAAGGTCAATGTATCCGACTTTGGCATGCATTTGACAACGGTTTTAGTCTTAGTCAGATATGACTGAGCTACCCTATGACAATAGACGGTACTACTTGCTTTCTGTTAGCACCGAATGGTGGGCAGCGCTCACCAAACCCGACACCCCACATTGTACCAACGACTTGAGGTGGAGGAGCGAAATTGGAGGGTGGGGGGGGAGGGGGGTTACAAGCCCTGTCCTGGTGCGGGGGGGAATGCGACCTAACGACCAAATGTTATGTCAGGGTAGACCAGGCCCTAAGCCTTGGTCGGAAACTAGTCGAACAGGCGGACAATTAGAGCAATGCTTTGCTGATCCGATAGCTTCTGCAGCTTGTCTTGTTCCAGATGTATTGGTGATTCCTTTCCTAGGGAGTAAACTAGGCAGGCCTAGAGAGGGCTCATACTGCATGGACAACACATGGGCTCTAAAATTCAGCCCAGGCTTTGTGTTATGGGGTTGTTATTATGCCTGTATTGTTTTCGTTTTTTTAAGCACAGTAACTATTGTCTGTCAATACGGCCAGGTGCCAGTACAGCTTCCTTTAGACCAGTGGTTCTCAACCTTTTTTTGGCCCATGCAACCCTTCACCATATGTTCAGAACGTCACCCCCTCCCCCCCCCCCCCTTTTCGTATTTCCTTCCCATAAATCCCTCGTCCCTACACAGTATACATAAAAATGGAAGCTAAGTTTAATAACACACATTAGATCAAGTCTAGACGTCTACATAAAACGTGATTTGCGGGTCTACTTACGTTATAAAACTAATTTCAGAAGGGCGAGAGGTACAGAACCGTAAAGTATGGAGGGAAAAAACGATATCAAGTAATCGATTCTTGTATTAATGCGATCTTGAAATAATCTTAATTCTCCCCTGGAAACCCTAAAATTTCCCCCTAAAGGGTGGGGGGGGGGTGGGGGGGGGGGTTAGGGGGGGGGGGAATTCTCCACCGGTTGAGAACCACTGCTCTAGACAGATTACATCCAAGGATGTAACGTTGATAGGTTTTCTTTCCTAAGAAATTTGCCAGGGTCGTGACTTTACGACGATTCTTTACGATTTCCAACATCCGTGGGACTTTTTACGTGCACCCCAACTTGCACTTGGGGCCTCCTGTTTTTACGCCTTTATCCGCGAAGGCTAGGTATTCGATCTCACTACCAGAGACATCGTGATACAGTTAAAAGCCAGTGGTTCTTGGAAAAAAATACCCAGCCGTATGCTAAGGTCAAACCCAGTACTTCCTGAGTTTCCAACGCCCTTAGAGAAATGTCGGGGTGGAGGACTTTGACGCCAGTTAATCCACTTCGTTGTCCAGAATGGGGGACTTGGAAGTTAGACTTGGCACGGACAGACATGAGAGGCACATCGGGAGAAAGAGGGGCCTCGTCAACCAACATAGAACTGGAACTATTACCCGCCGGTCGCTAATGCATACGTTGGGGGAGAATCTTAGTACCTGTGGGTATGTCCGGAGTGCAAGGGTGATACCCCAACAGATAACAAACCTTCTTAGTCTGACCTCTCAGCTACGGATGCCTCAAGTAATGAAATATTATTTGTAGGCTGTCGAGATGTTGTGGTTCTATACAAGTCTAATTAGGCCCTGGAGATCTGGATATACAGAAGAATGTGCCGTATTGCATGGAAACAAAAACAATCAAATACAGAGGTTCTAGAAAAACTGGGAATGAACAGAGTTAATGAAATAAAGAAATAAGAGGCAAGTGAAATGATTGGTTCACGTTAAAAGACATAACACTCTTATAAAAACCACACTGGAGGGTAAGGTTGAAGGCAAGCGAGCAAGAGGTAGACAACGATACAAGTGGGAAGATAGCATCAAGAGATGGACGAACAACTGTTTGACATTATGTGCAATGAAGGCGAGAGAGACTGTTGGAGATTCATTGCAGCCAACATTCACTGTGGAGACGGCACCTGCTTGATTGATTGATTTATATCAGTTGATAAATCAAGGATAACACGTCACGAGAAGTAAACTGACAACCCAATCTTTCAACATGTCAGAGAAGGCTAAATTCTGACTTCTTGGCAGAATGTGGGACCAGGGATCGGGATGACCACCCAACACAACCGACACACAGCGACGCGGGACCTAGTGGGGCGGCTCTTGCCCCTCTGGGAACCGTGAGCCCTTCTTTAAAAAAAAAAAGTCAGAATTTAATCAGTCATAAGTGGTATACTGACAGCAGAAATATCGGAGACAAAGAGGCAAAAGAAACCTAGAGAGAAGACGGTAAATAGCTTGACATTGTATAATGGAGAGACGTGGACACACGGCGTGGGAGACGATCCAGCCCCATAAAAATGGGCAGCTGTCAATTGTCAGAATTTTCTGGTATTTGTGTCGGAGGTAGAGGCGACGAGGAAAGAAACTAGCCATCCCATTTCATATGTAGTGGCCCAGAATGTGTGACTTCCTAATAGTTCATTTCTCAATTAATTACAGTACCTGCTATGAGACTAGCTTTACCTATATATCTGTCTCTCTGGCTGGCTGGCTGGCCGGCCGGCCAACCCTCCGTCCGACCGTCCATCCGACCGTCCGCCGGCCCGTTTGGCTGTCTGACCGTTCGTTCGCCCGTCTGTCTGGCCGGTCTTCCGCCCGTTTGACTGGCCGCCGTCCGCCCGTTGACTTGCCGTCTGTCCTCCCGTCTGACTGCATGTCCGTCCTCCCGTCGGACTGTATGTCCGTCCTCCCGTCTGACTGGCCGTCCGTTCGCCGTCTGACTGCATGTCCGTCCTCCCTTCTAACTGCACGTCCGTTCTCCCGTTTGACTGGTCGTCTGTCTGCCCGTCTGACTGCATATCCGTCCTCCCGTCTGGCTGGCCGTCCGTCCGCCCGCCCGTCTGATTGGCCGTCCGTCCGCCCGCCTGATTGGCCGTCCGTCCGCCCGCCTGATAGCATGTCCGTCCTCCATCTGCCTGACGGACTGGCCGCCCGTCCGGCCACCTGACTGGCCGTCTGTCCTCCCGTCTGGCTGGCTCTCTGGCCGTCGGCAGACTAGAACTGACCCAGCACATCAAGGACCGAGCTCTGGGGACAGGCAAGGCACGTGATGATGATGATATATTTGTCTGTCTGTGCGTGCGCGCATTCGTGCTTGTGTGTGTGTGTGTGTGCGTGTGTGCGCGTGCATGCGTGCGAACATAGATGTATGTGTGCGTGCGTGCGCACATACGTGTATACGCACATACGTGTATACGCACATACTGTGTACGTGTACGTGTGTAGGAAGGAAACTACTGAGAGCGTTGGCAATACTTAGGCAATGCCGGGTGTTTCTAAAGTCTTACAACACTTAGATTGTAGAACAAATTTGAAAAATGAAGCACAAGATGTCATGAAAAATAATTTGCTAAAAATTCATTAAATTCGTTACAATAGTCACTGCAATGGTCTAACGCTGTTTTGAGGAAGCTGGAAAGTACCAATGAAGTATTCATTATAACAGGTGTTGGAAATGTCCACCGTAGGCTTCAAGACATGACTGTACACGTCTCTTCATATTGTCAAATACCTTCTGCAACCTGTCTGTTGTTATTTCTTCCGTTGATAACACCATTCTGTTTGGAATGCAAAGAATTACTTCAGCAGACGACAGCCATTCGCTGCATATTGCTTCACGATGGACTGTGGAACACATTTTTTGATGACATCATGTACTTCATTTTTCTTATGTGTTCTAGACAAAGTGTAGTGAGACGTAAAAACCCGGTATATCCACAGATCTTCATACTTACATGTAGGCACACAGACGGTGGGTCAGATCGGATACACATACATACATATTATATTGTTGGGTTATTCGATGATCGAACGGACAGACATTCAGGCGTATTGTTACGTAATTCAACGAACGGACAGACAGACAGACTGACAGGCAGGCAGGCAGGCAGGCAGGCATAGAAGAAAGTGGTATACAAATGTGAGTGCACGAGAGAGTATTTGAACCGGAGACAAGCAAATACCAACTAAACCCAGCGAACATGAGGGAATAAAAAGAGGGGAACGAGGGGAGGGAGAAAGAAATGGTGCAAGTGAGTAAATAAGATATCAAAAGAGGCATGCAGAAATGCATTTGGCATTTGTCCCAGTGTGATTTAACAGCATGATGAAAGGTAGTCAGAATGCGGCCCGGCTGTTCCCGTGTGCTGTAGATTATATGTTGGCACTGCACAGCTTGTTTGTCGTGCGCTTTCTTGGCAGGCTGCAGGTATGTGTAGGTATCTGACTTCACCGCGTTCGTTGCTCACCGATGTACATTCGTCCTCGTCTTCTTCCGTCTTCTTCTTCTCCTCATCCCCCTCACTCCCTCTTTCTTTTTAGTAGCTCTGCGCAACAGCCCCCCCCCCCCCCCCCCCTTTTCCTCCTTACGATTTATCTACTTTCCTACACTCTACCTTTGCTATCACCTACACCCCCTTATTCTTCCTTCACACCTTCTTTGCCTTCCTCATCTGACTCCTTCTCCTTGCTCATCCTCCCTCCTTATCCTGCTGCTCCATCTATTCATACGTACCCCCTCCCACTTTCCTCTTTCTCATCGATTGCTGTTGCTGTTGCGTTTGCTGTCAAACAATAGGACAGTCCCCTGGAACCCAAATTGTGGGTGGCGCTTATAATTACTCACCCCCATACGCCATTATCGAGTGGCATTATGTTTTTACCTTACTTTTATTTTTTTTAAACCTTATCTTAGACACACAGGCGGGCGCGATAGTGTTGTTGGCAGAGAGATCTGCTGATAATGTCGAGAGCGGCCTGATGAGGGTTCTATGCCTGCGCTCATCGTCCGCCAAAAGAGGAACTAACTGGCCACCTGTTGCTTCGTGCACTTAGGCCCGGTTGTTCAACGTGTTGTAGATTGATTATATGTTGGCACGGCACGGCTGTATGTCATGTGCCTTCTTGGAGGCCGCATCTATGTGTAGGCATCAGACTTCACGGCGGTGTAAGGCACTGCACAGCTACTGCCAGCTAATGTTGCTAATGATGGGCTGGCACTCATCCATTTTATAACAGAAGTGTCTCTTTGGTTTGTGTACAAATAGAATCTCATAGTGAGCTGTGGATTTCATGTGGAATGCTTGTGCATCTGTCTGCGGACGGACTGTTGCTGAGCAAGCTGGTTTTGCCTTATGCAATAGCGTGAGTGCAACTGCTGGTTTTCTAGTGACACGTGTTCAATCGACGATGGACTCATTTTAGTGGCGGATTGTTGTTGGCATTCTGTCAGCGGCTTTGTACATGTATGCCTGTGCGTTTTGTTGATTTGTCGGGACTGCTGTCCGTTCACATGGGATAGTGGGGAGCATTTTGTATGATATTCACCGGCACAGGAATGAAGCATTATAGGGTGACCCGTTGTCGTGACGTTGGAACTGTGACTGACAACTACCCTGTCCACGTTAATTCTGCGCGTGAAATCACCTCGTAGCCACATTCATAGGTGGCATCTTGCGCACATACGTGAAGATAGACTGGCAGAAGTATGACCGGATGCATGAGCAGACAGACACATTACACACACACACACACACACACACGCGCACGCACGCGCGCTCGCACATACAAATATGTAGCACAAGACTGGTTTTCTGGGAACCAGGGACGAGATCTGTTTCTCACAATGTTCTTCTTTCATTGGGATCTTTTTTTGCCTCAGTTATTTCACCCCCCCCCCCCTCTCTCTCTCTCTCTCTCTCTCTCTCTCTCTGTCCCCCTCTCTCTCTCTCTGTCCTCTCTCTCTCTCTATCCTCTCTCTCTCTCTCTCTCTCTCCCTCCCTCTCTCTCTCTCTCCCTGTATGTATGTGTATGAGAACACATACATACACAGAGATACACACACACACACACACACACACAGACACACACAAAATATATATATATATATGAGCCAGTCTCTCTCTGTATGCTAAATATCCACGCAACGGCGTCTTCATTGAATGGACTTAAACATGAAACTCTATAGTTTAGTGTTTGCCGAGGCTTCTGCAAATTAGGCTTTCGTTCCCGCCCAATTCTCAACCCTTGGAAAAAAAAAAAGTTCATTTGATCGCTCGCTCTCCAGGTCCACCTTCTCCTTCCTGACGCCTGCTTCCGTGTGCTCTAATTGCGTGGTTGCTGCGCACTCTTAAGTTAAGGCGTTCACATATACTAGCTGCAGGCACCACATCAATAGTAGGCAAATGCGAAATTTCGCCCTTGGGTTACCGAAGCCATTATGGGAAGAAAAGAATAGTAACAAACACCGTATCCTACTAGACTTGACGTAAGAAGCGACTAATGAGGGTTGGTTCGGGGCTGACACCCCAGTCGTGCATAAAACGTGGGCCAGAGAATCAAGCTAACCATGATCAAATTTAAAGACATTGAAGCGTGAACAACTCAGCTATCAACAGGATGCTGCTCTTCCGGTAGAGTTCAAATAGAGACATTTTTTTGGGGTGTTCGATCGATTTTGAATTCAAACGTAGTCCACCCTTCTAGAACACTGGGCTGATTTTTGCGTGTTGATTGGGTTTTCTTATTACCAGTGTCCTTCGTCACCAGGAGACCCACTCGGAATTCTGCGGTACTTGTAATTTACGTCCACAAGGCAAGGACGAGAAGCCAATATGTTACTCCAACTTGACCAGTGTAGGGATTGAACCCAATACTTCGGCATCTGCACACTGGAAGTTTAAGAACGAGCGCTTTTATCTATGCTGACCTTCAAATACACAATATGACTAGGGAGCTAGAAGGAAGAACACAGGCACACTTGAAGTCTTCATACAAAATACTTGATCGGTAATCACAAGAAGTTAATACGGTTAAAATACACACACACCCACACACCCACATACCTACGCATCTACACACCTGCACACCTACACACCTGCACACCTACACAGACTTACATACACCTACACACTTACATACACCTACACACACCTACACACACACACACACACACACACACACACCTAACCTTCTCCCCCCATACACACACCTAACCTAACCTTCCCCCCACACACACACACACCTAACCTTCTCCCCCCCACACACACACCTAACCTTCTCCCCCCCCCACACACACACACCTAACCTTCTCTCCCCACCACACACACACCTAACCTTCTCCCCCCACACCTAACCTTCTCCCCCCACACAGACACCTAACCTTCTCCCCCCACACACACCTAACCTTCTTCCCCCCACACACACACATCTAACCTTCTCCCTCCCCCCCACACACACAAACCTAACCTTCTCCCCCCCCCCACACACACCTAACCTTCCCCCCCCCCCACACACACCTAACCTTCTCCCCCCACACAAACCTAACCTTCTCTCCCCCCCCCACACACACACACACACACACCTAACCTTCTCCCTTCCCCCCCCCCCCCCCCCCCCCCCACACACACACACACACACTCGCTTCCTCAACTTCCATCCCCATGTTAGATGCCAAACTGTTATGGTGGTGCACTCTCTCTCGCTCTGTTCTCTGTTGGCACACTCTAAGACAGTTCATCTTTCACACTGTTGGCACACTCTAAGACAGTTCATCTTTCACACTGTTGGCACACTCTAAAACCAGTCCATCAATCTTTTGTCCTGGTGGTACACTCTAAGACAGTTCATCTTTCACACTGTTGGCACACTCTAAAACTAGTCCATCAATCTTTTGTCCTGGTGGTACACTCTAAGACAGTTCATCTTTCACAATGTTGGCACACTCTAAAACTAGTCCATCAATCTTTTGTCCTGGTGGTACACTCTAAGACAGTTCATCTTTCACACTGTTTACACACTCTAAGACAGCTCATCTTTCACACTGTTGGCACACTCTAAGACAGTTCATCTTTCACACTGTTGGCACACTCTAAGACAGTTCATCTTTCACACTGTTGGCACACTCTAAGACAGTTCATCTTTCACACTGTTGGCACACTCTAAGACAGTTCATCTTTCACACTGTTGGCACACTCTAAGACAGTCATCTTTCACACTGTTGGCACACTCTAAGACAGTTCATCTTTCACACTGTTGGCACACTCTAAGACAGTTCATCTTTCACACTGTTGGCACACTCTAAGACAGTTCATCTTTCACACTGTTGGCACACTCTAAGACTAGTCCATCAATCTTTTGTTCTGGTGGTACACTCTAAGACAGTTCATCTTTCACACTGTTGACACACTCTAAGACAGTTCATCTTTCACACTGTTGGCACACTCTAAGACAGTTCATCTTTCACACTGTGGGCACACTCTAAGACAGTTCATCTTTCACACTGTTGGCACACTCTAAGACAGTTCATCTTTCACACTGTTGGCACACTCTAAGACAATTCATCTTTCACACTGTCGGCACACTCTAAGACAGTTCATCTTTCACACTGTTGGCACACTCTAAGACAGTTCATCTTTCACACTGTTGGCACACTCTAAGACAGTTCATCTTACACACTGTCGGCACACTCTAAGACAGTTCATCTTTCACACTGTTGGCACACTCTAAGACAGTTCATCTTTCATATTGTTGGCACACTCTAAGACAGTTCATCTTTCACACTGTTGGCACACTCTAAGACAGTTCATCTTTCACACTGTTGGCACACTCTAAGACAGTTCATCTTTCACACTGTTGGCACACTCTAAGACTAGTCCACCAATCTCTTGTCCTTGTGGTACACTCTAAGACTGTAGTTCATTCACCTCTCGCTCTTGTACTCTAAGAGTAGTTCGCCCATCTCTCACTCTTGTCATACACTCTTAGAGTATTTTGTCCATCTCTCGCCCTTTTCGTACACTCTGAGCAATTCCATCTCTCACTCTTGTCGCACATTCTAAGAGTGTTTCATCCATCCTTCGCTCTGATGGTAGTATATTCTAAGACATCGAGCATTCTGAGTAGTTCACCCATCTCTTGCTCTTGTCGTACACTCTTATCTTTCCACTTGTATTGCTACCTACCTCTTGCTTACCTCACTTTCCTTCCCTATGGTGTTCATCAGTATTTAATGTACATATCACCCTACTTCACATGTCGCGGCCTAAAAAAAAACTTGAAGGCTTAACACACCAATGGTAGTATTTGCTATGGAAGTATCTCTACCTTCATGTACCCGTATTTTGTTTATATCTTCCATCAGCGTTCTTCTCATTCCCAGCGTTCTTAGACTTTCATGATTGTTTGCTTCTATGAACTACGACCGATTGAGTCGAGTCGAGTCGAGCTAAGAACCGACATCACTGCATTCAGGACATTCCCACACTCGCTCCATTCCCAGGTTCAACAGCCAGCGAAGAGTCATACTGCTAATCATTCCAACTGAGATCTGACTGAAAGTTCTCCTGGTCTTCCCTCTGTTTTGAGATTCGTCCAGAACCTCTCCCGATCCCCCGTCATATCATTCTCTCTACTACGGGTTCTCAGTCTGTTACCCCGCTTTCTCCATCTGGTCCCACAGGCGCCCGACCACCTCTCACTTGTCCATAGGTAATCTATCACAGAGAAGTGCATTCCCTGCCAGCCTATCCGTCTGTTCATTCCCTCGCACACGTGCATGACCAGGGCAGAAAAAACATACAATTCTCACAACATGTGACCTCTAAAGCGGGCAAGCCATTCTACACGAAGCATTCCTTTCTCCACCTTACCAAGCATACTCCGTGTGTTCGTAACGAATACAATGTGTGTTGCAGCGGTCTCCTCCAACCACCGGAAGGCTGTTACTGCTTCCACCTCCATTCTCACGCTGGAGGCGCCTGGAGGTCGTAGTCTCAGATGCCAGACTCTCCGTTTTAAACATCGTCTTTTAGCCTTCTCAATGAAACCCCAAACATTACGGCTGTTTCTCACCACTGACCGACCCGTCGGTGTAGATCACTGTGTCACCATGATGTGTTGCCCTGGATCAGTTGTTGTACCTTAAACTCAGTGCGGCCCGCTGCCCATTCTCTGCACTCACTATCCAGTGTGACTATCACCTTGTGCCAGTCCATGTCTTCCGGTACTTTAGCCCACTCTTTTTCATGTATGATGTTCTCTATTTCACACACCTGGCTGATAGATATTTCTGCCTGTGCCATCCTTGACCTGCCTCTTCTGTCTATGATCCTTTACCATACCCATGGCTCCATGCAGGGTGTGATCCCTGTCTGCAGCGACTCTCAAGTACCATTTGTCTTGAAGGACCCTGTGCCTACGACCGATTATTCTATCCATCCAAATTTCCTGGAGATCAGTTGGATTTTCTGTTGCAGCAACTGTACAGAAACACATGTAGCTATCTCGAGGGGAGCTTGGAATAGAGGTTGTTTTAAAAAAAATATATAATTCAGATAGCTAGGCAAATGGATAGCATCATATGGAAGATGCACGACGGAGATAAAGATCAGAACAGGACAAGCAAACACTGAATTATATCAATTGAACATTTTATGCAATAGGTATTTGTTGTCCTTGGAAGTTAGAATAAGAGTTCTGGCATGTTCATAGATCCAGTGTTATAGCTGCGAATCCTGGACAATTAGTAAACAGACTAGAAAATCTAAAAATCTATAGGAGCCTTGGTTAAAAGTTAGTTGTATTTCCTTTACAGGACGTCGCAGTCAACCTCGGAATGTTTTGGCTGTTTGTGATTTCTTGCCAAGTTTACGTTCAGTAGTTTGCCATTGCTTTCTGTATGATCGGCACCCATACTATTGTATTAAAATCAGCGAAGGATGGTTTTGCTAAATCGCCCGCAACTGTGTTTCGAACGCAGTTTGCGGAATTACGAATTGCGTTAATAAGCCTTCGTCACAGAGCCTGTTTGAGATGTGGTTTTATAGAAAATTCATTAGAAAGCCAAAATGAGCAATCTGGACATTTTGAGGGAGGCTAAGTCGCAAAGGCCAGTCTCCCTGGCCTACGGGTTAAACGACTTTCTCCGTAATCCCGCTTATCCACGTAGGGTAACGCAGCACGCAAGAATTGGAAGCTGTTCTCGCCGCGTTGGTAACTTACGGGATAAGTGAGCCGGCCGCTCAGAAAGCAATGGCAAACTACTGAACGTAATCTTGCCAAGAAATCAACAATCAGCTGAAAGATGCTGATGTTGACAGTGATGTCATGTAAAGGATATGCGAAAAAAGTCGCAAAGACAATCTATCACGAACATTAGAAAGAAGCAGTCATCAATTTTTTGCCACATTATGAGAAGACAATAACTGGAACATGTTATGACAACCGGAAAGATTTGCAGAAAGAGAGACAGTGGACGACAGTGTGAGAAGATTTTTGACGGTATTGTATCATGGCACGAATTAATCCATGCCGCCGGCGATCGCAATTCGTGGAGAATCATGATCGCCCATACCAACCGACAAAGCACTGGATGATGATTAGAAAAACAATGCACTCCATGACGGATTACCACCTCAAGGAAACGGCTTCCGGTGAAACGGTTGAATCAGCTGTAACCTGAAAAACTACCACCCTCGCACTCGACATACCACCTCCTGCGTTTCTTGTTTAGTTTCATCGCGACGGCCTCGGCTAATGCAGGTATTTCCAGGGGCGTGGGCATTGTCATTTATCAGGTGGCTACTCCGAGAGAGATCTGTGGGTTGATAATATTCAGAATTATTCATGAGAGTTCTATGTGAAAATAGAGCCATATCTGGGAGGGGCTCATATTTTATTAGATTTCAGAATTTCAAGGCAATCTGGTCAGAACATTAGGGCTTGAGTTCCCTATCTTTGCTTGATTTGCTTGATGGTAGATTCCGCTCTCTCTCTCTCTCTCTCTCTCTCTCTCTCTCTCTCTCTCTCTCTCTCTCTCTCTCTCTCTCTCTCTCTCTCTCTCTTCTCTCCCCCCCCCCCCCCTGTCGTGTGGCCATTAATATGTTATGATAGATGCATGTCCTTTACAGGACATTGTAATCAAACCCTGCATTTATTGGCTGTTTGTGATTTACTAGACAGTCTTTGCTATCTGAACGGCCGACGCCTCATTTCATTGAAATCAACACTTGCAGCTGATTTCGAACTTATGGCACACTCTAAGACTGTAGTTCGTATATCTCTCTCTGATGGCACATTTTAAGACTGTAGTTCTTATATCTCGCGCCCTGGTGGCACACTCTAAGACTGTAGTTCGTATATCTCTCGCTCTGATGGCACACTATAAGACTAGTTAGTATATCTCTCGCTCTGATGGCACATTATAAGACTAGTTCGTATATCTCGCTCTGATGGTACATTTTAAGACCGTAGTTCTTATATATCGCGCCCTGATGGCACACTCTAAGACTGTGGTTCGTATATCTCTTGCTCTGATGGCACACTATAAGACTGTAGTTCGTATATCTCTCGCTCTGATGGCACACTATAAGACTAGTTCGTATATCTCTCGCTCTGATGGCAGACTCTAAGACTAGTTCGTTATCTCTCGCTCTGATGGCAGACTCTAAGACTAGTTCGTTATCTCTCGCTCTGATGGCACACCATACGACTGTAGTTTTTATAACTCACGATCTGATGGCACACTCTAAGACTGTAGTTTTTATAGCTCCCGCTCTGATGGCACTCTTTCTGTAGTTCGTATATCTCTCTTTGATGGCACCCTCTCAGTAGTTTATATATCTGTCGCTATGATGGCACACTCTAAGACAGTAGTTCGTATATCTTTCACTCTGATGGCACACTGATACTGTAGTTCGTATATATCCAACTCTAACGGCTCACTCTAACACTGCAGTATATCTCTCGCTCTAATCATTGGCACCTTGCCGTCTTGACAGACGATAGTTTGTGCTTTAAAAAGGCATAATAACTTTTAACTATGGCGGTAGCGAATGTGACTGATAAGGCCGATTTGCGCTGTAAATGTCCGTTCACAGTGGGTGCATGTGAACACGTGGTCATTTCCACCATCATGCACCATCTTACGTCTCAAACGCTTGGTGTGTGACTTTTCTGCAATAATTTTCTCCTTTGACTTTATTCCATTTCTGATATTTGCCCTCCATGCAACACGTTCAGTGGCGACTTGCTCCCAATGTGTAACTCGCTCTCAATGTCCCAACTCGCTCTAATAGTCCACTCTAAAACTGCAGTAGCAAATGTCAGATGCTCCTTGTGGTATTCGACTACAGTTCGTCCATCTCTTACACTGTAAGACTGTAGATAGGAGGGCAGAGAAGTAAATGTCTGGATGGCTTGACCATATAGCATGGTCGGGACAAGAACACAGAGCTGATCCACGACTCCGGTGATCGTGTGAGATGGCGAAACATGACCGCCTAAGCTTATCGGCGTGACACGTTATGATAAGATAGGAGTTATGGGGGGGGGGGGGGGGGAGTCTTCGTGGCGAAGTGATTAGGTCGCTTGCCTTGCTCTCAGAATATCATGGGTTCGTTTTTAAACTCTGTCTTTCGGGTCATAAGTGTAGTTTTTTGCCCCGGAAATCCCTAGGAGTCGTCGCTAGAGGTAAGGAGTTCGTGCTCAGTGCGACGCGATGCTTTCGTTGGCGTCTAGGCGAAAAGACACCGAGCCATATAAGATAAAACCCAGTGCAGTGAAATCAAACTTGTTACCTTTAAACGCTTTCAGTAGTTTGTCATCGCTTTCTGAACGACCAACGCATTTGACTGTGTACACCACCAGAAACTTTGGGAAATCGTGGGTTTTCCATCACATGTAATACAACTCATAAAAATGCTCTATCTAGACAAGTGGTTCTCAACCTTTTTTGGCCCGTGCCCCCCTTCACCATATTTTCAGAACGTCACCCCCCCCCCCCTTCGTATTTCCTACCTAAAAATTTGGCCCATGCTCTCCTTCACCATATTTTCAGAACGTCATTCCCCCCTTTCGTATTTCCTACCTAAAAATCCCACCCCTGCCCTTATACAGTATACGTAATAACGAAAGCTGAATTTAATAGCACATACTAAAACAAGTCTAGACGTCCACATAAAACATGATTTGTGGGTCTACTTACTTTATAAACTGAATTTTAGAAATGTGAGACTTACAGAACCGTACAGTATGAAGAGAAAAACAATATCAATTAATCGGTTCTTGTATTAACGCGATCTTGAAATAATCTTAATTCCTCCCTGGAAACCCTAAAATTCCCCCTTGGGGGGGGGGGGGGAAGAGAAATTCCCCACCGGTTGAGAACCACTGATCTAGACCAATAAGCAGCGGCTAGAACAGATGGCGAGACATCAGATTGGTTTGACATCAAGCAATGAGTCCGCCAGGGTTGTGTGCTGTGACTGCTGTCCCCTTATTTGTTTAACCTGTACGCCGAAAATATAATGAAAATCAACGCAAAACTGTCTGCTTCCAAACCACTGAAATAAGTCAACCCTACACCCCAGTACACAAGAGCACTAACTCTTGCGTTGACCGCCGGAAACGTCTGTCAGGGGCGGATGTTTTCATGTGGCACTTCCTTTGCAGAATGTTGCTTTTTGTCACGGCCCACCGGAACGAATCAATCTTTTGCCAGTTTCCTTAACTCATGAATTTTTCAGCCCAAGACATCTTTGATTATCATGTTTTCACCTTTGTGTTCGTCGATCCTTGTATGTTCTTCCAGAAACAAAACCCTCCATTATAGTTTTCTAAGCTGGTTGTAAGCCACAGGTTGTAAGTAAAATAAAAAGCACACACATGGATGTGGACGTCAAGAGGAAATCACCAGTCTTCCTATAATTATGTATGAGCATGTCATGAATTTAAAATGGAAGTTATATTTCATAAGCTTCATTGCAGTAGTCGGCTTGACTAAGGAGGGCGTGTTATGTGTCATAGTGGACTCGTTGGTGGCATCGTCAGGGGATTACGCTGATACTGTTATGAGCATGGTTGGATAAGGGTTTTATGGCTGCTCTCGTCGTCTGCTAAGAAGGAAAGACTGACCGCCTGAGCCTCCCAGACGACTGAATGATTTGAGAACACACACGACAGGCAGACGAGGAAGAGGAGTAAGGATGATGTGCGGGGAAGGAGCAGGAGAAAAATAGGGAGGATTGACAGGTTGAATAAAAGATGGTAGGATGAGGGTAAAGTGAGTGTGGTGCAAGGATAAGGGGATTTGTAGGAAGGCAAAGGGAGTGTAGAGGAAAGTAGATGAATCAAGGAGGTATTTAGAGAGAGTGAAGAAGACGAGAGGAGCAAGAATAGGAAGAAAAGGAAGAAGAAAAGAGGAAGAAGGAAGGAGAATTAATTGCAGCAGGTAATTCAGACCAGCTACAAGCGACATCCAACAATATATCTGTGCGATAGTTTTCTGCAAAACCTGCTTGTACAAGCAATGCTATATATAAGGGTCGTTCATTTGAAACCCGTTCCAGTGGTTTTATTATAAAAGCATGAAAGAAACATTAACATGTGTGGTAGAATTAAACAAAGCATTCATTTTGAATGAATTACGCACTATGGGTTGGTCAGAAGAAGTCGCCGTAGGCATTCAGGCAAGCATCCCATTGCTTAGGTAGGTGGCGAATGCCGTTCGCAAAAAAGGATTGTGGTTGCTCACTGAACCAAGTGTTTACCGCGTTCATTACGTCTGCATCTGTGTGAAATCGTTGCCCCTTGAGAGCTTTTTTCTAGAGGTCCGAACAAATGAAAATCACATGGTGACAAATCATGACTATAGGCTGGATGTTGCAGAATTTCCCACTTCTTCCTTGCTAATGCTTCCTGCACAATCTTTGCGACATGAGGGCGAGCATTATCGTGCAACAAAATCACACCGCGAGAAAGCATGCCGGGTCGTTTTATTCTTGATGACTTTTTGCAGCTTGTCTAGTGTTTCCAAGTAGTTGGTAGAGTTGATGTTGACACCTGGTTCTTTAAAGTCGGTCAACAATAGCCCTTCATGGTAAAAAAAAAAATGAGCTCAGCATAACCTTACGAGCGGAAACCTGTAACTTAAATTTTGATACTTTTGGTGGTCCAGCATGTTTTCATTGCATGCTCTCTCTTTTGCTGCTCGGCTCAAAGTGGTGACATCATGATTCATCGCCTGCCACTATGCTTAAGAGAAATGCATCACCCTCCACTCTGTAACGCAGCAGGTGGTTCAAACATCATCCCATGCGTTCCTCTTTTTGGTGGTGGTCAACATCCGTGGTACCCACTGTGAACACACCTTCCGATATTGCAGTTTCTTACGAACGACCTTTTGAATTGTCACAATTGACACATCAAATTCTTTCGCTAGCGAACAGATGCTTCGACAACGGTTCATCTGTAGTGCTGCAATAATTTTGGCTATGATTTTTTCATTTGAAACAATATGCACTTGACCCGGCCGTCGAAGATCTGTCGTGAACTGACGTCCTTTCCGAAACATTCGTGCCCAGTCTGTCACTGTTGTCTTCGACACACATTTGTTACCGTACGCTGCCTGCATTCTTCGATGAATGTCCACTGGTCGACATCCTTCAAATGAAAGAAACTGAATCACCGTTCTTTGTGCTTCTTTGGACGGATTTTGGATCAGCCCAGCCATTTTCTCAACGGCCAGAAACAGCATCTATACATCATGGGACGATAAGCACGTGCTTTTTTATTCATTGGTCAGTACTTATCACATGACTATGCCATGATCATGTTCAACGTACTCAATTACGCACGGTGCGGCACGAACGGATTTCAAATGAACGCTCCTAATACATTCTCAGATACTATGAGAAAGAGCTATAGAAGTAAACATAGATGTGCGCTCATGCTTCATAAAATACACAAAAGCGATTCACAACTTGAAACATGGGAAATAGCTTATTGGCACCTTGCCGTCTTGACAGATGATAGTTTGTTACAATGTGCTTCAAAAAAGCATAACTACAACCCATGGCGGTAGCGAATGTGACTGAGGTCAATTCGCGCTGTAAATGGTCGTCCACAGTGGATGTATGTGAAAACATGGTCATTTCCACCATCATGCACCATCTTAGGTCTCGCACGCTCGGTATGTGACATGTGTAATAATATTCTCCTTTGTCTTTATTCCATTTCTGATATGTGCCCTCCATGCAACACGTTCAACGGCGACGTGTTCCCAATGTGCATTATGAATGCCTGTATCAATCATGTCCCGCTTACACACATCTTTGTATCGTAGTAAAGGCCGACCCTGAAATATCTTACCCTTCTGTAATTCACCAAAAAAGATGTCCTTTGGTATTCTATCATCATCCATCCTCCTAACGTGTCCTATCCATGCAAGTCCACGAAGACTGAGCATGGAACAAACCGTCCCACAACCTGATCTTTCCAATACTTCAGCATTTGTGATTTTGTCTTGCCACTTTAATACCAAGTATTCTTCGCAGAAACCGCATATGAAATCTGTTTAAACGTTTCTCTTGGTGTGAGTAAGTTGACCAGGCTTCACTGCCATAAAGACACTAAGGTACTAAGGACACAAGCTTAATAGACAAGGACTTTTGTTTTGGCAGTAAGCTTCCTGTTCTCCCAGACTCTTTTTGTTAACCTGTTCATTGTTGTTGCTGCCCTACCAATCTTGATATTGATTTCCTGATCTAGGGATAATTTGCTATTGACCTCTAATCCTAGATATGTAAAATGGTCTACTATCTCCAGTTCGGCGTCATCAATAGAAATTGACGGTACCCCGTGTGCACCTTGTAACATAATCTGTGTCTTCTTTTTGTTAATTGTTAAACCAAATTCAGAACAAGCATTGGAGAATGCAGATAGTAGACGTTATAATTCTTCCTCAGAGTGGGTCGTAATTGCAGCATCATCTGAAAAAAAGCAATCTCTGATCAGCACCCTTCTAATTTTGGTCTTGGTCTTCAATCTCTGAGCATTGTAGAGGCCGTTGTCTGAGCGTGAGTGAATGTATATACCACCATCCTGATCACGAAAGGCATATTTCAGTAGAAGTGAAAAGTATATTCCAAAGAGGGTGACGGCTAGTACACAACCGTGCTTAAGTCCACTCTTGATTTCAAACTCTTCTGAAGTTGCACCATCAAACTTGATTATACCCTTCATACCTGTGTGGAACGATTCCACAATGGACAGAAGAGTTGGTAGGCAGCCAATCTTTTTTAGTGCCTTGAACAGACCCTCACGACTGACCAAATCAAATGCCTTTGTGAGGTCGATGAAGGCAATAAACAGTGGTTGATTCTATTCACGGCATTTTTCTTGCATTTGTCGCAATGAGAATATCATATCAATGGCAGACCGGTGTTGTCGATAGCCACACTGTGATTCGGGGTAGACTTGATCTCCTAGGACTTGAAGTCTGCGCAGAACGATTCTGGCAAATACTTTTCCAACAATACACAGAATTGAAATACCCCTATAGTTGTTACAGTCGCTTCGGTCGCCCTTGTTCTTGTACAGCGTTATGATGCTTGAATCTGGGCTATATATGATATGGGTTATCAAGGCATCGAAAAAAAAATCAAAAATCAATACTACACGACTCAGTAATATCAATGAATCATGTGCCATTTATTAGTTATGAAGAATATACTGGTCAAATAAAAGGAGACGCTGTTATTCTAGGGTTGTATTATTATTAATATTGTTGTTGTTGTTGTTGTTGTTGTATTTATTAGTTTTAAATGGGAAGGTAATCCGTACTGAGATAGTGTTCGAATAATTTGCGATTATATGTCTAGGGATTGGTGATATCTTTGATTTCTTGTGGAAGATTGTTCCACAGCTGAGCTGCGGAGTACTCTAGGCTTGTTTTATTTGTCTATCCTAGGCTTCGGGATATGTAATATATTTAGCCGTTTACCGTGTCTAGCATTATATTTAAACAGTTGCCAAAGGCAGTTTGGGGCATTCCGATGTAGGATTTTGTGTATTAGTTTGGCCTTATTGAAAGGATTGAAAATTAAGCGTTTAGATGATGGCATTTATGAGGCAATTCTCTTCGATATTCAGATCGTGTAGAACGTCAATATCGTTCCTCTTCTTGGTCCACGGCATTCCGAACACTTATCTTAACTGGTAAGCTTAAAAACTGCAGTGTTCTGCTTTAATGATAGCGAATCAAACCACGACTGGCATCATTGTGTTGCTATAGCATGTTCTGAACAATTTTACTGCAACTTGTGTACAGGAGTTGTGGCATAAGCTCTTAACAATAAAGACACGAAACGAGGTCAGCATGGCTGAATGGATAAGAACAGTTGTTCTTAACATCCGGTATGCTGATGCCGAGGTAGCGGGTTTGAACCCCTACACGGCTCATTTGGCATAAAATGTTGACTTCTCGACCTCGACTTAGGGACGTAAATTACAAGTACCTCTGAAGTCACATTGGGTTCTCATTATGGCGAGGGACACTGGTAATAAGGAAAGCGCAAAAATCTGTCCAGTGGACTAGATGTAGTAGCACTTGTATGAACTACGCTTGAGTTTAAAGCCAGCAAATGTAAAAAAAAAAAAAAGAAGACATGAAACCGTATATTATTCAACCCATACATTCGTTATCTGGCCCATACATTTATCCAACAGATAGCATAAATGAAGAAGCTAAAAGGGGATGTAATCACCAGTCAGCACAAGCGGGAGACAACTCACTCCTTGCTCAGATTACTCATAGCTGTGCTGGGTAACACTCGCGAACTGAGTCTTAAGTTAATCTTTTGTGAGACCACCAGAAGAAAAAATGTTCAAGACATCCTTCAAGTTTAATGGAAATTTAGATTTTCGTGTTGATCTTGGGAGTGGGCTGTGATGACAAAAATACATGGTATTACCAGTTGGATGTAGTGGAATGTTTGCGCTGGCTCGCCTTAACTCAACCGTGGTCCATACACGGGCTACTACTACTAATACCAATGCACTGGACTGATGTTTGCGTGTGGTAGTTGAAAGTTATCTGTGGATTACAATTCTCTCTCTCTCTCTCTCTCTCTCTCTCTCTCTCTCTCTCTCTCTCTCTCTCCGTCCCTGTGTGTATGATTGTGTGTGTGTGTGTGCGCGCGAGAGAGAGAGAGGGAGCGAACGAAAAAACAAAATAAAAACTTTATTTTCAAAGGGTTAAGAATTAGATAGAATTGAGAGAGAGAGAGAGAGAGAGAGAGAGAGAGAGAGAGAGAGAGAGAGAGAGAGAGAGAGAGGTTTAAAAAGGGTTAAAAACAAGAGAATCGACTTCATTGCACCGAGTGTTAACCCGTACGGCTCGGTCTCTATCCGCAGGGTGGTCTGCTGAAAACGTCGCACGTAACACGAACTCCGTAACTCCAGTGACGACCCCCAGAAGTCTCCGAGAAATTTGCACTCGTAAACCAAATAACAGTCCAGAACCGACACACGACCTTAGAAACTCGAGGCAGGCGGCTTGTCCACGTTGCCACGAAACACCGGCCTTCATTGTCCTTGTTTAGTCTGGCATTCAGTTCCGCCCGTATGTTCAGTAGGTTGCCATTGATTTCTGAACGAGAAGTCAGCGTTTAATTCCATATGACCATAGATCTTTCTACGTCGACGTCAGCGCATCGGAAGTTTAAGAGCTAGAGTTATCTGATCCTTTCGGCCACGCCGACTGCTAAATGTATTATCATCAAGTGCCCTGCCAGTTGATGTAGGCGTTCATGTCTCTCCACAGATCTGGGTCTTCGGTATTTTGGATCAACTTTGCTGCTGATATTCCTCAACTCCACCGTCTCAATCCATCCTCATTATTTTTTTTTGGTCTGCCTCTCTTCCCTTTGATCTTTCCAATTGTGACGGTGTTCTCCAATGCCTCTCTTCTCATCACATGACCAAAGAAAGCTGTTTGTCTCTTTCTTATTGTTGTATATAATATTCTAATTTCATTAGCCTCTTTCGGGCAGTCGTTGTTCGCTACTTTGGCAGTCCAAGGAATTCGCAACATTCGTCACAGGAACCACATCTATGTTCCTTCTATGTTGCTTCCAATCTCTTCCTAATTTGTTCATTTCCAAGATTCACTGCCATACAACAAAACAGGTTCTATATAGCACTTCAGCACTCTCTCTATTTTACATTCAATGATAGTGACTTATTGCATAAGATACTCTTCATTATCTGAAATGCAGCCTTTGCTTGCCCCATTCTACTCCTAATCTGTGTTGTGCACCTTCCATCAGATATAAATGCCCCTAGGTTTCTAAAATTATCCACTTGGTTAAGAATTTTCCCTTGTATTTCCATTTCACGTTTTGGTGTTTATTTGATATCACCATTGTTACTGTTTTCATGATATCCAGGGAAAGTCCTTTCTTAGCACCCTCTGTTACTACATTGTCCAATAGTTGTTGTAGATCTTTTGCATTATCCGCCACCAATACTGTGTCATCTGCATTGAGTATATTCTTTATTTTATAACCTCCGATTAGTATTCCCAGCTTATCTTTGATCTATCTCATTATTACTTCACTATAGATGGAGAAGAGATTCTGTGACAAAATACATCTTTGTCCGGTTCTATAATAAAGTGTATGATTGAGGACCTATAATAAAGTGTATGATAAAGGTCCTATAATAAAGTGTATGATAAAGGTCCTATAATAATGTGTATGATAAAGGTCCTATAATAAAGTGTATGATAAAGGTCCTATAATAAAGTGTATGATAAAGGTCCTATAATAAAGTGTATGATAAAGGTCCTATAATAAAGTGTATGATAAAGGTCCTATAATAAAGTGTATGATAAAGGTCCTATAATAATGTGTATGATAAAGGTCCTATAATAATGTGTATGATAAAGGTCCTATAATAATGTGTATGATAAAGGTCCTATAATAAAGTGTATGATAAAGGTCCTATAATAATGTGTATGATAAAGGTCCTATAATAATGTGTATGATAAAGGTCCTATAATAATGTGTATGATAAAGGTCCTATAATAATGTGTATGATAAAGGTCCTATAATAATGTGTATGATAAAGGTCCTATAATAATGTGTATGATAAAGGTCCTATAATAATGTTTATGATAAAGGTCCTATAATAAAGTGTATGATAAAGGTCCTATAATAATGTGTATGATAAAGGTCCTTTAATAATGTGTATGATAAAGGTCCTATAATAATGTGTATAATAAAGGTCCTATAATAATGTGTATGATAAAGGTCCTATAATAAAGTGTATGATTGAGGACCTATAATAAAGTGTATGATAAAGGTCCTATAATAATGTGTATGATAAAGGTCCTATAATAAAGTGTATGATAAAGGTCCTATAATAATGTGTATGATAAAGGTCCTAAAATAATGTGTATGATAAAGGTCCTATAATAAAGTGTATGATTGAGGACCTATAATAAAGTGTATGATAAAGGTCCTATAATAAAGTGTATGATAAAGGTCCTATAATAATGTGTATGATAAAGGTCCTATAATAATGTGTATGATAAAGGTCCTATAATAATGTGTATGATAAAGGTCCTATAATAAAGTGTATGATAAGGTCCTATAATAATGTGTATGATAAAGGTCCTATAATAATGTGTATGATAAAGGTCCTATAATAATGTGTATGATAAAGGTCCTATAATAATGTGTATGATAAAGGTCCTATAATAATGTGTATGATAAAGGTCCTATAATAAAGTGTATGATAAAGGTCCTATAATAATGTGTATGATAAAGGTCCTATAATAATGTGTATGATAAAGGTCCTATAATAAAGTGTATGATAAAGGTCCTATAATAAAGTGTATGATAAAGGTCCTATAATAATGTGTATGATAAAGGTCCTATAATAAAGTATGATAAAGGTCCTATAATAAAGTGTATGATAAAGGTCCTATAATAAAGTGTATGATAAAGGTCCTATAATAAATTGTATGATAAAGGTCCTATAATAATGTTTATGATAAAAGTCCTATAATAAAGTGTATGATAAAGGTCCTATAATAATGTGTATGATAAAGGTCCTATAATAATGTGTATGATAAAGGTCCTATAATAAAGTGTATGATAAAGGTCCTATAATAATGTGTATGATAAAGGTCCTATAATAAAGTGTATGATTGAGGACCTATAATAAAGTGTATGATAAAGGTCCTATAATAATGTGTATGATAAAGGTCCTATAATAAAGTGTATGATAAAGGTCCTATAATAATGTGTATGATAAAGGTCCTAAAATAATGTGTATGATAAAGGTCCTATAATAAAGTGTATGATTGAGGACCTATAATAAAGTGTATGATAAAGGTCCTATAATAATGTGTATGATAAAGGTCCTATAATAATTTGTATGATAAAGTTCCTATAATAATGTGTATGATAAAGGACCTATAATAAAGTGTATGATAAAGGTCCTATAATAAAGTGTATGATAAAGGACCTATAATAAAGTGTATGATAAAGGTCCTATAATAAAGTGTATGATAAAGGTCCTATAATAAAGTGTATGATAAAGGTCCTATAATAAAGTGTATGATAAAGGTCCTATAATAATGTGTATGATAAAGGTCCTATAATAATGTGTATGATATAGGTCCTATAATAAAGTGTATGATTGAGGACCTATAATAAAGTGTATGATAAAGGTCCTATAATAATGTGTATGATAAAGGTCCTATAATAATGTGTATGATAAAGGTCCTATAATAATGTGTATGATATAGGTCCTATAATAATGTGTATGATAAAGGTCCTATAATAATGTGTATGATAAAGGTCCTATAATAAAGTGTATGATTGAGGACCTATAATAAAGTGTATGATAAAGGTCCTATAATAAAGTGTATGATAAAGGTCCTATAATAATGTGTATGATAAAGGTCCTTTAATAATGTGTATGATAAAGGTCCTATAATAATGTGTATGATAAAGGTCCTATAATAAAGTGTATGATAAAGGACCTATAATAATGTGTATGATAAAGGTCCTATAATAATTTGTATGATAAAGGTCCTATAATAATGTGTATGATAAAGGTCCTATAATAATGTGTATGATAAAGGTCCTATAATAATGTGTATGATAAAGGACCTATAATAAAGTGTATGATAAAGGTCCTATAATAATGTGTATGATAAAGGTCCTATAATAATGTGTATGATAAAGGACCTATAATAAAGTGTATGATAAAGGTCCTATAATAATGTGTATGATAAAGGTCCTATAATAATGTGTATGATAAAGGTCCTATAATAATGTGTATGATAAAGGTCCTATAATAATGTGTATGATAAAGGACCTATAATAAAGTGTATGATAAAGGTCCTATAATAATGTGTATGATAAAGGTCCTATAATAATGTGTATGATAAAGGTCCTATAATAAAGTGTATGATAAAGGTCCTATAATAATGTGTATGATAAAGGTCCTATAATAATGTGTATGATAAAGGTCCTATAATAAAATGTAATAAAGGTCTTACAATAAAAGATAAGGGCCTATAATAGTCAAGTGTATGATCATCAATCAATCAGATGCCGCATCTCCAATGAAGGTTTCCCGCAATGGATCTCCAACACTGTCCGTCTCTCCTTGATTGTACGCTCTGTCAGAATGTCCACCTCTTGATATCTTCCCACTTGTATCGTTGTCTACCTATTGCTCACTTGCCTTCAACCTTATCCTCCAGTATGATGTTTATAAGAGCGTTATGTCTTTTACCGTGGCAGAAATATTTCACTTGCCTCTTTTTAAAGTGTATGATAATAGTGCTATGATAGTTAAGTGTACGATAAGGGCCCTATGATTAAGTGTATGATACAAGTTTCCTGTCCTGTGAGTGCTGTACTCACATGTGATCATTATTCGAAAGTAAAGCCAGCTGGTAGAAAATGAGTTAACTATTTGCAGTCAGTGTTCGATAAAATTGTAGTGAGTTCACCAAGATAACACACGCACGCTCGCTGTAGAATTTGATGTTAAAATTGAAGGGAGTGTTGCCTTGAGCAAGATAACGTTCCCACGCACTCAGAACACATGAGAAGATTGCGTTGGTGTCGATCTAAGTTCTAAAACTATGCCACTATCTTGAAACCGTCTTAGTTTGAATAACAGAAAAACAGAAGTAATAGTTATTACAAGCGGAAAATCATATACCCAAATGTAACCTAAAAGTGGTGGAACTAATCTGAAACAAGTCAGTATGTTTAAGTATTCGGGTACTTTGAAAACATAAACAGGTCCATTGGGCTAACACGTTGACTTCTTGTCCTTGTCGTGGGAATGTAAATTACAAGTATCTCAGAAGTCGGAGTGGGTTCGCCTGACGGCGAGGGACCCTGGTAATAGGGAAAGCTTACTCACACGCAAAAAATTAGTCCAGTACTCTAGAAATAGTAGCACATGTATGGACTAAGCTTGAATTCAACGCGAGCGAACACAAAATAAACAGTATATCTCATTGTTTCAGCCTCGTTCTCAGAAGGTCAGTGGTTCGTATCCTGACTCCGTCACGCACCTTTCTTTCGAAGACCGCCGTGGCTCGTTGCCGGGGTTCGTGGTCGGGGCTCGTGGCCGGGCTCGCTGCCGGGTTTCGTATTTAGTGAGACGCTGCCGACCAGTGGTTAACTACCCTGCTGAGAGAGACTGATCTAGATGGGATTACACTCGGTGCAGTGAAGAGGTCCTTTTGCGTTTAAACCCATTTTGCCGTGTGTTATAACGTAGTGTGCCTGTGACCGTGTAGAGCACGGGCTGGGAACATCGGGCTCGCGGCCCGTTTAAGGCCTTTGAAATCATTCATCCGGCCCCGCCAAGGCAACCGTAGGGGTGGGGGGGGGGGGGAGGGAACTCAAAATGAAAATAAAAATCTAGGACCTTTTTCATAACAGGTATTTTTTTTTTTTCAAAACATACAAGCGCAAAGAGTTCCCGCTCCAACTGAGCGACCCAGAAAAGAAGTGAGTAGCAATATCAGCTCACATCACAAACTTCACAGATGAGAATCAGTTATAGCCACTTGTTCCTATGTAACACGTTGCAGACACGGTCCGCCTCTTTTGGCTGTGTGTGATTCACCAGACAAATTTAGGTTCAATAATTTACCAACGAACAAGTCCTACAAGAAGCGAATGAGAACCGTAAACTGATTAGAGAAATTAGACGTAGAGAGTCATAATTTTTGGTCACATAATAAATAAATTAGAGAACTTAGCGACAAGTAGCAAGATTGAGTTGAAATGAAGGCAGAGAAGCAAATATCTAGATGGCTTGGCCACGCAGCATGATCCACGGCTCTGGAGATCGTGTAAGATGGTAAAACATGACTGTCCACGCTTATCGGCATGGTACATGATGATGATGAGTTTACCATTGCTGGCTGAACGAGAAGTCAGCAATTAAGTCTTAACTGAGCAGTGTGTGGAACGAACCCTCTACCTCGGTCACCAGAGAAAGTTCCAGCGAAACTTTGGCTCCGTCGACATTAGAGGTGATTTGATTAAATCTCATCTCATCTCATCTCATCTCATCTCATCTCATCTCATCTCATCTCATCATATTCCTCTTGTACCTTGCGGTGTCGAGGTGAAGTACAAACAGCGGGAGAGTGCCCGCTTATAGGCTATTTTTATTAAATGTTTAACCAAATATAACAGACTAATTTGTAAGTTTATTATTTGTTTTATGGCCCACGAGTGATGTTATAAATATCCAAATGGCCCTTGGAAGAAAAAAAAAAGATTCTCCGCCCCTAGTCTAGAGAGACGCAAAGTATTATATGACTCATCGCTCGAATTACGTGCCTATCGTGTGTTGAGGACATAAGAAGGATGTGTATGCACCTGAACTCAATATGCCGGGATCAATGCGGGGAGACTAAGGTTCGGGGCGACCTGGCAACAAATGCCAAGCCATAGAGAAAGAAATACAGTATGGGTGTATTTATCGAGGTTACCGCGCTTTACGTTTCTCTTCTGATGGCTGTGGTGGTTTCATTCCACACGCCGGTCAGCTGGACTGAAATGCTGACTTCTCATTCAGAAATAAATGGCAGATTACTGAACGTTATGTTAGTTGCATATCCTTTACTAGGCGTCGCAGTCAATCCCAGCATATTTTTTGGCTGTTTGTGATCTCTTGGCAAGTTTACGTTCAGTAGTCTGACATTGATTTTTGAACGACCGGCACCCATATATTTCGTTAAAAAAAAACCCAAACGCAAGGCTGTCTGCTGTTTTAAATATGATTTAAACTCGGTATGCGGGGTTACGAAATTCGTCCGTAACTTCTTCGCCACGGAGCGGGCACTGAACGTAAAAATGCCTAACAAATCACTAACAGCCAACAGGGGTTCAGGTTGGTTGGACCCTCCTACAAAGGACATGCAAAAAGAAGAGCGTGCACAATCATCTCATCTCATCATGTTCCTCTTGTACCTTGCGGTGTCGAGGTGAAGTATAAACATCGTGAGAGTGCCCGATTATGGGCTTCAGGTATCGATATTCCCATGGACTCTGCTATTCCCCCCGTCCAACGTTTACGTGGTCGGCCTCTTCCTCTGTTTCCATCTAGACACATTATGGGTGGTAATTGTCTGCTGTCGTCGTTGGTAATCGCTGTGACTCTTGCACTCCTGCAGTGTAAATATTGTGTAGTTCTCGATAGGCTTGATCACAACGGAGATCATTGTCCTTCCTCCCTGAGTACATAGATTATAGTCGATCTCCCCGCTTCGTTAGTCAGATTAATGGGGAGATCTCCGCCCTTCGTTAGCCAGACTGCAGAGACTATAGTCGATCTTCTCATCGATAGCCAGATTAGTAACATAGACTATAGTTGATCTTCCCTTTTCATCGTTAGCCAGACTTGGGCATAGACTATTGTCGATCTCCTCCCTTTGTAGCCAGACCAGTACATAGAATATAGTTGATCTCCTCCCTTCGTTAATCAGATTAGTGGGTAGATCTCCGCGTTTCGTTAGCCAGACTAGTACAGAGAATATAGTTACATAATAGTCGTATAGTACATAAACTATAGCTGATTTCCCCCCCCCCCCCTCATTTGTAGCCCAAACCAGTACATAAACTATAGTCGATCTTACTATCATTAGCCAGCCCAGTACATAGACTATAGTATATCTTTTCCCCTTTTTTAAAGTCAGACTTGTACGTAGACTGTAGTCATCTCCTCCATTCATCTCCCAGACTAGCACACCAACAATAGTCGATCTCCTCCCTTCGTTCGCCATACCAGTGATTGCCCTTAATGCCCCTTGTGGAGATGGAGACTTTAGCCATTAAGAGACACAAACCGACACTGGTACGTCAATAGTTTATAGCCGACACGCTAGCCAAAGCAACGTTACGTCATCAGTCTCATGTATTGTAGGCATGTACGAGAGGGTTTCAAATGAAAACCTTAAGCGGGGTAGAAATTACAGTAACCTTACAGTGTCTTGTAATCTGTCAATATTGTTGTTAAGGATGTCAAGAGTGACATCGCGGTGCAGACGAACACGGTGACGTCTTAAGGGCAGTTTAAAGATGGCCGCCCCACTGTTGACATGCACCAAGTTTCAAATGCAAGCCTTGAATCTTTTTTGTTTTTTAATTTGGTGAATATATTCTGAAATTATTTAAGGGAAGCTGTGTCGCAAAGAAAATTTATCACAACCATCAGAAAGAGACAGTCATCATTTTTTGGCCACATTATGAGAAGACAACAACTGGAACATGTTATAATAACTGGAAAACATTGCGGATAGAGAGATAGAGGAATACAGCGTGAGAAGATTTTTGACAGTCTTGTCATGGCACAGAAGGGAGTCAACACACGAATCGATCCATGACGGCGGAGATCGTAATTTGTGGAGAGGCATAATCGCCCATGCCAATATTTTAACAAAGTAAAGAATAAATGTATCATCTTTCAATGTAGTCACCACTGCGTTTAATGCCATGACTACCCTTATTTTTCTCTCGCAGCTTAGCTGTTTCACTTTTGGATGCGGTTTTTACATTCTTTTTCGATCCCCTGTCGAGGGCAAAAGCGTCACAGCCAGTTACGCACCTCAGAGGTCCCTGTCAGACTTCAGCATGCATGTGTGTACGGATTACTTTCTCTAGGCAGACTCCATTCAACGTAACATGTTTTACCTACTCGGGACTAGGTTTTCTTTCATGACAACTTTGCCATGGCTGTGACTTTACGGCATCCACTTTGCGATTTCCAATTGTCGTGACGGTTTTAACTTGCACACGGAACCACCGGTTTTTCGCCCTTATCAGAGAAGGCTGGGTTTCCGATCTCACTACCCAAGAGTTCAGACAGGCTGTGTATTATCATAATAAACAAATGATTCTTGGAAAGATTAATTGCCTTATGCTGGAAACGAATCCGGTACCCCATGAGCCAAAAGGGAGCACGTAACCTCTCGACCACGGATACCTCTAGTTGTTTTATGAACCCAAGAAAGTCCACAT
>OY992876.1:402450942-402525942 GCA_963921405.1 Cepaea hortensis
TGCCCTCCATGAAACACGTTCAGCGGCGACTTGCTCTCAGTATGCATTATCAATGCCTGTATCAATCATGTCCCGCTTACACACATCTTTGTATCGTAGTAGAGGCCGACCCTGAGATCTCTTACCCATCTGTAATTCACCAAAAAAGATGTCCTTTGGTATTCTACCATCATCCATCCTCCTAACGTGTACTATCCATCTAAGTCTACGAAGACTGAGCATGGAATACACCGTCACACAACCTGATCTTTCCAATACTTCAGTATTTGTGATTTTGTCTTGCCACTTACTACCAAGTATTCTTCGCAGACGCCGCATATGAAAGCTGTTTCTCTTGGTGTGAGTAAGTTGTCCAGGTTTCACTGCCATAAAGAATAGTACTAAGGACACAGGCTTGATAGACAATGACTTTTGTTTTGGCAGTAAGCTTCCTGTTCTCCCAGACTCTTCTAATGAAATCTAGCGCTGCTATAGCCGTCACTTTAATCCTAATTTCGTCATTTCTGATGTTCTCTCTTCGTGATACATTGAGTATTCTTCTCAGGAATCTCATTTCCGTTGCTGCACCCCCCCCTCTCGTGGTCAATGTCCAAATTTAGCAATGGTAGCATAGAGTTGGTGATAAGATTATGTTGTAGAGTGCTTTTTTTTTAAAAAAAAAGTATCCACTCGTACATGTTTGTTCTTTAGTATTGGTGCCATTTGTCCAACGAGTTGGTTGGCTTTACTGAATCTATTTTCGATCTCGTCTTCTGATTTGTCATGTGATATTATACTTCTTTAGGGCTTTATATACGCGGGAAGTCATTAAGTAAGTCACAAATGGCTGTAGAAAAATAACTAAATATGACAACAACTTGGAACTAGTTTATTTTTATACATACATCGTCCCTTTATTTCTCAACATAATTTCCACCAACAATGATGCAATTATCCCATCGTTTTATCAGTCCTCACAAACCGGCTGCATAGAACTGCGTGCTCTGTTTTCTAAACCACGTTTTCACTTCACATTCAACTTCATTCGCGAAATTTCTCCCGCCAAGGTGGATTTTCAGTGGACCAAAAAGGTGGAAACCGCTAGGGGCTATGAACTGAAGGGGCTATGTTCCAGAACTTTCCACCTTAGTTGATTAATTTTCTCCTGAGTTAATCGAGCCGTATGTGGTCTGGCATTGTCACGAAGAAGAAACACTCCTCTAGTCAGCAGTCCTGGATGTTTTCTTCAAATTGCATCATGAAGCATTGATAGAACTTCACAGTACGATTCAGAATTCACATTGTCACCTTTCTTCTTGAAATTGGTTAAAAGCACTCCTTGCCAATCCCAGAACACTGTCAGCATAACCTTCCCTGCTGATGGCGTAACCTTAAATTTGTGGACACAAGGCTAAGAAGGATGTTTCCATTGCATTGAAGCACGCTTTGATTCGGGCTGGTAGTGATGCGCCCATGATTCGTCCCCAGTAACAATCCTGTTCAGCATGTCTTCTCCTTCATCTTCGTATCGACAGAGATTATGCAAGGACAGGCCAAATCGGTTCATTTTGTGTACCTCCTTCAATTGTCTGGGTACCCACCGTTAGCACACTTTCTTAAATTTTAATCGATCATTCATTATGCTGTATGCTGAACCATGTGAGCAACCCATTGCAGATGCTACAAAGTCTATCGTTACTCGCCTGCCACCTCTAATCATCTCCTTCACCCGCTGCACGGATGCTTCTATTGCAACGTCAACAGGACGACCAGACCGGATTTCATCAACAATTTTAGAGCGTCCTTGAGAAAATGCTTCTACCCAGCTATGCACCGCTTTACGGGACAAACATTTGTCAGCATAAACAGTACGCATTTCCTTATGAATGTCCTTTGCAGGCAGTCCTTTTGCCCACCAAAAAAAAACAAAAAAACAAACTCACAACAGCACGTTGCTCTTTGGTTGTACACTCGGTAAGTACAGTCGCCATTTTGTTTATGCGCTGCGCATGCGCATGAGACACCTAGCACCACCTGACGAACGGGAATATAAAGTTCGATGGTGCTGTCACCTAATGACACCTGTAGAAAACACAAACTACATTTACCTGCCATCCCACATAACTGTGTGACTTACTTATTGACTCGTCCTCGTATATTATACTTATACGACCGATCTTCCTGGCCAAGGTGTTAACAACATTGTTCGTAATCCCGTATATCCACGTGGGGGAAAACAGCAGCTGCGAGAATCGGCAACGGTCCGCGCTGGTAACTTACTGTGGTATGTGAGCCGGGTCGTTCAGAAAGCAATGGCAAACTACTGAACGTAAAACTTGCCCAAGAATCACGAACAGCCAAAATGCTGGGGTTGACTGCTACGTCCTGTGAAGGACATGCAACTAAATTTTAAAATTGTATAGTGAGTAAACAAGGCACCGTTAACATGGATATTGTAGTCTTTCGCAGAAGAGCACCAGTTGAAAATCCTTTCCAGCTCAGCATTGTCGAATGGCTTAGAGCACCCGTTCTTAAACATCCAGTGTGCTGTCAAGGTAGTGGGTTCGACCCCCTACACCGGTCAGTTGGACTGTGTTGACTTCTCGTCCTTGACTTGGGGACGTAAATTTACACGTACCTCTGAAGTCGGAATGGGTTCGCCTAATCGCGTGGGACACTAGTAATAGGGAAAGCTAATCCACACGCAAAAATCAGTCCAGTGTACAAGACGTACTGTCACATGTATGGACTACGCTTGATATCAAAGCGAACAAACGCACCAAAAATTTAACCAAAAAATGCCTTTCTATCACTAACACCTGTTCATGTCGGTTTTTCGTTGCGACTTCCGTACATCAGCATCCCGTATGAAGGATGCTATTGAAACAGCCGTCTCAAGTTACTCCGCTATGACAAAAAGTCTCGATTTCATGCCTAAGCCTCTTATACCAGTGGTTGCTTCTACGCACTGATTGTCTCTGTGACTCCTGGGTAGGTAATGACGAAGTCAACGCTGGATAGTCCCCCTTGTTTGTTTACTGGGCCACGAATGTACGTTAACTTGCCTATTCCAGACTGCACCTGCGAGATAAATGTTACTCAGCGACACGTCCAGGATAATTAGACAACGTCGCAATGTCGACTTTTAGTAATAAAAAAGAACGATCTCGTGGCTTGGTCACATAAAAACATCTAAGAGAACACGTACCTTGCCGTCTTGATAGACAGTAGTTTGTACACAGTGCTTTTAAAAAAGGCATAATGACCTCTCCATAGCACAAACTCTGGGCTGAATTGCAGAGCCCATGGTTTGCCGATGCAGCATGATCATTCTCTTGACCTGCCTAGTTTACTCCAGAGGAAAGGTAACACCAATACATCTGGAACAAGACAAGCTGCAGAAACTACCGGATCAGCAAAGCCATGCTCTATGTGGGGTGTCGGGTTTGGTGAGCGCCGCCCAACATTCGGTGTTAACAGAAAGGACTATAAGGGTGAATATTATGAAAGAGCAAGTGGCGGACCAAGAAGCATATTTATAAAACGGACATTATGCAGACAAATATGGAATTAAAGAGGGCCGCACAAGAACAACATATATGGAATTAAAGAGGGCCGCACATGATAAACATAAATAGAACGGAATAGGAACCGACCCAAGGGCTCAAACATTTCATAGTGACGACAGCGGACCTCGACCCATGAACGACGTGAATATAAAGGTAATGCAATAATACATTATGCCACAAGGGTATGAGATATTAGTTAGTTGCATATCTTTGACAGGACCTAGCATTCAACTGAAACATTTTTTGGCTGTGTGTGATACCTGGTCAAGTTTACAGTTATTAGTTTACCATTGCTTTCTGAACGACCGGACCCATACCATAGTAAGGATACCAACGTAAGGAGGTCTGCTCCCAAATCACCCACAACTGTATTTCGAACGCGGTATGCGGGATTAGGAATTGCAATTTCAACCCCTTCGCCACAGAGGCGGTTGTGTTCCGATGATCAGGATGTTCATGAAATATTAGGCAATCGCAAAATGCCCGGCTTTCCTTACGTGTGGTCACGAAGATATCACTGGATGTGAAAATACGACCGCGGAGTCGGTAGTATAGTATGTTAACGACTTGACTACAACCCATGCCAATCAAATATTATGAGCGGTAATGCCCAGCAAAAGAATTCTAAAAAAAAAGGCAACCAGGCATTTAGTCTGAAAAGCAAAAAATTAATTTCACTTGCTTACGTAACACGCCAGAAATGCGTGCGCTCTCTGTCCCCATGCTGTGGCCCCTCTTTTCCCCCAACTTCTCTCCTCAGTGATTGCCGGGGAGATAAACCAGGTATCTGTTTGTGTCACTGCGCCGTGTCCGTTGACCAGGTATGTGAAATGATTACAGGAGGGAACTGGTGTCTGCCGCCGCCATCTGGTTCTGATAATCAGGGTGTTGGTTCCAATGTGCAGTGCCTTATCAGTCAGGATACCAGTTTGAGTCTGTCTGCATGCCTGCCTTTCCGCTAGCCATCCATCCATCCATCCATCCATCCATCCATCAATCCATCCATCCATCCATCCGTCCACCCATTTATCCTACCTATCTGCTTGTCCTTCTGTCTGCCTACATACCTGTCTTATCTGTCTGCCTACACGCCTGTCTTGTCTGTCTGCCTGCGTGCCTGTCTTGTCTGTCTGCCTACACGCCTGTCTTGTCTGTCTGTCTACACGTCTACCTTGTCTGTCTGCCTACGTGCCTGTCTTGTCTGTCTGTCTGCCTACGTCCACCCATCTGTTCACCTACTCTATCCAACCTACACATTCATCCACCCACACACTCCATCCTGTCGATCCCTCTGCCTGCTTACGTGTCTGCCTGCCTGCCTACATGCCCATCTGTCTCTCTGCCTGCCTACATGCCTGTCTGCCTGACTGCCTACATGCCTGCCTGACTGCCTACATGCCTGTCTGCCTACATGTCTTCTACCTGCCTGCCTACATGCCTGTCTGTTTGCCTGCCTACTGCCTGTCTGCCTGACTATATGATTGCCTGTCTGCCTGACTACATGACTGTCTGCCTGCCTACATGCCTTTCTGTTCACCAATCCACCGATTCATCCAGCTATCACATTCACCCACCCACCATACCTTCCTCCTATTCATCCATCCAGCCATCCAGCTTCCCCTTCCACATCCCCACTCCCCTCCCTATCTACATACCTGCCCGCTTGCCCGCCATTCAGTTCATCCAGCACCCACCTACTCCATCAATTCACCTACTCTACCTACCTACACATCTATTCACCCACCCACTCCATCCATTTACCTACTCTGCTTACCCATACATCCATCCATCCATTCACCTACTCTACCTACCTACACATCTATTCACCCACCCACTCCATCCATTTACCTACTCTGCCTACCCATACATCCATCCATCCATTCACCTACTCTACCAATTTACACATCCACCCACCCACACACTCCATCTATTCACCTACACTACCTACCTAAACATCCATTCACCCAACCACTCCATCCATTCACCGACTCTACCTACCTACACATCCATCCATCCACACACACTGTCTCTCCCTGAAAACCCGGGTCTTCTGACACTCCATATAGTCTAGAACACATGACAGTTGCACATGACACAAGTGTAATCCTTCTGTAAAGCTATCAGTCGGGGATTTCTTGTGTCCTGGGTCTTCTGGCACTCCATAGGTCTACAACACATGGCAGTGTCATATGACACTGGGTGTATCCCTTCTGTAAAGCTAACAGTCGGGGATATCTTGTGTCCGCCCTTCCTTCATTGACCTGTAGCTGTGTCCTGGATTGTCTAAAAGACGTCCCAATACTGGATATGGCCAAGCAAGAACTGCTGTCCTTTCTCCTGACCGAAACAAACGGTTATCTTGTTAGGTTCTTCATGTCCTGATTTGTTGCCGAACACAGACATTCGTACATGTGTTAGAACCGACACCAGCACTTGGGACATTCCTATACGTGCTCCGTCCTCATTTGCAACAATCAGCGAAGAGTTCCAATGCTAATGGTACCAGTAGCAGTCTGATTACGTGTCCGTCTGGCCTTTCCTCGGGGTTTTGAGTGTCGGTCACATCCTCTGGCCATATGCAGCACTATTCTCTTCAAGCCATGATGATTTATCCGTTCTTCTGACCACACCACCATGTCATGGGGGAAAACGCAAATAGATGATCTCTCTCTCTCTCTCTTTTTAAAATTATGAATGGAAACCTGCCAATTTGTCCGAAGCAATTCTATCTTCACCCTTCTCATCATACTTTGAGAGTCCGTTACACTTTTACACTTACGACACCCAGTCCTTCCTTGGAGCAAACATAACATGGATGCGAATTGTTCTGGTGAACACTGACGAACTGGGTCTACACATATTGGTTCCAGGCCTAAAAGATTATTAAGATTGTAAAAGCATTGTCTAAAGTTTGTGGGGGAGGGGGAGGGGAGATTGTGGAGAGACCATCTGCCTTGCAGCGTGAATTATTAAAAGATAAGCTTCAAGCGATAACCCACAATTGTCATTCAATATCTTCTTTCTCCAAGGTACACAACCAAACAGGAAGGCACGAACAGTTTCCCAGCCTTGTGACATTCACGCTCAGTGTTAGAAATGACAGTTGACCCCAATTCAACACCTGTTTCCCGGATGTAAACATAAGCTGTCTCCCGCAGAAGGCTGCGCAGTTAGACCTCCAACTCCAGCTGCGACAATGTGTTTTCTGGTCGACGAGAAGGACGGCAGCGGCGACCACGTCGGCAGCAACTCCGGCGCAGCGAAGCTTCAACTGCGGCAGTACCACAGATGGCTGATACCACGACGTGTTCTGATGGTCATCTTTGGCGTGTCATTAATATTTTGTATCGTAGGGATGCTTTTTATGGCCATCGGCGGAGGGATAGGAAATAGAGGGTGAGTACTGTTGTTGTTTCTACACAGACATAGTTTGGCAGAAAAAGCCGCAATAAAAGCTGAGATTTTATCTAGTCATGGGTAGAAAGGGCGGCGGGATCCACCAATTGTGGGGTGATGTGTCCAAAGATTAAGTGAATGTATATGGCAATTCTGAATTGTTCATTATGACCAAGTGAATTATGTTTAATTTCCTCTCAGAAGACTTGATATTGGTTGGATTTTGTCGCTAAGATTTTGTATGGTGTAAGGCAGTAAGCCTCACGCAAACCCTCATTAGTCATTTGTAGGATACGCTGTGAGGTGGCTTCCTGTATGATACGCTGTGAGGTTTGCTACTCTGTGAGGTCGTCTCCTGTACGATACGATGTGAGGTCGCTTCTTTACGAAACGCTGTGAGGTGGCCTTCTGAGCGCCTGAAATCACTTTCATTATTGTAATAGTTATCGTATACATAAAACTTGTAATTCCAGCCAACAGTATCTTGCTGTATAGGACAGGATGGTCTTTAGTCTAGGGAATTAAGGCCACCTGACTAGTGCTGTCGCCGCGAACTTTGCAGGTGTGGGTTTTATATTTCTTTCCAAAACAGAAAAATAAAATCATCACCACACCGAGGATTCGAACCCGGGTCTCTTGACTTGGAGCCCAACGCTCAAACCACTCGGCCAGAACGTAACAACCATCGGTTGCAAACAATCTGCTGGTCACCTAATAGGAGTACATATGCGAAACGAGTCAGGCCCAGCCCTACAAAAAGAGGAAAGGGCTGGACTAGCAGTAAGACATATATGTTTTGTTAATTAACAGCACGAACTCCAGTCGGAAAAGTAAGCCATACACCACACCATCATGAACGCAAGGAATGAGTCGTTGATCAAATGGGAACAGAAAAGAGAAGGTTATATGTTTTCACATTTACGCGTGACTCGTTACTGAGAATAACTAAGACAAGATTCAGTTGTTACGTCTACGGCAACATACAATGGGCAAAACTCATTAAAATCTTATTGGACCAGATCCGATATCCCTAACAACCTTGGATTGGGAGTCTCTGTGGCGAAGTGGTCAAGCCGTTTGACTCGTGCTCCGAAGGTTGTGGGTTCGATTCCGGGCCGCGTCCTTCGGTTTACGAGTTAAATGTTTCGGAGACTCCTGTGGGTCGTCGCTAAAAGCCATGGAGTTCGTGCTTTGTGCGACTCTTTCCGTGCTGCGGAAAGGGGCCGAGCCATATGAGATAAAACCCGGTGCAATGAAGTCGACCCTGTCGACTTTTAAGCGACTTTTTTTTTACAATTTTTGATGGGGGAAAGGGCGAAGGGAAAGGGAATATTCACCTTCAGACAACAGGGGTTTCAAACTGTCTTCTACATCCAGAAACGCAAGTCTCAAGCACTTACATTGACAAGAATGTGGAATTTGTCCCAGAGCAGTTTCCTGATATGGATATATGGTGTGGTGGTGCCATGTTGTAGGCCTGAGTGCACGGAGGAATAGGTTATTAGTCTTTCCCCTCACTTTCACAGGTGACGAGTCCAGGCGAGTTCATCAGTGCATAGTGCATTAACATAGGGGAAAAAACATTGTCAAATGAATGTTGTAAACATAAACAATGCATGTTATCATGTTATTAGACTAATCCCCCAACCACCCACTCATCCCCTATCCATCCGCATGTCCCCCACACACACATCCACACACATACCCACAGACATGACCCCATCCATCCACCCATCCCCCAACCCACACATCCAACACCCCCCCCCACATACACCATCTCCCCCCCCCACACACACACATCACCCACCCACCACACATACACCATCTCCCCACCCACACACACACATCTCCCACCCACCCACACACACACACATCTTCCACCCACCACACATCCCCCACCTACCCACACACAAACACAGGCACACATGCATGCAACCACCCATCCAAAACCACCCACACATTCCCCCCACCTTCACACATCTCCCAACCCACACGCACACATCCTCCACCCATTCCATAACCTACCAACACTCACCCACCCACATATCCTCCACCACCCACCCACATACCCCAACCCCTCAGCCAAACACGCATCCCCCAACCACATATACAACACCCACACACACATATTCCGGCCAACTCACATATCCTGCACTAACCCACATACAAAATCACCATCCACTCACACATCTCCCACTTACACACATATCACCCACCCACACAATCTCCCCAACCCACACATCCCGCACCCACACACACACAGATCCCCTTCCACCCCAACCTACACACACTCACCCTCCCACACATCCTCCACCCACACAACCCACACATCCAACACCCCCCCCCCCCTCCACATACACCATCTCCCCACACACACACACACACATCTCCCACCCACCACACATACACCATCTCCCCATCCACACACACACACATCTCCGACCCACCACACATACACCATCTCCCCACCCACACACACACACATCTCCCACCCACCCACACACACACATCTTCCACCCACCACACATCCCCCACCTACCCACACACAAACCCAGGCACACATGCATGCAACCACCCATCCAAAACCACCCACACATTCCCCCCACCTTCACATATCTCCCCACCCACACGCACACATCCTCCACCCATTCCATAACCTACCAACACTCATCCACCCACATATCCTCCACCACCCACCCACACACCCCAACCCCTCAGCCAAACACGCATCCCCCAACCACATATCCAACACCCACACACACATATCCTTTCCAACTCACATATCCTGCACTAACCCACATACAAAATCAGCACCCCCAACCCACACATCCCGCACCCACACACACACACAGATCCCCTTCCACCCCCAACCTACACACACTCATCCTCCCACACATCCTCCACCCACCCACTCGCCAACCCCCCCCCCCCCCCTCCCCCGATCTCCAATCCCCAATCACACACCCCTTAACTACACATCTCACCACCCATACACTCACACACACACACACCTCACCACCCATACACTCACACACACACACACATCTCCCTACCCATGCACACACACATCTCCCCACCCATACACACGTCCTCACCCATCAACACATTCCTCATCCAAAAACACACACCAACCACCCACACACACCCCACCACGAGAGAGAGAAAGAACGAGAGAGAGAGAGAACGAGAGAGAGAGAAAGAGCGAGAGAGAGAGAAAGAGCGAGAGAGAGAAAGAGCGAGAGAGAGAGAGCAAGAGAGAGAGAGAGAGAGCGAGAGAGAGAAAGAGAGAGAGAGAGCGAGAGAGAGAAAGAGCGAGAGAGAGAGACAGAGAGAGAGAAAGAGCGAGAGAGAGAGAAAGAGCGAGAGAGAGAGAGAAAGAGCGAGAGAGAGAGAAAGAGCGAGAGAGAGAGAGAGAGAGAGAGAGAGAGAGAGAGAGAGAGAGAGAGAGAGAGAGAGAGAGAGAGTTACTGAGAGTTACTGTTCTGTCTAGTGAAAACTCAAATTTTGTTTCATTTTTGTTTATATTTCTATAACTATGCCTTATACTGATGACACCGTCTTGATAGCAACAAGTCAGTAGGATCTACAGGAAATGATAGATACAGTGGTTGTAAAAAATGAAAAAAAAAATGGGCCTTAGTTTGAATAATAGAGAGACTGAAGTCATGGTGATATCATAGAAACATACTGTGCCTGAATGTGCGATTAAAGTACAGGGCGTTATTTTGGGGCAGGTGCAGAAATTCAGATATCTTGGCATATGGGTAACATCAGATGGAAGCTGCACCACTCAGATAAAGAACAGAATCAATCCATCATCCATCATGTGCCATGCCGGTAAGCGTGGGCGGTCATGTTCTGCCATCTCACTCCATCACAACTACACCGCAACATAGATGAAGAGAAGAAAGAAGGTTTCAGGTTTTCAAGTATTAAAGGTACAGTTCATCATCCAGTGTCCTTCCGGCTGGCCTGGGCGATCATCCCTCTCCACAAATTACGATCTCCAACGTCATGGATCAATTCGTGTATTGACCTCCTTCTGTGCCTTGGCGCAAGACTGTCAACAATTTCCTCACGCTGTCTTCCTCTGTCTTTCTTTCTGCTAATCTTTTTGGTTGTTACATGTTCCAGTTTTTGTCTTCTCATAACGTGGCCAAAAGACAATGACTGCCTGTTTGTGATAAGTTGTCTTTGCGACTCAGCTTCCCTTAGAGCGTCCTGGTTGTTCATTTTGGCTGCCCAATTAATTTTCAGCTTTCGTCTATAAAACTGCATCAAGGCTTCCATGGATTGTTTGGCCTGGTAAAGTGTGGATTTTTTTTTTTCTGTCGAAGGAAAATAGAAAAACCTAACCTGCACAGTCCGCAGCGACTGCACAAGCCAGGCGGCCTTCATTCCTCAGGCTAAAGACCCCTTGCCTACACTGAAAGGTACTAGAGGCAGTAGAAGACAGTTTACGACAGTAATTATCCAGGATTCGCAGCAGTATGTTAAAAGCTGGTTCCATGTAACACGCCAGAACTCTTTGTTTTAAAAAAAACTATTAAGGACAATTACTTATTGCACAAACGTTCTTCATTTGCTAGAATGCAGTTTTTGCTTGTCCTATTCTGTTCTTTTCAGTCAAACTGAAAAACAGCTGATGGCTGTGGAAATGTAGTTTCTGAGGAAAATGCAAAGAATACCATGGACGGACAGAAAAACCAATGAGCAAGTCCTTCAAGAGACAAATGAAGATCGTAAACTGATTAGAGTCATTAGACGTAGACAGTCAAAATGTTTTAGGCATGTTATGAGAAGAAGTGACTTGGAGAACTTGGTGACAACTGGCAAGATCGAAGGGAAGAGACCAAGGGAAAGACCGAGAAGTAAAAACCTGGATGGCTTGACCACGTGGCATGGTCGAGACAAGAACACTGAACTGATCCACGACTCTGGCGATCGTGGGAAATGGCGAATCATGACACCCCCCCCCCCACACCTACACGCTTACCAGCATGGCACATGATGGGTGGATGGAGTTGTTCTATTGCTGCACTATAGAATTGTTAGGATAAGCGACGTACACAATCGTCTTTCAGGATGCTTGGGTTATATGTTTTTCCTATTCCTTCGCTGGGCTGCTTTCTGCGTGTGGACTAGCTTTCCCTATTACCAGTGTCCATCGCCATCAGGCGAACCCAGACTTCTGAGGTACTTGTAATTTACACCCTGAAGTCAAGGACGAAAAGTCAACATTTTAGTCTGTGATTTGTGTAGGGAGGGATTGAACCCACTACCTCGCCATCAACACACCGGAAGTTTAAGAGCGAGCAATCTTATCCATTCAGCCATGTTGACCTCCGTTTGGATACTCATTTATAAATTCGATGACTTAACCAGACCCCACATCAACCCCCACACATCAACCCCCCCCCCCCCCCCCCTCACATCAACCTCCCACATTAACCCCCACATCAACTTCCCACAAAAATCCCCAACATCAACCACCACATCAACCATTCTGAAGGGATAAGGATATGAACAGATAATTCGGCTTTCCTAGACACGTTCCCACTTTCCAGAATGATGAGACAGAAAAAATACACACCACACACACACCACACGCACACAACACACGCACACACCACATATACACCACACGCACAGCACATGAACAGCACATGCACACCACACGCACACACCATGAACACACCACGAAACACACCACATCCACACACCACTCACACACCAAGCTCACACCACGAACACACCACATGCAACCACAACATACACACACCATATCACACACCACATAACCACACAACCCCATATACCACACACACACTCCAAACACCCCCACACACTCCACACACACCCCACAAACTCCACACACACCCCTTATACTCAACACACACTCCACACACACTCCACACACTCCACAAACACACGCACACACCCCCACACACACCACACATATACACACCGCACATCACACACACACCACCCATACACACCATGCACACCACATGCACACCGCACGCACACCGCACGCACACCACATGCACACCACACACACCATACACGCACCACACATACCATACACGCACCACACACACCATACACGCACCACACACACCACCTACACACACGTAGACCACGCACACCACATGCACCCCACACATCTCACGTACACCACACCCACATCACACGTACACCACACCCACACCACACTCACAACACATCACACCCACACCACACACATCACACCCACACCACACACATACCACACCTACACCACACACATACCACACCTACACCGCACACACCACACTCACACCACAGACACACACCCACATCACACACACTCCACACACACCACACCCACACCATACCTACACCACATCCACACCACACACACCAAACCCACACACCCACACCACACCCACACACACCACACACACCACACCCACACATGTCACACCTACACCACGCACACCACATACACCACACACACACACACACACACACACACATCCACCCACCACCTACAGACCACACACCACGCACACACCGAGAATGCTTAAATGAACGGGGCAGCTTATGTGTATCTATTGTGGGACATTCAGTGGCAGACTGAATATAAAGGGTAATGCCCTCTGACTCAACCAAATGGCCCCCTGAAGCCTGAGCGGGACTGGGGAAGTTCATTCAGGCCATGATCAGAGATAATTGGGTCACCTGTTTAGCTGGGATGAGAAACACAATTGGGGAGACTCCGTGTCGAACTGGCTACGCTGCCTGCCAGGTGGCTCCAAAGGTTGTGGGTTCGATTCCGGGCGGAAAGAGACCGAGCCATATTTATTGTAGCACCTTTACGTCTATGATAGAATGTGGTGTACTATTGTTTTCTTCCCTTGTCACTTTTGTAACTGACGGGGACATTTCCGAGACGGTGCCTCTCAGTTCTCAGTACATGTAGGCTAGGACATGACAAGGTATTTATAGCCCCACAGCAGTTACTACCGTGGGGGGGGGGGGGGGGGAATTGAAGTGTCAGGACTTCACATATTCTATCCCGTGACATATGATGTGGGGTGGCTAGTTCCCTTCCTTGCTGAATTTCTTTACAGGACGATTCCATGAAAATTGCCTGCTGCCAATTGTTACAAAACTGTATAGCTTCTCTTGGTGAGGCTTGCAAGGTTTGCTGGTATTTATGGCGTAGTTGTTTGCAACTGTTTTTCCAGGTTTGCCTCGGTCAGTCTGGAGCGCATTCGACTCTCTGCGATGGTAAGTTTTGAAAAGAATTGCTCGGCAGCAGTAAGTTGTTTAGAACACAGAGATGCATATTTCAATGCATGCTTCCTCAATTCTTATGTAACGTTTATAGAATATACAGCCAGTAGTTGCCATTGACAGGGCCAGACCAAATGATATCGCGGGCCTTATACAACCTGCGGACCGGACATTCCCCATCCCTGGAATAGTTAAAATATGATTAAAATTAGTGGATCTGCTGTGAAGCTGTGAAAAATATATATAATATAAAATAACACAAAGTAATGCAGCTTTACAAAACAGAATTATACAAAACACAGGACGTTGCGGCGACTAGCCTTCATCAGCAAACAAATACATACACAAAACACAACATATAATCACAGAGAAGACACTCCAGTGACTACATTAAGGCATACGAACAGGATGCGAAGAATGAAAAGATGAAAATATGAGAATAAGAAAGATAGAATGAAAACTTGAAAAAATGCTGCTGCTTATCTCAGAATCCCAGGCTGTTTTCATGTTAGTATCACAGCCTTGGATTCTGAGATAAGTAGCAGCATTGTTTTCAGGTTTTCATTTTCTCTTCATTGTTCTCATTATTTCATCTTTTTATTCTTCCCACCCTGTTCTTATGTCTTAATGTAGCCAGTGGAAGGTCGTCCCCATGGATGTTGTGCTTTGCGTATGTATTTGTTTGCTGATGAAGGCTAGCCGCCGCAATGTCCTGTGTTTTTCGTAATTCTGGTCTTTAAAGCTGCATTACTTTGTGTTATTTATTTTATATTGTTTACTACCCCTGGCATAGAGCATGGAGCAAAATAGTGAACACTATCTACAAAGAATTCTCTCTCACAAAAAAAAAAAAAAAATCTATTTTATTATGCTTCTTACATTTTCAGCAGGGGTTCAAATCTTTTAAAATAAAACTCCAAGCTAAATAAAACATCTCCAAGGTGTAGCCTCAGCAATTTTTCTTTTGTATTGCAAGAAATATTAACTCCATTTGTTCCCTGGCATGTTCTTAATTTGTTGTGGTTGTGCGTTGGATCCCAGTCATTCGGTTTACAAGAGCATTGTTATGGCAGATTCCTGGGGGGTCGTCTCTAATGCTGCGTGTAAATCTTTCCGCAGGCCGCCCTGCATAAAGAGGCCAAGCCATGTAGGATACACCCGGAGCAGTGAAGTCGAACCTCTGGTCTTTATAGTCCCTTTAGATAGAATTCTAACCAAAACAAAATTGAGAAATTAATAGTACATGGTAAAAAAAAAAAACAAAACTCAGAATTTCAACTGAAACATAAAGCGAGAATTTTAATGGTCAAAGAGCTTTGTAAGCGAATGCTGTCTCTAAGATCTTATCCTTTGTTGTTAGTGTCGCCCCTCCCACATGACAGACTGGCACATTGCTGTCTTGGCAGATAATAGTTTGTTGAATGGAGTTATGCCTCTCCATAACACAAAGCCTGGGCTGAATTTAGAGACCATGTATTGCCCATGCAGCATCTCTTCTCGGCCTGTCTTGGTTTTCTCCAGAGGAAAGTAACACCAATAGTCCAATAGTAACACCTGGAACAAGACAAGCTGCAGAAACTGCTGGATCAGCAAAGCACTACGCTAACTGTTCGCCTGTCGGAGCTTCGATCCTAGACCAGTTGCCTACCAAGGCTTAAGGCACCCTACCGGCTTATACTGAAAGTATTTTACTGAAATGTAAAACCGACAGGATTTGCAATTTTTCGGGTGTTCATCGACAAGGGTATTTGAACTCACCGATAAGGGTATTTGAACTCAATTAAAAAAAAAAAATACTGGCGAGGAGTCGAACTCCAGTCATTTGTGTGACAGGCGGAGATACTAACCACTACACTACCAGGACACATTGATATTTCCACAAAAATTAATAATGTAGTCAAACCTAGGTCACGTGACCAGCCGTTTGCGTATAATGTCCGTACATTACTAGCAAACGTTTGCTTATAGTCACTTCGATAGGTAAAATCCTGTCTACTGTTGTCTTTTATCAGTAATGTCTGTTTATATAATAAGGTAATGTATATAGAATATCATTGTGAACCTTTATTGCAGGCTTCATATCACTGGAGCTATTTTATTCGCCTTCGCAGTTATCGGATTTATCATCTGTTTGATCGTCTGCATATATGGCTATTTCGTCTATGGAACTAAGGACCAGTCGGTTCAGACGGTAAGTGACTCCCCAGAGTTATATATATATATATATATATATATATATATATATATATATATATATATATATATATATATATATATATATATCCGTTTGTCTATCTTTCTATCCCTTCTTTCCACCCACCTATGCATGCATTTGTCTGTCTATTCTGTCCATCTGGCCATGCTTCTGTCTGTCTATTCTGTCCATCTGGCCATGCATCTGTCTGTCTATTCTTTCTACCCACCCATGCATGCCTGTCCACTCTTTTAATTTGCCTGTCTATTCTTTTCATCTGTCTTCTATTCTTTCAATCTGCCCATGCACATGTCTATCTATTCTTTCATCTGCCCATCTTTCTGTCTATCATTTGACCACCCATCCTTCCGTCATTCTGTTAGTCCATACCTACCTGCATACCCACCCTTATCTGCCTGCCTGAACTACCTGTATTACTGTGTAGTATAATAACTACTACTTGGTGTCAGGTCTTAGTCAGATATGACTGAGCTACCGTTTGACAGTAAACGGTACTACCTGGTTTCTGTTAGCGACGAATGTTGGGCAACGCTTACCAAACCTGACACCCCACATTGTGCCAATGTCTTCGGGCGGAGGAGTGCAATTGGGAGGATACAAACCTTACCCTAGTGCGAGGAAATGCAACCTAAAGACTAATTGTCATGGCAGGGCAGACCAGGCCCTAAGCGTTGGTTTGCAACTGGTCTAGGATGGAAGCTCCGACAGGTGGACAGTTAAAGCACTACTTTGTTGCTGATCCGACAGCTTCTACAGCTTGTCTTGTTCCAGACGTATTGTTATTATCATTCCTCTGGAGTAAACTAGGCAGATCGAGAGAAGGATCATGCTGCATGGGCAACACATGGTCTGTAAATTCAGTCCACGCTTTGGGTTATGGAGAGGTATAGCTCCATTTTACAAACTATTGTCTGTCAAGACGGCAAGGTGCCAGTCAGTCAGTAACTACTTCATTACATGGTAGTGAAAAGTCGACTACCCTGGTACTGGCCTTAACATGCTAAAATCATACAGTAGTTTTTATTGGCCAATCTCCGTGGCAAAGGTTTTGCAGACGCGATTCGTAAGCCCACTTACTCGAGTTCAAAACACAGCTGTGACTGATTTGGTAGCAGACAGCGTTTCGCTGGGTTTTAACGAGTTTGTATGGGAGTCGGCCATTCAGAAAGCAGTTGCAAACTTCTGAACATAATGTTGCCAAGACATCAGCAACAGCAGTAAGATACTGGTGTTTAAAGAAAAGCCCTGTAAAAAAAGGATATGCAAACAAAAAGTTGTTATTGACCAATCGCCACTAGATGGCTGATGTGGCCAATATTATCGCATGTCCGACTTTACTTCCCAAGACATTTCTGGGTACCCATTATAGGCTATGTCCACCTGGGAACTCAGGCCAAATAAAGAAATGATTTGAATCCATCCTGATGTAGATTGAACCCTATGCCCACCAGGCAAGCTTCAAGCCTCTATGCTACGGCGGCGCCCTCATACCAAGATATTCAGATTTATCTGCTGTATGTTACTGAGTTGTTGAAGTCTTCACCCCTGTTTTCTTTCTACTTGGTTCCCCACATAAGACTATTTCTCTCTACATCTATGTTCCCCACATGACTATTTCTCTATACAACTATGTTCCACTCATAAGACTATTTCCCTATACAACCGTGTTCCCCACATAAGACTATTTCTTTATGCAACCATGTTCTCCACATATGACTACTTTTTACATTCCTGCTTTCTTTCTCTAACTTCAGTCATATGTTGCTTCTTTGCATCTCTCTACCTTCACAGCCAAACATTGCTTATTTATTTCTTTAGCTTCACATTGCTTATTTATTTCTCTAGCTTCACAGCCCCACATTGCTAATTTATTTCTCTAGCTTCACATCCCCATATCGCTTATTTATTTATCTAGCTTCACAGCTATACATTGCTTATTTATGTCTCTAGCCTTACAGCCCAACATTTATTATTTATTTCTCCAGCTAGTTAGTTAGTTAGTTAGTCGACAGATCATCTTCATTGCACATCGAACCATTCAGTCTATAAGTGCTCGCATCCCCTCCTCAGCAAATCTCGCAGCGTGTAGCGGCTAACGACATCAGTTCTGTGTTGGTTTATCAATCTTCTTTGGCTTCCTGCGTAGTGTTCTTGTTTGGCCACCCCTCTTTTAATTTGCTGTTCTCGCAGTCTGGCCATGGTTGTAGATTTACAGTCATCACTTGCTCTCGCAAAAGTCTTACTTCTCGTAGAGCATTCAGAATGTCAGCCTGGTCCATGGCGCGTCCGCCCTCCACAGTAGACTTACCTGCGAGCTTGTCAGCCCGCTCATTTCCTTGTACTCCCGCATGCCCTGGTACGAAGATGAAACTAATCTTTGCCAGGCGAGACCGCTCCAGAGACAGCAACCATTCTCTTCAAATCTACCCCATCTCTATCCTCTTGAGCATGCTCATTGAGTCGCTAAGGAAACATGCCCTAGTGAATGTCTGTGTCTCGAACCATGTTATTTCTTTACTTACTGCCATGACTTCCATAGTCAGGCTACTTGTGATCTCAGCAAAAGCACTAGAGTCCTCCTTCACAATTCTCCCTCCGGCCTGAGCCGTAAAGGCCCATGAGCATCTTACATGTCGGGCGACTGACTCATCTGTGTAAATGACAGCATCACCATCTAGCGAATTCTCGAAAATCAACGCTTGTACTTCCGCCTCCACAGCAGCCGGATTTTCTTGTCTGCATTTTCTATCTATTTGGATGCAAACTGAAAAGGATGTGCAGAAATCTGTTGGCACTTGTACCACTCCTCGCCAGGTTCTAAGTCCTCAAGTGAACACACCTGTTGAAAGATGTCTTCGGCTTGACTCATCCACGACCGTCTTCTTTTTAACCTGTTGCCCTTCACCTTCATAATTTCACTATGCAGTGGATGTTGTGTGTTTGCGTTAACTCTGAGGTAGGTGCGTACTCAGCAAACTTGTATTCTGTCTTCAATGGTTGGAAAATCAAGAAGGTAGCGCATCGCCCTGCATGCTGTATCTCTTGTACATCCAAGAATAATGCGCATAGCTCCATTCTGTATCCTTTCCATCTTTTCTACCAGCTTACGGCTGAGAGTCAGGATTGCCATTGCGTACTCAAAAACAGACACGACCAGCCCCTCGTACAGAAGACATAGATGGCGCTGCTCACAGTTTGCTGCCGCCATCACGCGCATCGCAGACAAACCCCGCTTGGCCTTTGTTATCACCTGGTCTATGTGCTCATTATAAGCAAGGTTTCGATCAAACCGTATTCCCAGGTTATTCATTGCCTGCGTTCTTTCCACCGTCTCTGAACACAGCTTTACAGTTGGTGTTGGACTGTTGACAATATGATTATTCAACGAGAACCAAGTCACTGTTGCCTTTGTTGGGTTGACCATTGCCCCAGCTTCAACACACCAAGTACTTATGCGATTGAGTTCGGTTTGTAGTTCCACAGCAACCTGATTTCTATCCTTACCCTGACGATACACTAAAACATCGTAGGCATATGACAATGTCCTACCAGGTCCAGTGATCTGCTCACTTGTGATTCTCACTGTGTAGGCTTTCTCCAGCTTCACAGCCCTACATAGCTTATTTATTTCTATAGCTTCACAGTCCCTACATTTATCCTTTATTTTGCTAGCTTCAGAGGCCTATATTGTTTCTTTTTATAGCGTCACAGCCCTAATTTTACATCTCTATATTGCTCTATTATCTAGCTATCTTCATTGCTTCTTTCTTGTAGTAGCTTCCAAGTCTTTATATGCCCCTTTCGTTAGCTTCACAGGTCTACAGGACTTATTTTTTCTATTCCTTCACTCATGACTCTCCTCTTCCTCCCTCTCTTCGCATATGAAAAGCAATGCTACTTGTTTGATTTGTAACATTAAATTTAAAATAATCCTGACTAATATGCAAACTTGCCTATTTCTCTCCCAGGAGACGACCTGGATAGATGAATACCAAACAGACCCACCTGGCTATGCTAGCATCGGCCGTCCGTCAGCACTGAAATCTGCTGACTCCACTCTCAAAAGAAATGGAATAGCTGGCCAGAAAAAGGTGACAATGGCACCTGAGCTTGGACATTCAGGGGAGAGTCCACCTAATGCCTTTCAGGGAAGTAATATTGATGCAAGATCAAGACAGCAGATGACGAAAAGTCCGTCCTTTGGGAGTGGCACCATCTACCTTGGTGATGGTCCAGATCCTCGAGGCGTAGGTGGACGGAATGTGGGTGGGACAGAAGTCGGTACTGGTGGTATCCGCATCACAACACTTGACAGGAACCAGCCGTTTCCTTCTCCTGGTGGCCAGGTTGTCTACGGAGGCGGTGGGCAATCCTACGCTGCTTCTGGCGTTGGACAAACAGGTTTTGGCCCTGGCCATGTGATCTACTCTGGAGGTGGAAGCTCGGCCAGTAGCTCTGTGGATGCCAATTATGCCTACCCCAAAAGTGTGTCAGTTATAAGTGGCCAAGAGTCAGGTTTCAGTGAGTCTGGTTCTCAGTACTCAACCCTGAGGTCAATCCCAGTTACTCACATCGTTGCCGAAAACCAGAGGCAACAGCAGGAGAACCTTGAGTATGCACGTATAAACAAACAAGCTAAGAACATTCACACTGTGGCTGCTGATGTTCAGTCACCAAGAGGCTATTCACTTCCTGGTCATGGTTATTCACAAGCCCAGGGTCAGTCACAGAGCCAAGGTTATTCACAGAGTCAAGGTCATTCACCAAGTCAAGGTCATTCACCAAGCCAAGGTTATTCACAGAGTCAAGGTTATTCACAGAGTCAAGGCCAGTTTGAGCAGAGGTTCCCAGTCACTGATGATTTTGATTATGACAACCCAGTGGAGCGCACTCCCATGATCCCTTCCAAGCAACAACAGCAACCCTTTGGCCACTCCTACCATGAGCAGCAGATGCAGTATCAGCGCCAGCAGCAGCCGGATCTGCACGCTCCCCGACAGCTAAACATGCAGAGTTTGCAGCGCCAGACTGCCAGCAACCCTTACCAGTACCAACAGGAACAACAACAACAACACATGCAGTACGAGACATCTTCCTCACACAGTGCAACCCATGATGACCTGCCAGATCTGCAACCATTGGTGTATCCCTCTGCTCGCCGCCCAATGACATTTGAGCAAGTGTCGTCCTCCAAGATGAGTGTTTATGATAATGTGTTAGCAGGATTAAAAGATGATGAATAGAAACATCAAAGGAGCATCTTATTCACCTTTTACACATCATCTCATATTCTACAAACACATTTTCAGCTTCTAGAAAATAGACTGTCATATTCTATAAGTACACACTCAGCTTCTAGAAAATAGACTATCATATTCTATAAGTACACACTCAGCTTCTAGAAAATAGACTATCATATTCTATAAGATCACAAGATCACATTCAGCTTTTGGAAAATAGTTTGTTTATAGTCTGCAAGAATGATCAGCTTCTAGAAAATAGATGTCTGCAAGAATGATCAGCTTCTAGAAAATAGACGTCTGCTATATTCTACAAGATCACGTTCAGCTTTTGGAAAATAGATGGTTGTTTATATTCTACAAGAGTGTGATCAGCTTCTATAAAAGACATTTGTCATATTGTAGGCAGGCAGAGAGAGGGATCATGCTGCACGGTCAGCACCTGGCAGGCAGAGAGAGGGATCATGCTGCACGGTCAGCACCTGGTCTCTACAATTCAACCCAGGCTTTATACTATGGAGAAGTTACATTCACCACCATCATGTGTTGTAGACTGATTGTACCTTTGTTTGAAGTACAATGTAACAAACTTTGTCCATCAAAACGGCAAAGTGGCAGCAGCAGCTTATTCTACAAGATCACGTTCCACTTCTGGAATAATTATTGATCATATTCTATAGTGACAACAAACTAGAATGTCAATAGCCTGGTTGACTTACATGTGATACAAACATTTCAACAGAACTGTTTTCAACAAAACTGGAAACAAGAAATAACAGTGACATAGAATATTTAATATGCTTTTCGCGTAGTAGTCTCATTAACGTGATATGATTCTATTGTGATTAGCCTATCGCTGTTACAGAAAGACTGTAAGACAGATGCATCTTTTTGACTCTCACAATTTTATTGGTCTGTGATAACACAGCAAAGGATAACATAGCAGAGAGTATACAAAAGTTGTTTTCAGTTGTCCTCATTACTTTAAATTCAAGTGACCGTTTATGCTAGAAAATATACACTTTATCTGATGGAAGAAATATGTGCACCTTAAACATTGACATACTTCATTTCTGTAAAGTTGGCATCTTGTAATTGATAATGAAATGTGCAATTGTAAGTTTGGTATATGATATGGATGCTGAATCATGGTTAACAGCTTCTACTCACACAAGCATGCCTACAGTTATTTGAGTACATCCATCTTGAGAACTGGAGAACAAACAACCAGAACAGTCTTTGAGTACCTCTAATGAGCCTGAAATTACCTGCCTGTGTCGTTAGTCATGGTTCCAAGTTCACAGCAAAGGGTCACCCCATAATGCTCCATTCCTGTGCCGGTGAAAATTGCATAAAATGCTTCTCACTGTCCCATGTGAAACGTGAAACAGACAGCAGTCCAGATAAACCTACAACACACATAGGCTGCTACCAGAATACCAACACAACAGTCCACCACTAAAATAACAATTCATCGTCGATGAAAGTGGCAGTTGCACACACATTACTGCATAAGGCAAAATTAGTTCAGCAACAGGCCGTCTGCCATTTTTCTGAAAATGCAGTTCACAACACAAGCCACTGTAGACAGATGTAAAAGGAAGTCTATGCCACAAAAGCATATGCCCCATATCAATCCTTCCCATTAAGACCCTGTCATCTTCAAGCTCACTAACAGATGCTAGTTAATCAGCTTGTTTGAATATTCACAGCAACATATCATGACATCAACATGTGATGTAAGGAATAACTTGTGAGAATGCATTACCGTATGGCTAATAGATCATTCTGGAGAGAATTGTGCAATGTACATATGACTGTGTGATAACAAGTACAGCTGGGGATTGTCTGCTAGAGTCAGGATTTATCTGCTAGAGATTTTTTCTGAGCAGGGTGGACTGTATGAGAATGGATAAAAGGTGGTCACAGCAGCCCCGAAATGGCTGAGACTCACTCAATCAGCAATATTAATATACCCGATTCTTAAATGTGGAAAGTAGCAGTGGCAACCAAGATTCTTAATCTGGGAACGATAGCTGTGACGTGATCACAGGGATAGAAAAATCCTTGTGCCTGGAAACTCTTTGACTGGCACCTGAAATTTCAGTTGTTTTCTTAGCCCATATTTGTTTTTGAAAAAAAAATATGCTGGCTCCTTAGGAAACGGGAGGGGGGGGGGAGGGGGGGGGAGGGGGGGATGGCTAAGGAATTGTTTTGTTTTCTTCCTAACCCTGAATGAAATACAAGTAGAATCTTAATCTTTAATAGATGTAGTGTTCTGCTCATGCAGGATTGCATGCTATATTATAAATAAACATGTAGCTGGAATCCTGACTATATACTACACATGTAGTTGGAATCCTAACTATGTACTACTCATGTAGTTGGAATCCTAACTATGTACTACACATTTAGTTGGAATCCTAACTATATACTACACATGCAGTTAGAATCCTGACTATATACTACACATTTAGTTGGATTCCTGACTATATTCTACACATGTAGTTGGAATCCTGACTATATACTACACATGTAGCTGGAATCCTGACTACATACTACACATGTAGTTGGAATCCTAACTATATACTACACATGTAGTTGGAATCCTGACTATATACTACACATGTAGTTAGAATCCCAACTATATACTACACATGTAGTTGGAATCCTGACTATATACTACGCATATAGTTGGAATCCTAACTATATACTACACATGTAGTTGGGATCCTGACTATATACTAACACATGTAGTTGGAATCCTGACTATGTAATAAATATGTAGTTGGAATTCTGACTATATACTACACATGTAGTTGGGATCCTGACTATATACTAACACATGTAGTTGGGATCCTGACTATATACTACACATGTAGTTGGAATCCTGAATATGTAATAAACATGTAGTTGGAATTCTGACTATATACTACACATGTAGTTGGGATCCTGACTATATACTAACAAATGTAGTTGGAATCCTGACTATATACTACACATGTAGTTAGAATCCTGACTATATACTACACATGTAGCTGGAACCCTGACTATATACTACACATGTAGTTGGAATCCTGACAATGTAATAAACATGTAGTTGGAATTCTGACATATACTACACATGTAGTTGGGATCCTGACTATATACTAACAAATGTAGTTGGAATCCTGACTATGTAATAAACATGTAGTTGGAATTCTGACTATATACTACACATGTAGTTGGAAACCTGACTATGTACTACACATGTAGTTGGAATCCTAACTATGTACTACACATGTAGTTGGAATCCTGACTATATACTACACATGTAGTTGGAATCCTAACTATGTACTACACATGTAGTTGGAATCCTGACTATATACTAACACATATAGTTGGAATCCTGACTATATACTACACATGTAGTTGGAATCCTAACTATGTACTACACATGTAGTTGGAATCCTGACTATATACTAACACATATAGTTGGAATCCTGACTATATACTACACATGTAGTTGGAATCCTAACTATGTACTACACATGTAGTTGGAATCCTGACTATATACTAACACATATAGTTGGAATCCTGACTATATACTACACATGTAGTTAGAATCCTGACTATATACTACACATGTAGTTGGAATCCTAACTATATACTACACATGTAGTTGGAATCCTGACTATATACTACACATGTAGTTGGGATCCTAACTATATACTAACACATGTAGTTAGGATCCTGACTATATACTAACACATGTAGTTGGAATCCTGACTATATACTACACATGTAGTTGGGATCCTGACTATATACTAACACATGTAGCTGGAATCCTGACTATATACTAACACATGTAGTTGGAATCCTGACTATGTTATAAACATGTAGTTGGAATTCTGACAATATATTACACATGTAGGTGGAATCCTTACTTGCGGTTGGTGGAAGATGTTCCAGTCAGGACAAGACTCCATTAACATGATGATAGTTATTAAAACAGCCAGTCTTTGACTTACTTCCATACAGGCAAAGAAATGTAGCCCATGCAAGAAGGTGAAAGACAGAAGCATATGTAAATCATTAGTGTAGCAAGGCAACAATCCTTGTAGCAGACTGCAGGTTGAGACTGATCACCTGTGTTACAAACATTTGTTGTTGATAGCAGTAACAATATAAGAATATTATGGCAGAGATGAGAGATTTGTTGTTGGAAACTGTAGCAACGCTGAGAAGTCATTGGCAGAGATGAGAGATTTGTTGTTGGTAACTGTAGCATTGCTGAGATTGTCATTGGCAGAGATCAGACATTTGTTTTTGATGACAGTAACAATTCAGAGATCGTCATTGGCAGAGATTTGTTGTTGGTAACTAACAATTAGAATATTATGGCAGAGATAAGACATTTGTTGTTGCTAACAATGCTGAGATCATTGTCAGAGAGATCAGATATTTGTTGTTGGTAACAGTAACAATGAGAATATCATGGCAGAGATAAGACAATTTTTGTTGGTAACAATGCTGAGATTGTCATTGATAGAGAAGGAAAGCTGGAAGTTAGCAGAGAAGGATTTAAGTTCAAAATCATATGAGAGAAAGATAAATTATATTGATAGGGAAAGGGTAGTCTTGTTTGGTTTGTAAAGAATCAACTTTAATCATCATCACTTTCATCATCATCACCTTCATCATGTGCCAAGCTGATAAGTGTGGCTGGTCATGGTTCGGCACCTCATACGTTCAATCATCAGTCTTAGGTAAGATTGAGGTTTTTGTCCCAATTAAGCCAGGTGGCCAAGCCATTAAGGTATAGCTTTGTCTTCCATTTCTCTTTAAGCTTTCAAGTTTGTCACATAAATCTTCAAGTTTAATTCTTCTCGCAATGGTTATGACATCTACTAAAGATGTATGTTGTATGTATGTCACCCATTTGTACATGTCTTATCCTGGTCCAAAGAAATGCAACCTAAAGATTAAAATGTCATGGCAGGGACCAGGCCCTAAGCCTTGATCGGTGTCTAGTCTATGAAGCTCCTACAGTCGGACAATTTGAGTATTGATTTGCTGATCTGGCAGCGTCTGCAGCTTATCTTGTTCTATCTTTCCCCTGAAGTAAATTAGGCTGTCTGAGAAAGGGTTTATGCTGTATGGGCCGTCACACACCTGACCTTATATGTACCAGCCTAGAGTATGTTACAGTCACACACCTGACCTTATGTGTACCAGTCTAGAGTATGTTACAGTCACACACCTGACCTTATATGTACCAGCCTAGAGTATGTTATAGTCTCACACCTGACCTTATATGTACCAGCCTAGAGTATGTTACAGTCACACACCTGACCTTATATGTACCAGCCAAGAGTATGTTACAGTCACACACCTGACCTTATGTGTACCAGTCTAGAGTATGTTACAGTCACACACCTGACCTTATATGTACCAGCCTAGAGTATGTTACAGTCTCACACCTGACCTTATATGTACCAGCCTAGAGTATGTTACAGTCACACACCTGACCTTATATGTACCAGCCTAGAGTATGTTACAGTCACACACCTGACCCTATATGTACCAGCCTAGAGTGTGTTACAGTCACACACCTGACCTTATATGTACCAGCCTAGAGTATGTTACAGTCACACACCTGACCTTATGTATACCAGTCTAGAGTATGTTACAGTCACACACCTGACCTTATATATACCAGTCTAGAGTATGTTACAGTCACACACCTGACCTTATATATACCAGTCTAGAGTATGTTACAGTCACACACCTGACCTTATATATACCAGTCTAGAGAATGTTACAGTCACACACCTGACCTTATATATACCAGTCTAGAGTATGTTACAGTCACACACCTGACCTTATATGTACCATATACCAGTCTAGAGTATGTTACAGTCACACACCTGACCTTACATCTACCAGCCTAGAGTATGTTACAGTCACACACCTGACCTTATATGTACCATATACCAGTCTAGAGTATGTTACAGTCACACACCTGACCTTATATGTACCAGCCTAGAGTATGTTACAGTCACACACCTGACCTTATGTGTACCAGTCTAGAGTATGTTACAGTCACACACCTGACCTTATATGTACCAGCCTAGAGTATGTTACAGTCACACACCTGACCTTATATGTACCAGCCTAGAGTATGTTACAGTCACACACCTGACCTTATATGTACCAGCCTAGAGTATGTTACAGTCACACACCTGACCCTATATGTACCAGCCTAGAGTATGTTACAGTCACACACCTGACCTTATATGTACCAGCCTAGAGTATGTTACAGTCACACACCTGACCTTATGTATACCAGTCTAGAGTATGTTACAGTCACACACCTGACCTTATATGTACCAGTCTAGAGTATGTTACAGTCACACACCTGACCTTATATATACCAGTCTAGAGTATGTTACAGTCACACACCTGACCTTATATATACCAGTCTAGAGTATGTTACAGTCACACACCTGACCTTATATATACCAGTCTAGAGTATGTTACAGTCACACACCTGACCTTATATGTACCATATACCAGTCTAGAGTATGTTACAGTCACACACTTGACCTTATATCTACCAGCCTAGAGTATGTTACAGTCACACACCTGACCTTATATGTACCATATACCAGTCTAGAGTATGTTACAGTCACACACCTGACCTTATATCTACCAGCCTAGAGTATGTTACAGTCACACACCTGACCTTATATCTACCAGCCTAGAGTATGTTACAGTCACACACCTGACCTTATATGTACCAGTCTAGAGTATGTTACAGTCACACACCTGACCTTATATGTACCAGCCTAGAGTATGTTACAGTCACACACCTGACCTTATATGTACCAGCCTAGAGTATGTTACAGTCACACACCTGACCTTATATGTACCAGCCTAGAGTATGTTACAGTCACACACCTGACCTTATATGTACCAGCATAGAGTATGTTACAGTCACATACCTGACCTTATATCTACCAGCCTAGAGTATGTTACAGTCACACACCTGACCTTATATGTACCAGCCTAGAGTATGTTACAGTCACACACCTGACCTTATATGTACCAGCCTATAGTATGTTACAGTCACACACCTGACCCTATATGTACCAGCCTAGAGTATGTTACAGTCACACACCTGACCTTATATGTACCAGCCGAGAGTATGTTACAGTCACACACCTGACCCTATATGTATCAGTCTAGAGTATGTTACAGTCACACACCTGACCTTATATGTACCAGCCTAGAGTATGTTACAGTCACACACCTGACCCTATATGTACCAGTCTAGAGTATGCTACAGTCACACACCTGACCTTATATGTACCAGCCTAGAGTATGTTACAGTCACACACCTGACCTTATATGTACCAGCCTAGAGTATGTTACAGTCACACACCTGACCCTATATGTACCAGCCTAGAGTATGTTACAGTCACACACCTGACCTTATATGTACCAGACTAGAGTATGTTACAGTCACACACCTGACCTTATATATACCAGTCTAGAGTATGTTACAGTCACACACTTCACACCCCTGACCTTATATGTACTGGCCTAGAGTATGTTACAGTCAAACACTTCACACACCTGACCTTATATGTACCAGTCTAGAGTATGTTACAGTCAAACACTTCACACCCCTGACCTTATATGTACTGGCCTAGAGTATGTTACAGTCAAACACTTCACACACCTGACCTTATATGTACCAGTCTAGAGTATGTTACAGTCAAACACTTCACACTCCTGACCTTATATGTACCCGCCTAGAGTATGTTACAGTCAAACACTTCACACACCTGACCTTATATGTACCAGTCTAGAGTATGTTACAGTCAAACACTTCACACACCTGACCTTATATGTACTGGCCTAGAGTATGTTACAGTCAAACACTTCACACCCCTGACCTTATATGTACTGGCCTAGAGTATGTTACAGTCAAACACTTCACACCCCTGACCTTATATGTACTGGCCTAGAGTATGTTACAGTCAAACACTTCACACCCCTGACCTTATATGTACTGGCCTAGAGTATGTTACAGTCAAACACTTCACACCCCTGACCTTATATGTACCAGTCTAGAGTATGTTACAGTCAAACACTTCACACCCCTGACCTTATATGTACTGGCCTAGAGTATGTTACAGTCAAACACTTCACACACCTGACCTTATATGTACTGGCCTAGAGTATGTTACAGTCAAACACTTCACACACCTGACCTTATATGTACCAGTCTAGAGTATGTTACAGTCAAACACTTCACACCCGTGACCTTATATGTACTGGCCTAGAGTATGTTACAGTCAAACACTTCACACCCCTGACCTTATATGTACTGGCCTAGTGTATGTTACAGTCAAACACTTCACACCCGTGACCTTATGTGTACTGGCCTAGAGTATGTTACAGTCAAACACTTCACACCCCTGACCTTATATGTACTGGCCTAGAGTATGTTACAGTCAAACACTTCACACCCGTGACCTTATATGTACCAGTCTAGAGTATGTTACAGTCAAACACTTCACACACCTGACCTTATATGTACCAGTCTAGAGTATGTTACAGTCAAACACTTCACACCCGTGACCTTATATGTACCAGTCTAGAGTATGTTACAGTCAAACACTTCACACACCTGACCTTATATGTACCAGTCTAGAGTATGTTACAGTCAAACACTTCACACCCGTGACCTTATATGTACTGGCCTAGAGTATGTTACAGTCAAACACTTCACACACCTGACCTTATATGCACCAGTCTAGAGTATGTTACAGTCAAACACTTCACACCCGTGACCTTATATGTACTGGCCTAGAGTATGTTACAGTCAAACACTTCACACCCCTGACCTTATATGTACTGGCCTAGAGTATGTTACAGTCAAACACTTCACACACCTGACCTTATATGTACCAGTCTAGAGTATTTTACAGTCAAACACTTCACACCATTGACCTTATATGTACTGGCCTAGAGTATGTTACAGTCAAACACTTCACACCCGTGACCTTATATGTACTGGCCTAGAGTATGTTACAGTCAAACACTTCACACCCGTGACCTTATATGTACTGGCCTAGAGTATGTTACAGTCACACACCTGACCTTATATGTACCAGACTAGAGTATGTTACAGTCACACACCTGACCTTATATGTACCAGTCTAGAGTATGTTACAGTCAAACACTTCACACCCCTGACCTTATATGTACTGGCCTAGAGTATGTTACAGTCACACACCTGACCTTATATGTACCAGACTAGAGTATGTTACAGTCACACACCTGACCTTATATGTACCAGCCTAGAGTATGTTACAGTCACACACCTGACCTTATATGTACCAGCCTAGAGTATGTTACAGTCACACACCTGACCTTATATGTACTGGCCTAGAGTATGTTACAGTCAAACACTTCACACACCTGACCTTATATGTACCAGCCTAGAGTATGTTACAGTCAAACACTTCACACCCGTGACCTTATATGTACCAGCCTAGAGTATGTTACAGTCAAACACTTCACACACCTGACCTTATATGTACCAGCCTAGAGTATGTTACAGTCAAACACTTCACACCCGTGACCTTATATGTACTGGCCTAGAGTATGTTACAGTCAAACACTTCACACACCTGACCTTATATGTACCAGCCTAGAGTATGTTAAGTCAAACACTTCACACCCGTGACCTTATATGTACTGGCCTAGAGTATGTTACAGTCAAACACTTCACACACCTGACCTTATATGTACCAGTCTAGAGTATGTTACAGTCAAACACTTCACACCCGTGACCTTATATGTACTGGCCTAGAGTATGTTACAGTCAAACACTTCACACACCTGACCTTATATGTACCAGCCTAGAGTATGTTACAGTCAAACACTTCACACCCGTGACCTTATATGTACTGGCCTAGAGTATGTTACAGTCAAACACTTCACACACCTGACCTTATATGTACTGGCCTAGAGTATGTTACAGTCAAACACTTCACACACCTGACCTTATATGTACCAGCCTAGAGTATGTTACAGTCAAACACTTCACACCCGTGACCTTATATGTACTGGCCTAGAGTATGTTACAGTCAAACACTTCACACCTCAGGGACAGTATCTGCTATGGGACTACCTTTTCCTGTTAAATTAGATCAGATGAAAAATGCAGAATCACACCTGTCATAGATCTACACATTTTGGGGAATCAGACTTGTTACAGATAAAGGAGTTCTTAGATCTACATATGAGGGAATTCATGGATCTACACATGTTGAGGGAGAGTTCAGTCAGTGGTAGATCTACACATGTTGAGAGAGAATCCAGGGAGTCCAAAGATCTACACATGTTGATGGAGAGTCCAGTCAGTGATAGATCTACACATGCTGATGGAGAATCAGGGAGTCCATAGTCTACACATGTTGATGGAGAGTCCAGTCAGTGATAGATCTACACATGTTGAGGGAGAATCCAGGGAGTCCATAGATCTACACATGTTGATGGAGAGTCCAGTCAGTGATAGATCTACACATGTTGAGGGAGAGTCCAGTCAGTGATAGATCTACACATGCTGATGGAGAATCAGGGAGTCCATAGTCTACACATGTTGATGGAGAGTCCAGTCAGTGATAGATCTACACATGTTGAGGGAGAATCCAGGGAGTCCATAGATCTACACATGTTGATGGAGAGTCCAGTCAGTGATAGATCTACACATGTTGAGGGAGAATCCAGGGAGTCCATAGATCTACACATGTTGATGGAGAGTCCAGTCAGTAATAGATCTATACATGTTAAGAGAGTCTCAACACATGCTGAGCAAGAGTCCACTCAGTGATAGATTTAAATATGTTAAGGGAGTTTCTACACATGTTGAGGGAGAGTCCATAGATCTACATATGTTGAGGGATTCTACATATAATAGATTAGACAGGGAATCTGATCTATCATAAATTACACATGTTGAGGGAATCAACTACTGACCCAGTGAATCACCAACAACTGATAACATTTTGCGTCAATAGGGAATTAGGAACTTATTTTGAAGTACTAACATTTAGTTTGTGATAATAAGGCCAGAATTTATATATGCATATCGTATTTGTGCCCAAAGGGTGATCTTTTATCATTTCATAAAAGAAGCTGATCATAAAAGCCACAAGAGGGATATCTCATAAATAATTTGATGACCAAGTAACTACTTTTTTTTTATTTTGTTAGTAGCGGCCTACTGTGTTGTGTACTAGGAACAAGTAGTGTCACAATTCTTTGTTGTAGCAGTAACAAAGAGTGCTCCTGTCACAAACAAAAGTCTGGTTATCTGCCACAATCTCAAGCAAAAGCTGGTCTGTTTTGTTTTACCCGTACTTAACTTGATTTACCTTACCCCACCAATGCATGGACTGTTGCTTAAATTGTGTTGTATTCTCATATTTTGTGGGCAATAATATCAAACATTGTACAACAGCGTGCCATTATACATTAACTAATTTGTGCGCTTTGATATTTTTATGTAAACCATACAGCTGTAGTAAAAATATGTTATTCTCAGATTTATCCCAAACTAGGCTTATAGTAGTGATTTTGTAAATGCAATCCATCTTTTCTTTCAAGGGAGAAGGAGGCTGCATCACACCTAATTTTTGACCTCGCAGGCCAGCGTGGCTGAATTAGAGAGTGCTCGCTCTTAAACTTCCACTGTGCTGATGGTGAGGTAGTGTGTTCAACCACTATAGCCAGTTGGACTGAAATGTTGTAATACCTTGGGGACATAAGTTACAAGTACCTCAGAAACAAGAGTGGGTTCGCCTGATGGCGAGGATCCCAGGTAATAGGGAAAACTAGCTCAAACACACAAAATAAGTCCAGTGCACTAGAAGTAATGGAGATGTATGGACTACGCTTGAGTTCAAAGCGAGTGGGGGGAAATAATGACTCAACCTCCAGATCATACCCATTCTTTCTACTGGGAGACTTGTCACCAGTTTCAGCCTGAAGACCAACAAAACAGGATTAGGAGACTTGTCACCAGCTCCAGCTTGAAATTACTCACAAAACAGGATTAGGAGACTTGTCACCAGTTCCAGCTTGAAGGACCCACACAACAGGATCTGCAAATGAGAGCACAAATGAGAGCTCATTAAAAATCATCCTATAAATTAATAAATGATGTTTGAAGTCTGACTCACCTTTGGGTAAACACATGGTATGTTCAATTATTTTCTGTTTTCATCTCTTTTGGTGTACATAATATTGTGATATAATGTCACCTGTGTTAAGTGAGAAATGCAATCTGTCTGGTGTAAGCTGGTAGAAAATTCTCTGTATATGTAAGTGTAATTTCTGCACATATTGTAAGCTCATAGAAAATGTAATCTGTGTAACTGAGAAATGGGAGAACAATCTGAATAAGTAAAAATCTGTGTATGCAATTGTGAAATGCTAGCTATGTATATAATTTATGTGAAGCAAGAAATGTGGGCCATTTACTAGAACACTATGACTGCTGCCTGTACATGATCACCAAGTGCCATCTCCACATTGAAAGTTAACCGCAGTAAGTTTCATCACACTGCCAGCACCTTCAGATTACCAGATTATATTTGTAGTGGTTTTGATGTTGTCTTTTGCTTACCCCTCATACATGTGATGTAGGCTTATTTTAGTCTCATTGTACACAAAGTATTTTATTTTTAAATTATTTTTTTATTTGTAAACCTGTTGGTTTGTTCGTGAATCTGAATGGGCCATAATTTAACTGATCTTATATTACTGTGATTCTGAAGTTCAGAATTTCACCGATCAGACATTGTGTATTGTGTGACGCTGAATACAATTTGTGTATTCACTCTGACTAGAATTTCACTAATTTCACTGATCTTACATTGTTTATTATGGTGACTCTGACTAAGCCAGATCTCTATGTGAATATTTCCTTATTATTGTTATTTATTGTTGCTGTTATTTAATTATTCATTACTACTATATTATTTGCCGGCTCCGAGGCAAAGGGGTTACGGGCGCAGTTCGTGATCCTACATACCCACGTTTGAAACACAGCTGTGGGTGATTTTCCAGCAGACCGCCTTGTGGTGGTATTTTACGAAATGGTGTGGGTGCTGGTCGTTCAGAAAATAATGGCAAACTACTGAACGTAAATTTACCAAGGGATCACAATAGCAGAAAATGCTGGTGTTGACTGTGACATCCTGATTGGGATATGCAAAAAATAAATAAAAACTATTTGAAATAAACAATAGATTGCACGATTTATTGCCTGGCATATTTCACTGCATCTCATCAGGTACATACTGCATCTCATCAGGTACATACTGCATAAAGTAAAATAACTAGATAAATCCTTCAAGCTGAAATATACACATGTTCGCACGGTAATATCAAGTCTACCACGGTAATTTTAAACTGATAATGATAACTGACATGATTTATGTCTGTTTCACCCAGGTCTTCTGATTTTCATCATCTCATTTATCTTGTACCTTGCGGTGTCCAGGTGAAGCATAAACAGCGAGAGTGTGCCCTTTTATGGGCTTCATGTATTGTGATTCCCATGCACTCTCCCTCTGTCCCTGGTTTACATGGCCAGCTTTTTTCTTGGGTTCCGTTTGGTCTGTACATCATTGATTGTTGTTGTATACAGTTGGTTGCCTAGTTATATGTCCATACCATTTAACTTGATGCATTCTAATGAAATCTAGCAATTTAGTCCTGATTTCTTCATTTCTGATTTTCTCTCTTCTTGATACATTCATTGAACATTCTTCTCAGGAATCTCATTTCCGTTGTTGTAATATTTTCTTTTCTATTTTCCTGTCATCTTCTTGAATAACTATGTCCGTATAATTGATGAGGTAAGTTTACCTGAAGAAACAATACAACTGAATGCATGAAATGGCTGTTGCATTTTCCTGTTGAAACTGGATACATACATTATGTAAATTAGATGCGTAAGGGTAAGTGTATTATTATAAAAACTATGGTTATATGTGTTATCATAAACTGTTATCTGTTGCACTTTGTTGATCACTAATGCATGCCTAATGTAGCATTGTTACTTGTTAATTTACTGTGCTATATATAATCTGTATGGAATCGTTTTGATTTACATATACACTGTCATACCGCTTATTAAAGGTACATAACCAATGTGCATATAATAAAACTGCATGATTAGTAACGTTTGTCTCCCATGATTATATTTTACATGGCGTCCTATTTAAGGCGATGTGCGGCAGTAAAAACATCGATTTTTGGTCAACTTAGCTATTTTTGGAATAGTTCATTTTTAGACACCTTATCATGTCTTCTATCAGATTCTGTACTTGTTTTTGTTTAAAAACTGTTATTTTTATGCAATATTCATAATTTACTGAACCCACCCTCTGTGTCAAATTGTCTAATTATTGACAATTGATGAAAAATTGATGGTTTTCAAATCCTAGCAACGATATCTCAGGAAAACACGACACGCGCGTGTAAGGTATCCCTGGAAAGGTCGTGAACTTCCGTAACTGTTCGTGATACTCCGTGTTCGTCTAATCGGAAGCTCTTCTGTGTACATCGGGTTTATTTGTGTCTATCATCTTCCGGAAACTTCCATATATGGAACATCGTAAGCAATCCGCGTTCGCCGATGGCTGAAATTGATCACGTGGGTTTCCAAAATGGCGGCTTTGTGTTGTTTACACCTGGCGACGTGCTGAAAGTTCATTGTTGACGACAGACTGACACGCATTGAAATATGCCTCGTTCTAAGAAATTTAACATCCAGTCATCTAGTCAACGTAAGTAATCTCTCAGACTACACCTCGCAAATGCTCGTAAGCAGCGAAAAGCCTATCAGAACATCGTAAACGATACAGATAATTCTGAAACTACTGAAAGTAAGCGACCCATGCCACTTCTTCCAAATCCAAGTGTTTTGACAGTGAATCTGAATGAATCAGTGCTATCGTGTTCTTCTCAAAGTTGTAGAAGTGATTCTTTTATTACCCGAAGCCAATTTAAAAGAGATACGTATAAATACACAACATCCACTAGCAGCAAGTATGATTCTGGTGACGACAATGGATATCAAAAACGGGAACACAGAGTAATCAGAGTTGATTGTTCAGAAATTGAGGCAATAATCAAATTGTTATGTTGTCCAGTTTGTAAAAATGATAGTCTTATTTTGAAAACTGACAGCAAGAAAGCCAAGGGATTAGCTGTGTATGCAGAGGTTTACTGCTCTTGTTGTGAAGAAGTAGTGTGTGGAAGATACCTATCTGAAAAAAGTAATGGATCTTTTGCTGTCAACAGCCAGTCAGTATATTCAGCATTAGTTTGTGGGATGGGTGCAACAACATTTAATAATTTTGTGATGTCGGTTCCTAAATCAATCAATCAATCATTTAATAATTTTTGTGAAAATATGAACCTGCAAGGTATTCATCAGAAAACATTTCACAGCAAAGAGAATAAACTATATTCAAAGATAGAAGATCTGGAGGACACTGTTTTTTCTCAAACCGTAAAGTATGTTCTACAGGCTCATGCACAACAGTCAGGCATAACTCTACATGACAATGATGTGCTAGATATTAGTGTCAGCTTTGATGGCACTTGGCTGACTAGAGGCCACACATCCCACATTGGAGTTGGCTGTGCAGTGGATGTTCTTACAGGAGTTTGCATAGATGCCCATGTTATGTCCACATATTGCCAGGTGTGTGAAACCACTTGTAAGACACTTTCCAGGGACAAACCAGATTAATTTGCAGCATGGAAGGCAGAACATCTTCTAAACTGTGACAACAATTTCAAAGGATCTGCTGGAATGATGGAGGTGAAGGGTGCTGTGGCGACGGTCTGTGGCCCGTCATAAACTTCGCTACACGTCAATACTTTCTGATGGTGACATAAAAACATTTGCGGAACTTACCAAGATCAAACCATATGGGGATGACATTCAGATAGACAAAGAGGAGTGTATCAACCATGTCAGTAAACGCCTTGGAACAGCACTGCGCAAACTAAACTAAACTACTTAGTAGATGTGTGTCAGGACAAACTCAGAATTCAAATGAGTGTTTACACAGCTTGATATGGGCTCGATGCACTAAAGACAACTTTGCCTCACGCAAGCGCGTTCAGTTTGCAGTTGTAACTGCAGCAAGAGAGTTCAACTTTGGAGCTGCTGCTGCCCAAGACACTGGCCAGTTTTATGGACCTTCTACAGGCCTGCATATGCAGAGACTAGGAACATTTAGGATGCAGAAGCAAGTAAGAAATAGTCTGAAGTACAAGAAGGACAAACAAACTAAAAGACGCGACACTGTACAACCGGCCAAACTGAAGAGACAAGGTGAGCTGCATGCCCTGGAGAGAGGTCCTGCATATTCAGCAGGACAATTTTAACACTCAAGGTTCAGTTTTACACTTTTTTTCTCCGTAAAAGAGTGCATTAGTAATAAAAAACAAAAAAATAATTAGTTTTTCCCCGTTTTCTCATTTTGCCAATTTTTTATACATAAGTACAATTGTTTTAAAAACTATTCGTTATATTTCACTCAAACTTTGCAGAGATATTCTTTATTATATCACTTACATTGTGAGTAGATTAATCTTGAAAATTACATTTTAGTTTTTGTGCTACACTAAAAAAAAAAAAAAAAATGTCATGAAAAATGTCATTACCATTTTCACATTTTGAAAAAAAAAACTGCAAAGAGATATCATTAAAATTTTCTACTCAACTTGTAAAGGGTCTATTTATTTACACATAAAACAAAGAATTTAGCCTGTACATTAAAAAATAAATGTTTTAGAGGTACATTAAGAAATTCAAGATGGCCGCTGTTTATCTTGGTTTCCATAGCAATCGTTAAGTGCAAAGTCAATTTGACAATATTTTATCGATCAGCAGTCTTTAATATCAAACCCTATCCCATAAAAGAACATAGAAATTAAGTATTATGGAATTAAATTTTTTAAGGTTAGCATCGCCTTAAAACGCAAGATAGACCACTTGTTGTTTTGAATTGTTCTGTTCACCCTTGTACGAACAGTTGGAACCAGGGGCTGATGACGATGATTTGGGTCTATTGAACAACATATCCATTCCTAGTGAACTCGTGAGGTTCTTTAAGGAGTGTGCAAATACCGTGGATGTCAGTCGTAAGCCGGACAGGTCAAAGGGTAGAGAACAGACAAAGAGAAACACCCTGGTCCTCTAGGTTGGGGGTTGAAGCGTGGGGTTAACATCCCCACCTTTGTAAAAACCTTTCTTTGTTACGAAACAAATACATGAGCCTCGATATCGGACTGACTTATCTGGACAACGACCTTGGAACGTTAAAGGACTTTTGAGATTTGGAACATGGAATGTACGGACACTATATCGAGCTAGAGCGGCCGAAGAACTAACCCGGGAGCTGGTTGAATATCAAATGGATATAACAGCAATTCAAGAAATAAGGTGGCCAGGAGAGGGTACTTTAGAGCAAAATGGAATGATTATAATATATGGAGGAAACACCCAAAATAAACATGAATTAGGAACAGGATTTGTCATCAAAAAAGAGTTATGGGGGAACGTTTTAAACTTTAAAGCTTTTAATGACAGGATTAGTAAATTACGAATAAAAGGTAAATGGAAAAATATAACGATGATTAATGTACATGCACCTACTGAAGAGAAAGAAGATGATATTAAAGAAGACTTTTATAATGATCTGGAAGATGTCATAGAAGAAACCCCCAAACAGGACATCCTGTTTGTGCTGGGAGACTTCAATGCAAAAATAGGTAGAGAGCAAACTAATAAAAAAAGTGGCCGGTATGGAAAGACTACATACAACTTCAAATGATAATGGATGGAGAGTCATCAACCTGGCAGAAGCCAAAGGACTGCAGATTAGCAGTACCAGACTACAAAGAAAGGATATACACAAACAAACTTAGAAATCATGTGACAAGAGAACCTATAATCAAATAGATCACATTTTAATTAACAACAGAAATGCATCAAACATACAGCAAGTCAGAAGTTAAAGAGGAGCTGAGTGCCACAGTGACCACTTCCTCGTTGGAGCAAAATTTAAAATAAAACTTAAGAGAGCTTTCTATACTAAATTACAAAGATTACACCCAACATATAACAGAGAAAAACTACAAGACATTACAGTCAAAGAGAAATTTACAGATGAAATAAAATGTAAACTTGAAACTCTGCAAAACCCTTCGGAGGAAAGCGTTGACCACACTTGGTTGAACATCAAGAATATAATTCAATCTACCGCAGAAGAATGTCTCGGTGTGTTAACCACGCATAGAAAGAACACATGGGTCAATCAAAAATGTGAAGAAGCAGTCATTAGGAAGAAGAATGCCAGACATGTATGGTTAAATGACATCAATAACATCCAAAAGGAAGAGCATTATAGAAATGAATGTAAAGAGGCTACAAAAAATAGTCAGACAGCAGAAGCGAGAATATATGAGTAATATAATCAAAGATATGGAAACTAATCACCAGAAAAATGAATCCAGAAATTTTTTTAAAGAACTGAAGTCAATGAAAAGAGGGCACCAACAAAACACATATGGTTTAAAAGACAAAAATGGGAATATGATAAATACCAATGAGGAAATGTGCAACACATGGAAAGAATATTTTATTGAATTACTAAATTGTGAAGCTCCAAGTAACATTTTTCCACAGGAAGAGGTTCTAACATGCGAACCACAAATTGAAGAACTTACATTTGAAGAAATCCTATATGTAATCACACGACTTAAAAACAATAAGGCAACTGGGACTGATGGAATTGCTGCTGAATTTATAAAGGCAGGTGGCCATGCATTACATCTAAAGCTATACGAACTAATAATAAAAATCTGGAGGACAGAAGAATTACCCCATGACTGGAAAGAGTCATTATTGATACCTATCTTTAAGAAAGGAGACAAGTTCCAATGTGGAAATTATAGAGGAATATCACTACTGTCCACAAGCTATAAGATACTATCCGCAGTATTACTAAATAGACTAAAACCATATTCAGAAGACATATTAGGTGACTACCAGGCGGGTTTTAGACAAAACAGATCAACAATAGATCAGATATTTATCTTACGACAAATAGCTGAGAAACATTGGGAATATTAAAGAGATCTCCATAACATTTTGTGGATTTTAAAAAGGCTTATGATAGTGTCCATAGGAATAGTCTATGGAATGCTATGCAGGAATTTGGAATACCAAGGAAGTTAATCAACATGACCAGACTATGCATGGAAGATACTTATAATATAGTAACATATAAAGGCAGGAAATCAGACCCCTTCCAAATAACATCTGGCTTGAAACAGGGTGATGCACTATCGCCGCTACTCTTCAATCTGGCTCTAGAGAAAGTTGTACGGAAGATAAAGGAGGAATGTGATATTGGAGGAACATCCAAGCTGCTTGGTTATGCAGATGATATAGATATTATAGGGCAAAGTGAACAAAAGACATTGGAAATATTGACTCACTTAAAGGAAAAAGCCCAACAGATGGGGCTGGTTATCAACCAAGATAAGCCAGAACATACGGTAATTTCAAGAGACGGAATGGCTAAAAACTCTGGCCACATACAAATAGATAATATGACCATTAAAAGAACGGAAACATACAAATACCTGGGTACAATCTTCAACTGCTCCAACATCATAAGGGAAGAAATACAAACTAGAATCAACTCTGGAAATAAGATATACTATACACTACAACATCTACTAAAATCAAAGGCGCTATCTCGTAACACCAAAATCACAATATACAAAACACTGATCAGACCAGTTGTGCTGTATGGCTCTGAAACCTGGAGTACAACGAAAGGAGACGAAGCCTTGTTACAAACCTTTGAGAAAAAAATTTTAAGACGCATCTTTGGACCCATTAGGGATACACAAAGTGGAGAGTGGAAAAGAAGAAGTAACAAAGACATTTATGATCTGTTTAAGTCCCCGCTAATCACTGGTATCATGAAGGCTAATAGACTACAATGGCTGGGGCATATAGAAAGAATGGAAGATAATAGGGAAACAAAACTCGCTTACACTCCGGAAATAAATGACCGTAGACCCCGAGGTAGACCAAGAAGACGGTGGGGAGGTAATATACATACAGACCTACAAGCACTTGGAATCAACGACTGGCAAGAGAAGGTCCACCAGAGAGACGAATGGAGACGGATTGTATTTGCAGCAAAGAACCTCAATGGCTCGGAAAGCTGAAGAAGAAGAAGAATGATTAGTAACGTTTGTCTCCCATGATTATATTTTACATGGCGTCCTATTTAAAACGCAAGATACGACCACTTGTTGTTTTGAATTGTTCTGTTCACCCTTGTACGAACAGTTGGAACCAGGGGCTGATGACGATGATTTGGGTCTATTGAACAACATATTCATTCCTAGTGAACTCGTGAGGTTCTTTAAGGAGTGTGCAAATACCGTGGATGTCAGTCGTATGCACATGAAACGGCTGACATATTGACTAAGGTAGTGGACGATTAGGGATAGACAACCGATGATGGGGCCCAAGAGATTTATAAGAAACCCTTATGGAGGAACCAAATGGAAATCGTAGCATCCAGGCTACCAGAAAGATTATACAAACGCAACCAAAGTGAACACATAACTATCTTCAGCGTTCGTACTGGCTTTAATACCAAGTTTATTAAACAAACTAAAACTGGTAACACTAGTTCCCCAGTCGCTAGTTACCCAGTCATTAGTTACTCTGTTGTTAGTTCCTCTGTCGCTAGTTCCTCTGTCACTAGTTACCCTGTCACTAGTTCCCCTGTCGTGAGTGCCTCTGTCGCTAGGTCCCCTGTCATTAATTCTCACATCGCTAGTTCCCCTTTTCTTAGTTACCCTGTTGTTAGTACCCTGTTGTTAAGGCATTTGATTTGGTCAGTCGTGAGGGTCTGTTCAAGGCACTAAAGAAGATTGGCTGCCCACCAACTCTTCTGTCCATTGTGGAATCGTTCCACACAGGCATGAAGGGTATAATCAAGTTTGATGGTGCAACTTCTGAAGAATTTGAAATCAAGAGTGGAGTTAAGCTAGGTTGTGTACTAGCTCCCACCCTCTTTGGAATATACTTTTCACTTCTACTGAAATATGCATTTCGTGATCAGGATGGTGGTATATACATTCACTCACGCTCAGATGGCGGCCTCTACAATCTCAGAGATTGAAGGCTAAGACCAAAATTAGGAGGGTACTGATCAGAGAGTTGCTTTTTGCAGATGATGCTGCAGTTACGACCCACTCTGAGGAAGAATTGCAATGTCTACTATCTGCATTCTCCAATGCTTGTTCTGAATTTGGTTTAACAATTAGCAAAAAGAAGACACAGATTATGTCACAAGGTGCACATGGGGTACCATCAATCTTTATTGACGACGCCGAACTAGAGATAGTAGACCATTTTACATATCTAGGATCAGTAGTAAATAGCAAATTATCCCTAGATCAGGAAATCAACATCCGGATTGGTAAGGCAGCAACAACAATGAACAGGTTAAGAAAAAGAGTCTGGGAGAACAGGAAGCTTACTGCCAAAACAAAAGTCCTTGTCTATCAAGCCTGTGTCCTTAGTACTCTTCTCTATGGCAGTGAAACCTGGACAACTTACTCACACCAAGAGAACAATTTAAACAGCTTTCATATGCGGTGTCTGCGAAGAATTCTTGGTATTAAGTGGCAAGACAAAATCACAAATACTGAAGTATTGGAAAGATCAGGTTGTGTGACAGTTTATTCCATGCTCAGTCTTCGTAGACTTAGATGGATAGGACATCTTAGGAGGATGGATGATGGTAGAATACCAAAGGATATCTTTTTTGGTTAATTACAGATGGGTAAGAGATCTCAGGGTCGGCCTCTACTACGATACAAAGATGTGTGTAAGCGGGACATGATTGATACAGGCATTGATAATGCACATTGGGAGCAAGTCGCCGCTGAACGTGTTGCATGGAGGGCAAATATCAGAAATGGAATAAAGTCAAAGGAGAAAATTATTGCAGAAAAGTCACACACCAAGCGTTTGAGACGTAAGATGGTGCATGATGGTGGAAATGACCACGTGTTCAGATGCACCCACTGTGAACGGACATTTACAGCGCAAATTGGCCTTATCAGTCACACTCGCTACCGCCATAGTTAAAAGTTATTATGCCTTTTTAAAGCACAAACTATCGTCTGTCAAGACGGCAAGGTGCCAATGTGTGTGTGTTGTTAGTTCCCATCTCGCTAGTTTCCCTATCACTAGTTCCTCTGTCGCTAGTTCCCCTGTCATTAGTTCCCCTGTCATTAGTCCCCCTGTCGCTAATCCCCCTGTCGTAAGTTCCCCTGTCGCTAGTTCCCCTTCGCTAGTTCCCCCGTCGATAGTTCCCCTGTCGATATTTCCCCTGTTGCTAGTTCCCCTGTGTTCATCTTCGTGCTTGTCGGCCCTGCCTCCTTTCCCGGCAACCATGTCTCCCATCACTGGTCTGTCCATACCACTGTGGTGTTTAATATGGCCACAGTATTTCAATTTCCGATGGCCACAGTATTTCAGTTTCCGATGGCCAGAGTATTTCAGTTTCCGATGGCCACAGTATTTCAGTTTGCGATGGCCACAGTATTTCAGTTTCTGTGGCCACAGTATTTCAGTTTCCGATGGCCACAGTATTTCAGTTTCTGTGGCCACAGTATTTCAGTTTCCGATGGCCACAGTATTTCAGTTTCCGATGGCCACAGTATTTCAGTTTCCGATGGCCACAGTATTTCAGTTTGCGATGGCCACAGTATTTCAGTTTGCGATGGCCACAGTATTTCAGTTTCTGTGGCCACAGTATTTCAGTTTCCGATGGCCACAGTATTTCAGTTTCTGTGGCCCCAGTATTTCAGTTTCCGATGGCCACAGTATTTCAGTTTCTGTGGTCAGAGTATTTCAGTTTCTGTGGCCAGAGTATTTCAGTTTCTGTGGCCAGAGTATTTCAGTTTCTGTGGCCAGAGTATTTCAGTTTCTGTGGCCAGAGTATTTCAGTTTCTGTGGCCACAGTATTTCAGTTTCCGATGGCCACAGTATTTCAGTTTATGTGGTCAGAGTATTTCAGTTTCTGTGGCCAGAGTATTTCAGTTTTTGTGGCCACAGTATTTCAGTTTCTGTGGCCACAGTATTTCAGTTTCCGATGGCCACAGTATTTCAGTTTCTGTGGCCACAGTATTTCAGTTTCCGATGGTCACAGTATTTCAGTTTCTGTGGTCAGAGTATTTCAGTTTCTGTGGCCAGAGTATTTCAGTTTCTGTGGCCAGAGTATTTCAGTTTCTGTGGCCAGAGTATTTCAGTTTCTGTGGCCAGAGTATTTCAGTTTCCGATGCTCAAAGTATTTCAATTTCCGATGGCAAACTATTTGAGTTTCCGAGTCATAATGCTGCCCTCCAATGTTCGGATCTGTAATAATGTCACTCAGTCACATCTAAGCATTATGAAGTGAACTGGCCTATTGTCTTCCTCTCATTATTTTCCGCTCCAATGACATAAGTGGTAAATAGTTTACCATATTTTTTACTTAGTTAGTTAGTTAGTTAGTTAGTCGACAGATCGTCCTCATTGCACATCGAACCATTCAGTCCATAAGTGCTCGGATCCCCTCCTCAGCAAATCCCGCTACGTGTAGCGGCTAACACATTTAATATTTTTTTACTTATTTGTATACAAACACTCGCGTGCGCGCGCGCGCGCGCACACACACACACACACACACACACACACGTTATCTTGAATATTTCGCTGCATCTCGTCAGGAATCACACATTACCTAAAGCAATCTGATACATCCTTCAAGCAGACAAACCGACATACACACACAGATAGACAGACAGACAAGACACGCAGACAGACACGCAGACAAACAGACATAAATACAAGCAAACACACACATTACAAACGTACACAAACTGTTTCCCCACGTCCTCACCAGCCTGTAGCCGACTGTTCAACACGTAATGTGCTGACTGGTACAGAATGCATTATTCGGAGCAACGAACCTGACTGAACACGGCGAGAATAACGAAACGCGTCTGAGGCAACATGTCAGCGAAAACCGCGAAAGAATTTGCTGAATACAAAGAACGTTAGGACCAAACATGGCACACAATCAAATGGTCAATTATTATAATACACATTTCCGTCTACTTAGCATTGAAATTGACACTCATCATCATCATCAAGTGCCATGACGGCTGCCGTAGGCGTTCATGACTCTCCACTGATCTCGGTTTTTGGTTTTCTGGATAACTCCGCTGTTGATATTCCTTCATGCCACTGTCTCAATCTATCCAACATCATTTCTCTTGGTCTGCTTCTGCCTCTCTTCCCCTCGATCTCTCCAGTTGTCACGATGTTCTCCAATGTCTCTCTTCTCATCACATGACCAAAGAAAGCTGTTTGTCTCTTCGGCACTAACAAATTAAAAAAAAAAACAACAACAACTAATGCACTTTGTCGTTAATTTCGAAGGCTCTCAGGAACCAGTAGAAGTTTTCCACGGCGATATTATAACAACCATTACTATGACTGGGCTTATGAAGATGGGAAATACTTCATCTAATGACAATAGACCGAAACACTCAAGGAAGAGCTTTCAAATGCACATCTACTTGAACGGGAAAAACACGAGGAAGCTACGAAGAAGCACAAGACGGTGCTTCGTTCGTTTCTTGACACTTTCAGAATTGAAGAGGCATCTGAGAATCTCGAAAAAGCAAAGGCCATTTTGAAAGGACAAGATTTTCATTTGGTTAATACAATTGCCAGGGATTTAAAAACCAATGTGGTTGTTAAATTCGAACAGAACAAAACTTAATTGGATAAGAGGGACCCTTAGGACTTGCTTGAAGGCTGACATTAAACTGATCTGTACCACGTGGGATACAACAATTTAACAGATTCTTAGCCAAACGGAAAGTAAGTTTGGACTAAACAAAAATAGAAGGGGGGAAAAATAGGAAGTTGTTAATATGTTAGCAGACATGTTGTATTACAACACAATGGCAACGCATTTCGGCGATATATAAGCCCTTGGCAGGTATGGGGAGTAATTTATGACGATTAATCATCTATGACAATTAATCATCTATGACAATGGGACGCAGAGGTGTTTCCAAGGCAGCTGGGCCAGGTTATATACTGGCCGAGACCTATTGACGCGTCCTCGTCGAGCGTCCTGGGCAACAGGTCCCTTCGGGGTCCTGGCTAAAGTCAGTAGGATCACCGATTCCTCCGAAGTCGGAGAGTGCCTGCCTGTACGGCGAGGAACCACCAGTCTGCACACCAATAAGCCAGACATGGGACAAAGGATACTCACGCAAAACTCAGGTCCTGTATGACATCACACTGATGTTGGACAACAGGATGCCTTCATCCGACATACAGGACTTTGCGTTGGAGCTCAAGCCAACGATCACAAGCAAGCAAGCAGCAAGCATCTATGACAATTAATCATCTATGACAATTAATCATCTATGACAATTAATCACCTATGACAGTTAATCATCCATGACAATTAATCATCTATGATAATTAATCATCTATGATCAGTTAAAGACAGAAACAATAGATTGTACAATTTATTGCCTGGCATATTTAGCTGCATCTCGTCAGGTCTTGCAATGTATTGTTCGTGGATTCTGCATTTAGAAAGGTTAAATCACTCAGGAGAATTGTTTTGAATTGATGAAACTTCGCCTCATACTTGGCAATAAATCCTTTGTGGCTTCTGTGGTTAAATTCAGCAACTAAGGGAAACATTGTTTTTGAATAAACAATAACGAAGTCACGCAGCGAAGACACACGTATAAGACAAATTGCTTTTGTTTTATTTAGCATATTAGTAGTTTTCTACTGACCAATAAAAAGATGTCAATTGCAAAGAGGAAAAGAGTGTTGAAGTGCTACATAGAACCTGCACTTTTGTATGGATGTGAAGCGTGGACAATGAGCAGACAAGCTGAAAACATCTGTTGGCTGTGGAAATGTGGTTTCTGAGGAAAATGCAAAGAATGCCATAGACAGACAGAAAAACCAATGACCAAGCCCTACAAGAAACAAATGAAAATCATAAGCTGATTAGAGAAATTAGACGTAGACAGTCAAATTTTTTTGGCCACGTTATGAGAAGAAATAAATTGGAGAACATGATGATAACTGGCAAGATCGAGGGGAAGAGAACAGGGGAAGGCAGAGAAGTAAATACCTGTATGGTTTGGCCACGTGGCATGGTCTAGACAAGAGCACAGAGAGGATAACAACTCTGATGGTTGAGTGAGATAGCGAAACATGACCACCCACGCTTATCGGTATGGCACATTATGATGATGATACATTATTTTATTGTCAGTAGCATTTCTACTTTGGACATTTTGTTAGGGTGGGGGATTTTACATAATAGTGGGACTACCATGCTATGACAATCACCAACATAGTGTTCGTGGAGACGATAGAACAAATACAACTGTTGGCTACAAGACTAGAACTCATCTATAGGTGTAAACATGAAAGAACGACCGCAAGAAATATAAGCTCGTGGAGACGATAGAACAAAAGAATAGCAACAAACTGTTAACTACACCATGAGAACTCATCTATCGGTGTAAACATAAAAGAACGCTAGAAGTAAAAGCTCCCGAGACGATGCAACAAAAGATTAGCACCAAAATAAAACTGTTGGCTACATCACGAGAACTCATCTATCGGCGTACACATGAAAGCAGGCTAGAAGCAGAAGCTCAAGGAGAGAACTAAACAAATTCAACTGCCATGAGGCGGGGAAAAGACGCTGTCGCTGAATAGGATACACACTGAGAAAACTCCAGGACGGTATAACTAGACTGGAACTCACAAGAAGAACGAAACAGCCGGAGACAAAAAACACACGGATAGGAGAGTTACAGACAGATGCATACTATAGAGAGGACATGGAGAAAGCTGCTGGAGACAGCAAAAATAGGACAGCTCATGCTGGGTTAGTTGAGGGCTTATTCCTCAGTCGGGGTAAAGGGAAGAAGAAGCAGAGGAGAAGAAGAAGAGGGAGAAGAAGTAGCTTTTTCGACTTGCTCTTTTCCATTTGCAACTGCCGAATGATATTTAACATACAGGCCTTTCGAGTTTTTCGCCATTGTCCCAGACGCCTAGTATCCACTACCCAAGATTAGCGGGGTGGGGGACGATACCCTCCTGTTCTGTTGTCTTATGTTGTAAAGAAGTACAAACAGTCAACACCGTGAAACTAACCTGGCCTGCTGGAGCCGGGTGGTGACACCGCAACTTCTGACCTGCTGGTGCCGGGTGCTGACACCGCAACTTCTGACCTGCTGGAGCCGGGTGCTGACACCGCAACTTCTGACCTGCTGGAGCCGGGTGCTGACACCGCAACTTCTGACCTGCTTCTCCCCAATACATCCTATTTCTGCCTGCTTCTCCTCCATATACCCTCCTCTTGACCTGCTTCTCCCCCATGTATTCTCTTTCTGCCTGCTTCTCCCCCATATATTCTCTTTCTGTCTGCTTCTCCACTATATATTCTCTTTCTGTCTGCTTCTCCCCCATGTATTCTCTTTCTGTCTGCTTCTCCCCCATATATTCTCTTTCTGTCTGCTTCTCCCTCATATATTCTCTTTCTGTCTGCTTCTCCCCATGTATCTTCTTTCTGCCTGCTTCTCCCCCATATATTCTCTTTCTGTCTGCTTCTCCCCCATATATTCTCTTTCTGTCTGCTTCTCCCCCATATATTCTCTTTCTGTCTGCTTCTCCCCATGTATCTTCTTTCTGCCTGCTTCTCCCCCATATATTCTCTTTCTGCCTGCTTCTCCCCCATATATCCTCTTTCTGCCTGCTTCTCCCCATGTATCTTCTTTTTGCCTGCTTCTCCCCCATATATCCTCTTTCTGCCTGCTTCTCCCCCATATATCCTCTTTCTGCCTGCTTCTCCCCCATGTATTCTCTTTCTGTCTGCTTCTCCCCCATATATTCTCTTTCTGCCTGCTTCTCCCCCATATATCCTCTTTCTGCCTGCTTCTCCCCATGTATCTTCTTTCTGCCTGCTTCTCCCCCATATATCCTCCTCATGTATGTGGTCTCCCCAACTGGTTAAACCGTGTTCCTCAAGCTCTGAAGGTTGTGATTTCCGCTCTGGACTCGGCCATTCGGTTCATAAATGCCATTTTCTCATCGGAGCTCGCGGTTTGTGCGATACTTTCTTCAGGACGCTCTGCAGAAAAAGACCGAGCCCTATGAGATAAAACTGGTGCCACGAACTCTATCCCCCCGCCTTCAAACAACCCTTAGCCCTTATTTGTAAAGCGAAGATGTTTACAATGTTAACGCCGCAGAAGATAAGGTCTACAAAAATGCTGACCCCAAATAAATTTCCAGTGATCTCCACTTCTAAAAGTAAACCGACGCTCTAATAATCTTATCGTCTGCAAATCGCAAGGAAATTGTTTTTCCAGCACTCGGGAATTCTCGTGTTAATTTCCTTGTTCGGTGGAAAATGTCCCCGGACGATTTAGCCGCCGAGAAGGGCGCTCAGAAACTGCGTCCTTAAAGTTCACTCACCCTGACACCTGTCGCACAGTTGAGTGGTCTCTGAGTGAATTCTCCAGAACTTTGAGTCATTTTGTTAAAATTCGGCATCTGTCGACACATTCCTCTGCCCCCTATTCTGTCAGCGGTGCCATCCATGGTGGATATCCCCTTGTGCAAAGTAAGCACGTGCATCGAGGGCCACCAAGAGAAAAGTGTCACTAAAAAAATCATAATCAGATCAGACACAACGAAGGTCGCCTGCAATGGATCTCTCTCTCTCTCTCTCTCTCTCTCTCTCTCTCTCTCTCTCTCTCTCTCTCTCTCTCTCTCTCACACACACACACACAATTGTGGTACAACACATTCTTTCCAGTTCATTTCTTTAAAAAAAAGTCGCTTAAAAGTCGACAGGGTCGACTTCATTGCACCGGGTTTAATCCCATATGGCTCGGTCCCTTTCCGCAGCACGGAAAGCGTCGCACAAAGCACGAACTCTGTAGCTTTTAGCGACGACCCACAGGAGTCTCCGAAACATTTAACTCGTAAACCGAAGGGTGCTGCCCGGAATCGAACCTGCAACCTTTGGAGCACGAGGCAAACGGCTTGATCATTTCGCCACAGAGACTCCCCCAGTTCATTTCTTGACCTTATCCTCCCATTAACATCACTGTCTTCGTATTACACGTTTGTCTTCCATCTTTCCCTCTAATTGCTGATGAACTTGCAGGCTCTGCATTCCCTGCAGATAGGCCAGCCCACGGATCGTGCCAATGTTATTAATACCCTTAGAGAGATATTGAGAGCAGAGGAATTTGACGCCAGGTAATTCACTTCGTTGTCCTGAATGAGAGACTTTGAAGTTAGACCTGGCACGACCAGACACGAGAGGTAGTACATTGTGGAGATTGAGGGGCCTCGTCAACCAACACAGAAATGGAAATATTAGCCACAGAACGCTGATGTATATATGTTGGCGGGAGTTCGGAGTACGAGGTTTAAGCACCCGTGGACGTGTCTTGCGTGCATAGATGATACCATAACAGATAACCAACTAACCAACTTTACTTCTAACATAACTTCCACGCCGTTGTCTTCCCGTGGATCGGCTGTCTTCCGTCTTTCCCTCTCATATTATTTCCACATCGTTGTCTTCCCTTGGCCCAGTTGTCTTCCATCTTTCCATCTAATATAATTTCCACTCGTTGTCTTCCCTTAGCCCGGTCGTCATCCATCTTTCCCTCTAATATAATTTCCACTCGTTGTATTCCCGTTATTCAGTTGTCTTCCATTTTCCCCGCTACTATAATGTCCTTACCATTGTTTTTCTTTTGCATGCTTGCCTTCCATTTTCCCCAATAGTATACTTTTCACACCGTTTTCTAGTTGGGCGTCATTTTTCTATCTTCCCCTCTAGTATGATTTCCACATCGTTGTTTTCCCGTTGCATGCCTGTTTTCCATCTTTAGTATGATTTTCATACCGCGATCTTCTGCGTTTGATACCGAGCGTTTGACTTCCATCTTTCCCGCTAGTAAAAAATGTTTTGCATATCCTTTACAGGACATCGCTGTCAACATCAGCATATTTCAGCTGTCTGTTGACTTCTTGGCAAGATTACGCTCAGTAGTTTGCCATTGCTTTCTGAGCGGCCGGCTCAGTTATCCCGCAAGTCACCAGCGGGGGTCGAACCGCTCCCAGTTCTCGCCCGCTCCGAGACTCTGCGTGATAAACGGGATTACGGAGAAAGTGTTGTAACCCCTCGGCCAGAGAGACTGGCTTCCCGCTAGTATTATTTCCAATTTTGTCTTCCTTTTGCATGTTTGTCTTCCATGTCCCCCTTAGTATGATTTTCATATCGTTGTTTGTAAGTTTCGCGTTTGACTTGCATCTCTCTCACTTGTCTAAATTCCATATGAAAGTCTTCCAGTTGCAGGGCTATCTTCCCTTTGTGCTGTTAACATGATATCCATACAGTCAGAATAAGCAATTAGGACATTTTGAGGGAAGCTAAGCCGCAACGACTTATCACACATCAAAAAGCGACAGTCGTCATTTTTGGCCACATTATGGGAAGACAAAAATTGAAATGTGTGACAACTAGAAAGATTTGTGGAACGAGAGATGAGGAAGATAGCGAGAAAATCCTTGACAGCCTTGTGTTATAGCACGGAAGGGAGTCAACACATTAATTCCTTCGAGGTCGCAGTTTGTGGAGAAGCATGATCGTGCACTAGCAGGCAAGGCACTTGATGATGATGATTTCCACACCATTGTCTTGCTGTTTTCGCTTGTCCTCCATCTTTCAGACCAGTATGGATTTCAACAAGAGTATGAACAGCTTGCAAGAGGACAGTTGTGGATATCCACTGCAGCTGATCGTCGTTGTAGGGCTAGCCAGGACCAGTTGGCAGAGTGCATGATGATGATGGTAATAATGATAAATGTCGACGAACGAGCCAATACTGCTAGATACAAACTTGAGTTCTGTGTCTGGCAAGATTGCATCTTCTTCTGCGTTCATCCGGAGTGTTTTTCAAGACGTAATTGCGTTGTGTCTGCTTACAGCAGAGCTGTTTTACTTGTGCCTTTAGGCCGACTTCTGCGGGCATTTGTTGACTGGGTTAACCTTTCCGGGTAGATTGCATCTGACCTGACCTATCCGGCAGAAAGGGTCTTAGACATGTTCATAAATAAACTCACATGCATTGTTTGGCGCTCATGAAGTAGAGGAGAGAAGAATGGATTAGAGGACACACTAGACAACATACACATTGAAAGCTATAGTTATCGACCGGGATTCGAACCAGTTACCTCCAAATGAAGACATCGCCTCGCTGTATAAAAAAGTGTACTTGGACGCATTACCACCTAGACACCCTTGAAAAAAGGTGTCTTCATTAGCCAGGTCTATCATCCACATGAACCCACAACTATGAAATATGGACAGAATTCGTATCTCACCATTTAAATAGCACCACAGGTCTCAAAATTTTATATTAAACAGCATAATTTAAATAACAAAGATACAAGCACACCAGACCGTCATGTTGTGTCCAGTATATTTAAACAAGAGAAATGATTGGTCGGTTGATATGACTGAGATACCTTATGACAGTAGACGGTACTACCTGCTTTCTGTTTGCACCGACTGTTGACTCACCAAATCTGACACCCCACATTGTGCCTTCGGGCGGAGGAGCGCAATTGGGAGGGCACAAACCTTATTCTGGTACGAGGAAATGCAACCTAAAGAGCAGACAAGACTCCGACAGCGGACAGTTAGAGCATTGATTTGCTGATCCGGCAGCTTCTGCAGCTGGTCTTGTTCCAGATGTATTGATGTTACCTTTCCTCTGGAGTAAACTAGGCGGGCCTGGAGAGGGATCATGCTGCATGGGCAACACATATTTTCTACATTTCAGCACAGGCTTTGTGCTATGGAAGGTATAACTATTTTACAAACTATCGTCTGTCAAGACAGCAAGGGCACAGTTAGTCTGCCAGTCAAAAATTTTTTATAGTTTCACCATTGTATGTTGTGTAAGGTAATATTTTCTTGCTATTTCTTTCTTTATATTTACAGCAGTTTACTAAGTGACATTAGGAGCCTCAGTAGTACAGTGACTAGACACTCGCCTGCCGACCCGCTAGTCATGGGTTCAATTCATGGCTGGACGAATTCGGGTGTTTACAAACTGACCCAGCCAAAAAAAAAAAAAATAAATAAAAAAAAAAAATATGGACACCAGGAATGTCTCGGAAGTAAAGGCGGCCGGTGTGATACTAATATCACCACGGAGTGTCGGTTGGTCTATACAAAATATGGGCCCAATACCGTTTGCCCGATGCACCTTAAAGGTCTTTTACTCTTTACATACTAAGTGAGGAAAATTAGGACTTCCGGTCCTCAAGATGGAGACATTTAAACAGTTAAGGCCTCTGGAGTGTTTATGCTTGTGGCTACCGTTTGCATTCGCAGTTTCCTCATGTTGGACTAAGTGTATGATTCCGTCGCCCTGCTACTGAATTGAGTGCGTGGCGCGACACTGTGAGCTGTGAATTTCATGTGAAATGCTTTTACAATTATCCGCAGTTGTTTGTAGTGTGAACTGCATGTTCGGAATAATGGCGGTCAGCTTGTTGCAGAACTAACTGGATTGCCTTATGCAGTAATGTGTGGCTGATGGTTTTCTAGTGGCTGCCGCTTCCACCGACGATGAACTGTATTTTTCGCGAGGACATTTGTGTTGGCATTCTGGCGCCGGCATTAAGCACAGTGTACCTGTTCGGGCTGCTGGCTTGTCGAGACTCCTATCTATTCCACTTTTCACATGGGACAGTGAGGGGGATTTTGTGTGATATGCACTGGCATAGGAACGGAGCATAATGAGGACGACCCGTTGCCGTGAACTTGGAACCGCGACTAATGATTAATGACTAAGTGAGAGTAATATATTGGTACATTAATTTACATTAATAATGTTCAGCATTGGAATGTTTATTCTTACATTACTTAATCCTGCTTTGCAAATCTCTAGGGCTATCTGCTATCTGCCTATGCTTCCCGCTGCTTAGCTACATTGCATTTCTTTGCACTTTCCACTAATGGCATCCGTTGCTGTTGTTGACATGTCTTGAGCTGAGGTAAATAATGATGTATATAATTATATTTCAAACATTCAGCACTGTTAAGTTCTTCTTGAGCCAAACATTATATTGGTCTTGGCATTCTACACATTTCCCCATATAAACAATTACTGCAGGTCGGTGAATAAGATCATTAGACCTAATGTGCAGAAAAGAGTTTAAAAGTGGTTCCAAAAATTAGCAATGAAAACGATGGGATTCTAATAGATATTAAGTTTCAGGTTTCTTATTCAACATTAAAAGTTGCAAAATATCTACAGTGAAATGAATATAATTAATGCGACCATATTTGATATCGATGAAATGAGATGTCCTGGCGCGAGAGAAAAATAATCAGATAAAAAGAATTATTTACTCGGTAGCGAGAACATACAAAGAGGCTCTTCCTAATATTGCTTTCAGAGAGAGCACAAAACATTTATAGAGTTATGAGCAATTTCATGTAGAGTATAATTAATGAAACTCCATTGCAAGCCTTTGAATATCATTATAATACAACCATATATATATTCTATAATAGTACTGGAAAGGCTGAGAAATACCTACATTACTTCAAACTCACCTCATCATCTCATATCATCCCTATTGTACATAGCCTTGTCTAGATGATAAACATTGGGAGAGTGCCTGTTTATGGGCGCATATATCTAGATTCCGATGGACTCTTTTATTCCCCTGTCCATCGTATACATGGTCGGCCTCTTCTTCTGGTTCCATTTGTTGCCCCAAACCCAATGAAGAGAAAATCCTAACGGAACCCCACCCCCTTCCTCGTGATAGAGGAAGGGAAACACACTACGGTGTGGCAAACGCAGCTCTGGGGATGCGAGCATCCACCGGTACAACTGGACACATCTAGGATGCTCTTTGCTATTAACAAGAGTACCAGAGAGTAGGGTACTCACTAAACCTGGCAACTAAGAAGGTTGCAAAAGAATGTGGAAGCAGTTCATAGTCATGGATATGGAAATCAAGGAGAAACTACAACATGATGCATCCCAGGACTCTAACAATGGAAGCCTATAATGAATCACAAAGGTTTGTTGGTGAGCCCAGCAGGTTAGATGGATCACTAACGCGAACTAAAGAAGAGACTAAAGGCGAAGCGAGCATGGGTAGTACTGCAGACACCTTGGACTTGTGGGTGCACAAGGTAGGAGAAATGGCAGAGATTTAGAGACCTTTCGGCTCGCCGTGATGAGAGCAAAAGATCTGCTACACGATGATAACAAACATATGTGCCAACAACAAACATTACGAATTAGACATCGCGTTGGACAAATACACAATCCATCCATCATGTGCCATGCCGATAAGCGTGGGCTGTCATGTTCTGTCATCTCACTCGATCACCAGAGTCGTGGATCAGCTCTGTGTTCCTGTCTCGACCATGCCATGTGACCAAGCCATCCAGGTATTTACTTCTCGGTCTTCCCCTTGGTCTCCTACCTTCGATCTTGCCACTCGTCACCAAGTTCTCCAATTCATTTCTTCTCATAACATGCCCAAAAAGCTTTGACTGTCTACGTCTAATGTCTCTAATCAGTTGACGATCTTCATTTGTTTCTTGAAAGACTTGTTCATTGGTTTTTCTGTCTGTCCATGGTATTCTTTGCATTTTCCTCAGAAACCACATTTCTACAGCCTTCAGATGTTTTTCAGCCTGACTGCACATTGTCCACGCTTCACATTCATACAAAAGTATAGGTTCTATGTAGCACCTCAACACTCTTTTTCTCGTTTCAATTGATATCTATTTATTGGTCAGTATGTTTTTCATCTTGCAAAAGGCTACCTTTGCAATGGCAATTCTTATTTTAATCTCTTCAAGGCATCTCCCATCAGATGTTATGACTGTTCCGAGATAACCATACCGATTAACTTGCTTAAGAATATGCCCATTTACCAGTATATCACATTGTGGTATTTCCTTCTTCCCAGTTACGACCATAATCTGTCTTTTTATTATTCAGTTCTAACCGTAGTTGCTCATTGTGTACAACAACCGCATCTACTAAATGTCGCAGGTCCTGTTCATTGTCAGTAATCAAGACTATCATCATCATCATCAAGTGCCATGCCGGCTGGCGTAGGCGTTCATGGCTCTCCACAGATCTCGGTCTTTGGTTTTCTGGATCAACTCTGCTGCTGATATTCCTCCATGCCACCGTCTCAATCCATCCAGCATCACTTCTCTTGGTCTACCTCTGCCTCTCTTCCCCTCGATCTTTCCAGTTGTTACGATGTTCTCCAATGCCTCTCTTCTCATCACATGACCGAAGAAAGCTGTTTGTCTCTGTCTTATTGTTGTATATAATGTTCTAGTTTCATTAGCCTGTTTCAGGCAGTCGGCGTTAGTTACTCTGGCAGTCCAAGGAATTCGCAACATTCGTCTCAGGAACCACATCTCTGTTGCTTCTAATTTCTTCTTAATCTGTTCATTTACATTCCAAGATTCACTGCCATACAGCAAAACTGGTTCTACATAGCATTTCAGCACTCTCTTTCTTACATTCAGTGATAGTGACTTATTGCATAAGATACTCTTCATTTTCTGAAATGCGGCTTTTGCCTGCCATATTCTGCTCCTAATCTCTGTTGTACATCTTCCATCTGATGTTATAAATGCCCCAAGGTATCTAAAATTATCAACTTGGTTAAGGATTTTCCCTTCTATTTCTATGTCACATTTTGGTGTCACCATTTTCTTTGATATTACCATTGTTACTGTTTTCTTGATATTCAAGGAGAGTCCTTTCCTTGCACTCTCTGTTACTACAACGTCTAATAATTGTTGTAGGTCTGTTGAATTATCCGCCACCAATACTGTGTCATCTGCATAGCGTATATTATTTATATTATAACCTCCAACTAGTATTCCTGGCATCTCTTTGATCTCTCTCATTATTACTTCGCTATACAGGGAGAAAAGATCTGGTGACAAGACACACCCTTGTCGTGCTCCTAGCTTTATCTGTTCGTAAGTACCCTCTTTATTTCCCATTTTAATTGCTGCTACTTGGTTCCAGTAAACATTCTTTATTATTCTTAAATCTTTTCCATCAATGTTGATATCTTCCAACATTTTAATCAGTTCATCATGTTTTACTTTATCAAATGCCTTAGTATAATCTATGAAGCACAAATATATGTCTCTCTGTTTCTCTATTGACCTTTCTATTAGTGTCCGTAATGTATAAATTGCATTGTTTGTGCCCTTTCCTTCCACAAATCCATACTGTTCTTCACTAATTTCCATTTTTATTTTCTTTTTGGTTCTTCTCATTATGATTCTGAGTAGAAGCTTAGTGATATGGTTTATAAGGTTAATTGTACGAAAACCTTCACAATCAATTGCTCCTGGTCTTTTTGGTATAGCTATAAATACAGATTTCAGCATATCACTGGGTAAATATCCACTGCTGTAAATATCATTCAACATTTTGGTTAATATATCTACTCCAAATTCTCCCAACACTTCTAATTCTTCTATTGTGATTTCATCTGGCCCAGCTGTTTTTCCTTTCTTCATACGTTTCATAGCGTCAGCGACTTCTTCTTTCAGAATAGGTGGACCTTCTAAGTTACTATCTTCTGTTAATTCTTCCCTTTCTCCTACATATAATTCTCTTATATACTCATTCCACCTCTTCATTATAGCATCTTCCTCTAATATTATCTTTCCTGTTTTTGATTTCAAACACCCCGTATTTATTCTTATTTTTCTTCCTGTAAGCTCACTGATTTGTCTGTGCATATTTTTTGTATCTTTAATGGAATTTAATTCAATTTTTTTGCATTGCTCGTTTAACCAACTTTCTTTAGCCTTCCCACATTTATCTTTTATTTCTTTATTTATCTTAGCGTATTCTTGTTTGTCCTTTTTACTCTGTTTTCTTTTGTCCATCAATTTTAAGATATCTTCATTCATCCATTTTTTCTTAGCTATTTTGCCTCTCTCCGGTAATACTTCTTTGCTAGTTTGATGAATGGAGTCCCTTAACATTTCCCATTGTTCATCTATACTCTGTATTTTAGTTATTGCATTGTACCTATTTTTCACAGTCACTCTGTATTGTTCTTGCATTTCTTTATCTATGTTCAGAACCTCTTTATTAAGTCTCATGTTCTTAACCATTTTTTTCCCTCTCTTTAATCTTACTTTTATTTGTCCACATAGTGGTACATGATCACTATTACAGTCAGCACCAGGCATTGTCTTTACATTAATTAAAGCATTTCTAAATCTTTTATTAATTAGTATGTAGTCAATTTGGTTGCGTATTTTCTTATCAGGGCTTATCCATGTGTACAGTCGTCTTTTATGGTGCTTAAACCATGTGTTTCCAATTATCATATCATTGATATTTGCCCATTCTATTAGCTTTTCCCCTCTTTAATTTCTTGTACCTAAACCATAATTCCCCACTACATCCTCCATTTTTCCCTTTCCTATTTTTGCGTTAAAATCACCAAGTATTATCTTTATTTCTTGTGATCCAATTTGAGCCATCGCCATTTCTATTTCGTGGTAAAAGTGTTGTATTTCTTCCTCACTACTGCTTGCTGTTGGTGCATATACTTGTATAATATTTATGTCTATTGGTTTGCCTTTGATTTTTACCATAATAACTCTATCTGAAATACACCAGTATCCATTAATTGACTTGGCTGTTTTTTCGTCTAATATTATTCCTACACCTTTTTCATGTGTATCCCCTCCAGAATAAATTATTGTGTGATTGTCAGCTATAATTTTGCCCGATCCCTTCCATCTCATCTCACTAACGCCTAGTATATTCATTTTCATTCTATCCATCTCTCTTAGAACATTGGTCAACTTTCCTAGCTCATTTAATGTCCTAACATTCCATGTTCCTACTCTAAATTTATTTATTTTAGTTAAGATTTTGCCATCAGTAGCTGGATGACGGTCTGGTGTCACCCGTGGCTCATGACTGTCCCTACCGGACGAGGATGCCCTAAGACAGCCATTAACGTCCTTCACTAACTTTGATATATGTTTTGCCATGAAGTCTTGGGAAGATAATGTGGTGGTTTCCCCTTGCCTTCCACATTCACATGGTGGTCTTTTTACCTCTGCCTTTGACAGCCATTTCCGACTGTAAGGACAAGTGAGTGCCCTGCTCTGCTCAGCTGCAGAGTTGTCCACTTATTCCGGTGGATACTCGGTCCCCAGAGCTGTGTTAGCCACACCGTAGTGTGTTTCCATCCTCTACCGCGGGGAGGTGCAGTTTGGATTTTCCCTTCATAAAGTTGTGGTCTATGACCAAAACTCTCCAGTACTTTTAGAGGACAATCAAGACTATATCACCTGTATATCTAATGTTATTGATGTATCTTCCACCAATGTTAATTCCTTTCATATCTTCTATATTTTTGAAAATATTTTCACTTTACAGGAAAAATAGATCTGGAGACATTACACATCCCTGTCTCACACCTCTTTTAATAGGCTGATATTGACCTACATCATTATCAATTCTGATGGCAGCTTGTTGTTTCCAATATATGTTTTTTTACAAGTCTTTCCCATCAATCTGTAGATTTTTAAGTATCCTTATCATGTCGACATGTCTCACTTTATCGAAAGCCTTTGCGTAGTCAATAAAGCAAAGATATAGATCTTTGTTTACTTCTATAGAACGTCCAGTTACTGTTCTCAGTATATACACAGCATTTACTGTACCCTTGTCTTTTACAAACCCACATTGTTCTTCTCCTATTTCGGGTTGTAGTTTCTTCCTAACTCTTTGCGTGATAATTCTCACCAAAATCTTCGTGATGTGGCTCATTATACTAATTGTTCGATGTTGACCACATTCCAAGGCTCCTGATTTCTTCGGGATTACAATAAATATAGAATTACATAATTCAGGAGGTATATCTCCAGTATGATATATTGCGTTCAGCCGTCTGGTGACTTGGTCTATTCCATATTCTTCTAAGGCATTGATCATTTCTATTGTGACGTTATCTGTACCCGGGGTCTTGCTAGTTTTCATATGGTTAAGAGCATTCTGAACTTCCATCTTCAAAATTAATGGTCCTTCATTATTATTCCGATGATCATATTGTTCTTCTCTTATGTCATCATAAAGGTCTTTCACATAATCTGACCATGCATATAAAATCTGATCATTTTCTATTATGATTTTGCCATCTTTGGATTTTAGGCAACCCATAGACATGTGTGTTCTTTTGTTAGTGATGTCATTAATTCTTTTGTGCATTAATTTTGTATTCCGGGTGTTATGTTGGTTTTCAATTTCCTTGCAATTTTCCTCAAGCTATGTTTCTTTTGCCTCTTTGCATGACTTCCTAATTTTCCTGTGAATCTCTTCATAGTTTTCCTTGTTATTATTGCTATTTCTTCTCATTTCCATGAGGTTTGAGATGTCTTCCGTCATCCATTTCTTGCTTCCTAGTATCTTTATTTTTGGGATGGTTGTTTCTGCACCTTGGTTGACTGATTTCTTTAATATTTCCCATTGGTCGTTGACATCTTGAAATAATATTTCCATATCGGATAATGCATCAAATCTGTTCTTTACCTCTACGTTGAATTTATCTTTTATCTCCTCACTCTTCAGTGCCCGTAGATCAAATTTTGTGTTTCTTGGTGAATATTGGACTTTCTTTAATTTTAAATGCATATTGCTTAAGATTAATCTATGGTCGGTGTAGCATTCTGCGCTTGGTATAGTGTTTGCGACTTTTAAAGCATTTTGAAATCTTCTATTGATGAGAATGTAATCAGTCTGATGTTTGATCTTATGATCAGGACTCCTCCATGTTTATAATCTCTTTGGGTGCTGTTTATACCAGGTGTTTCCAATAATCACATCATGCTCTTTTGCCCACTGTACAAGTCTGCAACCTCTTTCATTCTGTTTCCCTAGTCCATACTTGCCTATTTTGCATCCGTCCTGTTGATTACTAACTATGGCATTCAAGTCACCCATTGTGATATTTACTTCAGAATTCTTACATTTATTGAAGGCATTCTCTAAATCATTATAATATTCATCAATGCTGTAATCACTACTATCTGCTGTTGGTGCATAAACTTGTATGACGTTGACATCAAAAGGTCTTCCACTCAACTTCACCAGTAACACTCTGTCTGATACAGTCCCATATCCTTTGATCGATTTTGATCTCTCTGTATCCATTATAATTGCTATTCCTCGTTGTTGTTTCTCTCCACCAGAATAGACTATTCTATATTCCTCAGATGTTATAATACCCATTCCTATTATAATTGCTATTCCTCGTTGTTGTTTCTCTCCACCAGAATAGACTATTCTATATTCCTCAGATGTTATAATACCCATTCCTGTCCATCTGGTCTCACATATACCTAACAGGTTAATATTTAGTCTTCTCATTTCATTCTTAATGTTATCAAATATTCCATCCCCACTCATAGTTTCTTACATTCCAAGTTCTTACATTCCAAGTTCTTACATTCCAAGTTCTTACATTCCTACTTTCAATGTTGATACTCTTCTGCGCTCAGTCGCCTGCTGACGGTCTGGAGTCACCTGGTGCACATGACTACCCCTACTGGTCGAGGCTGCTCCTTTAGAGCACCCATTTACGCCGTTTCTCTGATTATCGATGCGTTTGCAACACATGATATTCTTGGCATCTGTAAAGAAGGTAGTTTGCCATTGCATTCCTTCCTAGCAGTGACCATACTGGTCGATGACCGTAACCATTGTCCCCCCCTCCCCCCCCCCCCCCAAAAAAAAAAATAGATCCTCTGCCTACCGTCGTGAAGCTGGAGATCATAACCTACAACTATCTGTCGGCTGCTCTTCAACTTAATCCACCACCTGCACCCATGGCTTCACGTAACCCTGATCAGGGGGCTAAACGGGTACTCCACCTTGCCCAGGAGTTCCCGTAGGCTAGCGGAGGGAAGGAGGCACCTTACCTCTCCTTTGATAGGGAATACCCCTACCCCGCCACCCAAATATACACCGCTTGTAATAAGTTTCACCCTGGGATTTCTATAGGCATGTCGGCGATGAAATAAAGCGATAGAACTCGAAGTGTAACTGAAAAATTGGACTGACAAAAAACACACATACAACAATAAACGTTTCCATTAAACAAGTCTTTGTCATCATCATCACCATTGTCAAGTGCTTCGTCAAATGCGAATGTGTTGATGTTTCTGCACGTCCTTCGGCCCTTCGTTCATTCGTTTGAGAACAAACTAATTAAAAATTCGACTTCGCTCAACCTGCCTTTTGCGGCGTTGGGTAAAACTGAGGTATGGGTTTTGCAGTCCTATATTTTGTGCCCTTTGCGTTGTTTAAATTATGTTTTCTTGTGTGGTGCATGTCATGCCTGAGATGACAGGTGGTGCGGTTTCTATTGTGCATCTCTTCCTTAGTGTGTCTGTCAGTGACGCCTCCATGCGACTTCGAGCGTAGCCTTTAGCATGACTAGTCCGCTGGTGGTTGTTCTTTTCTTTCTTCTTCCATCTCTCGGAAAATCTTTCTTATCTCCGCCATCAGCTTACCATTCGTCTCCGGGATGTTTTTGTAAGGGTAGACACTGGCTTGCCCTTAAACTTGTTGGACTTTATAGATGGTCTGCTGGCCTTAGCTTGATCTATTTGGCTTTTACTGGCCTGCTCCCGTCCAACTCCCTCTCTTTTAAGTTGTTCTTATGTTCTCTTTCGGCTTGTATTGCGCGCAGTATCTCTTCCTTTCCTTTCATGATGTGGGCTGTGCGTGCCAACTCTAGCTTGATGCTGCGCTGAGTTCTTTCATTTTCGCCAGCATTCTTGCGTTGATGCCCTTGTCTTGTTCAAAATTTTCATTGGTTGGCTTCTGTGTAAGTAGAAGTTTGTTAATTTGTTTTTCCAGCTCAGCTGTGTGATCTTGAACCTGCTTATATATATATATATATATATATATATATATATATATATATATATATATATATATATATATATATATATATATATATATATATATATTGCAAGAATACTGTTGTTCCCTCATTCGTAACATAATTTGAATCTGAATTTCCATGAACCAACAGTCCTGCTTAACTAGATTAGGCTCAACACAAATTAATAACATTGGCATTAACTGGAGTCTCCAACTGGTAACGTACAAAGTGGAATCAGAGACGGCTGGTTTCAACAGTAAATAATGCTGTTTTAATAATACAGCTAGCAACGTTTGTTGAGATCACATATCAATTTGCCTCCTTAAATTGCCTCTTGTTACGAGGCGGGTATTTAAGATCTAATGGCAAGTTTATAATGTTAACTACCCAAACCTTGTTACAAAGTCGCCCCAGCCACTGTTCATCTGTATACCTTCTTCGTTCTGTTGACCAAGTCTGGCTTCACTGCCGTGTCAATTCAGTCTAGGTTTTCCGTCCGTGTTTTCTCCATAACTAACGCCAGTAATCTGCTACAGTATTCTTCTGTCTATTGTCATCTTGATAATCATTAACTAATATCCATAAGATTCCTAGCCACTTGAAAATGCTCCGGCATCCAAAAACTCATGCTTATCCTTCAGTCGTCCCTGCCATTCTCTCTTGTCAAAACAACATCACTGTTCTGTTTACGTTGGTGCGCACTCGTGCCTATGCGTGCTTTTACTTCTCGGGTTTTCCCGATCTTGTCTAATCATCATCATCATGTGTAAATACTATATATATATATATATATATATATATATATATATATATATATATATATATATATATATATATATATATATATATATATATATACTAGCTGACTCGGCCCGGCTTCGCCCAGACACTGGTGGGGATCATCTCATTTAATTCATATAAGTAGTCATATAAGCTCCCGTTCCCGTTCCCGACTATCTGTCTGTCTGTCTGTCTGTCTGTCTGTCTGTCTGTCTGTCTGTCTGTCTGTCTCTCTCTCTGCTTGTCTGACCCGACCCGACTTCGCCCAGCCCCTATTGGGGAGCATCTCATTTAATTCATATAAGTAGTCATATAAGCTCCCGTTCCCGACTGTCTGTCTGTCTGTCTGTCTGTCTGTCTGTCTGTCTGTCTGTCTGTCTGTAGGAGAAGGAGGAAGAAGGAGGAGGAGGGAGGAGGAGGGAGGAGGAGGGAGGAGGATGAGGGAGGAGGATAAGGGAGAGGAGGAGAGAGGAGGAGGAGGGAGGAGGGAGAAGGAGGGAGGAGGGGAGGAGGAGAAGGGAGGAGGAGGAAGAGGGAGGAGGAAGGGGGAGAGGGAGGAGGAGGAGAGGAGGAGGAAGGGGGAGGAGGGGGAGAAGGAGGGAGGAGAGGAGGAGGAGAGGGAAGAGGAGGGAGGAGGAGGAGAGGGAGGAGGAGGGAGAGGGAGGAGGAGGGAGGAGGAGGTAGGAGGAGGAAGAGGGATGAGGAGGGAGGAGGATGAGGGAGGAGGAGGGAGAGGAGGAGGAGGGAGGAGGAGGGAGAAGGAGGGGGAGGAGGGAGGAAGAGGGAGGAGGAAGAGGGAGGAGGAGGGAGAACGCAGGAGAGGGAGGGGGAGGAGGAGGAGGAGGAGGAGGAGAGGAAGGAGGAGGGAGAGGGAAGAGGAGGAGGGAGGAGGAGAGAGGAGGGAGGGTGGAGGAGGAGAGAGGAGGAGGAGGGAGGAGGAGGAGGAGGAGGGAGGAGGAAAGAGGGAGAAGGAGGAGGGAGAAAGAGGAGGGGAGGAGAAGGAGGGGGAGGAGGAGGAGGGGGAGGAGGAGGAGGAGGGAGGATGAGGAGGGAGGAAGAGGGAGGAGGTGGAGGGATGTGGAGGGAGGAGGAGGAGGGAGGGAGTAGAGGGGAGGGAGGAGGGAGAGGAGGAGGGTGAGGGGGGGGAGGGGAGGAGGAGGGAGGGAGGAGAGGAGGCGGAGAGGGAGGGAGGAGGGAGGAGGAGGGGGAGAAGAGGAGGAGGAGGGGGAGGGAAGAGGGAGGAAGGAAGAGGAGTGATTAGGAGGAGGAAGAGCGAGGAGGAGGAGAGCGAGGAGGAGGGCGAGGAGGAGGGAGGAGGAGGGAGGAGGAGGTGGAAGAGGGAGGAGGAGGATGGAGGAGGAGGGGGAGGGGAGGAGGAAGAAGGTATTAGGAGGATTAGGGGAGAGGAGGAGGAGGAGGATTATAACGCATATGCCTGTAGATAACTGCAGCGAAAAGGTGGGGAGCATCTCATTTAATTCATATACGTAGTCATATAAGCTCCCGTTCCCGACTATCTGTCTGTCTGTCTGTGTATCTATCTGACCCGGCGTGGCTTCGCCCAGCTCCTGGCGGGGAGCGTCTCATTAAATTCATACAAAAAAAAAAAAAAAGTAACTTAAAAGAATGTCCTTCCACACACCATCCATTATTTTTAATGATAACTGTTTTTAATCACCTACATGACTGTAGATAACTTCTTTAGGATAAAAAGATGAGTTACAATGTTATGCATTATGCATTATTTTTATGAAAACTTTGAAAATGCATTAAAGATTATATCATTATTTATTATAACTCATATGCCTGTATATAACTTTAGACAAAGAGTTTATAAATCTTTGAAAACGATGCAACAATATGACTATAAGGTATATAGCAATGTTATTAAAAGTTATGCCCCTTGAAATAACTTTTCTAGAGTTAAGTCCCCTCGCTATATAGAAATTATAATGAAAAATAGAATATTAAATAATATTAAGTAAGTAAAAAAAAATATGACAGTTGGCAGGGCGGGAATGAGAGGAAGACGTGTAGAAAATTTCATCTCAATCGGATGGACCGTTCGCGAACGCATAAAGGACATACATACATACATACATACATACATACATATATACATACATACATACATACATACATACATACATACATACATACATACATACATACATACATACATACATACATACAGTCTTTATATATATATATATATATATATATATATATATATATATATATATATATATATAATATATATATATATATATATATATATATATATATATATATATATATATATATATATATATATAACGGGGGTTAGAATTAAATTGTAAAAAGACACAGATTATGGTCATCACTAGCAAGAACGAAATACCGCAATGTACAAGTAAATGGGAATATTCTTCAACAAGTGAATCGGTACAATTATCTCGGAACAGTCATAACATCTGATGGGAGATGCCTTGAAGAGATTAGAACAAGAATCGCAATGGTGAAAGTAGCCTTTAGCAAGATGAAAAACATTCTGACCAATAAAAAGATGTCAATTGAAACGAGAAAAAGAGTGTTGAGGGGATACATAGAGCCTGTTCTTTTGTATGGATGTTAAACTTGGACAATGAGCAGTCAAGCTGAAAAACATCTGATGGCTGCAGAAATGTGGTTTTTGAAGAAAATGCAAAGAATACCATGGAGAGATAGAGAAACCAATGACCAAGTACTACAGGAGACAAATGAAAATCGTAAATTGATTAGAGAAATTAGACGTAGACTGTCAACATTTTTGGGGCATGTTATGAGAAGAAATGGATTGGAGAACTTAGTGACAACTGGCAAGATCGAAGGGAAGAGACCAAGGGGAAGACCGAGAAGTAAATACCTGGATGGCTTGGCCACATGGCATGGACGAGACAGGAACACTGAGCTGTTCCACGACTCTGGTGATCGAGTGAAATGGCGAGTCATGACCGCTCACGCTTTCCGGCATGGCACATGATTGATTGATTGATTGTCGGGTCTGATTCCTCGAGTAAAGTTACTGAGCGTTTGCACTGACGACAAGGAGTCTGTCAATATATATATAGTTTCTGCGGTGGATTCTCAGCAGCAATTTCCAGTCCCTTCATTATTGGTACGAGTTCAGCCGTGAATACTGCTGTCTGGTCTGTAAGTTTGTATAGTTTCTTTAAATTCCAGTGTGGTGCCAGCACCCCTGCTCCTACCCCTCCCTTTTCGCTCCTGGATCCGTCTATGTATATGATGATATTGTCCTTCCTGATTTCTTGTATATATTACTCATCCGCATATCTAGCTTCGCCGGCTTCGTGGCTTAGAGGTTATGAGTTTTCTCCGTAATCTCGTATACTCTCGTCGGTAACGTGATGACGATGAGAATCAGCAGTGGTTCGAATCGCATCAGTAACTTACGGGATATGTGAGCCGGCCGCTCAGAAAGCAATGGCAAACTACTGAGCATAATCTTGCCAAGAGATCAACATACAGTTGAAAGATGCTGGTGTTGACAGCGATGTCCTGTAAAGGATATTAAAAAAAAAAAAAATATCTAGCTTCGGTGTCCTCTGTGTTCTTGGTAATGTTTTTTAACGAGGGATGTGTTTGTCAAAGGTACTGTCAGTTCCCATGGGGGAAGTGTTGGTTTATACCGTCTAGTGTGTTCTAGTGTTTTTGCTAGCTCGTCTTCTGCTTTATTCCCCATGCCACCGTCCTTGACAATCCAGCATCAGTTCTGACTGTCTACAGTTGCCTCTTCAACTGCAGATCTGTCCAACCATCACGGTGTTCTCCAATGCTTCTCTTCTAACGCAGATCTATCTAACTGCTATTGTCCATTCGGCCATGCTGACCTCGCACGGAGGTCAGGTATTCGAATCTCCGCCGATCCGGCCTAACACGCGTACCAGGACATGTAGGCCTACTGGGAAGTCAAGGTGTCCGGAGAAATAGTTCCTAGACAATCACAAACAGCCAATACATGCTGAGGTTGATTGCGACCACGTATACAGGACATGCAACTAACTGTTTTGTTAATCACACACATATTAACATACATCACGGATCACTCATGCAAACCAACAAACATCACAGACCCTTTACACAAACCACAGACATCTCACATAAACTAACAAACATCACAGAACTCTCACACAAACTACAGATCTCTCACATAAACCAACAAACATCAAAGATCCCTCACACAAACCACAGATCCCTCACATAAACCAACATACATCACAGATAACTCATACAAACCACAGTTCTCTTATATAAACCAACAAACATCACAGATCCCTCACACAAACCACATACCCCTCACATAAACCAACAAACATCACAGATCCCTCACACAAACCACAGACCCCTCACATAAACCAACAAACATCACATATCCCTCACTCAAACCACAGATCCCTCTCACAAACCAACAAACATCACATACCCCTCACACAAACCACAGACCCCTCATATAAACCAACAAACATCACATACCACTCACACAAACACACACCCCTCACATAAACCAATAAACATCACAGAACCCTCACACAAACCACAGACCCCACACATAAAGCACAGACCCCTCACACAAACCACAGACCCCACACATAAAGCACAGACCCCTCACACAAACCACAGATCCCTCTCACAAACCAACAAACATCACATACCCCTCACACAAACCACATACCCCTCATATAAACCAACAAACATCACATACCACTCACACAAACCACATACCCCTCACATAAACCAAAAAACATAACATCACATATCCCTCACTCAAACCACAGACCCCCTCACACAAACCACAGATCCTTCTCACAAACCAACAAACATAACATACCCCTCACACAAACCACAGACCCCTCATATAAACCAACAAACATCACATACCACTCACACAAACCACATACCCCTCACATAAACCAATAAACATCACAGATCCCTCACACAAACCACAGACCCCACACATAAACCACAGACTCCTCACACAAACCAGAGACCCCTCACATAAACCAATAAACTTCACATATCCCTCACACAAACCACAGTCCCCACACATAAACCACAGACCCCTCACACAAACCACGGACCTCTCACATAAACCAATAAACATCACATATCCCTCACACAAACCACAGACTCCACACATAAACTAACAAACCATGGATTCCTCACATTAAACACAGACCCCACACACAAACCAACAAACCACAGAATCCTCACACAACCCACAGGCCCCTCATATAAACCAACAACATCATAACAACATGCCCCGTCGGAAGACGTTACCACGAATGTTTTCGTCTGCGGGCTTGCCACTAACTGTCTCCAATCCAATCACGGATAAGATGGGGATTAAATGTCAACCGGACAGCGCCTTCACACACGATGCCGACAGCTTGTCGCACTTGCTTGTGTAAGTCTGACAGCTGGTGGCAGGGCGGCCCCCTCGATGCTCTTCTTGCCTTCTTTTGCTTTGTCCTTTCTCTGAGAAAGCGGCGGTTGTTATTCTCATCTTCTTTAATGCGGTACCCATTCATGGATAGATCCCTCGGTAGGAGTATTTTCCTCTTAAAGCAGCTTGTGATTGCTGATCCTCAACAATGCAAACTGCTAAGTGCTGACAAATGTGTTTATAAGGCGCAGGTTGGGAAATAGTGCTGTGTCACGTTAAAGGGTGCGAGGTGTGGTAGGGCAATTGTAAGGCAATCAAGAATATATAAACTAAAAGTTTATCATCATAATTTTCATCACCCAAGAATCTATGTAACACTAGAGAACATCATATTAGACTACAAAGTCTGTGTAACATTAGAGAACATAGCGCAAGCCAGTACATAATGTTAGTAACACTATAGAACATCCTACAAAACTATACAACATGTTAGTAACACTAGAGAACATCATATAAGACTACAGAACGAGTGTAACACAAGAGAACATCATACAAAACTACAGGTCAGTGTAACACTACAAGACATCCCACAAGACTACAGAGTCTATGCTACGATAGATAACATCCTCTAAGGTTAAAGTATCTGAGTCACATCCTACAAGAATAAAGAATGTTAGTAACAATAGAGAACATCCTTCAAGAGTACATAATATGTGTAACACTGCAGAACAAACCGAAGACTACAGAATGAATGTAACACTAGAGTATATTCTACAAGGCTGCACAGACTGTGTAACAAAAGAGAACATCCTACAAGACTACATAATGTTTTAACACTACATAACTTCCTACAAGACTGCACGAAATGAGTGTAATAGTATAGAACTTCCTACAAGACTGTACAGACTGTGTGGTGTAACACTGTTAAACATCTTTCAAGACTATAGAATCTGTGTAACACCAGAGAACACCCTCCAAGACTACAGAATCTATGTAACTCTAGAGAACGTCCTTCAAGACTACAGAATCTATGTAACACTAGAGAACGTCCTTCAAGACTACAGAATCTATGTAACACTAGAGAACACCCTCAAAGACTACAGAATCTATGTAACACTAGAGAACATCCTTCAAGACTACAGAATCTATGTAACACTAGAGAACATCCTTCAAGACTACAGAATCTGTGTAACACTAGAGAACATCCTTCAAGACCACAGAATCTGTGTAACACTAGAGAACATCCTTCAAGACCACAGAATCTGTGTAACACTAGAGAACATCCTTCAAGACTACATAATCTGTCTAACACTAGAGAATATAATTCAAGACTACAGAATCCGTGTAACACTAGAGAACAACCTTCAAGACTATACAACCAGATAAAGAATGATCATTTGACCAAAAGAAATAGCCCAAGCAGACAAACTGTGGCACATTGGTGACAACTTTAAACACACTGCGCAGTTCGTGTTCCGTTTGGGAATTATCCCATTGCTTCAAGTGGTTCACCGAAGAAATCGGCATTTCTTGTTAAAATGTGGCCGTTGAGCGACGATTCATGTTTGCCTTTTATAGAGTAGAGAGAGAGAGAAAAAAAATATCTTGGAAACCACTTCTGTAATCTATTAAATTTAACCTACACCCCTATCTCTCTTTCAGTTCCCTCTCACTCACTCTCTATGTTAGTCTCTGTGTGTGTGTGTGTGTGTGTGTGTGTGTGTGTGTGAGTGTGTGTTTGTATGCTAGTTCACTTCTATATTTCTCTATGTCTGTCTCTCTCTCCCTCCCTCCCCTCCCCCTCTTTCTCTTTCTGTATGTCTCTGTCTGTCTTTCTTTCTCTCTCACTCTCGGGGAATGTCTTTGTCACTCCATCATTACTTCATCCTCTCGGCCCCCATCTCATTGCTCAAAGAGAAAGGCCACATGTCACCCTGTTTCAAAAGCTTTCAATTTTATTGCTACACAACCCACGTCTGTGCAATATGTTAGTGCCACGAGCTCGTGGCTTTTTTATTATTTATCTACAGTCTATTTGAATTAAAATTTGTTTAAAATTAAGTTTTTGGAACTGCAGAGTGCTTTACAGAATGGCACTTCACAGCTTCTTGGAGAGTACGAAACAATTAGACTCCATAGTAAATTTACTAAACTACATTATGCGAGGAGAGGGCTCGTGTGTAATGTCATTACAAATAAAAACACATACAGCATATACTCCATTTAAAAAATTATTTTAAGGATTCGTGGTTCCACAGGGGCTCAGAGCCGCCCCATGAGGGCCCACGTCCCTGTTTGTCATTCGGATGACAGCCTCTACTGGTGGCCCTGGCACGATCAAGTGCATATACTACGCTTTGATCTTAGCCAACAGACCGAATCCAGGTAGGATGTACATCATAACTACACGAGAGACTTCCGGTCCCCAGCTAGGCGGATAGGCAATTTAACCATTAAGTCCTTTGGAGTATTTATGCTTGTGGCTACAGTTTGCAGTCGCATTTTCCTCATGTTGGACCGGTAGTGCGTGGTTCCGTCGCCCTGCTACTGAGTGAGTGCGTGGCGCGACACTGTGATCTGTGAATTTCGAGTGGAATGCTTTTACATATGTCCGCGGTTGTCTGTAGCGTGAACTGCATGTTCGGAATGATTTTGCTGAATTGACTGGTTTGTCTTTTCGGTTCACGAGTGTATTTGTCAGGAGGCTCATGGGAGTCGCTGTTGGAGCCACGGAGTTCGTGCTTTGTGCGGCGTTTTCGTTGGGTCGCCCTGCGGAAAACATCGAGCCATTTGGGATAAAACCAGGGTCAATGAAACTTTTATAGTGACTGCCGATGCCATCGACGATGAACTATTTTTTGTGTGGAGGGCTTTTGTGTTAGAATTCTGGCGGTGGCACTATGCACACTGTACCTGTGCTGGCTGTTAGATTGCCGCGACTCCTGTCTGTTCCACTTTTCACATTGGGCAGTGAAGAGCATTTTGTGTGAAATTCACTTGGACAGGAACGGAGCATAATGGGGATGACCCGTTGCTGTGAAGTTGCAACCACGACAGACTAAGTAACTTGACTAACTAACTACACGAACCCGAAGAAATTGATACTAGCATAAAATAACCTACGATCACCGGTACAATGTCGAGGGTGTAGTAACGCAATTCACATCCCCCCATACACAGCTACGGGCGATTTAGAAGCAGACCGTTTTGCGCGGATTTCATATATGGTATGGGTGCCGGTCGTTCAGAAAGCAATGGCAAATTATTGAAAGTAAACTTGCGAAGAAATCACAGTCAAAAAATGAGGTAAGAGAAGTAACGGCAGGCGCAGGATATGCGAGTAAAATAAGAAATAAAAACAGTTAGGAACGTCTAAAACTTGCAAGGAAGTGAGAGATAATAAACACAGACATAATGGTGAACATAAATAACAGGGGACAATAAAATAAAAAAAAAAAATAAAAATAAAAATAAGTATACTACGACACAATGAACGACGTTTCCATTATAATAATCTTCATCAGGAAGGGAACAACATAAACAGGTCTAAAGAAAATTATGAAATTAGAAAATTTAACAATATTAAAAGACAATCCTTCGTTGTTAGGAAGGCGGCGCGGAAGTTCAGTTCAGCTCAGTTGTGAAAGGTGCCAAATAAGAAAATGTGGAGTCGAAGGTGTGCAAACAGTTAGCTATGGATATATAGTGGGAAGTCAGCAAAGTTGTACAGTGGTATCTAAAACAGTATTGATTGCTGCTGGATGGATGGTGGGGCTGACTGCATCGTCATGTAGAGGATATGCAACTAAAGGTCGCCGGAAATATAGTCAGCAAAACAAAGCATGTCAACTTCTGTGAAAAAACATCGTATTTGCGTGCATCTCTCTCTGTGTCTGTCTCTCTTTGTGTCTCTCTCTCGCTATGTCTGTGTCACTGTCTCTCCCTCTCCCTCTCTCACTGTCTCTTTCTATCTCTCTCTGTATCTCTCTTTGTCTCTCCCCTCTCTTTTTCACTGTCTCTCTCTCTCTGTCCCTCTGTCTCTCTCTGTCTCATTCTGTGTGTGTCTCTCTGTGTCTCTCTATGCCTTTCCCAATCTCATACTCTCTCACGCACCCTCTTTCTCTCTTCCCCCCTTTCTCTCCCTCTCTCTCTCTCTCTCTTTCTCTCTCTCTCTCTCTCTCTCTCTCTCTCTCTCTCACAATTACACTCTCTCACTTTCTGTGTGCAGGTGACCTTCTTCCTCGTATTCGCCCCCCCCCCCCTGTCAAGGAATGTCCGTCACATCTAGTTTAAACAAATGTTAGATTTCCCTTTCGAGGAATGTCCGTCATAACTAGTTTATAAAATGTTGCATATTCCTCGCAGGACGTAGCAATCAACCACTTTACGATTTTCAATGCATTTTCACATTCATTGTTTTCGAAACGAGAAATCAACGTCAGCGTGGCCGACGTCGACATAAATTTGTATCAGGTTCCCCTTCCCCATGACAGATTCCTTTCCTCTAGATGGGTTCCCTTCCTCTTCATGGGTTCCTTTACTCTTGACGGGTTCCCTTACTCTAGACAGGTCCCCTTCCTCTAGTCAGTTCCCGTCCCCTAGACAGGTTGCCTTCGTCTAAACAGGCTCCTTTTGTCTAGACAAGTTCCCTTCCTCTAGATAGGTTCAATTCCTCTAGAGGGTTCCATCCAAGGTAAGGGGATTTACGTATCGGAGGGTAGGGTTTCTTTTCCAACAATTTTGGCAGGTCATTTACCTTACGGTCTACCCTGTGCAATTTTCAACAACCTTGGGGATTTTAACGTTCACAACACGTGCCTCCAGTTTGTCGCCTTTATCTGAGAAGACTAACT
>OY992876.1:402528442-402543442 GCA_963921405.1 Cepaea hortensis
CACCCACCCACCCACCCACCCACTCACTCACCCACCAACCCACCCACTCACTCACTCACTCACTCACACTCTCTCTCCACTCATTCACTCTCTGACTCACCCTCTCACTCACTAACTCATTCTCTCTCTCTCTTACACAGACACACACACACTCTCTCTCTCTCTCTCTCTCTCTCTCTCTCTCTCTCACTCATTCACTCAGACACAGACAACACACACATTCTCACTAATTCTCTACCACTCACTCACTCTCTCTTACTCACTCACTCACTCGCTGACTCTCTAACTTACACTAATTCACTCACTTTATCACCCTCTCTCACTCACACACACACACACACCCACACACACACACACACACACACTCTCTCTCTCTCTCTCTCACACACTAACTCATTTTCTCGCTCACTCACTCTCTCTCACACACGTACACCCACATACGCACATACACCCACCCACCCCCACCCACCTACACACACACACACACACACCCACACACACACCCACACACTCACACATCTAGACACAAACACGCTGCCGCAAATAATCATTGATACTAACATGATCGTAACATGAACAAACTCACACACTTTACATACACATACATGCATACACATACATACACATATCCCCCCTCCACACACTCTCTCTCTCTCTCTCTCTCTCTCTCTCTCTCTCTCTCTCTCCCTCTCCCTCTCTCACTCTCATACATTTAGACACAAGCATGCTGCCTCACATAATCACTGAAATTACTATGAACAAACTCCAACACTTAACACACATATACATTGACGTTTATCGTGAGCATCCTCACAAAAAGGGAAAAATATCTTGGGAAAAGATTTTATACATATAAATTTTTTTCTGCATATCCCTTATAGGTCGACGCAGCTAACATCAACATTTTTCAGTTGCTGTTAATGTACTAGGCAAGATTACACTTAGTAGTTTGCCAATGCTTTCTGAAGGACCGACTGACATACCCTGTAAGTTACCAACGCGCCAAGAACCGCTACCGCTTCTCGTGCAGGTTACGTTACTCACGAGAATATACGGGATTACGGAGAAAAACATTAACACCTAGGACAGGGAGACCGACATATACATTATGTAACGTAAAAAAAAAATTGTGATGCAATTGAATAAGATAATTCCTAAAATTGACATAAACATGAAGCAATAAGCAATGCATACGTTTTCATATAGTACATGTTAAAATCGCGTGGCAGTAAAAAGATAATATTAAATATGAGGATACATAAAAAATATGGAATAACATGTAACCTGACATGCATGCGCTCAACTGTGTCTACCTCTTTTTTTTTTCACACACACGCACATACTCTTTCTCTCTCTCTCTCTCTCTCTCTCTCTCTCTCTCTCTCTCTCTCTCTCTCTCTCTCTCTCTCGCTCTCTCTCTCTTTCCCCCTCTCTTTCTTTCCCGCTGACTTTCCCTTTCGTTCGTTCGTTCTCTCTTTTCTTCTCTCTCACCCACTGTCAATCACTCTCTCACACTCACTATCTCCTACTCTCTCTCTCTCTCTCTCTCTCTCTCACGCACACATATACACTTACTCATTCACTCACTCTCTCACTCTCTCACTCACCCTCTCTAATTTACACACACACACACACCACACACACACACATTCACTCTCACTCAATCTCGCACTCGCACACTCCACTCGCTCACTCACTCTCTCTCTCACTCACACCCAGCCTTCGCTGACTGTTCTGTCTAAATCACTGTAATCCTTAATATGACCAAATTATTTCAGTTTCCCAGACGTGATATTGGTTGAGTCAATTTTCTTCGATACTGAGGATATGTTGAATGTCAGTACTTTTTATCTTCTTGATGAGCGATATTCTGAGAATTTATCTGTATCAATAAAGTTAAAACACACTGCACTGATATACGGAGGGAGCAAATGCCAGATATAAAAGTGTCTCTTTCAGCAATTATTTCTTGTCAGTAGAAAATAGAATGTAGAGCAATTATCTCTTGTCATTAGAAAACGGAAAGGAATACAATGGAAGACAAACTTATTACAAACTGCACGGCTAATTATCTGTTTGGTTGTTTCGGGATTTGAGGGATGAAGATTGAGCACAACCCACTACTGACAACGTTGATCGTATTCCGGTATGAACCTTGGGCCTTGTCCACATCGGATTGCGGCAATGGGGCAAAACTTTGAACTATAGCCTACAATGGGTAACGCTGTGATATTCTAGTATGATAATTTAGTGGCGTCTAGCGTGAGCCGCGTGGTCAAGTTGTTACCCACAAGCCTCACAAACCATCGATCCGGAATTCGATCCCGGGTCCAATCAGGTATATGCAGTACTGACCAGCTCAAACGAGAGCGAAGCTCGAATCTAGTGTTTCCAGTCCCGTGTGGATAAGGCCCAAGATTACTGCCGGAATACGATCAGCGTTGCCAGTAGTGGGTTGTGCTCAGTTTTCAAGGCTATTCATCTCTTTTTCTAAAAATGCAAAACGATGCATTCCTTTAGTTTAGTGGTTCTCAACCTGTGGGGATTTCTTCCCCCCTCCGGGGGGGGGGGGGGGGGGAGAGGTGTTTAGGGTTTCCAGGGGGAGGGGGTGAAGATTATTTAAAGATCTCGTTAATACAAAAACCGCTTACTTGATATTGTTTTTCCCTCTATACTTTACGGTTCTGAACTTCTCGCCCTTCTGAAATTCGTTTTATAACGTAAGTAGGCCCGCAAATCACGTTTTATGTAGACGTCTATACTTGTTTTAGTATGTGTTATTAAATTTAGCTTCCATTATTATGTATACTGTATAGGTGCGGGGGGATTTATAGGAAGGGAATACGAAAGGGGTGGGGGAATGACATTCTGAACATATGGTGAAGGTGTGCATGGTCTAAAAAAACGGTTGAGAACCACTGCTTTAGTGAATTTAAATAACGCCATGAATAATATGTTGCACTATTTTCTGCCTGGCAGTATGCGCCTGTCGAGATGCAGCGAAATATTTCAGGCAAGAAATCATGCAATATTTAATTATGGCGTTGTCGCTTGTCGTCTCTGGGGGGACAGTACAACAACAACAACAACAAAACTTTATTTTGAAAGGGTTAAGAATTGGGCACGCAGGCCCGTCTAACATTCTGCCCTTTTATCACTCTCTTTCATACATTATACCATTCACACATCATTCAAGGCTAACTGAAAACAGCAACAATATAAAGTTGCATTATAAAGGCATGTGGAAAAATTAAAAATCAATACTACACGACTCAGTAATAGTAATAACTGGTGTGGCATTTATTAGCTATGTGGAATATACTGGCCTACCAAAAGGGGACTGGCTGTTATACTAGGGTTTTATTATATTATTACTTCTATTATTAAGGGGGAAGGTAATCCGTACTGAGATAGTGTTCAAATAATTTGCTATTATATGTATAGGGATTGGTGATGTCTTTTATTTCATGTGGAAGATTTTTCCACAGCTGAGCTGCAGAGTACGTTAAGCTTGTTTTGTATAAGTCCATCCTAGGCTTCGGAAGGTGTAATACATTTAATCGTTTATTGTGTCTAGCATTATATTCAAACAATGGCCAAAGGTAGTTTGGGGCATTCCGATGTAGGATTTTGTGAATTAGTTTGGCCTTATTGAAAAGCAGACGTTTGTGGAGTGGTAGTAACTGAAGGCGTTTATGCAGGCTAGGATTGTCAGAGAACACTTCAAACTTCCCTTTTTCCAGTTTTGGGTCTATTGCCGGACCTTTGACTACACACCCCCTTTCCAGTCTTTTATTCACTATCTCTCTCTCTATTGCCATAAGACCATACCCCTCTTCACAATCCCCCAGAACATACCCACACAACAATGTCCTCCAATAAATACTAAAATTATTTAATGAGTAAAATGTGTCATGGGTGTGTATAGTGAAGGTGTAAAGATGTCTGTGGCGTGTTCTATCGTTTAGGTGAGACACGATTGACAGTCTAAGATCCACATCACAGTTCTCATCACGCAACGGCCATATATTATCACCACAGCACAGAACTGGAATACGCTCACCCAGTGTAGTGTCTCTCTGAATGATGTTGATGTCTTCACAATATTCCCTGGAACTCTTGAAATAAACAGTATGTTCACGACTGCATGTTTTTTGTAGGTAGTGTCTTTCAGTGTTAAATATCCAATACAATGAACGGTATTATAGTCCAGGTAATGTCTACACATCCGATACACTGGAATGGATTATCGTCTATGTATGGATGAATAATCACAACCCTCTGTCTATAGATATATCACCGACACACTGCTTTCATTTAATTCAGTAATTGTTCAGTTATTCCGAGAATATGTTCTGGCGTTACAGCCTTGTCGTTTAGATGATAGTTCATGTGAACAATATTGACCTTCAGTTCTATGTTTATTTGAAATCTATTCTGCTGTCAGTCTCTTTTCCTGACTGCCTTCTATGTGTCCGTTATTTCTAGAACTGGCTGACCTTTATTTGTGACACAAGACTCCAATCTTGCCGATAGTTATCACTGCACCAGAATATGGTAATCTCCTTCTTTTCAGGAGTGTAGCTATTGTGTTTTTCAGTGGAACCTGTCGAATAGACAATACCAAGTGATATCAACCTAACTCAGACTCATTAGAGGTGAGAGTAGGCTTACGGCCATTATCAGTTATTAACTTCTATGTATTCAGAGAAATGACCTCTGACATAAGACATACGAGTTCGTCACATAACTTAAGACTAAGTAAAAGAAGGAAAAGTCACAGGAAAGCTCAGAAATCCCAGTAACCACCTATACTAGAATCTCCTATCTTAGACCTATCCTTATCTCCCCCCTTAGGTCTATCTTCTATTATCATAGTACTCATTCTATCGAGTGCACTGACACTTTACTCAACCCACTAAGTTACTTCTCAGCTAAATGCGGCCGACACTCGATATTACGGTCACACTCGCAAATCCACTATGCTCGAGTTCTACTCTACATCACTACTATCCTCCGCTGAATCGGGAATACATATGCACGTCCAGTACAAATGCTCGTTGGTTTCAACCAACGCGGAACATTGTAAATCCCTCTCCGTACTAGCTCCAGAATAGATCACCACTTCCTCTCGTGGAAGACTTCGTAGCACACTGAATTAACTTGAATATTCAGACCATTTATACTTTGGCTCTGTATGACTATACTGGCAGATTCCACCAATTTGCTCCCTGTTCTCTATTCCTGTCTTTTGATCTTCATACAACACCATGCCGAAAATCTTCTTTGATAAACGATCTTTTCGGGACATCAATGATTATCCACTCGTTTCTCGGGATCACGGACATACGTTTCCGTTACTTCAAAAGACCTCTGATCGTGTCCGTCTTCGGCGCTCAAAGCGATGGGTTTGTGGTTTACCGACTTCCGTCTCCCAACAAACAAGTGGTAGCTGTATTTATCTCCGCTCTTCGTTCTTTTGATCCTAGGGTCAATAACCTGTAATCACCTCGGGAGAGCAGCGATCTCTGTTCTCTGATCTTGGGTCAATAATCTTCAATCCTCGTGTGATATAGGCAATCTCTGTTTTGTTTTATCGTAGGGTCGTTAACCATCCAGTATTCTGTGACAGGCGTCTGTGTTTAAATAACTCTTCATCTCATCTCATCTCATCTCATCTCATCTCATCTTGTTCCTCTTGTATCTTGTGGTGTCGAGGTGAACCATAAACAGCGGGAGAGTGCCCGTTTAAGGACTTCATGTATCGATATTCCCATGGACTCTGTTATTCCCTGCGTCCATCGTAAAGTGGTAGGCCTTTTCCTCTGCTTTCCTCTGGTCTGTACATCATTGCTTGTTGTGGTATACAGATAGTTGGTAACCTGCTTGCATGGCCAAACCATCTGACTTGCTGCCTTATAATAAAATCTAGTGCAGATACAACCCCCACTTTAGTCCTGATTTCTTAATTTCTGATCTTATCTCTTCTTGATACATTGAGTATTCTTCTCAGGAATCTCATTTCTGTTGTTGTGATTTTTTCTGTTCTCTACTTCTGTCATTGTACAGGTTTGGCACTGGTAACATAGAGTTGGTAGGAAGATTGTGTTATAAAGTGCTTTCTTAGGAGTTATTAAAACTCTTTTATATAGAAAATAGATATCAAGTTATTACGCGGTAATACGAAACATGAAATCAACAATTTACATAATTGCACTCGAAACAATCCCAAAAGTGCCCCTGCTCCATCTGGTAGCCAACAATGAGTTCCCATGCCGATGGTACCATTGTAAGCCTGAATGAACGTTCAATAGTGTTTTCCCTCTAAGGATTTAGTTTCGTCCAGAACCTATGCTTAATCCCCGCTCAGCCTCGCCAGATATGGATCCTTTGTTTTGCTGCACTATCCACTCGCTAACAGTTATTTTGGGGCAAGTGCAGAAGTTTAAATATCTAGGCACATGGATAATATCAAATGGAAGATGCATCACTGAGATCAAAAACATAATTAGACAAGCAAAAACTGCATTCTATTAAATGAAGAACATCTTGTGTAATAAGTCATTGTCCTTGAAAGTTAGAAAAAGAGTTCTTGCATGTTTTATAGAACCAGATTTATCATACGGCTGCGAATCCTGGACAATTAGTAAACATGCGAAATATTCCACGGAAGCCTTGGAGAAGAATGCTGATAATTAATGTACAGCCAAAATGAGCAGTCAAGACGTTTTAAGGGAAGCTGTGTTGCAAAGACAACTTATTACACGCATCAGAAAGAGGCAGTCATCGTTTTTCGGCCACGTTATGAGAAGACAAAGACTGGAACACGTGACAACAGGCAAGATTTGCAAAAAGAGAGATAGAGGAAGATAGCTTGAGAAGGTTCTTGATGATCTTGTGTTATGGCACGGAATGGAGTCAACACATGCATTGATCCATGCCGCCGGGGATCGTAATTTGTGGAGAGGCATGATCGCCCACGCCACCCTCTAAGGCACTGGATGATGATCAATCTTGTCATAATCTAGCTCATCGCCCAAAGGAGTCGGAGCAGCCAGTCTATCAACCTGTTAATGTCTTTGCAAACTCGAATGCCGTGGGCAGAAAATCCACCATACGCTCTTCGACAGTCGTATGTTCTAGCAGTGCAAACCACTTCACGGGGAACATACCGAAATCAGTGTCAGGTAGTATGGCTTTGTAAATCTGTCATAAAGACATCATGATATTCTGTGCAAAACTCCAGCAATGGATAAGCTGCCGATACAGCCTCTACCTCCATTCTCATGTTGAAAGCCTGTAACACGGTGCTAGGCCTGTCTACTGCTTGTAGACAAGTGTAACAATGTCTGTCTACTGTCTGTAGACAAGTGTAACAATGTCTGTCTAATGTCTGTAGACGAGTGTAACAATGTCTGTCTTCTGTCTGTAGACAAGTGTAACAATGTCTGTCTACTGTCTGTAGACAAGTGTAACAATGTCTGTCTAATGTCTGTAGACGAGTGTAACAATGTCTGTCTACTGTCTGTAGACAAGTGTAACAATGTCTGTCTACTGTCTGTAGACAAGTGTAACAATGTCTGTCTACTGTCTGTAGACAAGTGTAACAATGTCTGTCTACTATCTGTAGACAAGTGTAACAATGTCTGTTTACTGTCTGTAGACAAGTGTAACAATGTCTGTCTACTGTCTGTAGACAAGTGTAACAATGTCTGTCTACTGTCTGTAGACAAGTGTAACAATGTCTGTCTACTGGCTGTAGACAAGTGTAACAATGTCTGTCTACTGTCTGTAGACAAGTGTAACAATGTCTGTCTACTGTCTGTAGACAAGTGTAACAATGTCTGTCTACTGCCTGTAGACAAGTGTAACAATGTCTGTCTACTGTCTGTAGACAAGTGTAACAATGTCTGTCTACTGTCTGTAGACAAGTGTAACAATGTCTGTCTACTGTCTGTAGACAAGTGTAACAATATCTGTCTACTGTCTGTAGACAAGTGTAACAATGTCTGTCTACTGTCTGTAGACAAGTGTAACAATGTGTGTCTACTGTCTGTAGACAAGTACAACAGCGTCTATCCTGCAGGACGTCACAGTCAACCCCATCATTTTTAGGATGTTTGTGATTTCTTGGCAAGTTTACGTGCAGTGGTTCGTCATTGCTTTCTAAACGACCGGCACTGATACCAATTTATAAAAACCAGGTCTGCTGCCAAATCGCCCGCAGATGTGTTTCGAACGCGGTATGCGGGACCAGGAACTGCGTCCATAACTCCTTCGCCACAGAGCCGACAGGAGATCATAAACAGCCAGAAAATTAACAGTCATCATCATCATCATCATCATCATCATCATCATCATCATCATCATCATCAACATCATCATCATCATCATCATCATCATCATCATCATTATCATCAACATCATCATCATCATCATCATCATCATCATCATCATCATTATCATCATCATCATCACCATCTTCCACTTCTGCCGTCAAGCGTCGTAGGGAGGAATAATTTGCGTTTCAGCGCCCGGTGGGCGGCACTGGATAGTGTCATTTCGTGAGATTTACAATGTCTCTGATGTCGTCAATCCATTTTCCTCTTGGACGTCCTCGTGGTCTCGTCGCAGATGATCTTTGATATAAGGCCAGTGATGGTAGTTGCTGGTGTTGCATTCTAACGACATGGCCAAGCCACTTGATCGTCTGTCTTTCAATAAATGTGGCACAAGGTGTTGGTCCCACAGTCTGTTTGCTAATAGCATTTCTTACTCGGTCTCGGATTGTTAAGTTGGCAGCTCTCCTCAGGCATCTCATTTCGCAGGTGTTGATTTCGCGAAGGTGTAATTTGGATAAAGTCCAGGTTTGAGATTGGTAGCATAGGGTTGTGTGAATATGCTGTTTATTATCTGTCGTTTTGCGGACATGGGTATGTTTGGATGTTTCAGTAAGGGTGATAGTGGATATGTAAGTGCACTAGCTTTTTGACATCTGATTTCAATTTCTCTGTCCAATCTGTCATCTTCTGTGATCATACTTCCAAGGTATTTGAATTCTTTAACTTGTTTCAGAGTTGTGTTATTTATCTGTATACTTAGTAGGCCTGGCGATCTGCTAACTTGCATTACTTCGTTTTGGCTGTGTTTATACTCATATTGTATCTGCTGCAGGTTTAACAACAAACTATAAACAGCCATAAACAGTCATGATATCATAAACAGCCATCAGACCATAAACAGTCATGAGATCATAAACAGCCATGAGATCAGAAACAGCCAGGAGATCCCTAACCAGTTAGGCATTGGCTCATAATAATACTTCAACTCTGTATTGCTACCGCGGGTCTCCTTCTGTCTATTGTTCCATACCCTTATAGTTGGACTGGATGTTTGCTTGATGTTTTATTTTGTCTGAGGCCATTATTTTGAGATGCTTTCAAGGAAGTATAATAGTTCACCAATTCTGAGATGGTTTCAAGGAATTATAATAGTTCATCAATTTTGAGATGGTTTCAAGGAAGTATAATAATTCATCAATTTTGAACGGAGCTCGTATCGAAATGTCCTGAGTGTAGTGATGTCGGTTCTTAGCTCAGTCCAGCTCAACTCATCAATTTTGAGATTATTTCAATAAATGTTATAATCGTTTATCAATTTTGAGATGGTTTCAATGAATTATATAATAATGCATCTATTGTGAGATGGTGTCAAGGAATTATAATATATAATCAGTTTTGAGATGGTTTCAAGGAATTATATACTAGTCCATACATTTTGAGATGGTTTCAAAGAAATATATAAATATTAATAGAATTTGAGATGGTTTCAGAGAATTATACTGTCGTTCATAAATTTTGAGACATTTTCAAGAAATTATATAATCGTTCATCAATTCTTAGATGGTTTGAATGAATTATATAATAATTCAATGTTAAGATGGTTTCAAGGAATTATAAGATACTTCATCAACTTTTAGATGGTTTCAAAAAATTATATAATAGTTAAACAATTTTGAGATGGTGTGATATAATTATATAATAGTTTATCAACTTTGAGATAGTTTCATGAAATTATATAATAGTTTATCAACTTTGAGATGGTTTCAAGGGATTATATAATAGTTCATCACTTTTGTCAACGGTTCGCGGACAGATAGAAACTTTTTCCTGAGGAAAATTAGTTAAGATAATATTCAGTGACAAAGACAAATATAACTCAAACATTATTATCGGTACACAAAAATATCTCAGGAACCACTGTGTCAGCCGACAGACAGACATATAGATATACGGAAGGACGAAGACAGATAGATGACAGACAGAGGCAGAAAGAAACAGACGGACAGACAGACAGACTGACTGACGGACGGAGACACATAGATGTATAGATATATAGAAGGATGGAGACAGACAAACTGACGGACGGCCGGACCGGGACAGACATACGGACGGACGGATACAGACAGGTAGGAAGAGAGTGATAGAGACAGACAGACAAACAGACAGACCGACAGATAGACACCACGAAAGAAACAGACAATAAATGTAGACAAGAAAGGGAGACAAAAGACCACTCCCAACAACAACACACCAACAAAAGTACAACAACCTTCTCCCATCTAACACAAAGAAACAGAAGCGTTAAAAAACGCACACAGCGCATAACTGTGTTTACCTATCTGAACTCATTGCAGATTTGGATCAATCTATTGCTGGCCAATTTCCCCTGCAATTTGCCAAGCTAAATATTAGGCGGCAACCCTGCAAGGCAGGAATAAAAGCCACTTTTCGCTGAGAGCGACACTCATTGAGCTTTGTACGAGAGGGGAATTTTACGTGTGGCGGAAACGTCCCGAGTCGTCTGCATTCACCAGTAGATTGTTTCTGAATGAGACATAAGCACATTCCTGGAAATGTCCGACTATTATTTTCACCCCACACATGTATCTTGAGACGATAACGAACAAAAGTTATACCATCTTTAATCAGACGTAAATCATAAGTACTTCAGAAGTCGCAGTGGGTTCGCCTGATGGTGAGGGACAGTGGTAATAGAGAAAGCTAATCCACACGCAAAAATCAGTCCATGCATTAGAAGTACTAGCATATGTATGGACTTCGCTTGAATTCAAAGCTAGCGAACAAAACAACATTTGCTCTGAACGGATTTTACGAGTTATAAATACAATGTTTATAGTTTGAAGAGATTAAATATGTTTGATAATAAATAGCATATTCACACCAACCTTATGCTACCAATGTCAGTCTTGGACATTATCCAAACCACACTAACGTAAAATCAACACCTGTGAGATGAGGTGCCTGAGGAAAGCTGCCAACTTAACTATCCGAGACCGAATAAGAAATGATGTTATCAGACAGACAATGGGATTAACACCTTATGTTACATATATTGACAGACATAAGGTGAACTGTTAGAATGCAACACCATCAACTACCAGCACTGGCCTTACATCAAACAAGATCTAATACGTGGGCAAGAAGATGCCTGAGAAGAAAATGGATTGACATCAAAGACGTTGAACAATCACACCGAATGACACTTTCCAGTGCCACCCACCGGGCGCTGGAACGTCAAGTGTTCCTTCCCATGACACTTGACGCCTAAAGTGGAAGATGATGATGAACCACAGGCGGCGCTTTGGCCCAGGGGATAGTAAGATGCGCAGTTTCATAATTCCCCGTATCTAAACTGAGGGTTCGAAACCAGCTCCGGTTGATTTAGAAGCAGATCTATTTGCGTCGATTTCAATGGTATGTTAGAAAGCAATGGGAAATTACTGAACTAACATTGCCTAGTAAGTCACAAACTGCCTATACATACTGGGGTTGATTGCAATGTAATGTAAAGGACATGCAACTACTAACTTGATCAACAACTAGCAGTAAAATTGTGACAGGAAATTAACATGACATGTGACCAGAGTGCCGACAAACGAAACACATCCACAAGGGAAAGACAATGCAACAACAGCGGCATTCTGTTGGTTAGAGCATACCACTGCAACAAACACTGCATTCATTACGGACTCAAGGAGTATGCTTAGGAAGGTGGAGAAATGAATGTTTCGTGTGGAATGGCTCACCTCGCTGCAGAGGCAATAAATTGTGAGAATTGGATGGATTTTTTGTGCCCTGGTTGATAAGTTGGCAGGGAATGCACCTCTTGGTGGTAGATTACCTATGGACGAGGGAGAGGTGGTCGTGCACCTGTGGGACCAAGTGGAGAAGGTGGGGGTACAGATTGAGAACCCGTATGTTGAAAGAATGAAATTGCGGGGGATGGGCATGGGTTCTGGAAGAATCTCAAACCTGAGAGGGAAGACCAGGAGAATTTTCAGTCAGATAGCGGTGTGAACGATTAATAGTGTGACTCTTCGGTGGCTATTGAACGAGGGGACGGAGTGCGTATAGGGATTCCTGAGTGCAGCTATGTCGGTTCTTAGCTCAACTCGACTCAAAACACTGTATCGAAGAGACAATGGCAGTATCTGACATACCATATTGAAGAGAAGAGAATTTGGAAACGAATGTTTCCACAAAAGTCTTCATCTACAATACAAAAGAGACGGAGGCATCCATGGTCAAGTGAACAACCTGCTTGGCTACCGTTACCAGGTCATCTCATCTCATCTAGTCCCTCGTGTACCTTGCGGTGTCAACAGAGGGAGAGTGCCTGTTTATGGGCTTCATGTATCGAGGCTCCCATAGACTCTGTTCCCTCTGTCCTTCGTTTACGTGGTCTGCCTTTTCTTCTGCTTCCATTTGGTCTGTAAACCATTGCTTGTTGTGGTATACTGTTAGTTGGTAATCTAGTTATATGGCCAAATTATTTAACTTGCCTTTTTCTGATGAAATCTAGCGCTGCTATAAGCCCCACTTTAGCCCTGATGTCTTAATTTCTTAATTTCTGTCTTCTTAATACATTGAGTATTCTCCTCAGGAATCCCAGTTCTGTTGTTGTAATTTTTCTTCTCTCTTTTTCTGACATTGTCAATGTTTTACATTGGTAGCATATAGTTGGTAGGAAGATTATGTTGTAGAGTTCTTTCGTAATATCTATTGATACGTGTTTGTTCTTTAGTATTTATGCTATTTGTCCGATTAGTTGGTTTGCATTATTGCGTCTATTTTCAATTTCGTCTTCTGATTTGCCATTTGATGATATTATACTTTCTATGTACTTGAAGCTCTTTACTTGTTTCAGGGGGTGTTCTTTTAGATGAGTCTTTGTTGTACGTTGCTCGTTTTCAGACTCCGTCTTTGGGTTCAGGAGTGCAATGTTTTCTGAGATCCCTGGGGGTCGTCGCTGGAGTTACAGAGTTTGTGATGAGAGCAACGCTTTCAGCAGGTCGCGCTGCGGAAAGAGACCAGGCCATGTTTGATAAAACCCAGTGCCATGAACCCAATCTTCTTGCTGTTAAACCCTTTTACAACAAACACAGAATAGAAATCACATCAGATGTTTTGAAGATTTATATCCACACGTTTGATTTCTTTTGTCTGTCCTTTCTCAGGCTATCTGGTCACGTGTGTTGTATATTTGTTTTCCGTGTTAGTTCGATGGCAGCCACGCCCATATATTGAAACTAATTGAGTACACATGCTGGTCACGATCTTGGCAAATCTATGTCAATAAAACATCGATTCATAGAAATATGTGCAGGTATGGTAGAGCTCTGAGCAATTACGGGTAGATATGGTAACGCTTTGATATCTCTTAAAACAAATGTTTCCAGAAATAACATCTCTTCTAACAAATCTACCCGAAATTACTTGCCCTTTAAACACTTTCATCCAGACTGTTCTCTTTGTAAGCAAATCTTTCCAGAATTCACTGCCCTTTAAGCAAACCTGCCCAAATTGATTACTCTTTAGGCAAACTTTGTTCAGAATTGATAGCCCTCTAAGCAAATCTTTCCAGAATTGATATGCCTTTAAACAAATCTTTGCTTTGTAAGCTATTTTTTCAGGGTGATTGCTACTTAAGCAAAATTTTTCCGTCAAATATGGCTCTTTAAGCTAATATGTGCGGATTGATAGCTCTTTAATCAAATTTGTCCAAAATTGATAATGTTTTAAGTAAATCTTACGAGAATGGATAGCCGTTAAAAAAAAATATTTCGGAGATTAATAGATTTTTAGACAAATCTATATAGTATATCTAACCTGTTAGATAAATGTGAAGAGAACAAGGAATTACGTGTCCAGCAATTATTTATTTACATTAAAAATATGATAATAAGAGATTTCAAGTGATACTTGTCTACAACAGAAGTTAAAGTGATACTTGTCTACAACAGAAGTTAAAGTGATACTTGTCTACAACAGAAGTTAAAGTGATACTTGTCTACAACAGAAGTTAAAGTGATACTTGTCTACAACAGAAGTTAAAATGATACTTGTCTACAACAGAAGTTAAAGTGATGCCTATCTAAAACAGACGGAGTTAAAGTGATATCTGTCTACAACAGAAGTTAAAGCGATACTTGTCTACAACAGAAGTTAAAGTGATACTTGTCTACAACAGAAGTTAAAGTGATACCTGTCTACAATAGACGGAGTTAAGGTGATATATGTCTACAACAGAAATTAAAGTGATGCCTGCCTAAAACAGTGCGAGTTAAAGTGATACCTGTCTACAACATAAGTTAAAGTGATATATGCTTACAACAGAAGGAGTTAAAGTGATACTTGTCTACAACAGAAGGCGTTCAAGTGATACTTGCCTACAGCAGAAGTTACGGTACGTTTGTCTACACCAGAAGTTAAAGTGATACCTGCCTGCAACAACCGGAGTTAAAGTGATACTTGTCTACAAAGAAGAAACCGTGATACCTGCCTACAACATACGGAGGTAAAGGAACATCTGCCTACAACAAAAGGAGTTAAACTGATGCATGTCTTTAACAGAAGGAGGTGAAGTGAAGGCTGTCTACAACAGAAGGAATTCAAGTGATACTTGTCTACAACGGAA
>OY992876.1:402548442-402658442 GCA_963921405.1 Cepaea hortensis
GTATAGAAATATGGCTCCAGCGACAGGGCCGGATACGCCGGTGCGCAAAAGGGGCCTTTACTTAGTCATGGTCGAAGGAGTAAGAGTTCTCGCTCTTAAACTTCCAGTTTGATGATGGCGAGGTGAGCGGTTCAATCCCCTACGCCAGCATTAAACTGGACTTCTCGTTCATAAAGCAGTGGCAAACCACTGAACATAAAATTACCTAGCAAACCGACCTGGAGTTGGGGTTGATTGCAACGTCGTGCAAAGGACATGTAACATGTTTCAAAAGAGAAATATGTAATCAGTCGGCTCTGTGTCGAAGGGGTTACGTACGCAATTCGTAATCCCGCATGCCGCGTGCGACACACAGCAGCTCGTAATCTTTTTTCAAGAATTTTGCAAAATATTTTCCCAGTATGACTCAACAGTGAAATGCCTCTGTATTGTGTGCAGTCTCGTTTGCTGCCTTTGTTTTTTCCAAATTGGGATAATTATGGCATTTCCCCAGTCTCATGGTGTCTGTTGTTCTACCCAAACATGGTTGAATAGTCTATGTAGCAAAGCTGTTCCTACTTCTCTTGCTGCCTTAATTAGTTCATTTGGTATTTCATCCTGTCCCGGTGATTTGTTCAATGGGGCTAATCTGATGGCTTCTATAATTTCTTCTTTTAGTATGTGTCACCGCCTCACCGTTAGATAGATTAGTTAGAGGGCTACAACTCCAGCCCAAGGGAGAGAACAGAGCCCGAGTAATCTAGAGCCTTCTAGAAGGACTGGCCAATAAGTCCAGGGTTCCGTGGACACTGATGTGGCCCGCCTATTGCGGGGTCCACGAGGAACTCGGACAGAGTTACCACCCGTGTCGGAATGGGACACGTGTGGACCGGCAGAGGACAGACGGACTTGAGAGAGGCAACAGGGCCTGCCTTTGAGGGACTCTATAGATATCAATAGATATATAGACATAGGCTAGATAGTTTGCTAGACTGTTAAATGATACTTATGTGTATGATGGTCACTATTTGTGATATGTAATATCGCGCGGGTCTGTTTACCCACTGCGCCAACGCATACTGTATATGTAAATACAATAAATATTCGATCTCCTAACGAACAGATTTATTGTTGCCTGTATGAACCCAAGTTTAGTTACCTAAGATACGAGCAAGACTATGACAGGCTTTTTGGGGGCTAGTTTTCCGGTTTTGGCATAAAATGTTTTGTGAAAATTCTGTTAATTGCCATGTAAAATTACTTAATTGATCATATCACATTGAGTTGTTTAAACCAAAAGAATTGTTAACTTACAAGTTTACAAAAAAATTAGTAGCTATCTAGCAATAAAGTAGGATTAATCTGAGTCCCTCAGCAGTATCTCAGCAGTGCCTAAGCAGTGTGCCTCATTATTGTGATTTGTACACTATTTTTGACATGACTGTGACATTTTTTGACTGTGACTAATGTTTTCTCACTCTACGAGCAGATTGTTCCGCTAATAGTGCCGCGTGCAACCTATGTAACCTTTACAACAGTGGCGAGATTACAAGACAAGCTTTCTGGGACAACATCGGCGAGCTCTCTAATTGAAAGCTAAGTTTCATGTCATACCCATTGTAACTCTAAGCTGTACTTCTCATCTTTCATCAATGTATTATGTTGTTTCATATTGATTTGGTTGCATATTCATGACCTTGTCACCAACATAACCTTGCATTTTGATTTACACATTAATAAGTAAGGGAGTTAACCAAATTTTCGACTACACTACATTTTTTCTAAGGGATTTAATTTTAGAAATATTACAAACAAGTGAAACACAAAATGTCTACCTTAGATAAATGCATTGAGCAAGGAATAAAGCTAGGTTATAAAGAAGAGAAATTGTCAGAATGGGCACAGAAAACGCACGCAGAAAACATTGCCCGTGAAGAAAGAGCGATAGAACGAGAGGAAAAGAAATCGCAGATGGAGGCCGAAGAAAAGAAACTGCAGATGCAGGCAGCCACATTTGTGAGACTAACAAGATTGTTATTACACGGAATGAAAGATGTAGTAGCCTACATTGATGATATATGCGTCCATTCTTCTGATATGACTTCTCATCTACTTACCCTCAAACAAGTCTTCAACAAAATCTCTCTTTTTGGACTTACTATCAAACCTTCCAAGGTTGAAATAGGTTATACACAAATAGACTTCCTTGGTCACAGAATTTCTGAAGGCAAATTGTTGACAGATGATAAAATTGTTTCTAAGATCCTTAATCTAGAAGTGCCTACCACCAAGAAACAGATCAGAAGTTTACTTGGCCTTATCAACTATTATTCTAAATTCATTCCACATTGGGCAGAATTAACCTCAGTCTTTTCTGATATGTTAACTAAAAATCATCCATCAAAAATTTGTAAAAGTACCAGCTTAGATGATGCAATGTGTAGATTGAAACATATTTTTTCTAATCCACCAGTCTTACGATTACCCAACATAAATTTACCCTTTATTTTGACCACAGATGCGAGCGCTATCGCAATAGGAGGATGCTTGATGCAGGAAGTGGATGGCATAAGACACCCCATTCTCTATGTGAGCCGCAAACTTAAGAAGGCTGAGACTCGGTATGCCACAGTTGAATTAGAGTGTTTGAGCCTAGTGTTTTGTATATTGAGATTATCGAAGTTCCTCTTAGGGAGTCACTTTGTGGTCCTCACTGACAGTTCGCCATTATTGGTCCTTAACCAGGGGTCGCCTAAAAACCATCGGCTACAAAGATGGCGTCTTCTACTTCAAGATTTCGACTTCGAAATCCGCCACATCAGAGGCACCGACAATATTATAGCTGACCTTTTATCACGCCAAATAAATGCGCCAGTAGAATGACTCTGATCACATCGACCATTAGCCATACTATAAACTGTGATACTTTTAGTCGGTTGCATATTACAGTGAAACTCTACACCTGCTAGAGTACTCTCAGTGATTAGTTTAATTACGACACCCAAGAACATGATACGTTACTTTGAGAACTATACCATCAAGTGCCTAAGCGCTAGAACGATTCCAGCAAGAAACAGTAACTGTGTTTGTGTCAACCAATAAGATCAGCCAGCGAACTAACTCCGATTTCTGTAAGAACTCGTTATATGGGACATTAAGAACATTCCATACTTGCTGTTACTACGTAACTTAACAAACAGCCGAAACAGAACGACATCGACTACAACACTTAAGAGACAGCCATACTAGCTTTACCATTCATGGCATAACACGCTAGCAACAGAAGGACAACGCGCACATCATCGTTGGATTTAATTAATTAATTAGTTTAGGATTAAATATGTATTATATTTCCATTATTGATGTATATAAATTGTATTAACCTGTAATTTGTACATATTCGACATTAATATTACAGGCGGTACCATTCCTAGGCTAAAGAACCGTCCTATACAATTGTCTCTGTTTAAATTATAACCCATTTTTGAGTCATCGTACAAGAAGTACGTATTTTCTTAAAGGGCAAATATCGCCTAGCCCATTTTTTCTAAGGGCAATAACACTTACCTCAACTTTAATTATATATTTTAACCAAATACTATTTTTAATGAAAATTGAGTGAATGACTGTGTGAATGGATTAAATGAGAGAACGATACACTTGGCGGACAAATTGTACGCAAACCGTATTTATTTTAATTTGTCTGCGTCTTTCATGTAAATTGCATGACTTGTCTAATTTGTGAATACATGTGTAGTACTTAGTTTAATAGTGAGTTAATATACTTAGTTTAGCAGTTAGGATACATCGAAGCACCACTACTTGGAATACCTGATCATGTATTGCACACAGTGCAGTAGTTCATGATTGAGGTTATCCCAACTCGTGACGCTTGGAAATACGCCACACATTCAGCACACACAGTACACAAACCTTAAAACTCAACACTATCAAGTTAAAATACAGTCACTTTATTAGAAACATCAACGTATTAGTCAAGCACACTAACAAGCCAACAGGGACACTTGTAGTATGAGGGGGATAAAATAACAAGGTAACTACATATTTTGCATTAGATAACATACGAGAGTAAAAGTGTATTGAAATGCACACACAAATCAAGATTTGAAGGTGTACTTAATTAGCCAGGACTTCGGTCTTGTTAACTCTCTTAACAGAGGTTAATTGTCTGGGTACCAGTTGGGTACAATTGAGAAGGGCGGGTTGTAAATACAACTACTTAAACGTCACGTAACTTCGGTCTGATAAGCATTGTTAAGGACACAGGAGACAGAGTGATCTCTTTACCAAATCAGAGAAGTGGTGTATGGGAGAATACATGAGTTTTAATGCCAGTATATAGGTTACCAGGTTACTGTCCACCAATCTACAAACACCAACTTTATGTGATTCGGTGACAGAATTAGAATACATCTAATTACCCAATAACAAGCCATATTAGGGGGGAGGGGGGAATCCTGTCACCGCCTCACCGTTAGATAGATTAGTTAGAGGGCTACAACTCCAGCCCAAGGGAGAGAACAGAGCCCGAGTAATCTAGAGCCTTCTAGAAGGACTGGCCAATAAGTCCAGGGTTCCGTGAACACTGATGTGGCCCGCCTATTGCGGGGTCCACGAGGAACTCGGACAGAGTTACCACCCGTGTCGGAATGGGACACGTGTGGACCGGCAGAGGACAGACGGACTTGAGAGAGGCAACAGGGCCTGCCTTTGAGGGACTCTATAGATATCAATAGATATATAGACATAGGCTAGATAGTTTGCTAGACTGTTAAATGATACTTATGTGTATGATGGTCACTATTTGTGATATGTAATATCGCGCGGGTCTGTTTACCCACTGCGCCAACGCATACTGTATATGTAAATACAATAAATATTCGATCTCCTAACGAACAGATTTATTGTTGCCTGTATGAACCCAAGTTTAGTTACCTAAGATACGAGCAAGACTATGACAGTATGTCTGGTTCTAGTTCGTTGGTGACATCTGTGTAGGTCTCTTGAATTCCTGTGACATCTGATGATATGTTGAGAAGTTGTTCGAAATACTGCTTCCATTTTATTAGGATTTGTTTTTGTTCACTTATTGGTTCTCCATTTTCGCTGTTAATTATTTCAGTTGGGTCAAAAGGTTTTCCTCTGGTTCGAATTGCACCTATTTTTTAAATAGAAGTTTCTAGTTGCCTCCTTGTAGTTTTTAAATAATAATAATAATAATAATAATAATAATAATAATAATAATTATTATTATTATTATCATAGGAGGAGGAGCAGGAGAGTTGCTAGGAGGAATCTAAACATAAGTAAAATAAATGAGGAATCGAAGGGCTCGGGCGGGGGGGGGGGGAACGACGACGACACTATAACTGTGACGTCATTCCGGGTCAAGAACGTGTACATTTTAAAATATTTATATCATAATATTTCTATAAAATCAATTTCAATGCACGATGTCTCTCATTGTTTGTCCAGATTGTCTCTCACTTCCTTTCACCAAAGAGTATTTCTCCCATCCTTTTAATTTGTCATGCTCGCCGTGTCGTGATTATCTTCAACCGCCTCATTTTCAACAATCGTTCGCGTCTTGAATATTCAAATCCCCAGCGAGATCTGCACAAATACACTTGACAACGCTCCCAAATCACAAGGTTTCTGGCCTTAAAGACAATCACAGATTGTGCCATTCCACCCACGGCCCATTTGTATAGCCATAGTAGACCTCGAGGAGGGCGGAGTGGTTCGGAAATATAGTGTCCGTCTGTAAAATGGCAAATTGCGAAAACCGAATTGAGTTGTGACCGGGTTTAGACCAAAAAAACAAAAAAAACAAACGAGAGATGATGACAGCAGCAGCATCAGCAACAGCTATAGCAGCAGCAGCAGCAGCAACAGCAGCAGCAGCAGCAGCAGCAGCAACAACAATAGTATTAGTAGCAGCAGTAGTAGCAGCAGCAGCAGTAGTAGAAGTAGTAGTAGTAGTAGTAGTAGTAGTAGTAGTAGTAATAGTAGTAGTAGTAGTAGTAGTAGTAGTAGTAGTAGTAGTAGTAGTAGTAGTAGTAGTAGTAGTAGTAGTAGTAGTAGTAGTAGTAGTAGTAGTAGTATGAATAGTAGTTTTAAAAAATCTAGTTACATATCCTTTACAGGATATCGCAGTCAACTCAAGCACTTATTTATCTTTTGGCACGTTTACGTTCAGTAGTTTGCCATTGTTTTCTGATCGACCGGCACCGATAATATTTAGTAAAAAAACCAACAGAAGACGGTCTGTGGCCAAATCGACCGCAGCTGTATTTCGAACGTGGTTATGCCTTTCGCGTGCTGTTCAACACACAAAATAGTCGCTTGTTAAAGTTTGCAGAAGCCATAATGATCAATCTACATAGGCCAATTTTATGCAAACAGAAAGACATGTTAGTCAATTTAAAATTACCATGATAGACATTGACATTACTGTGCTAACATGTGTATATTTCAGCTTGAAGGATTTATCTAGTTATTTTACTTTTTGTTCTGTGAATTATGCAGTATGTACCTGATGAGATGCAGCGAAATATGCCAGGCAATTAATCGTGCAATCTATTGCTTGTGTCTGCATGACTTTGTGTTATTTCATATTGTTCACATTCGAGCAGTATCGTTGAATATGTTTGCTACATATGCAGCCAAAAAGACGATTCATCTATTCACTTCATATGATGTATAAAAGTGCATTATGCATGTAATCAGATGCAGCGAAATATGCTAGGCAATAAATTGTGCAACCTATTGTTTGTGATTTCTGCGTTGACACAATTTATTTATAATTGTTTTTGCGCTGGCTCGCTTTGAACTCAAGCGCAGTCCATATACACTAATTCCCTGGACTGAATTTTGCGCGTGGATTAGCTGTCCCTATTAACAATGTTCCTCGCCATCAGGCGAACCCACTCCGACTTCACAGGTACTTATAATTTACGCAAAGTCAAGGACGATAGGTCAACATTTTTTTCAACTGTCCGGTATAGGGGTTGAACCTCATACCTCGGCGTCAGCACACCGGGAGTTTAAGAACACGTGTTCTTATCCATTCGGCCATGATGACCTACAAAACCATTTATATTATGCTTATTGTTTTACACACATCGTGAGCGTAGTTGTATGTCAGGAGATCGCGCCACGAGTTGACCAATGGGAAAAGACCGGAGCACTTGTGAAAGTTTCCTTGCGCAATGAAGGTGATCATTCCAAACCTAAACGATTCCAATCCGTTTCCCCCCAATTCTCAACCACCTTTTACCACACGCGAATGGCTGGCTGGCTGGCTGGCTGGATACGAGACCGAATCTTACTCAACACGATTAGAAGAAAACCCGTACCGATACTTTGGTAATTGAATAATGCGACGGTGGCTTTTATTTTAATTTGCCACCATTAAACATTCGCTCTGGCCGACTAAAAGAACGCCATTACGATGTTAGAGACACTATGAGGTCTCATGTCCTCCCTGGAGGGCCACTGAGTGTACGACTGTTGTGTTAGACCCCGCCGCTCTGGCAAGGGAGTCATCAAGTGTAACGCCATTTTGTTGGACCGCTATGCCCTGCATTTGTGTAACGACTTAGTGTGTTCCAGAATATGTTTGACTAGAACGAGGCTTCATCATCATGTGCCATGTTGATAAGAATGGGCGATCATGGTTAGCTATCTCACACATTTGCCAAATTCTCGAATCAAGTCTGTGTTCTTCGTATGTTATACCATTAGACCAATCCATCTAGGTAATAAAATATCGTTGTGTTATTTGCTCATCCAGAATGCCAGTTGTCACTAAGCTTCCAAGTTTATTTCTACTCATTTAATTCTGTTTATACCTTGCGGTGTCGAGGTGAAGTATAAACAGTGGGAGAGGGTCCGTTTATGGACTTCATATATGGAGATTCCAACGGACTCTGTTATTCCCTCTATCCATAGTTTATATGGTCAGCCTCTTCTTCTGGTCTCATCTGGTCTGTACATCATTATTTTTCCTCATAACATGTTAAATGATCGTGACAATCTACATCTAATTTCTAATCAATTAGCGGTTTTCACGTGCTTCTTGAAGGACTATCTCGTTTATTTTTCTTGCCGTCTTTGATATTCTTTAAATTTTCTTAAGAAACCACACTGTTGCTCCATAAAATACGAGGGGGATTCAAATGAAAACCTTAACTGTTTTGTTTTGGTTGAGTGTGAATATATTATGAAAACAAAATAAAGAACAAATGTATCATTTTTCGCTGTAGTCACCACTGCGTTCAATGCAAGTCCTTCAGCACCTATAAAGTGCTTGGATTCCTGTAGACAAAAATGCTCTGGGGTCACTACTCATTGAACAGTCTGTCAAAGAAGTCACACAGTTTTGAAACTTCATACTTCACTCATACACTTGCTGTACTGATAGGCATGCATCGTCATACTGGACCTTCATTCACTGATGAATTTCTATAGGTTTTACCCCTCCCCTATGATTAAGGAAAAAAATGTATAACAGAAATCTGCTCCTTGTTGGCGCATGTCAAAAGTGGAGCGGCCATCTTTAAACTGTCCTTATGACGTCACCGTGTTCGTCTGCATCTTGATGTCACATGCTTAACCCTCTTAACATCCATAACAGCAACACTGACAGTTTAAAAGACAATGGCATAGTTATTGTAATTTCTATCGCACATTTAAGGTTTTCATTTGAAACCCTCCTGTATTTCAAACGACTTAGTGGACACCCTTGCGTCATGGCACGGAAGGATGTCAGCATTCGAATTTATATATGCCGTAGGAGATCGCAAGATGTTCAGAAGCGTCAAGGCACTTGATGGTGATAGACGATGACAGATTAAATAATGAACTGTAATGTGTATCGATAATCATTTTTATGTTTGAAAATACACAAAGAAGATGGCAACGATGATTCCCGCTTGTCAGTTTAATGTCCGATTTCACACACTTACTACATAAGTTTAGGCTCTATATACAAAGGGCTTCTCATAAGTCTTTAGCCTGACCATGAAGGAGTAGGCGGAGAAAATTGAAACTTGGCACAGTGCTTATTCCTTCTCAATGTAGCAACCACCTGAATTTATGCATTTCTGCCATCTCTGCGTGACTTTGAAAAGACCTTCAGAATAAAACAACCTATTTTTCGAACTAAACCAGTTATCACAAGCCAGTATGACATCTTCGTCACTGTCAAAACGATTTTCTTTCAGCTGTTTTTTAAGATTTAGGAAAAGAAAAAAGTCTGATGGAGCCAAATCTGGAGAATATGGTGGGTGTGGAAGAATTTCAACATTCAAATCGTTGGCAGTTTGCAGCACAAGCCATGCTGTATGGGAGGGCGCGTTGTCTTGAAGCAAAGGCAGAATTTGGGTACGCGCTATCTCTTGTTTTCTGTTCACAACCTTTCTTAGTTTGATAAGGAGATCTACATAGGACTGCCAATTAACCGTATTGCCATGAAGCATATATAGACAGACTTCCTCAAACACTGGCTCCATCTCCCTGTGTATTTCTGTTGGTGTTTTTCTCTGTAACATCAAGAGTTTTATCACAGTCCTGGCGTCTGATTTCTCCATTGTTCTGACAAACCGTTGGATGTGCAGATCTGGTCAATAGAGTGTGTTGTGCCATGCACCATATCGGGAAACCCAGTTGAGGAGGAAATTCATAATTCATATGTCCATTACAAATTGAATGAGCTAAATATTTGCCAAATTTCACTTTTCTCTGCCTACTCCTTCATGGTCAGGCTAAAGACTTATGAGAAGCCCCTTGTAGCATGTCAGCGCTCTACACAACTGGCAGTGTAAAAAAATCATATAAAGTAAATTTTTCAGCCAGATCCACCATGGCATGGTGGTTAGTGCATTTGTCTGCCTAGACTGTAGTTCGGGTTCAATACCTAGCAAAATCAGTATTACGAGAGAAAGTCTGTAAGTAATAGGAATGTATTATAAAGTGCATGGAAGAGTTTGGACCACGAAAATCGTATTTCCGGACACAAACTGGCTCTTAAGCAATACCGAATGTAGGAGTTGTGAGGATCGAACAGTTTGCGAGTGCGCAATAGCGATTAAAAATGGCCAAACCACTATCGACTGAACCTTTGCATGAACAATGAGGCGTTATTTATTTTGTGTGATCAGAATGTGTAAAAGCTTGTGAAATCTAGAGAAGAATGATGCTTCAGTATGAGGATAATTGTTAGAGTCAGAGGAAAGTTGTTAATGGTTGATGCCGCGGAAACACCCGTTGACTCCGTTTAGGAAATACTCCAAGACGCAATAATCCGCTGGGAAAGTCATAATAACAATCGTTTGGGATATTAAGGGCCCTATATCAGTGCATTTCAAGGAAAGAGGCGAAACAGTGACCAGTGCTAAATACAGTGACATGCTAGTGAACGAATTGAAACCTGCAAAACGATCGACACAGCGGGGTTCTCACAATGAGTATTGCCGCTGCACGACAACGCCCGCTCTCATACGGATGCACATGCTGTGAATATACCAGTGATTTGAAATTTTAGGTCTTGAAACACCCAGCACACGGTTCAGACTTGGCCCAACCGGACTTTCACTTATTTGGATCACTGCAAGAACATTTGCGGGGTCCGATGTTTGCAACGAGGTAATGGAAGTGGTGCCAAATTAGTTCAAGGCCACAACCATACACTTTTTTTTCTTAGAGAAGGCATCAACAAGTTAGTTAGTGGACAGGTGGACCAAGTGTGTTGTCAGGCAGGGGGGGGGGGGTCTATGTTGAGAAATAACACACACACACACACACATACACGCACGCACACACGCACGCACACACACACACACACACACACACACACACACACACACACACACACGCAATTTCTGGTTCACACAGTTGTAAACAAGTTATTCGTAAAATTCCTGTTACTTAATGACTTCCTCTTGTATTTTTCGAACCAGTACACTCTTCGATCGACCCAACCTCAATAAAACGGATTTAAGTTAGTTGCATATCCCCAGCAGTCAACCCCAGCATTTGTTTGGCTGTTTGTGTTTCTTGGCATGTTTACGTTCAGTAGTTTGCCATTGCTAAAAATATTCGGAAATTTCCCAGAATGGTCTGGGAAGGAATGGCCATTTGAAAGGGAATTGACCACCATACCTCATTTGTCACTGCCTAGACTATGTGAAAGAGTAAAACTCGTTATATTTCAACGGCAATATATATGTGACTATCTTTACATTTTATTTTCCATCTTGCAAAAGACTAGTTTTGCAATGCCAATAGGTGTTATCTCTGTAGCGCATTTGTCATCCAATGTTTTGAATGTTATAAAAAGGTTTTAAAAAGAAAATGAATTAAACGGTAAAAGGTTCGGATTCATTCCTCTCGGTTTTCCCCCCACATAGCTGGATCTCTTTCGGCGACCTGCCGAAAGCGTCACACAGAGAACGAACTTCGTAGCTCCAGCGAAGACCCCTCTGGAATCTCCGAGGAAATTGCAGACCTGGCCTGGATGTTGTCCGAAATCGAACCCACAATTCGGAGCGCGAAGTAAGAAGCGTAACCACAGAGACTCTCACTGAATGTTTCAAGAAAGATGTCAGAGTAACACCAGGACAACAAGGTAGTAATAACAACAGCAGTAACAGTGATGGTAGTAGTAACAACAGCAGTAACAGTGGTGACAGTAGTAGCAACAACAGCAGCAGCAGCAGCAGCAGCAGCAGCAGTAGTAGTAGTAGTAGTAGTAGTAGTAGTAGTAGTAGTAGTAGTAGTAGTAGTAGTAGTAGTAGTAGTAGTAGTATTGGTAGTAGTAGTAGGATCCGTAATATGTACAAATCTCGTTATTTGCATGTACAAAAGGGCGCTAAGCACGACCAGGGGTAATGTTAATCTTGACTGTACTAGTTAGACTGCCAGAGTTATCTGTCGGGTGACATATCAGAAGATGGAGGTAATGTTAAAAATGATGAAGTTAACGTCTCCAGGGGTGGCCTTCTTGTGATCATAAGTGCGACTACAGGGGTCTCTCGGTTTGTTTGACTGTCAGACCGGAAACACAAACGATGTGAGGGGCAGATCTGGATAGAAAAAGAGCGACTGAATTTAATTTTCAGACTTAAGAATTTGGCGCCCATGCACGTGCAACATTTCCATCGGTGTTATAGCTCGTCTTTCAGAAATAAATGACGTATGTATAAAGATAATTTCAAGACAAGAACATTAACTGATTCGGTGCTAAAGGATAATACAGGGTGTACTTTTAATGACTCTGCAGTGTCTGAAAATATTGCTGGTCCAAGTTTTGTATTTACCTATTATGTTGCATGAACTTTACAGAGGGTGAACACAGAACTTGGATCGGCAATATTCTCAAACACTGCACAGTCATAAAATACAACCTATATATCGCCAAATGTGACCTCCAATTTGGACAGAAGGGCAATATATTGCCATACTAGGGTCATCGTGGTATTTGTTGTAGTTTAGTTTAGTTAGTCGACCGATCAACATCACGGCACACGGTTGTAACCCATAAGAGCTCCGTTCTACTCCTAACTCAAGTCTGAGTCCGGAGATTCTCAGCTCAGGGCACGAACTCCGTAGCACCGGCGAGGATCCTGAAATACTTTGGGTAGATTTTTAACTCGAAATTTTCCCCGAGCAGCGCCGTCAGGCTACTCTTTTTCGATTTCCAACTGCCAAGGGATTATTTACGTGCGCAACAATACACACGGGCGTCGAATCTCACTACCCAGAAACCAGGGGAAATTTTATTGCTAGAAGTCTATGTGAAAATATCCCGCATCATGATGATTATTTTAAGTCATTTAGATTAAGAATCATGATGCTTATTTTAAGTCACGTACATTAAGCATCATGATAATTATATGTCACATGCATTAAGCATCATAATCATTCTATGTCACATGCATTAAGCATCATAATCATTCTATGTCACGTGCATTAAGCATCATGATCATTCTAAGTCAAATACATTAAACACAACTGCTCAAACACAAGAACTACATGCCAACCAAAGATCATAACCAACAAGGCAGATATGTATATCAACTCTGACCGTAATCCTGTAGTTTTAAGATTACACACAAAACTTAAAATCAAAGGAATAATGACATCGAGGACGCCTCAAATAGATATATCAGCATTGAAACAACCAAACATACGTCAACTATACCTGCTCGAAGTAAAATCAAATATGATAGGCTAATCGTTGAAAGCATGGAACCGACATACAAATCCTGAGGATTGATTGATTGATTTCAGAACCGACATCACAGCATTCGGGGCATTCCCATAAGCGCTCCGTCCCCATCTTCAGCAGCAAGAGAAGAGTTTCAACACCAATAGTGCCAGTAGCAATCTGATTATATGTCCGTCTCGCCTTTCCTCTGAGCGTCGAGCGTCGGCCAGAACCCCTCGTTACTCCTCGCTGCCTCATTCTTGCCAGACTATGGTGATCCATTTGTTCCTCCGAGGTGTTCACGTGCTCCCACGAGGCCGCAACCACGTCTGCCTTGTCATGCATCAATATTCCACAAGTTTTGCAGAGCCAGCCAATCTGTCCGCCTGTTCATTCCCCAGCTTACCGGCATGCCCCGGAGAAAAGATCCAGGCGATGCTTGCCACCTTTATCGTCTGAAGCAAGGCAAGCCACTCTGCACGAAACATGCCTGTCCTCACCCTCCTCAGCATGCTTTCTGAGTCGGTTACAATGACGATGTGTGTGTGTATCGTATTCTCCATCCAGCGGGGAGCTGCAGTGACCGCCTTCGCCTCCATTCGAAAGCTAGAGGTTATGGTATCATATGCCAGGCTCTCCTGCACCAAACGTCGAGGAGAAAAATAATATAATATGGGAATGTGTAAAAAGTAGCATACAGATTGCAAATACCAACTTACCAGTTAAGGAAAATAAGAAAAAACTATTGTGGATTACTGATGCAATCTTGAGGAAAATGACTCAGGAAAAAAGAAAAGAAAAGAACACACCAGAATATATATTAATAGACAGCGAAATACGTCACACGTGCAGAGGTGCTTAAGAAGATTGGTTTAAAAAAAAAAAAAAAGAAATAGAGGATCTAGAAATAAAACACAACTCGAAAGATTTGCATGAAAATATAAAAATATTTGCAAAGCCGAAAAATAATGTAACAGAATGTGGTTGTATCAGAGGAAAACAAAATAGATAAATTATAGTTGATAATATCGTTATAGTAAAAAGATGGTCATGATACACAGACTATTCCGGGAGAGCAGGGTCAATTAACCAACATTGTATAATACTCAAGATGGACCAAGTAGAGAAGGCTATTTAAAGATGAAACAAGAAAAGGCTGCAAGTCTTGACAAGATAACAACAGAAATCCTTATCCAATTTTGGCACTTATACTATCATTTAGGTTCCTCAAAAACAGCTACACCAGAAAAAAACAACGACTAAAAACTGGAAAAAAAACAACTAAAAAACTAAAACGTAAGCTACACCAGAGAAGTAATAATCTGTATGAGGATGTTGATTGCAGAATATATAGAAGTTCAGAAAAATAAAAATGTATGTCTTATAGACTACAGGAAAGCTTTTGATATAGTACAACATGAGCGATACATTACATGTCTTAAAGATATCAGAGTAGATGGACAGGACATCGGATGTATCAGTCATAATACAGCGTATTAGTGATAAAGTGCTACATGAATATCCATCAATATGTACATCCGTCCATACATCATGTCGACATGATATGGATGCTTGGAGATCTACAAATTGATGGAAAAGACCTTAGACTTGTAAAGAACATATATTGGAAACAACATGCTGCCATCAGAAGTGATAACGATGTAGGTCAATATCAGCCTATTAAAAGAGGTGTGTGACAGGGATATGAAATGTCTCCAGATTGTACAGTGAAAATATTTTCAGAAATATAGAAGATATGGAAGGAATCAACATTGAGGGACGATACATCAATAACATTAGATATGCAGATGATACAGTCTTGATTGCAGACAATGAACAGGACCTGCCACATTTAGTAGATGCGGTTGTTGCACACAGTGAACAACTAGGGTTAGAATAGAATAGTAAGAAGACAAGAAGAAGAAATTTCCACAATGTGATATACGAGTAAATGGGCATATTCTTAAGCAAGTGAATCGGTACAGTTATCTCGGAGCAGTCATAACATCTGATGGGAGGTGAATTGAAGAGATTAGAACAAGAATTGCCACTGCGAAGGTAGCCTTTTGCAAGATGAAAAACATACTGACCAATAAAAATATATCAATTGAAACGAGAAAAAGAGTGTTGAAGTACTACATAGAACCTGCAATTTTGTATGGATGTGAAGCGTGGACAATGAGCAGACAAGCTGAAAAACATCTGATGGCTGTGGAATTGTGGTTTCTGAGGGAAATGCAAAGAATATTACAGATGGACAGAAAAACCAATGAAAAAGTCCTTGAAGAAACGAATGAAGATCATAAACTGATTAGAGTCATTAGACGTAGACAGTCAAAATAATTTGGACATGTTATGAGAATAAATGACTTGGAGAACTTGGTGACAACTGGCAAGATCGAAGGGAAGAGACCAGGGGAAGACCTAGAAGTAAATACCTGAAAGGCTTGGCCACGTCATGGTCGAGACAGGAACATGGAGCTGATCCACGACTCTGGTGATCGAGTGAGATGGCAAAACTTAACCGCCCACGCTTATCGGCATGGCACATGATGGATATATATATATATATATATATATATATATATATATATATGTGTGTGTGTGTGTGTGTGTGTGTGTGTGTGTGTGTGTGTGTGTGTGTGTGTGTGTGTCTGTGTGTGTCTGTGTCTGTGTCTGTGTGTCTGGCCCAGAATCTGAGTCTCTCAAGAAAATTAATGCTTTGTGGAATGAAAACTATCCTACTGTTGGTCTTCGAAGGTGTTCCTTATCAACGAATAAGGTTTGTATGGATTGCAATGATCATAGTTCACGTGTCTATGTTTGTAAACATGCCCAATACGGAAGACCTAGCTGCTATACATATATGTTTTCTATGTACATCTCTCTATGATTATACTACAATACGGCGGAATTGCACCGCATCATGTCATCATTCAGTGCTGGTTCACATTCTAAGATAATTGGGACACATTCCCCCCCCCCCCCCCTTCTCATTCTGCTTATCGTGATTTAATATAGTCATAGTAGTGCCATCTCTCTGATTAATATATGATTGTTGATGAAGACTTGTCGCCACGGCATCCTCTTGTATTTTTATAATTGTACTGTGTAAAGATATCTTGTTCTTCATGTTTTCATAGCATTTCCACAGCTTTATCACAAGTCATATCGTAATCATAGTCAGGATATACTATAACATTACCCTTTCTCAAGGCATGACCGACAGTCTGCTTTTGCTACACGTTACCAGTTCTCTTTGAGAGTTTTTTTTTTACTTTGTTTCTTTACTGAAGTACTAGCTGTTAAAGTCTTGTAAGTTTCAATATGAATTTCTCCTCCACAGGTTAATTGTGCAGCAGAGCTTCACTTCTTGACAGTTCATATTGTTGGCACCGAAGAACGCAATGGTAACTGGCATCATGTAATCAGAGAACGTGAGAATTTTGAAAGGCGTATACTAGAGTTGGAATAAATTTTGAACCCAGTCCTGAGGGAAAAGCACAGAACAGACGTCATGGAGCAGAGAAAAATAACAGCAGTGTAGAATGCAGATTTAGTCTAATGACCTTGTACATGTTTCTCTCTGGCGTATTAAAACAGTTATAACCAGATATAAACTCGTATGCGTTTTCTTAATGTCATTGGCGAGGGTTGTAATCCGTGATTTGTTTTGTTTTTGTTTATTTTCGTTTTTTTTTTTGTCTAACAAAGTTTCCTACTTTTCATACAATTGGCTGAGATATTTCTGTATTTGGCATAACTTTCCCCCGACTTTGTTCATGTCTGTATCAAGTGTTTATGTCTCTGTACATGTCTGTATGTGTCTCTGTTCATGCCTCTCCGACAAGAAAAGACACGAAGAGGACAACATCATGAAAACAAACCACTTTAAAATAATCAACAAACAAAAAACTTGGTTTCGATATTTTATCACCAAAATATGTGGGGCGATAATGTGTTCACAAGATATTCAACAAAACAGTTTAGTGATATCACTATATCACTGTCATAATAAATATCATAATGAATGGTTAGTGAAAAAATATAACATTTAAGGAGACCACAAATTAATTCTGGTTTAGTGATCTTCTTGTCTTGGGTCTCAAATAGGTATACAGTTGTCTGAGTAGTCCTGGGCTGCCTGTCTCCGGGCTGGTGGACTCTGATCACACATCCGACTATAGCTTGGTTGATTATCAAACAGCGATGGTGTTGTCGAGGTCATCACATAGCCCTATACCTTGTTTGTTTAGCCTCCAGAATGAAGACATGCATGAGAGTTGGAGTGAACCATGATGCCAAGATATCCGAATACTTTTTTTTTTTATGAAGGTCCAGGTGTACGTGTCATACCAAAATCACCCGGTAGCGGTGGTCGTCACTTTTTTCTAATACCACCACCTGATTGGGTAGCATGATCGACAGCTCCTTGCAGTACGCATTAAGGGCTGCCAAACTGTCCCTATCATTTTGTTGGATATCCTCTGGTACTATGAGTGCAGTAGTGTGTTTCTGTACTTTAGAGATATGGGTGTCTAAAGGTGTCGTCCTTTCTCGTGATGGTACTGTGGATGTCTGGTGATGTGTTCGTAAGTAACGTTGTAGGTTATCCTTCCAATTATATAGATTGTCACATAACTGACAGGTATATATTTCATCAATATGGCTGTGAATGGTTCCGCTGTGGCGGGAAAGCTTATACTTATTAATGAAGAATTTGACACAAGTGGCACAGTGGTGGTCTGCTACCTGAGTAGATATTACACTACGAGGATGCCATAAATATACATGTGGGCTGTCCTCTGGTGTGATGATGATGATGTTGTTGATGCAATTGTGGGAATTGATTCTGGTGTATCCATACGAGCCTGATGCTGTGTTCGCATGTGTCGTAGTAGATTGTCTTTTCTGTTGGAAAGTTGTCCACAGATATGACATAAGTGTGCTTAATCCTTAAGGGTGTGAATGGTCCAAATGTGGCGAGTAAGGTTATACTATCGCAAAAGGATTTGTCGCACACTGAACACATGAAAACAGATTTGGTAGTACTGGCCATTTTGATAAACGGGCTGCTAATGTTGCTTGTATATGAATAATTCACACAACTGTGGTGTTCTGTCAAGTTTTACAAAGCACTTTCGGTTTTTTACAAGCGCAAAAAGTTCTGGTGTAAGCACGAGCAAGGCGTGGACTGAATCTCAATAAGCACTGGTCTCAATACTAAACAATATACGTTTCACTGTTTATCAACAATCAGATGCCGACATGTCACTATACGAACAATGCTAAGCGAGTACTATCACATCAGCGTGTTTCACACATAACTCTGTGGCGAAGGCTAGCCAAGTCAGCACGTGAACAATGGTGAAATATCTGCTGTAGCACGAACGACTGACGCAGAGCTCCCAAGAGATGCCGTCTATTTTATCCACTGGCTGCGTTTTGCACACGACACTACAGGGCTGACGTGGCGGTTTTGTAGACAACGTCAGGCATTTTTCTCACGCAACCAATCGCCTTCATGTGACCGATGTATCACGCTACCGACCGCCCACTTAATGACTTTTGCATATGGCGCCGTAGGGACCCGCCAAATCTACTACTAGGATGTTTTCTTGGACATCCGCATTCGTTACCAAGAAGGTTGTGCGCCGTCTCTTTGTGTATTTGTCAAGCGTATGTGTCTGTCTGTGTGAGTATGTCTGTACGTGTATTTGTTTATGGGTGTATGTGGTTGTCTTTGTGTTTGTGTGTGTATACTTGTGATGTGCCGTCTCTTTGTGTATTTGTCAAGTGTTTGCTCTTGTGGGCAAAGAGTATGATATGGGTGTGGCTGTATGTATTAAGTGTTTGCTTCTTTGTTTTTCATGTCTGTCTGTGTGTACTTGTGTATAGCTGATGTTGTGGTGGTAGTAGTAATGGTAGGAGATGTGTGTGTAAATGTGATGTCCATGTTCATGTCTCTACGTGTGTGTGGTTGTGATGCCCATATTCATGTCTGTACGTGTGTGTGGTTGTGTGTATTTGTCACTGTTCATGTCTGTATGTACAAATGTGTATGTGTCATTGTTCTTGTTTGTACGTGTGTCTGTACATGTGTGTCTGTATTTGTGTGTGTGTGTGTGTGTGTGTGTGTGTGTGTGTGTGTGTGTGTGTGTGTGTGTACTTGTGTATAGTTGATGTTGTGGTGAAAATAGTAATGGTAGAAAATGTGTGTGTACTTGTCTGTATGTGTGTGGATCTTTCTTCTTGTCTGTATGTGTGTGGTTGTGGTTGTGTGAGTTGTATGGATCTTTGTTCTTGTCTGTATGTATGTATCTTTGCGTGTCTGTCTTTGTGTTTGTGTGACCCTCTTTGTGTTTGTGTGACTATTACATATCGCGAAAAAGAGACTTGTATCTCTACCAAGGCACCAGCTAAGTTTGTTGTCGCTACAACTAATATTGCTACCACTATTATCACTACTTTTGCTTCCTCCTCACTTTACCCACCACCGTTGCACTACACGTACTTTCCCCTAAAATTAAGTGATCACTCGATCACTTAACCACTACTTGACCACTACTTAACCACCTCTTGGCCACCGTTTGATCATCACCATGTCATTACATCTACTTTTCCTCTAACATTTCCTTACTTGACCATTTAACCAATACTTGACCACTGCTTGACCACCCTTTGATCATTACCATGTCACTACACCTACTTTCCTTTAAGATTTCCTCACTTGACTATTTGACCACTGCTTTACCACTGCTAGACCACTGCTTGACCACCCTTTGATCATCACCATATCACTACACATACTTTCTCCTAACATTTCCTCATTTTACCACTTGACCACGTCTTGACCGCTGGTTGACAACTGCTTGATCACCCTTTTATCATAACCATATCACTACACCTACTTTTCCCTAAAATTTCCTCACTTGACCACCCTTTGATCATCACCAATAGATGTTGTCCTTACACCGGTTCGAATCCCAGACTCTCAAAACACAACCACCTCTTGCTCATTACCAATAGTTGTTGTCCTAACACCGGTTCGAATCCCAGACTCTCTAAACAATACTTAACCACTAATACCCCACCCTCTTGTTAATACAACACACGACCACGTTGAAGCTTTTCATTTATGAACAACCCATATACTATTTTTTTTTATTATTTCCACTACTATATTCCCCCAGACTCAGTATCCATACACAACGAAAATATGCCTACACCTCTACAGACCATATACTATTTCCACTACTATAGTCCTCACTTTACGCCACATTCCTTAATTACTTTTCCACTCCTTCCATTTTACGCTCTTCAAAAACATTTTTTTTTCTCCCCGACTATTCCCCCACATTTTGTTTCCACACAGCCACCAGTTTCCAAAAAATATTCACCGACTTTTCCCGCCACAAATTTCCCAACTTTCCCTAGATTTGTCACGTAACCCAGATTTTCGAAAAAATGGCCAGCATTTCCAGCGTCATCAATTTCCAGCACTTCCCTCATCATCATTTATAGTCAGTACGCAACAAAGATCACTACTCATAGGGTTGGTATGAAGATTGTGTTGTAAAGTGCTTTCTTAGTAGTTATTGATGCATGTTTGTTCTTTAGTATTGGTGTCATTTGTCCAATGAGTTGATTTGCCATATTGCATCTATTTTCGATCTCGTCTTCTGATTTGCCATTTGATGATATTTACTTCCTAGGTACTTGAAACTCTTTATTTGTTTCAAGGGATGTTCGTTTAGGTGAATCGTTGTAGATTTTTCTTCTTAGTTACAGTCATTACCTCTGTTTTACTTGTGCTAATTTTCATGTTTTGTTCTCTACACATTTCATTTAGACTACTCATGTGGTCTTGTAATTCAGCTTCTGCTTTTGCCATAAGTGCTTGGTCGTCCGCAAACAGTAGTTCTCTAATGGTTAGATTTGCAGATGGTATATATTTGTTCATTTGCATATATTTACATTTATTCATCCAATTATATATTTACCCATCAGTTCATTCATCCATCGATTTGTATATCTATCTATTCTACAATCTAATTGCATGTCCATCAGTTGATGTATTCACACATTTGAATTGCCATCCAATTTGTTTGCACACCCAACTAACATTATATCCACCCTTTTCTGTTTCCACATATTCGTATATCCATTAATCTGCACAGATGAGGTCAGCATGACCGAATGAACGTGAGCTCTTATTCTCAAACATCCGGTGTGCTGATTCCGAGGTAGCGAGTTCAACCCCTGCACCGGTCAGTTGGACTCAAATGTGAGACTTCTCGCCTTTGTTTGGGGACGTATACTACAATTACCTCTGACATCGGTGTGGGTGTGCCTGATGGCGAGGGACACTGGTAATAGGGAAAGCTAATCCACAGGCAATATTCAGTCTACTGTTACTAGGAGTAGTGCGTATGGACTACGCTTGATTTCAAAGCGAACGATCTGGGGAAAAATAAGTAAGGAACAAATGACAAGTCTAGCAAACCGGCACGGAATTGTTTTGATCTGAAACAATAATGTCCCGGAATTAGGGAGGACATTAAAGGAAAATCATAGGCACTGGAACGCCAATTACTCTTACCCGCGACTCCTAATGGCAAAAGGGGATGACAACAACATAAAATGTTATAGCAGTTTTATCGGTGTTATTGCCAACAACGTGTAATGTATTTGGCTCTTTCCTGGGAATCCCAGTAATCGTGTAATGCTTTCTCTAACTTTCTACATTTGGTCAGCGAATTCTACAAAAATAAGACTTCCCTAGTGATCACTTCCCATTGAGTATATAACCCCATTGAAAGTAATGGACTCGTGATATTTTTATTGGTTATTTTCCCACTTGGGCAAATGCCATGAAACCTTCTGGGATTGACAAACTTAAATATGTCAACATTTTCTACTGCTGGTAAATGGAAGCACCAGAGTCGCAAATCGGCTGCTTTTGAAATGAAATGTTACAGAAACATTCTGTGGACCAAGAAGAAGAAAAATACAGACATTCTACAAGATCTGAATATAGAAGAAATATGGCACAAAAACAGACTCGTGTCTCGGAGACTCAAATGCTTTGCCAATTTTAAAGGTCATGGTGGCTTGGGGCTAGAAGAGGAAGATGTGGGATACCAACATGAAGACATTGAAGTCAGGTTGGGTATGAAAATGCAACGTGATCTATGGTGAAATGGATGTGTGTGGGCACGTTAAACTAAAACTCTATCATTACCTACATTATATCACCATCATCATCATCATCATCATCATCATCATCATCATCATCATCATCATCATCATCATCATCATCATCATCATCATCATCATCATCATCATCATCATCATCATCATCATCATCATCATCATCATCATCATCATCATCATAATCATCATCATCATCATCACATCATCATCATCACATCATCATCATCATCATCATCATCATCATCATCATCATCATCATCATCATCATCAAGTGCCCTGCCAGCTGGCGTAGGCGTTCATGACTCTCCACAGATCTCGGTCTTTGGTGTTCCGGATCAACTCTGCTGATGGTATTCCCCCATGCCACTGTCTCAACCCATCCAGCATTATTTCTCTTGATCTGCTTCTGCCTCTCTTCCCCTCTATTTTGCCAGTTCTCACGATGTTTTCCAATGCCTCTCTTCTCATCACATGACCGAAGAAAGATGTTTGTCTCTTTCTTATTGTTGTATATAATGTTCTAGTTTCATTAGCCTGTTTCAGGCAGTCGTTGTTAGTTACTCTGGCAGCCCAAGGAATTCGCAACATTCGTCTCAGGAACCACATCTCTGTTGCTTCTAATTTCTTCCTAATTTGTTCATTTACATTCCACGATTCACTGCCATACAGCAAAACTGGTTCTACATAGCATTTCAGCACTCTCTTTCTTACATTCAGTGACAGTGACTTATTGCTTATTGCTTATTAGTTGGAAATGGCTGTCAAAGGCAGAGGTAAAATACCACCATGTGCATGTGGAAGGCAAGGAGAAACCACCACATTATCTTCTCAAGACTTCATGGCAAACCATATTTCAGAGTTAGTGAACGACGGTAATGGCTGTCTCAGGACATGCTCGTCGGGTAGGGACAGTCACGAGCCACAGGTGACAACAGACCGTCATCCGGCTACTGATGGCAAGATCATAACTAAAGTACATAAATTTAGAGTACGAACATGGAATGCTAGGACATCAAATGAGCTAGGAAAATTGAAAAGTGTTCTAAGAGAGATGGATAGCATGAAAATGAATATGCTACATTATATAGCGCCCCCTCCCCCCCCAAACCCTCCCCCCCCCCAAAAAAAAAAAACAACCTGACAGTTAATATTCTATTGCATGTTTCACAGTAAATGGCAAATTAACACCCTAGCACAGTGTTTCCCAACGTGGGGCCCACGCCCCACAGGGGGGCAATTTGACTGTTAAGGGGGGCAATTCGAAAATGGAAGAAATCGGCTGAATATAACAAAACGGGGAGACTTGAGACTGAAGTTAACTAAATTGGAACCTGACATAAGATCTCTTTGCAGCAAGCATCAAGCGCAAGGATCTCACTAAATTTAAATAATAAATATTTACTAATAATTAAAATAATATAGAAAAATCTTTCATTAAAATTATTTTGTACTTGAATTTCAGTTCTCCATCATATGTTTTGAAAATTTACTTACTGTGTTTGCTCAATAATTACCTAGTGATTTCTTCCTAAAACCTATCATTCAAGTTTCTTTAGTGAACATTTCAATTTTTGAATATTAAAAATAATGTATATGTTGAGGGGGGGGGGGGGGCGTGGTGCAGGGGAGGGGGGCAATATGAATTTTAGAAAGGCTTAAGTGGGGCATGGCACAAAAACGGTTGGGAAACACTGCCCTAGCATGTTTTACAGTAGAGAGCAAATAGCGGAAAATTAACACTAGCATGTTTCATAGTGTAGAGCAGTGGTTTTCAACCTTTTTTGGCTCGTGCCCCCCTTCGCCATATTTTCAGAACGTCATCCCCCTCCCCTTCCTATCAAAAATTTGGCCCGTGCCCCCCTTCACCATATTTTCAGAACGTCATTTCCCCTCCCCCTTTCATATTTCATACCTAAAAATCCCCCCACCCCTACACAGTATATGTAAAAATGGAAGCATATAGTAAAACAAGTCTAGACATCCACATAAAACGTGATTTGTGGGTCTACTTACTTTATAAAATGAATTTTAGGAGGATGAGACGTACATAACTGTAAAGTATGAAGGGAAAAGCAATATCAAGTAATGGGTTCTTGTATTAACGCGATCTTGAAATGGTATTCATCCCCCCCCCTGGAAACCCTAAAATACCCCCATGGAGGGGGGGGGGGGAATTCCCCACCGGTTGAGAACCACTGGTGTAGAGGAAATAAAGGAACATTTAACACTCTCGATGTTTCATAGTGAAAAGCAAACAACACAACATTGGTACTCTAGCATAGGTGAATAGCAATTAACGGACAATTAACACTTTAGCATGTTTCATAGTGAAAAGCAATTAACGAAAAAAAAAAATAACACTCTATAATGTTTCATAGTGAAGAACTATTAACAGAAAATTAACACTAGCACAGTGGTTCTCAACCTTTTTTGGCCCATACCCCTCTTCACCATATTTTCAGAACGTCACCCCCCCCCCCTTTCGTATTTCCTACCTAAAAATTTGTCCCGTGCCCCCCTTCACCATATTTTCAGAACGTCATTCCCCCCCCCCCTTTTCATATTTCCTACCTAAAAATCCCCGCCCCCTTTTACACAGTATACGTAATAATGGAAGCTAAATTTAATAGCACATACTAAAACAAGTCTAGACGTCCACATAAAACGTGATTTGTGCCATAAAGTATGAAGGGAAAAACAATATCAAGTAATCGGTTCTTGTATTAACGCGATCTTGAAATAATCTGAATTTCGCCCCCCCCCCCCGTCTCCTAGCAAACCCTAAAATTCCCCCCTGGGGGGGGGGGGGAATTCCCCACCGATTGAGAATCACTGCTCTAGCATATTTCTTAGTGAGAGCAGAGAACGGAAAAAAACACTCTAACATGTTTCATAGTGAAGAGTAAATAACGGAGAATTAACACTCTAGAATATTTCATACTGACGAGCAAATAACGAAAAATTAACACTCTAGCATGTTTCATAGTGTTGAGCAACTAAGGCAACATTAGTACTCTAGCGTGAGTGAAGAGCAACTAACGGACAATTAACAATAACATGTTTCATAGTGAATAGCAAATACCAGAAAATACACTCTTGGCATGTTTCGCTGTGAAGAAAAAAATAACGAAAAATTAACACTCTTGCATGTTTCATAGTGAAAGGCACATAATGGAAAATTGGCAATCGAGTGTGTTTTATGTAAAGGAAAAGTAACAATGAACCATTTATACGCCACGTCATTAAATCGTTGCAATCAAGGACCATTTTCACAATACAGGAAGCTATGAGACATAGCGAAGTCGCTGAGAAATCTCCGTTGTATGGATCTGTGTGGGATGTAGTAGAGACGGCGGGGAGAAATCACCGTTGCATGGATCTGTGCGAGATGTAGTAGAGACGGTGAGAAACCATTGATGTATAGATCTGTGTGGGATGTAGTAGAGACGACGGTGAAAAGTCTTTGTTGTGTGGATCTGTGCGAGATGTAGTAGAGACGGTGAGAAACCACTGATGTATAGATCTGTGTGGGATGTAGTAGAGACGACGGGGAGAAATTACCGTTGAATGGATCTGTGCGAGATGTAGTAGAGACGGTGAGAAACCATTGATGTATAGATCTGTGTGGGATGTAGTAGAGACGACGGGGAGAAATCACCGTTGAATGGATCTGTGCGAGATGTAGTAGAGACGGTGAGAAACCACTGATGTATAGATCTGTGTGGGATGTAGTAGAGACGACGGTAAGAAGTCTTTGTTGTGTGGATCTGTGTGGGATGTAGTAGAGACGACGGTGAGAAATCTCCGTTGTATAGATCTGTGTGGGTGTAGTAGAGACGACGGGGAGAAATCTCCGTTGTATAGATCTGTGTGGGATGTAGTAGAGACGACGGGGAGAAATCACTGTTGAATGGATCTGTGCGAGATGTAGTAGAGACGGTGAGAAACCACTGATGTATAGATCTGTGTGGGATGTAGTAGAGACGACGGGGAGAAATCACCGTTGAATGGATCTGTGCGAGATGTAGTAGAGACGGTGAGAAACCATTGATGTATAGATCTGTGTGGGATGTAGTAGAGACGACGGGGAGAAATCACCGTTGAATGGATCTGTGCGAGATGTAGTAGAGACGGTGAGAAACCACTGATGTATAGATCTGTGTGGGATGTAGTAGAGACGACGGTAAGAAGTCTTTGTTGTGTGGATCTGTGTGGGATGTAGTAGAGACGACGGTGAGAAATCTCCGTTGTATAGATCTGTGTGGGTGTAGTAGAGACGACGGGGAGAAATCTCCGTTGTATAGATCTGTGTGGGATGTAGTAGAGACGACGGGGAGAAATCACTGTTGAATGGATCTGTGCGAGATGTAGTAGAGACGGTGAGAAACCACTGATGTATAGATCTGTGTGGGATGTAGTAGAGACGACGGTAAGAAGTCTTTGTTGTGTGGATCTGTGTGGGATGTAGTAGAGAAGACGGTGAGAAATCTCCGTTGTATAGATCTGTGTGGGTGTAGTAGAGACGAGGTTGAGAAATCTCCGTTGTATTGATTTGTGTGGGATGTAGTAAAAACGACAGTGAGAAATCTCCGTTGTATTGATTTGTGTGGGATCTAGTAGAGACGACGGTGAAAAAAAGCACAGTTTTTGATATAATACGTTGAACTATGAACATGGTTTATGTTAGCTAGTTTCAGTTGTAAACAGTTGACAATAAAAGCAACAGTAGCAGCGCAGCAGAAGCAGCAGTAGTAATTGTAGTAGTAGTAGTAGTAGTAGTAGTAGTAGTAGTAGTAGTAGTAGTAGTAGTAGTAGTAGTAGTAGTAGTAGTAGTAGTAGTAGTAGTAGTAGTAGTAGTAGTAGTAGTAGTAGTAGTAGTAGTAGTAGTAGTAGTAGTAGCAACTGTAGGAATAATAATTATTATAACTCCATCCACGACTCCTGTTTGCTGATATAAACAAGGTTATCATCCCCGCTCTTGAGTTGCAAATAATAAAAAAGCAAGCCCATTTACACAAGACATGTAAGAGATGTGATGTTAGGCTCTGACTGAATGCTGCACTAGGCTTAATGTGAGCAGTATTTCAGTACTGTCAGATCGCCTTTGTAGCTGATAGATTGCGTGTTACTTTCCTGCCGGTCGTGGTTTCCTATTCACATGGAGGTGGATGTTTAAAATTGTCCTGGACACGGAGATCAATCAAGTCTTAAATGCTACCAGGAAATGTCTTGGGAAGCAAAGACGGCCGGTGTAACATTGATCAGATCAACTCTCGAGTTTCCATTAGTGTATAGAAATATATGGGCAACACAATGCGTCAAGGACTCCTCAAGACTTGTATAAAGAGTCCTCTAATTGCCATTGGTTGATCCATTGCCTTAAGCGACTCCCCGTATCTGCCAAGGGCTTATATGGTTTTAAAGTCTTAAAAACCAAGAGGATCGACTTCATTGCACCGTGTTATATCCCACATGGTTCGGTTCTTTTTCTTCAGGGCGGCCTGCTGAAAGCGTTGCAAATAGCGCGAACTCCGTAGCTCCAGTAAAGACCCCCAGGAGTCTCCGAGAAAAATGCACTTGTGAACCGAATGATGTAACCCGGAATCTAACCCACAACCTTCGTAGCGCGAGGCATATAGCTTGACCACTTCGAGACGGAGACCTCCGTACCTTATATACAGTAGTTTTACCTAAACAACCGCCTTTAATTTAATATATAATAATCATGTCTGCTATAATATTAGCAACTTTTAAGTCATAACTGACACACTCCTGCTTCCCATTTTCCGTCATCACTTTTGTTTGATCCAAACCAACTTTTAGTTTGGCTCTGAATCTGTTACTCTACGTATGTTTCCTTTTTACTTCATATGCTGTTCCCAAAGGTCTAGTTGTGTGGGCCGACGTCTGTAACTGGTAATGACACTGTAATGTCATATCGCAAGAACTAACTTAACTAGGATATCGCACTCTGGCCATACACTTAATAATCGTTTGCTATTTATTGAGAGCAAACACTGTCCCGGAATGGGAAAGGTCTGAAGGGCAAGGTCACTTCAGCCAGCTTTGTAATAATTTCCGTCAGATCAATATGGCGAACTAGAAATGTTCACAACAAAACGTGATACTCCGCGTAAAAACTGCCGTGTGACACATTAAATTTCCCTAAAAAATGTTGACAGTTGTGTATTTTTATGTTTGTTCGTCAAATAAATGACAGGTTTTATGTGTAACTACATAAAAAGTTGCCTTTCTCCGCGTCGTGAAATACTAGAACGAAGACAGGATTTCTCTGAAACCAACTATTACACTTGGTTTTCTCTATGTCGATGACATGCCAGACGAAAGATGGAGTTTAGACGAAGCCAACTATTGAACTTGGCTTTCTCTATTTTCATGATATACTAGAAATGTACAAAGAGTTCCGCAAAATCAATAATTAAACATGGCTTTGTCTATGCTGTGGATATGCTAGAAATGTGCAAAGAGGTACTAATTTGGCTTTCTCTACATCGTTGATACGTCAAAAAGAAGAACGAGCATAGACAAAGAGAACTATGAAACTTGGCTTTCTCTGTGTTGGAGATATACTTGAGATATATAAAGTATTTTAACAAAGCCAGCTACTAAACTTGGCTTTTTCTAAATCCAAAACAATGTATTCCCTTAGTAAACTTAAACACAGAAGTCACAAGCAATAAAAGAACAGTTAGTTGCATATCCTATACAGGACGCCGCAGTCAACACCAGCATTTTGTGCTGTTGTAATCTCTTGGCAAGTTTACGTGCAGTAGTTTGCTGCCATTGCTTTCTAAGCTACCGGCACCCATACCATTTCGTAAAAAACCAGAGCAAGGCGGCCTGTTACCAAATCACCCGCAGCTGTGTTTCGAACGCGGGTATGCGGGATTACGAACTGCGTCCGTAACGCCTTCGACACGGAGCCGGCACAAATAATAAGTTGCCCTATTTATTGCCTGGCATATTTCGCTGCACTTCGTCGGATGAATACTGCGGATTTATATATTATATGAAGGGAATAAATTATGTATACTTTGGCCGAAATACTTACAACACAGTCACTTATATTGTTGGAATGTGGTGCCTATGGTATTCCCATGGCAATCGTAAATATACAAAGAAGTCTTTCTGTCTATAGAAAATTGGTCTTAACACTAATGCCTCAATATATTTGATTAACCAATTATTGTTCTTCATGTCGTTGTTATGTTAAACAGAAAGACGAGTTTAGACGAAGTAAACTCGTAAACTTGGCTTTCTCTATGTTTCTGATATGTCAGAAATGTACAAAGAGTTTCGACTATACCAGCCACTAAACCTGGCGTTTTTTTTTATATCACTGATACGTCAGAAAGAAGAAAGAGCTTCGACGAAGACAACCATATAACCTGGCTTTCTCTATGTCGATAATATGCGAGAAGAAAGACCGAGTTTCAACGAAGCCGATATATACATTTGGCTTTCTCTAATTGGTGATAAGCTAGGAACGTGCAAAGAGTATCGACGAAACCAAGTATTAAACTTGGCCTTCTCTATGTCGACAGTAAACCAGAATGAAGAACGAGTAATGACGATGCCAACTATCAAACTTGGTTTTCTGCATAGAGATGAAATACTTGAACGAAATAGGAGTCGTGCTGCAACCAACTATTGCATTATTTCTCCTTTCATCATATATACACATGGGACATATGCACGCGACCGCCTCACTCAAATCTCGCCTATTCTTAGCTATCCCACTCATCTATTGCCAAGGCCTCCCTACATTATTCATTATTGTTGCTATGATATGTCATGGCAGGGCAGACCAGGCCCTGAACCTTGGTCAGCAACTGGTCTACGATGGAAGCTCAGACAACCGGAAAGTTATAGTAATGCTTTACTGATGCGGCAGCTTCTGCAGCTGGTCTTGATCCAGATGTATTGGTGTTATCTTTCTCTGGAGTAAACAAGGCAATACAAGAAAGGAATCATCTTGCATTGGCAAACGAGGTCTCTACAATTCAGCCTCGATTGTGTGCTATGGAGATGTATAACTCCACTTTACAAATTATCGTTTGTCAAGACGGCAATATACCAGTAAGTCTGTTTCTACTTTTCTCCATGTTGTTAGGTCATCCTCTATTTCGTTTTCCCCGCGGATTCCGGACAAAGACCTTTCTAGATACACTATTCCCAGGTTTCCTCAATGTATGGCCCATCCCACGCCAGCGTCGTTTCTTCATCTCTGATATTTACTTAGTTCTCTACATGAAGTCAACACTGGTGACTGTCGTATCATTAGATCCCATTTATTGGTTTTTCCCCTGCTTTATGTTACAAAATAACTGGAATTAGTTTAAAGCAACCGTAAAATTTACCGTTGCATATCACAGTTGATGATGCCAACGTCTTTCTTTCTTGTAGTAGAATAAAACAAACGCCAGAATTTCAATTCGCTTGAATGGAATCAAGGGCCACTTTTATCGCACTTGAAATGTTCCATTAGCGCGCCCGTGTACTCCTTTATAGAACCACATTAGAGAAATCCCAGGTCAGTGTACAAACTCCGTAACCAGGGATTTAGTTGAAACGTGGCTTAATCTTATTTGTGGAATAACATAAACAAAGATTGAGTATAGGTGTTGTATTAGAAGATAATATTGGCTAATCGGGATATGTTAGAAGATAAGATTCAGCATAGGTGATATGTTAGAAGACAAGATTGAGTATAGGTGTGATGTTAGAAGAGAAGATTGAGTATATGTGTTATGTTAGAAGTTAAGATTGATTATAAGTGTTATATTAGAAGAGAATATTGATTATAGGTGTTATATTAGAAGAGAAGATAGAGCGTAGGTGTTATGTTAGAAAAGAAGATTACCTGTAGGTGTTATCCTAGAGGTAACGATTGATTATAATAATTGTTGTATTAGAAAAGAAGATAAAGTATAGATTTATGTTAAAAGTGAAGATTAATTATAATAGATATTGTGTTAGAGAAGACTCAGTATACGTTTTTCTGTTAGAAGTGAAGAATGGTTATAGATTAATGCTAGAAGCTAGGAATAACTATAGATTGTTATATCAGAAGCAAAGATTGACGATAGACTTATATCAGAAGCCACGATTGATAATAAATTTATGCCAATAACTGTGGTGGATTATAGTTGTTTTGCTAGAAGCCAGTGTCCAAGTGGCTTCCATTCGCCTGTTGAATGTAGCTACAGAAAACCCACTCGGGCAATAAAACCCACTTCAGCTAGAAAATCCACTTGGACACTTGAAGAGTGATGTGGTCAATATCACGTTGGTTGCCTTTACATCTCACAACATTTCCTAGTACAAATTTAAGATAGAGTTGAAATAAGAGTGTGATGGGACAGCCCCAGCAGCATCCGAATGACACAAGTTAAAAAGGAATTAAAGAGCCCACAATAATTTTCTATCATTCTCTAAAAGAATAAACGTTCCCCAGAAGAGGATAAAAACGTAAGAGAAAAATACAGAGTCACTTAGAGCCCGCACTATCATTTTTACTACATTGGTAGATCAAAGCAACGTCTGGTCTCTACATCTAAGAGATTTTCCCTTTGATGTTCTGATCAACCAGACATCGCGGAGCCAGTCAGTTGAGATTGACGTGTTAGTTTACAAGCCTGCGGTTGGAATAGGGACTAACACCTTACGTTCAACAGGACCTAACGTGTGAACCAGCCACGGCAGAATGGGAGATAAGAGGGTCAGCCAGACCCGTCTGAAATAATACATGGCAGTGCTACTCAGGGGAAAACCCCGTGTGATCCAAAGACGGCAATTTAATGCAGGCCTAACACCTATCTAAAAGTCCAGACTTTGTGGAGCCGGGACGTCTGTAATTGCCACCACAAAGGAGCAATTAGGACCAGATGCTTAACACCTCTCCGCAATACTACGGGGCAAAGTAGAAACACATGGCTGACACATTCCTGCCAGCAACCGGGAAGGCTGGTGTTACCAGCCTATTGGAATGTAATGACGCAACTGCATTGCCGCCAAAGCAGGTTTCATTGTTTCAGGCGTGGGGGGCATCGGTCAATTTGATTGACAGATGAAACTACCCTTCACAGGAAAGGAGGAGGGGTGAAAAGAATTTGGCACTTAATCCATCTAGGTAAATCATCTTACATGGAAAAATAGGCGGAGTTAATGAAAAGGGGAATATTAATTAGCCAACCTGGAAACTAGCCAGGAATTGAATAGAATAAAACTACGAGCAGTGGCCAGCAAGACTTCAGACGCATTCACAATAGTGTACCAGGGAAGCCGGAATTTTAATTTCTGGTGAGAGATTACCCTCTCGTTTTGTTACTTCGATACAATGTCGTATGACAGGATTTCCTAGCTATAACCCAGGTAATACCATTACTCTGATTAGTTTGTCTGCTAGTCTGAAGGCTTGTGTAGTTTCTAGTTCTGCATATTCTCCAAAACTTTACACTTGTGGATTTTCTTTGTACTTAATGTTCCAGTTTCTAGATTTACTATTACACTGTGAACTTTATTTTCTTCTTTCATTCACCACTTGGTTGTCTGATTTGTTGTATGTGATAATTTGGAGAAATCCATTATCCAAGCTACATGAGCATGTGGCTTATGCATGTACAGGAGATACATTTAGATTCATCCTGTATGATGTTAAACATTGGGGAGACTGACTACTTAGGAGAAATTCCTGAGAGCTACCAGTCTCTTGATAGCGTCCAATTAACATTGATTATTTGGACCAACACTTTGAGTGCCTACCAAGATTATGGTGAAACCACTTGGTTTGAGGAATGGCACCAGTTCACCTTGTCTGCATGATGTCTGCATGAGGACAGACATGACTTAGGACATTCAATATCCCAGACAGATTCAGGGAAGGCATTTAATGTTCGACAGGTACTGTGCGACCAGCCCTTCCGACAAGACAGTATGAATGAATCAGAAAGGGAAAGGGTAAGTGAGGTGAACTTATATGGGAAACACTCCATTACACAAATGTATATGAATATGTATGTTTTGAGCTATAGATGTTCTAAATAGTTTATTAATATATACATATATATTTATTTATTTAGAACTGATATATGTTTATGTAACATGCCATCATCTATCATCATACCATCATATATTATGACTTGAATGTATGTTTATATGAATGTATAGACATATGTGTTTGAGATGTGTAGACGTAGATACTACCCATCTCCGTTCGTTTCATTCCAGATCTCTTAGGAGCAATGGACAGTCAACAACCCAGATCAGGAAGTGACTTAGCCTTGTGAGGGACCAATTTGGACTCCTTCAATCTGACAGTGAACTGCGTCTCACTGGGGGAAGCATGACCTATGTGACCTCTTAAGTTACGTATACCATAATCATCATCATCATCATCATATGATCATCAATAGCAATAATAAACACAGTTGTTGTATTTTAAACGCAGTTGTCTGTATAATTCTAAATGTTTATAAATGTTTGTGTAGCGTAATCAAGTACACACATTATATCATTTAGTGGGGGTTCGCACATATTGTCCAGAAGTGGGAATCTATGTCCGGGAGGTATCTTGCCTATGCAGTCATAAGTAACCAGATTACGTTGCATGTCTTAACTCCTCCTTTCTCACTTCTGGTGATACCAAGTACAGCCACATCTATATATATAGATATATTCTATCTTCAACGAGCCACTTCTTGGCTGTTTTCTTGAGTATCAGGGACAGTGTCTTAAATCAGCATAACAGACATTTGTTCCACGTTTTCTCTCTGGGGTCTGGGGTGTTAATTAGTCCCTTCTGACAGAGTTAGGGGATCTTAAACTGCATCCAGAACTAAACACCAGTAGAAGAAAATGATTTTGGCTGAGTGGTTGCCCATCTGGGATCTAACCCCAGCCAGTTGGTGACAAAGAGCCCTGGTCAATTAAACAGAAATTACTTCGAAATGGATTTTAACACATGACGACATGAAGGCAGCCAGGGCGATAGTCACTGCGGCATCCCAACTCCCGGTCTTACTGTGACATTATAATACTTGTCTGCACCATCACGCCACCTACAGGACGCAGATGGCGTCCGTAGAAACAATGACTTCAGCTGGCGAGACAATGACCCAGTGTCTCAAATGTCTACCAACAATTCTACATTGACACATAGAGGTGAAGTCACAATTTTCTTTCCTCGTCGCTTTTCCTTCTCAGAAAGTTTCTAGAAAATTCTGGAAACTATCCAATACCAAGTCTATGTGTTCAGATGGATCCCAGGACCGAACTTATTTGGAAAAACTAATCAGCTACCGCTGGGTATTTGAACCCCGACAGTTGGCCACTCAGTGTACAAGCAGGTCAATATTAAGTCACCTCCCACAAATATAAATCGAAGACGTTAACGAAGACTAGAGCACACGCCTCACGATGTGTTTGGCAGGTACTCCAAACCTCTCGACCATGTGAAATGACCCAAACGTTCCCCATAACGGAACCAACAGGGGAAATGTAGCGAGATAAAACAAAGAAAGTACCCACGGGACTACAGATAAAGGCCAAAAAAAAAAAGCACTGCAACAAAACTGTGTATCAGCAACAGATCTGGTGATTGATTTATTTGGTTGTTTCGGGATTTGAGATTTAAATATTGAGCACAACCCACTACTGGCAACGCTGATCGTGTTCTGGTATGAACCTAAGGCCCATCCACGTCAATGTGAAAGCACTAGACTCGAGTTTCGCTCTCATTTGAGCTCGTCAGTGGTACATATCCTTGACCGGACCCGGAAACAAACCCTGGATCACTGGCGAGTGAAGCGGGTGTGTAACCACTAGACCACGTGGCACACGCTGAACGCGACCAAATTATCACAACATAATATTACAACGTCACTCATCGTAGGCTGCAGCTCAAGATTTGCCCGATCATCGCCGCGACTGACATCCGTCAATCGATGTGGCCCCGAATGATCAGGTCTTCTCACTGGCAAGGCACACATACTTGGAAAAATATAAAGACAGAACTGTGAGTGAAACAGATTATCACTCTAGAGAGGAAGGAAAAATAGAAAAAGAAGAAATATAAGAAGAAAGATGGATAAAGGAGGAAAGAGGAAGGAAGGCAGGAAGAAGGAAGCACCTCATTGTGTGTGTTTGAACAGTTGGGAGGTTGAATGTCACACAAACAGTTGGTAGACAATGACAGCGCAGCCACTGTCTAAACTGATCGAATGAATACTTGTATAGAGTTTGGTATCTCGAATAATTCAAGCCATAGCCATCAAATAGTTACACTTTATGAATGGAAGAAATCTAGAAAACATTGACAACTGGCAAAAATTATGGGAAAAGATCACGAGGAAGGTAGAGTGATAAGTACCTTTCTGGCTTGGCTACATGACAATCGGGACAATAAAAAAGACCTGATTGAAGACTTAAGGTGGTCGAACTGTGACCGCCATCTCTAATCGGCATGGGACATGATGATGCGTGAATTAGTTGGACACACAACACAAGTCTTTACGAAAAGGCCAAGTAATTGTAAAATCATATAAGCACATCGAAGATGAAATAATGTCACAATTAATCATCGAAGCGAAAAATGCAGCGCCGTTAAAATTCAGAATACACAATAGCATTGCGGAAATGCCATTAACAAGTACAATCTAATGCGCATGACAAAGATGGCAGAATGGAGATGTGTCACAAATGTCACAGAGTTAAATAACAGCATTGACAAATTGGCCAGGTGAATAACCCGACGTTCATTCACATTAATTTCTCTTATTGTATACCTTAACAATCATTGCACCTTAAGAACTATAACCTTAACAACCTGTCTTCTTCCACCCTCCCTTTAACTCCATTGGGACATAGGCTCTCCACCAGTTCACTACAAACCCCCATAGGCTCTCCACCAGCTCATTACAAACATTGGGACATAGGTTTTCCATCAGCTCACTACAAACCCCCATTTCCTTTGCAACCCCGTCTATGTCCTCCTGATATTATTTACTTCTGTTTCTATTTCTCTTCTACGTGTATTGTTAGATCTTCCTCTATTTCTTTTGCCCTTTGGATTCAAGACAGAGCTCTTGCTAGTGGTATCGTTCCTGCCATCGGTCACATGATCTTCCCTCTTTGCATTCGAGCAGAGCTATTCTCATGGTTTCGCAGTGTATGCACTATCCAGCGTCCACATCTTGATTCACTGGTATTTGTCTATTAGCAGTCGATGTGTTTGTCTGGCTTTTCCTCGGAGTCTTGACTGTCGGCCAGGTGCTTTGGTCACTCTATACCGCACAATTCTCTCCGAGCCATCGTTTTTTTTTTAATGTTGCATATCCCTTGCAGGACGTCGCAGTTAACACCAGCATTTTTCAGCTGCTGTTGATGTACTAGGCAAGTTTTTACGTTCAGTAGTTTGCCATTGCTTTCTGAACGACCGGCTCTCATACCAGCACGTTATAACAGAACGCGACACGGTCTGCTGCACAAATCGGTCGCGGTTGAGTTTCGAACCCACCTCACGAACCGCGTTCGCAAGCCTTTGGCCACAGAGACGGCTTGGCCACATCCGCCTTATGCATGAATACCCCACCAAGAGGTGCAGACTCAGCCAATCTGTAGGCCTTCTGGTTTCCCACCACACCAGCATGTCCTGGTGAGAAAATTCAACAGATGCTCAACTAGTTTTTATTGTTGAATGGAATTATACCGCTCTGCTCGAATGCAAAGAGGGAAGATCATGTGACCGATGGCAGTAACGATACCACGCTAATACAGGGCCGATTAATTTCTTCTTTTTCTGTCTTGTGTCTCACAGAGGAGCATATGTTCTCAACTATCTCATGTGAAACACGCTTGAGACTTTGGTTGGTTGGATTTTATTTTGCGTTCACTCGCTCTGAACTCAAAAGTAGCCCATACAAGTTCTACTACTTCTAGTGCAATGGACTAATTTTTGCGTGTGGATTAGCTTTTCTTATTACCAGTGTCTGCCCTACAATGACATTTAGTCTGTAGGTTGCACTTCCTCGCACTACAATAAGACTTATACCACGCACCAACCCGAAAAAAAACCCAAAAAACATTGCGCTCTTCCGTTCGAAGCCGTTGGCACAACGTGGAGTGTTTGGTTTCGGTGAGGACCGCCTAACATTCGGAACATTCGGCGCTAACAAAAAGCAGATAGTACCGTCTACTGTCTGGTGGTAGCTCGTTCATTCTGTCTAAGACCTAAACATTTGCATTTAGATACAGTCAGGAAATATAATATATGAATAATGATTTAAGTTGCCCTTAGGGAGTCGCATTGTTGGTCGCTTCCCACACACGGCATTTGTTGAAGTCACAATTACATGGTATCTATAATGGCTGGCCCGGAGAAGATGTTCATATTCGACAGTATGGTAAGGATTATGTTCCCAGTTGACATTTAACAAGTTGATTGATGTTCGACATTACATTAAGGTAACGGTATTATCAAAGTTAATACTTTAAAATGTGATGTTTGACGGTATGGTAAGAAGGTGTGCAAAGTTGATAATACTTTACATGTGATGTTAGACTGTGTGGTAAAAAGGTTAACAAAAGTGATGGTACTTAAAAGATGCGATTTTAGTATGGAAGGAGGTGTGCAAAGTTGATTCTTAAAGAGGTAAGTGATGATGAAGAGTATGGCTATGGCAAGGATGTATGAAAAATTGATACTTATAAAATAAAGGTAATTGGTGTCTGACACAAGGGTAAGACCGTATGCAAACTTGATACTTAAAGACGTGAGTGACGTTAGACAGACTCGTAAATGATTTCTGAACACCGATCTAATGGTCTGAGGGAATAAGAGAATAATTTATAAAAGAGACGAGAACGAATGAGAGTGAGAGAAAAAAACAACACACAGAGAGAGAGAGAGAGAGAGAGAGAGAGAGAGAGAGAGAGAGAGAGAGAGAGAGAGGGAGAGAGAGATGCAGAGATAGAGAAAGATACAGAGAGAGACAGATGCAGAGAGAGAGAGATACAGAGAGAGAGAGAGAGAGAGAGAGAGAGATGCAGAGATAGAGAAAGATACAGAGAGAGACAGATGCAGAGAGAGAGATACAGAGAGAGAGAGAGAGAGAGAGAGAGAGAGCAAGAGCGAGAAAAAGAGAGAGAAAGAGAAAAAACAAGAGTGACCGGGGGGGGGGATGAGGGAGAGCAAATTGTATTTGCCATCCGTTACAAACAAAAGTAATTTGTGCAAATGAGGGGAAAATTGGTTATCAGATACACAGAGGTTTAAAGAGTAAATGAAATGAAAGAGAGGAGTGGGGGGGGGGGCAAAAGGGCAACTCTGCTGAGGGCAGTTATTCACTAATACTGATGCTGAACCAGGGGTTCTCAGCCTGAAGTCACGGAGACACCAGGGAGGATTCAATACAATTTGTTTTATAAGCACCAACTACATAGTGAATGTTGGCGACCTCTGACGAGGGTGATAGCACTGACTTCAGATTTTATTGATGATAATATTACAAAACTCCTTCTTATAGTCTGTGCCGCGGTCTTAAAGAGGTGAGGGAAGTTGAAGAGTATGGCAAGGGTTGTGTGTAAAGTTGATAATTAAAAAGGTGAGTGAAGGTGAAGATTATGGCAGGGTGTGTGCAAGTATGATACTTATAAAAGGTTATAGATTTTGAAGAGTATGACAGGGATGTGTGCAAAGTTGATACTTAAAAAGGTGTGTGATTTTGAAGAGTATGGCAAGGATGTGTGTAAAGTTGATACATAAAAAGTTTGATATCTCACTCTTTGGTAAGGCCTTGTTGGTTACGAAATATTTCTGACAGCGATGTCCCTCCAAGTTACAAAATCAAATTTCCCATCATCATCTCTCTCGGGCTTCTCCTGCCTGTCCTACCTTTCAGCAATGGGGCAATGGTACTCAGCCAACTACCACCAAGCTATTTGGGTAGTATACAATCTCTTGCAGCTAAATTTTGCAGGTCCTGTTCATTGTCTGCAATGAAGACTATATCATCTGCATATCTAATGTTATTGATGTATCGTCCCCCAATGTTGAAGATATGGAAGGAAACACGGAGCTGATCCACGACTCCGATGATCGAGTGAGATGGCAAAACATGACCGCCCACGCTTATCGGCATGGCACATAATTAATGAATGCAGCTTCCTCCATGTCATCCCACAATATTCATCTTTGTCTTTAATTTTCTGTTTCGTATACTTTCCGTTTCCTATATTTCTTTTGACCTGTATCAAACAGACAGTCGATACAAAGTCTCGATAAAAAACTAATAAAAATTTCGATACAATTATTTTCTTGTTAAACTATTAATAACTGTCCTCTGTGTGTGTTCCTTGTAACGGCAGCATATCTTCCTCGCCTCTCGACTTGCCAGAAATTTGTTGCCTTTCTTTCTCTTGCTTTTTATATTTATTTTAATATTTATAACTGCCTCTGCGAGTCATAACTTAAAAAAAAAAAAGATTCAACATCAATGCTCTCATAGAAATGTTTACAGTTCACCAATATAATATCAAGTGGTGAATTCGTTCCAATGATGTGCACTCATACTTGTATTATGTGTAACGTGACTGTTGGTGTAGATCTCTTTGGTAAAAAAAAAAAAAAAAAACATGTCCATCCCTTAGTTGAGTGTCAACAGCATCCCTTAAGCTCTCTAGAATGATTCAAATTTATATTTCCCTAGGAAGTGACATTAGCATTATTCCTCTATAAATGTCGTACTCCAACAGGCTCACTTTATTTGACAGCTTCACTAAATATCCACCACTTTCCAAGACAATGCTAAATAATTTGTTGAGTAATTCCGTTGAGGAGGTTATATGGGTTTTAAAGCTTCTGCTGGTGTACCATCTCGACCAGCAGTTTTCCCATCCTGATATCTTTTCTAACTTATTCTTCGGATAGTTTCTCAAAGTTGATATCCAGCTCCACTCCTGCAGCTGGATATCCGAGGGATGAGGTGACCTTTTCGGAAATGTCTTTTCAGAATACCTTCAAGAATTCGGCCCACCTTTAAATTTGATTTTTAATATTAGAGAGATCTTTCTCACTGTCGTAAGTAAAGAATGTCGTAGTAGTTATTTGTTCTTCTTTACTACTTTAGTGTCGTCCCTGGAGTGAGGGGAATCAACACCCACATTTATTTTAATTCAATATCACTATCCTGGAGATATCCAGCAGACTCCGTCCACAACACTCCATCAATCTGAAGACACCTTCTTCTCACTCTTACTCACCCCTGGATCATGCCCCCTCTCATTCTTCCCCAACATAACATACTTGACAACTCTAGCTTCAACAAATAAAAACAAGAAATTTATTAAAGCAAAGAGTATATGTAACTCCCCCGATGGTGTTTCCACCTTGTCGTGGTGGGGGAGCTTGAGTTTCTCAATGACCCTGAGAGCTATGCCGGCGGTAGCGTAGCTACCAGCAGGGCCTCCCAAGCCGGACAGGTCAAAGGGTAGAGAACAGACAAAGAGAAACACTCTGGTCCTCCAGGTTGGGGGTTGAAGCGTGGGGTTAACATCCCCACCTTGTAAAAACCTTTCTTTGTTACGAAACAAATACATGAGCCTCGATATCGGACTGACTTATCTGGACAACGACCTTGGAACGTTAAAGGACTTTTGAGATTTGGAACATGGAATGTACGGACACTATATCGAGCTGGAGCGGCCGAAGAACTAACCCGGGAGCTGATTGAAAATCAAATGGATATAACAGCAATTCAAGAAATAAGGTGGCCAGGAGAGGGTACTTTAGAGCAAAATGGAATGATTATAATATATGGAGGAAACACCCAAAATAAACATGAATTAGGAACAGGATTTGTCATCAAAAAAGAGTTATGGGGGAACGTTTTAAACTTTAAAGCTTTTAATGACAGGATTAGTAAATTACGAATAAAAGGTAAATGGAAAAATATAACGATGATTAATGTACATGCACCTACTGAAGAGAAAGAAGATGATATTAAAGAAGACTTTTATAATGATCTGGAAGATGTCATAGAAGAAACCCCCAAACAGGACATCCTGATTGTGCTGGGAGACTTCAATGCAAAAATAGGTAGAGAGCAAACTAATAAAAAAGTGGCCGGTATGGAAAGCCTACATACAACTTCAAATGATAATGGATGGAAAGTCATCAACCTGGCAGAAGCCAAAGGACTGCAGGTTAGCAGTACCAGACTACAAAGAAAGGATATACACAAACAAACTTGGAAATCATGTGACAAGAGAACCTATAATCAAATAGATCACATTTTAATTAACAACAGAAATGCATCAAACATACAGCAAGTCAGAAGTTATAGAGGAGCTGAGTGCCACAGTGACCACTTCCTCGTTGGAGCAAAATTTAAAATAAAACTTAAGAGAGCTTTCTATACTAAATTACAAAGATTACACCCAACATATAACAGAGAAAAACTGCAAGACATTACAGTCAAAGATAAATTTACAGATGAAATAAAATGTAAACTTGAAACTCTGCAAAACCCTTTGGAGGAAAGCATTGACCAAACTTGGTTGAACATCAAGAATACAATTCAGTCTACCGCAGAAGAATGTCTCGGTGTGTTAACCACGCATAGAAAGAACAGATGGTTCAATCAAAAATGTGAAGAAGCAGTCATTAGGAAGAAGAATGCCAGACATGTATGGTTAAATGACATCAATAACATCCAAAAGGAAGAGCATTATAGAAATGAATGTAAAGAGGCTACAAAAATAGTCAGACAGCAGAAGCGAGAATATATGAGTAATATAATCAAAGATATGGAAACTAATCACCAGAAAAATGAATCCAGAAAATTTTTTAAAGAACTGAAGTCAATGAAACGAGGGCACCAACAAAACACATATGGTTTAAAAGACAAAAATGGGAATATGATAAATACCAATGAGGAAATGTGCAACACATGGAAAGAATATTTTATTGAATTACTAAATTGTGAAGCTCCAAGTAACATTTTCTCACAAGAAGAGGTTCTAACATGCGAACCACAAATTGAAGAACCTACATTTGAAGAAATCCTATATGTAATCACACGACTTAAAAACAATAAGGCAACTGGGACTGATGGAATTGCTGCTGAATTTATAAAGGCAGGTGGCCATGCATTACATCTAAAGCTATACGAACTAATAATAAAAATCTGGAGGACAGAAGAATTACCCCATGACTGGAAAGAGTCATTATTGATACCTATCTTTAAGAAAGGAGACAAGTTCCAATGTGGAAATTATAGAGGAATATCACTACTGTCCACAAGCTATAAGATACTATCCGCAGTAATACTAAATAGACTAAAACCATATTCAGAAGACATATTAGGTGACTACCAGGCGGGTTTTAGACAAAACAGATCAACAATAGATCAGATATTTATCTTACGACAAATAGCCGAGAAACATTGGGAATATAAAAGAGATCTCCATAACATTTTTGTGGATTTTAAAAAGGCTTATGATAGTGTCCATAGGAATAGTCTATGGAATGCTATGCAGGAATTTGGAATACCAAGGAAGTTAATCAACATAACCAGACTATGCATGGAAGATACTTATAATATAGTAACATATAAAGGCAGGAAATCAGACCCCTTCCAAATAACATCTGGCTTGAAACAGGGTGATGCACTATCGCCGCTACTCTTCAATCTGGCTCTAGAGAAAGTTGTAAGGAAGGTAAAGGAGGAATGTGATATTGGAGGAACATCCAAGCTGCTTGGTTATGCAGATGATATAGATATTATAGGGCAAAGTGAACAAAAGACATTGGAAATATTGACTCACTTAAAGGAAAAAGCCCAACAGATGGGGCTGGTTATCAACCAAGATAAGACAGAATATATGGTAATTTCAAGAGACGGAATGGCTAGAAACTCTGGCCACATACAAATAGATAATATGACCATTAAAAGAACGGAAACATACAAATACCTGGGTACGATCTTCAACTGCTCCAACATCATAAGGGAAGAAATACAAACTAGAATCAACTCTGGAAATAAGATATACTATGCACTACAACATCTACTAAAATCAAAGGCGCTATCTCGTAACACGAAAATCACAATATACAAAACACTGATCAGACCAGTTGTGCTGTATGGCTCTGAAAACTGGAGTACAACGAAAGGAGACGAAGCCTTGTTACAAACCTTTGAGAACAAAATTTTAAGACGCATCTTTGGACCCATTAGGGATACACAAAGTGGAGAGTGGAAAAGAAGAAGTAACATAGACATTTATGATCTGTTTAAGTCCCCGCTAATCACTGGTATCATGAAGGCTAATAGACTACAATGGCTGGGGCATATAGAAAGAATGGAAGATAATAGGGAAACAAAACTCGCTTACACTCAGGAAATAAATGACCGTAGACCCCGAGGTAGACCAAGAAGGCGGTGGAGAGATAATACATGTACAGACCTACAAGCACTTGGAATCAACGACTGGCAAGAGAAGGTCCACCAGAGAGACGAATGGAGACGGATTGTATTTGCAGCAAAGAACCTCAATGGCTCGAAACGCTGAAGAAGAAGAAGAAGAGTATATGTAGGAGAAGTGTGTGTGTGTGTGTATAATGTGTAGAATGTGTGACGTATATTCTAAGGTGTATATAGACTCAGATCAGTGTTCAGGAGTATAGTAATTCTCATCACTGTGCTGAGAACACACTAGCACCATGTATTCCAGACAAACAACCTCACCGAGGTGACTCTTCTCCGGTCACGTGAAGAGTTTCTCCGCTATCTCTCGAGGCATCCAGATGTTTGGACATCCATGACAAACACTGTCTAATGAGAGTCTTCAATCTAATTCACGCTATGAATTTCCTCTGTTATTAACTGTTTGTTACTCAGAGAATTCTAACACTACTGTCACTGTTACTTGGGAAATCTTAATTGATCTAGTGTCACTGGTTGTAAAGATTCCCCATATTAACACCACAATCTGAATGTTCCAGGTATTTCTATAACTTTATATAAATGTTCCTGGTATCAGTGTTGTGTGAATATATATATATATATATATATATATATATATATATATATATATATATATATATATAATAATCTGACTGTTCAGTGATACAACTATCACTTGCTAAACATAAGTATCAGCAGCCTGTCCTGCTCAGCAGAAGCCAGGTTCCCGCAGACCAACTTGGGTATAAGCCCAATGTAGAGGCCTCTCAGCAACTTCTGTCTTCAAATCCTGAGCCATCATCTTCTAAACTGTGTTCTAGCTTCACTGTTGAATATCATAGCACACCTACATCGAACCTGTTGAGTAGAGAATACTATGGTGAGAGCAACTCAATCCTGGCCGGAATTAGGTGAGTGTAGGCCAATAGCAGCACTCAGATCTACAACAGAGATCAGATCTCTGTCATATGGCCAAATAGCTCATCACATGGTCTGAGACATGGCAACACCAGGAAAGAATAAAGGAACGGGTAGAAACCCAGCAGATGCCCTACTGGAAGATCCTACCATTTCACATTCCCCTCCTCCCTCCCAACCATCCTCAATCTCTCTAATTATTATCCCACTACATTGTCTTCAACTCCCTGAGTAAAATGATATATCACACAAGCTAGTTAAAGCCACACAATAGGATACTAGTGCCGACGCTCCTATGATACTTTCTAGCACCACACTTATAGAACATTCTACCACCACACCTATAATACACTATATTACCACACCTATAATATATTATATCACCGCACAGTACTGTACTCTATTCGTAATCATACTCTAAGTTAGATATGATTAATAGCCTACCATATGCCTATTCCGGTTGATAATTGAGACTATGCGATCACAGACTGGATCTATGTCCGCCGATACATTATCAACACTTTGACACTATAGTCTCTTTCAAGTAGCACAACTCAGAATACTGCACCGATCCTTCAAACTTCAGAAATCTTGGTCGACTAACTCCACTTGTTTACCCCAACGGGTTTTATATCGGGCTTGAGTGACGTCACCAAATTGTCTAGACGCTGATCAGTCCAGAGTCTGGTTTTCTCCTCTTGTTTTAGACCAACTGGAGTCAATCCGCCGTCAAGTTTGCTTTCATCTGGGGAAATCCTTTGTCTCGTACAACAATAGTTCTGTCTGTCTGTGAACCAGAGAATTCCCCACATCACAGAATCCTCTCCGCCGTCTGTCCAGACATTCCGTCTACACTTCAAAGGCTAACTACCGTCTTGGCAGACGTCTGGCGTTATTATTCGTTTCTCGAACAACCCACATCATAAAGATTCGCCGACTGTGTGTAGACATTTTGACGCGACGTATTATTGTTCCTCCGTCTATACACATCAAAGGGTTGCCTGTTTGTGCAGACGAATGTCTCCTTTTGTCATCGATCGAAACTAGCAAGTTTACTTTTCGTGACATAGGCCCCCGCCTAAGAGAGTAGTCCGCAACAACTCTTTCTTCTTGGAGGTTCGATCCAGATGATCTATTCCTCTTCTTCGGGAGCTGGATGTCTAGACAGGAAATCAGCTCCAACATTTTCCTTCCCAGGTATATACTCCACTGTAAAGTGGAATGGCTGAAGTAGCAACGACCACCGCATTAACGGGCGTTGAGCTTCTGAGAAGTGGCCAGGAACATCAAATGTTGATGATCCGACTGAACTCGAAACTGAACTCCATACAAATAGGGCTGGAATTTTTGCACGGCCCATACGAGAGACAAACACTCTCTCTCTCGACGGTCGAATAATTCCTCTCAGTCGGGAGAAGTTTCTTGCTTGCGTATGCCACTGGTTTCAAAACTGAAGCATCGTCTTTTCCTTCCTGTAACAAAGCTGCCCCAATCCCAATCCCACTTGCATCCGTTCTCAACACAAATGGTTTGGAAAGGTCCGGGAGCTGTAACACAGGTTTGCTGACCAAGGCCTCCTTCAACTGACTGTAGGCACTCTCGCATTCCGGTGTCCAAACAATTTGGTCCGGGAATCCCTTTTTCAAGGTTTCTGTTAATGGAGCTCCCAGTTCAGTGAAATGTGGGATAAATTTGTGGTAGAACCCACACAACGAGAGAAAAGATCGCACATCCTTCTTCGTTTTTGGCCTTGGAGCACATCTGATTTTCTCTAGGTTCTTTTCTTCTGGGACAATTTGTCCTGGAGTGATGGTGTGACCTAGAAATTCCAGAGTCTGGTAACCAATCATACACTTGGTTGGGCGAGCAGTAAGCCCTGCTTCCCTGAGCCTAATGAAAACTCGTTCCAATGATTGTAAATGGTCATCCAAGCTGTCACTGGAAATCAGAATATCATCCATGAATGAGATGATGGACGGATCCTGTAAGGGATCAAGTAAAGTCCTCATCATGCGAGTAAACACACTAGGTGCATTACTGAATCCAAAGGGCATGACCTTGAATTCGTAATGTCCACTTGGGGGTACTGAAAGCCAGCAGTGGTCGAATCTCTGGTTTGACTGGAATCTGTTAATACCCTCGACTCAGATCCACCTTTTAGAAATACCTTGCCTTATGGAGCCTCGCGAATAACTGAGTTGGATTCGGCAAAGGTTCCACCTGAAATTGTGTATGACTGTTCAGAAGTCGGTAGTCTATACACAACCGGTGTTCTCCACTTGGTTTTCGCAACAAAACCACCCCCGCATTGTATGGGGATGTGGATGGAGCAATCACGTCATCCTCCAACAGTTTCTGTATTTCCTCCTCCAGGGCCTTTTCTTTAGAGAATGGCACTGGGTAAACCTTTTGGCGAACAGGCTCTTGGGTGGTCAAAGTCATCTCAAACTCCACCAACCTCGTTCGTCCTGGTTTATCAGTCAGTATCTCCTTATGAGACTCGAGAACCTGGGTTATCTTTTCCCTCTCCTGGGAAGTCAGATCAGGGTTCACCTGCACATCCTTGTAGGTTTCCTGGTGTACCAGGGGATATTCCCTGCCCTCGTTGGTTCCCACTTCTGTCTCCACTGCAACTGCCATTGCCATGAGGTGAGCTGCTTTTTCTCCGGGTCTCTCTTCGTATTTCCGCAAGAGATTGATATGGAAAATATTCGACTTTCCCCGGATCTGATAGTCGGTCCTGGATATCACCCTTTCCACTGGAAATGGTTCTTGCCAACCTATCTCCAGTTTGTTGTTTCCCGTTGGGAGTAGCAACAATACTTTGTCTCCCACCTCTAGAGATCTGTCTTTAGACCTACGGTTGTAGTAAGCCGCATGTCTTTTTCTGGCCTTTTTCAAGTTTTGATTTGCCAGAGTCCATCCCTTGTGAAGTTTTTCATTCAGTTCCTCCACATATTTATAAGAAGAGATCACTTCTTCTGACGTCCCCCCTTCAGTCCATCTCCTCAACATGGCTTCCAACGGTCCTTTGATTGGACGACCAAACAGCAACGTAGCGGGTGGTAGTCCTGTTGAGCCATGAGGAACGTCTCTATAGGCAAAGAGTGCTGCTGGGATATATTCATCCCACCAATCAGGTTTTTTCCTGTGCCAGTTTCCTGAGCATTGTCATCAACGTGCCGTTGAAACGCTCTACTTGACCATTGGCTTGAGGGTGGTAAGGGCTGGTATGGATATGGTTAGAGTGGAACACCCTAAATACCTCCTCCATAAGTTTTCCACAAAACTGGGACCCATTGTCCGCCAGTATTTGATCAGGAAAGCCTAATCTTGTAAAGGCCTCCACCAGTGCGTCTGCCACTCTTTTCGAGTCAATTGTGGTCAACGGTATGGCTTCACCCCACATTGTACAGCAATCCACCATGGTGAGTATGTACATGTTCCTCTTCCTAGTCCTAGGAAGTGGACCCACGATATCGATGGCTACCCTCTGGAAAGGAGAGTTCATGATGGGCATTTCACCCAAGACCACCGGCGCTGTCCAGTGTTTCGGTGCCACCCCCTGGCACTCAGGGCATGACTTCACATACCGACGCACATCACCTGTCATTCCCGGCCAATAGTAATGGCAGGAAATTCGCTGCATCGTGGCGGCAATACCCATATGCCCACTGAATGAGATGGTATGCCCCATATGAAGAATCTGGGAGCGGTGGGCCTTCGGGACCACCAACTGACCATGTAGGTTGTATCCCCTTCCGGTTCTACTGTAGAGTATCCTATTCTTTATTTAGTACTGCCCCCGTTTGGGTGGATCAGCACTTTTCTGCAGCTTTTTGTAGCAAGGACGTAACGTAGCATCCTCACTCTGGGCATTTCGCAACTCCCCTGGCAGTGGGTTAGTCACATTTGCTTCTGCCTCATCCGTTCTCGTCTGAGAGCGAGTCTGTATTGCTCACATATGGATTGGCTCCCTGAGCATTCCCAGAAAGACATACCGGCAACCAAGGATTACGGGAAAAATGGGATCGGTCAACACCGCGGCCTTGATGGTGCCGGTGACATATCTTGACCGAATCTCCACTCTGGCAATGGGCAATTTCATGGCCACAGCACTCTTCTGTGCAGGCTGTATCTCCATGGTTTCACCTGTGAATTGTTCTGGATGTAGCAGATCCGCAGAAATCACGGCCTCCCCGTCCAGTCCTGTGTCGTACAAACACTCTACTTGACGACCGTTAACTTCTACCAATTCCACTACAGGTGGTATATCCTGGTCTGGAGTCTCTTTATCGGCCTTGACCTGTTCGGTGTGCTCCACCTTAGGTTTCCCGGGGCACACGACTAATTCAGAATCTCCTGACTTTCCCCTGCAGTCAATAGCATTGTGCGTATTCGACCTGCAGTGTTTGCACCATTTCCCTGTCCTAGAGTTTCTAGTGCCGGACTTTAGTGAGCTCTCCTGGTGGCGAGCTTTCTTGTCGACCTTGGCATTTTCAGTGAGCACCTGCTTTGAAGTCACTATACATGCCGCGAAGTGCGGGTTCTTAGCCTTCGATTTGCAATCCTTCGTATTGTGAGAAGGTGACTTACAAATCAAACACCACTTCTCCGACCACGGTCGTTTTTGAGCAGAGCTCGAAGTGCTCTTGCTCTCCTTCGTCTTCTCCAAACTCTCCTCTGAAGTTTTGACATATGGTTCCACCTTCTTAGTTCCTGTGCTTTTTGCTTTCTTCAGGTTATGTTTTTCCTGACTTTTGGTGATTGTCGAAAGGTTTTCTGCTGCCTCCCCATGTACCTCGACGAACCGTTCTGACAATTTCGTCACCATGTCGATTCGTTCCGCCTCTTGTTCTCCCAAGGATGTCCTGAGAGGTTTCGACATTTGCTTTCGCATCTGGTCGACTACCATGAGCTCTTACAGACTCTCATAGTCATGCGCGAACCCAGCCAAATCCATCCATTTATGGAGATAGGCTTTCAGACGCAGACTATAGGCGGCGAACAACTCCCCCGGTTCTCGTTTCGCTTCTCGAAATTTTTTTCGGTAGGTATGTGACGTAACTTCGAATCGTATCAGCAAAGCCGTCTTCAACTCGTCATAATTGTTCTCATGTCCTGGTGGCAGGCGAGAATAAACCTCGTAACCGGCCCCGCGTAATCCATGGGAAAGCTTGAGATTCCATTTGTCACGCTCCATACCCATTGCAACCGACATAGCATTGAAGCGTTGAAGGTACTGGTCAATCTTCTCCTTGTCCTCTTCGTAGATCGCTAGAGGGAACTTCATAGCATGATAACTATGTCCTCCTACTGGTGTTGAGCCAGGGAGAGAGGAACCTCAAACTGCTCCCTCAGTTTCCCCACTAGATTGCCTCTTAAGCTCGAGTTCCCACATTCGGTACTCGTGCTCCCTTTTCTCAGCTTCTTGTTCAGCTTCCCGTTGCTTAACAGCTTGCTCAACCTCATGTTTCTTAGCCGCTTTCTCTGCTTCCAGTTTCTTAGCTGCCTACTGAGCTTCAATTTCCAGCCTTCTCATGGCTTGCTCTGCTTCCCATTTCTTAGAAGATTGTTCTGCTTCCAATTGCCTAGCAGCTTGTTCTGCTTCCAATTTCTTAGCAGCTTGTTCTGATTCCCATTTCTTAGCTTCTAACTCCATCCTTCTCAACTCCAGCTCGGCCTTTCGATCTTCCCTTTCTGCTTGACGATAATCTCTCTCCACCTCCTGTATGTAATATGTTAGTGCAGAACCCGACAAACCCATTTCTTCCCCCTTTGCCCTTAGTTCTGCCGTAGTTAGATTAGGAGTGGCCATTGTTTAGAGGGGTCAGTCAGCAGGTAGAATATTAATTTTCTCTAAACAAATATATAGATAATGACCAAGTACAATTAATCTATATATTTAATAACACACCACACAACACAACACAATCACTCAGTGACAAGAGTAGAATCAGGACCACAGACCTATGCCAACGTGTGAGGTGTGAACAGGTAAGATAAGTGTCTTAACCCCTATCCACATTCACTCTAGCTGGATTCTCACTAATAGGATATCTCCATCCCCTAACTAAAGTTCCCGTGTCCAAAGATCCCGTGTTAAAAGACCCCGCTGTCAGAAGATCCCGCTGTCAGAAGGTCCCGCTTACAAGAGATCCCGCTGTCCAAAGATCACGTTTACAAGCCCCCAATAATGTCGTAAGTAAAGAATGTCGTAGTAGTTATTTGTTCTTCTTTACTACTTTAGTGTCGTCCCTGGAGTGAGGGGTATCAACACCCACATTTATTTTAATTCAATATCACTAACCTGGAGATATCCAGCAGACTCCGTCCACAACACTCCCTCAATCTGAAGACACCTTCATCTCACTCTTACTCACCCCTGGATCATGTCCCCCTCTCATTCTTCCCCAACATAACATACTTGACAACTCTAGCTTCAACAAATAAAAACAAGAAATTTATTAAAGCAAAGAGTATATGTAGGAGAAGTGTGTGTATAATGTGTGACGTATATTCTAAGGTGTATATAGACTCAGATCAGTGTTCAGGAGTATAGTAATTCTCATCACTGTGCTGAGAACACACTAGCACCATGTATTCCAGACAAACAACCTCACCGAGGTGATGCTTCTCCGGTCACGTGAAGAGTTTCTCCGCTATCTCTCGAGGCATCCAGATGTTTGGACATCCATGATAAACACTATCTAATGAGAGTCTTCAATCTAATTCACACTATGAATTTCCTCTGTTATTAACTGTTTGTTACTCAGAGAATTCTAACACTATTGTCACTGTTACTTGGGAAATCTTAATTGATCTAGTGTCACTGGTTGTAAAGATTCCCCATATTAACACCACAATCTGAATGTTCCAGGTATTTCTATAACTTTATATAAATGTTCCTGGTATCAGTGTTGTATATATATATATATAATGTTCTGACTGTTCAGTGATACAACTATCACTTGCTAAACATAAGTATCAGCAGCCTGTCCTGCTCAGTAGAAGCCAGGTTCCCGCAGACCAACTTGGGTATAAGCCCAATGTAGAGGCCTCTCAGCAACTTCTGTCTTCAAATCCTGAGCCATCATCTTCTAAACTGTGTTCTAGCTTCACTGTTGAATATCATAGCACACCTACATGGAACCTGTTGAGTAGAGAATACTATGGTGAGAGCAACTCAATCCTGGCCGGAATTAGGTGAGTGTAGGCCAATAGCAGCACTCAGATCTACAACAGAGATCCGATCTCTGTCATATGGCCAAATAGCTCATCACATGGTCTGAGACATGGCAACACTAGGAAAGAATAAAGGAACGGGTAGAAACCCAGCAGATGCCCTACTGGAAGATCCTACCATTTCACATTCCCCTCCTCCCTCCCAACCATCCTCAATCTCTCTAATTATTATCCCACTACATTGTCCTCAACTCCCTGAGTAAAATGATATATCACACAAGCTAGTTAAAGCCACACAATAGGATACTAGTGCCGACGCTCCTATGATACTTTCTAGCACCGCACATATAGAACATTCTATCACCACACCTATAATACACTATATTACCACACCTATAATACATTATATCACCGCACAGTACTGTACTCTATTCGTAATCATACTCTAAGTTAGATATGATTAATAGCCTACCATATGCCTATTCCGGTTGATAATTGAGACTATGCGATCACAGACTGGATCTATGTCCGCCGATACATTATCAACACTTTGACACTATAGTCTCTTTCAAGGAGCACAACTCAGAATACTGCACCGATCCTTCAAACTTCAGAAATCTTGGTCGACTAACTCCACTTGTTTACCGCAACGGGTTTTATATCGGGCTTGAGTGACGTCACCAAATTGTCTAGACGCTGATCAGTCCAGAGTCCGGTTTTCTCCTCTTGTTTTAGACTAACTGGAGTCAATCCGCCGTCAATTTTGCTTTCATCTGGGGAAATCCTTTGTCTCGTACAACAATAGTTCTGTCTGTCTGTGAACCAGAGAATTGCCCACATCACAGAATCCTCTCCGCCGTCTGTCCAGTAATTCCGTCTACACTTCAAAGGCTAACTACCGCCTTGGCAGACGTCTGGCGTTATTATTCGTTTCTCGAACAACCTACATCATAAAGAATCGCCGACTGTGTGTAGACATTTTGACGCGACGTATTTTTGTTCCTCCGTCTATACACATCAAAGGGTTGCCTGTTTGTGCAGACGAATGTCTCCTTTTGTCATCGATCGAAACTAGCAAGTTTATTTTTCGTGACACTCAATACTACTCGTAGTTTTAATAAGTCCGCCTGGTTGATTATATTTTCCTGCTATGTTTATTGTAGTGCTGTACGCGCATACAAGTAGTCCATTTGTTGATGCTACTTCTGCCCGTTCTTCTAGTCCATTTTAACATTTTCTTTTCTCTGTCCTTATCCGCAATATAACTTCTTTATTAGCTTCTGTGTATTTTTCATGGGTTATGACTGCAATAGTTCTGGTCTTGCAAATATTTTCATCAGCCTTTATAGTTTTCCTTTATTTTTTGTCTAAAGCGTTGCTGGCATCATCCATGCTGTATATTTCTGTCACCATTGTCAAAGAATGTAAGAAAGAGTGCTGACAAGCTACACTTGTTTTGCTGTATGGCAGTGAATCTTGGAATGTAAATTAACAAATTGGGAAGAAATTGGAAGCAACAGAGATGTTGTTCCTGAGACGAATATTGCGAATCCCTAGGACTGTCAAATTAACTAACAATGACTGCCTGAAAAGTGTGAATGAAACTAGGCGATTATATTCAACAATAAGAATGAGACAAACGCTTTCTTTGGTTATGTGATGAGAAGAGAGCCATTGGCGAACATCGTGGCAACTGGAAAGATCAAGGGGAAGAGAGGCAGGGGAAGACCGAGAGGAATAATGCTGGATGGACAGACGGTGGCATTGAGGAGTGTCATCAGCAGAATTAATCCAGAACACCAAGGACCGAGATCTGCGGATAGACATGAATGCCTACACCAGCTTGCAGGGCACTTGGTGATATGATTGTCAAAGAACTTCAACACATGATTCATTCCAAAGACGTTAAACTTGCTGCGAGCAGTAATTTGTGCTCAACACCTCAACTAACTGTTTCCAAGTCTGTACTTTAAAAAAAATAAATAAATAGATTGTGACCGTAAACGCTACCATAGTTTCTTGATTTCTGGGATATCTTACATTGTATTGATTTCCATGTTTATAAGATGTTATGCATCTCTAGACTTTCAACTTGGTTTTACTTACCAACAGACACTGATCTGCATCTTCATCCGAACCTCTATAAACCTTTATTTCGCTTAGAAACGTTCTAAATGTTTTGTTAAAACAGATATGATCCTGTTGATTTTCTGTATTGTGGTCTGATGATACCTACTTTGCTTTGTGTATTCTTTTATGTGGGCAATACCCTTCTTCGTTTGGTAATTGTATGGCTGAGCAAACATGAGTGACCTACCCATTTTCCATAGTAATGACACACTACTGAACGCCAACTTGCCAAGAAATTAGAAACAGTATCAAAATGATGGGGTTTACTGCGACATCCTGTAAAGGATATGCAAGTAACACAATTTTGTTGATTACGCAAAGTCAGTGTTTCCTCATGATCATGTTTCGCGATCCTTCCATGCAGTCATGAAAATCATCGATAATTCCACTTCTTTCACCACCGTTACGAAAACCATCATTACCACAACCACCATTACCACCATCACCGTTATCGTCACTACTACCTTACAACCACCATTATCACCAACACCATCATTACCACCACCACCACCATCATTACCACTACCACCACCATTACAACTGTAGCATATTAAAACGTCCCTACCCTTTTCTAGCATTGACGCCCTTAAAAATACCAATCCCTAACAACTACTGTTTAAGTATCTTACTTAATGTACGAGAAGAAAAGTGTAGGGCAGCCAAAATATATTTGGCATTAGTTAAAGTTAGGCTGGCGATTGAGCAAAATAACTGGCCAAAAGTCGTCGATCTTTTAAGACAAAGACTAGAGTGGCCATTTCTGTTGAACAGAGCACAAAAGAAAGACGTCGGCCTTTCCCTTCGGGGATAGGCGATTTTAGCCCTAAAACCCCATCATTCTCTGCAGCAATCGGTATGTTAAATCTACATTATTAATATGTATTTATTAAGAACAGAAACAGGCAACTCTGACTGGTTCTCAGTCGAAACAGGAGTGAAACAGGGTTGTGTCTTATCACCGATGCTCTTTGGAATAGCTATCGATTGGGTCATGCGCAATTGCACAAACAACACAAATATGGGTATCCATTGGGTTGACAAAATTCTAGAAGACCTGGACTTTGCCGACGATATAGTGCTTTTGAGTTCAACACACCCGGATGCCCAAGAGAAAATAAACCACCTCCAAAATGTTTCAGGGCAAATTGGTCTCCAAATTAACACCACAAAAACAAAGACTATTGATCTTACAGTTCAGATGACACCAAATTGAACAGCTACGTTCTTGAAAAAGTCAACAGCTTCACATACCTAGGAAGGAAAATGACATCTACAGAGGACTCAACACCAGAAATATCATCTAGAATCGCACTGGCATCTGGTGCCTTCAATAAACTGTCAAACATCTGGAAGTCAAAGACACTCAGCAAACACACAAAACTTAAAATCTTCAACTCTTGTGTGATTCCAGTGTTAACCTATGGATGTGAAAGTTGGAAATCAACGGTAGCTTTAGATAAAAAATTAGATAATTTTGAGAACAAATGTCTTAGAAGACTTCTAAACATCCACTGGACAGACTTCAGAACCAATACGCAAATAAGACAAGAGACTAAGCAAGATAAAGTATCCAATTTCATAAGAAGACGCCGTTGGAACTACATCGGCCATGTACTCAGAATGGACAAGACAAGACTCCCCTACCAAGCCCTCATATGGTCACCAGTAGGGAAAAGAAAACGGGGAAGACCAAGAGAGACCCTGCGTAGAACCATCATTAGAGAAGGCTCATTCATTGGCCAAGTAAATATCCAAGATCTACAACAGGTAGCAGCGAACCGCCAAGCATGGAGAGACAGGACTTCTGCCCTATGCGCCGCCTTAGGCTCAAGAGGAAAGACTAACTAACTATGTATTGTGATAAGGTACATATACCATTGTGTTTAATTAAGAATTAGTTAGAATGATAAATCAACAATTCTTGTAAACCAGAGTCTGAATGATTTTTAGACTGAGCGCCATGTTGTGCCACGCTGTAATTTTTCCTATGCTTTTACAATTTCAAATCCGTATGTTAAAACCTCTTATATACATTGTGAAACTCTATCTCACTAATAATGCTTATAAACTGTAAAGATCTTATGTAGTGTAGATTGACTGGTAAGGACATTGCAAGAAACCTTTTATCTATGCGGGGACATACAAATGATTACGCATATTCTGGACTCTTACTCAGTGGATAAAATGCTTTGCCACATTCTAATCTGTAACTTGAAACTATCGTGCTAAATTTTGGTACAATCTTCTTGTTAACATATTAGTACCCACTCAATATGGGCGATAGACATGTAATATTTTCATAAAGATGCTAGGAAATTGCCATTCGGAAATTGCCATGTTTTAGAATATAAATTCAAGAACAAAGAAAGTAAACGCACGATATAACCAAGCCTTTAGTCACACCGCACCAAGGGTGATAGACACCAGGAATAATATTATATGTTCCGAACCCTTATCAGACTGCATAAATCACTTCTAATAGATAAGAAATTCTTTTAAAAATAGCAGCACTTGGCAAAATATATCACAGCGTTCACTAACCTCATGCTGCTGTAAGCAGTGGGGGAAAACACTTTATGTTTTAGTTTTATGGATTAACCCATGAGGAAATCCAAAAACATAGGCTCCTTGCATCATCATTATGATTAATTATTATGTGTGATTATCATGTACTTAATATCAGAGAAATGTACATGTTTGTTTTTCTCTGTTATAAGAATTATATTCTGTCCTGATTGTTACTCTTTACTGTGGGAATATACATTTTAATGTGACCCCTGAGGACATGATGATGTTGATGTAAGAATCCTTGTGCATGTCAGTACATAAGAAGACAATGTTGAATAGCCTTGGCCTAATGCTGATTATAGTGAAGGAAAGGAAACAAAATAGCCTATGGATGGGTTATTCTCTTCAAGTACGAGAGAGGAATTATCAGCATGTTTGGATGAACAGAATGGCTTCGCTCATAAAATAGTTCCCATTAACAATCTCAGAACAAAACATAGAGTGAAAAGATACCTCACTCACTATCAGAGCTAGAAAAGCTCTACAACAAGCCAGGAGGGACGTGGTACTTGAAAACCCACTCCTTTCTCCTTCCCCCTTTTTTGTTTGTAATTGTGTTATAACCATGTTACCACACGACAGTAGGTTAATGCTCGTGTTGTATTCTTTGTCATCCATTTCTATAGACAGTAGCTAATGGCGGTGTGTGGGACTGCATTGCATCACTATCAACTGGAAACTGGGTCAAAAGCCAGAAGAAAGTGAAAATAGCAACCTGTCCTAACAACGTCTGGACCAATACAACAATGTTTACTGCTGCACTCATCAGCTGCAAAAGCCAGCAAAAGACAATTTCTAAGGCGACTGACAACGTTATTGATGATGTCCTACTTCAGTAGGAATATCAAGGATGGACTTCAGTATATAATAATCGACAAAGATAAAGATCTACAGAGTAACTGACAACAGGTATCGTCTGCTTTACTTCTGAGACGTACCACCTAAAGCCTCATCACTCAGCAACATCAGTGAAACTATACGCAAATCCTACCAGTTACTAAAACCCTTCAACTGTCGGTTGGATTACCAAGTTGATATCCAACAATGGATAAGTCTTCGAAAGAAAGTCTCATAGCAGCAAGTCAAACATAAGGTTCCAGACACTCAACACCAAGTTCTAGATACAAACACCAACTCAAACAAATTGGAAGAGACACTGAAACAACATAAGCCAGTACAACCAAGATACCAACTTAAGATCCTCTGAAACACAATGGCGACACCAGATTACCTCAAGGTTCCAAAATGTGAAACACCCTGAAAAGAAGCAAGATCCACTTGAGATCTCAGACCTGAACACCATCAAGAAGACCATATAAAAGCAGCTAGCGGAGTAAATGCCTCTACGCCTGCAACAAAATGAATCCTCTGATTGTTTGCAACCCTGTTTCGGTGCTGGAATTATTCATCTTCGGATATATGTATGTGTAGATCAATTCTGGACATAATCACAGATACTACCATTGGATGCCTCTCTGCCATATAAGTTATTTCACTGGACTAGATAGTAACGACTACCTCTTGCAGGTCCAATGTCAGCCTAAATGCCATAGGTTATAGTCTCGCGACTTGGTTGGTGTAACATCTTTGTGAACATAATTGGGATTCTGATATCGGAAGCAGAGCAGCTGAATGGACGTCTACTTGGCACCGTGTATGGTGATATGGGAAAGTACCTTCTGCAGAGCTTAAGTGGAAATTCATGGAAGTAAGACCAACCAAGGCCTCAATTTCACAAAAGGCACCGAGCCTGATTGCAACAGAGTAGTCGAAAATTCTAGCCCCACGAAGGGATATGTGGTGTGTGATATTTCAATTCCTGGAGTATGGATTATAAAATATTCATCAGCCAATTCCAGTGGATATACATGTGAGAAACACAACTGAGTGCATTTACTCTAGGTACCCAGATAATGGGAATAGGATCTAATCTACATTAGAGATGAACACTGAACCGTACACTAGGAGATAAAGGACTCTATTAATTAGTTTAATTAAGAGTAACAACTGCTTTTTATATGTGTTTTTTTCTATGCCATGGATTTATAAGGTCAGTAGTTTTTTTTTTCAATTGAAGGGTAGAAACAAATAGTTTTGTTTAAATAGTTTAAATAGTTTTGGTTAAATATTCTGACACCATCTCATTAATATTTTTAAATATGAGAATTGTAACTGGTGTCAGAAACAAATGTTTTATATGTCTGGTTTTTATGAACTCATACCATGGTTGTTGTTTTGTTTTTTTGGGTGTAAAAACCAATGGATGGGTCAATGGTGGTATAACCAATTATTTTTTGTTTGGGGTGAGTACATGAATATGATTATACTGATTTTGGGAAAATGGGGTTGTCATATGAGATTGTACACCTATGTCATAATTCATGTGATTTTTTACCAATGTCCTATGTCATGTCATGCAAAGCCCAGAACTCAATATGGCCATTATATGTTTGTATGTTACCTCTGAATTGAGTTTATTCTTGAACAGTATGTCCAAATGTTGATGTCTCCATCAATTGTGTTGATGTTTGTAACAGTGATTGTTTCTATGTTGTAAACAATCAATTTCCTCTAACACTATAGTAAATTTAAAGAGTGATGAAGTGGGAAGGGAAACCTACACACAGATACCATTGTTTCAAGGATTGAAGTGTTTTCTCCTGGTGTATGTGGTTAATATCCCTGATCACCTTGCATTCTAACAGTGACCAGAGAATCAACCTAAATCCCCTAGACAATTTTAACAAAATATTCTCTTAAACTAAAATCCACATCCCATCACAACCACCACAATTAAAATCACCACTACCACCATTACCACCACCATAATTACCACCACCATTACAACCACCATTACCATTACCACCTCCACAATTAACACCATCACAGTTAACACCACCACCATTACCATCACCATTACCCCACTGCCATTACCACCACCATTACCACCATTATTACAATTACCATCACCATTACCATTACCAGCACCAGCACCAAAATCACTACTACTACTACTACTACTACTACTACTACTACTACTACTACTACTACTACTACTACTACTACTACTACTACTACTACTACTACTACTACTACTACTACTACTGCTTCAACGTCTATTACTGCAACCACTATTACTGCTACTACTACTACTACTACTACTACTACTACTACTACTACTACTACTACTACTACTACTACTACTACTACTACTACTACTACTACTACTACTACTACATTGGCACCTTTCCGTCTTGACAGACGATAGTTTGGTACATTGTGCTTCAAAAAGGCTTAATAACTACGAACCATGGCGGTGGCGAGTGTGGCTGGTAAGGCCAATTCTTGCTGCAAATGTTTGCCCACATTAGATGCATGTGAAAACATGGTTATTTCCACCATTGTGCACCATCTTACGTCTCTCACGCTCTGTGTGTGCTTTATCTGCAATCATTTTCTCTTTTGTCTTTATTCCATTTCTGATGTTTGCCCTCCATGCAACACGTTCAGCGGCGACTTGCTCCCAATGTGCATTATCTATGCCTGTATCAATCATGTCCCGCTTACACACATCTTTGTATCGTAGTATAGGCCGACCCTGAGATCTCCTACCCGTCTGTAATTCACCAAAAAAGATGTCCTTTGGTATTCTACCATCATCCATCCTCCTAACATGTCCTATCCATCTAAGTCTACGAAGACTGAGCATGGAATACACCGTCACACAACCTGATCTTTCCAATACTTCAGTATTTGTGATTTTGTCTTGCCACTTAATACCAAGTATTCTTCGCAGACACCGCATATGAAAGCTGTTTAAACGTTTCTCTTGGCGTGAGTAAGTTGTCCAGGTTTCACTGCCATAAAGAAGAGTACTAAGGACACAGGCTTGGTAGACGAGGACTTTTGTTTTGGCAGTAAGCTTCCTGTTCTCCCAGACTCTTTTTGCTAACATATTACTGCTACTACTACTACTACTACTACTACTACTACTACTACTACTACTACTACTACTACTACTACTACTACTACTACTACTACTACTACTACTACTACTACTACTACTACTACTACTACTACTACTACTACTACTACTACTACTACTACTACTACTACTGCTTCAAAGTCTAGGACTTGAAGTCTGCGCAGGACAATTCTGGCAAATACTTTCCCAACAATTCACAGAAGTGAGATACCCCTATAGTTGCTACAGTCTCTACGATCGCCTTTGTTCTTGTACAGCGTTATGATGTTTGAATCTTTGAAATCCTGTGGGACTTGTCCTTCTCGCCAGCATAGCTCTATTAGCTGGTGGATCTGTAGAGCGAGTGTGTCTTGCCCACTCCTGATTACCTCTATTGGAATCCCATCCTTACCTGCAGCCTTGCCAGATGCAAGCTCATTTATAGCACACTTAACTTCTGCTATAGTGTGAAGTGTGTCCAGGTGGTCAAGAGTTGGCAGGGCCTCTATGGCGTTGAGGGCATCATCCGCTAGCTTGGTCTCACTTGAGAAAAGCTCTAAATAGTGCTCTGCCCATCTGTCCATCTGCTGTTTCTTATCAGTGATGATTTCTCCAGTCAAGGTTTTCAGTGGTGCACTTCTTTTGATCATTGGACCACAGGCTTTCTTTATGCCTTCATACATGCTTCTGATGTTTACCTTATCACTTGCGATTTGAATGGACTCACATAAATTGATCCAATAATCATTTGCACACTGCCTGGCAGCTTTTTGCTCATCCTTCCTAGCGTGCCTTAGCTCACTCAGAGTGTTACGCGTTGGTCTTTCCTTGTTTCTTAAGAGAGCTTTCTTCTTCTTATCAATCAAGGGCTGCAGAGTCGCGCTGTTTGCCGCAAACCAGTCCTGCCTCTTATGATCCACAGTGCCGTAAACCCCTACCGCTGTTTTATAAATAGTTTCCTTAAGTTTACTCCATTTATCATTTACTATACAATTTTCTTATGTATAATTAAAAGCGTCTTCAAGTTGCTGTTGAAATTCAAAGCACTTTCCAGGATCGTGAGTGTTAATAATATTAATCCTGGGGCTAGACTTGTGTTTAGCTGTGTAGATTCTCTTTGATCTCAGTCTAAACCTTGCAACAACCAAAGAATGATCTGTATCACAGTCAGCACTGTGGTAACTTCGAGTTAACGATGTATGGTTCAGATGTTGTCTCCGTGTGATAATGAAGTCCAGCTGATGCCAATGACCTGATCTTGGATGTTTCCATGTGACCTTATGCAGCTCTTTTGTTTTAAAAAAGGAGTTTGTAATACATAGGTCATTTCTAGTGCAATGCTCCAGCAGCCTTTGCCCATTATCATTCATGCGACCGATGTTGTATTTTCCAAGGCACACTGGCCATGAACTCGAGTCCTTGCCCACACGAGCATTGAAATCACCGAGCATATAAATGTAGTCGGATTTTGGAACTGCCTTGATCACAGAGTCTAGCTGCTCATAGAACGTATCCTTCACATCATCAGAGGAAGCGAGTGTCGGTGCATATGCAGTGAGAATGGTGGCAAATTCACAAGAGGTTGCCAAGCGCAGTGATAATAATCTTTCATTACCTCCAGCTGGGATATCAATCATTCCCAGTAGCGAATTCTTCACTGCAAAGCCCACACCATGTTGCCTTTTTTTCTGCCTGCCCTCTTCCCTTCCCCAAAAAGGTGTAATTGTTTTCCCTGAGTGACCCTTCCTCAGCGAGGCGAGTCTCCTGCAGGCCAGCAATAGCAATGTTAAGACGATTGAGTTCAGCATCAATCACAGCCGTTTTTCTCATTTCGTCAATATTTGTCAAGTCAGTGGAAAATCCTGGACACATGGTTCTCACGTTCCAGGTTGCAAGCCGTAGCTTGAGGTTTCTATTATTCTTTTTATTAGTACCTGGTGCATTGGTTTTACAGCCTGTGATTCAGATTTTGTCCTAGCCCCAAGCACCCATTGAAGCAGGCAGGCTGTGGCGGATCAGCACCCAATTGGCCTGGGGCTGCCCAGCTTGAGGCGGGCGGTAGCTGATCAATGACACCTGTAGATGTCTCCCACCGTCAGAGGCAACGCGTGGCGCCCCATGTCTACGCCAACTGACAAGGACTTATAACCCGTAACAGTTGCCTCTCGCTTTGATTCCGAGATCGGTTAAGACCAGGGATGGAGTTATTGCCTCTCCATAGCACAAAGCCTGGGCTAAAATAAAGAAACCATGTGTTGCCCATGCAGCATGGATCCCTCTCTCGGCCTGCCTAGTTCACTCCAGACGAAAGTTAAGACCTATACATCTGGAACAAGACAAGCTGCAGAAGCTGCCGGATCAGCAAAGCAATGCTCTAACTGTCCGCCTGTCGGAGCTTCGATCCTAGACCAGCTGCCAACCAAGGCTTAGGGCCTGGTCTGCCCTGCCATGACTTATTTGTCTTTGGGTTGCATTTCCTCGCACCAGGATAAGGCTTGTACCCTCCCAATTGCGCTCTTCCGCCCGAAGCCGTTGGCACAATGTGGGGTGTCGGGTTTGGTAAGCGCCGCCCAACGTTCGGCGCTAACAGAAAGCAGGTAGTACCGTCTACTGTCATACGGTAGCCCAGTCATATATCCTATAAAATATGACACAAATCACCCACGGCATTTATGCTGGGAAATTAGTCTGTCCGTTCGTCCGTCCGTCCGTCCGTCCGTCTGTCTGTCTGTCTGTCTGTCTGTCTGTCTGTCTGTCTGTCTGTCTGTCTGTCTGTCACCCTCCCTTCCCCTCTCTCTGTCTGTCTGTGTCTGTCTCTACGTTACACCTACTTTCATTTCATTCATTCAGTAGCATGTCCTTTGCAGAACCTCGCTCCCATAACAACCTTCCGGAAAACTTCTCGATCACAAGCAAGATGTCCCGCGTCTGATACACCCATCTGGAGATCATCCGCCACATCCTGCACCCATCTTCTCTTCGGCCTTCCTCTTCCTCTCTTCCCAGGCATATACCCTTCCATTATTGTTCTCTCCAAACTGTCGTGACGTTTCAAGTGACCAAAATACTTCAATTTTCTTTGTTTTATCGTCTTTAATAGCCATCATTCCTCAATATTCAACTCTTGAAGTATGGATGCATTTGTTCTTTTCTTTACCCAAGATATTCTTAGAACTCGTCTATAACATTTATATTCAAAGGCATGTATGCGCTGTTCAGCTTGTTTAGTAAGTGTCCATGTCTCACAGGCATATGTTGCAATGGGAAAGATGCATGCTCTTAAAAATCTAATTTTTGTAGTTCTGTCTGTCCCACACCATAATTTATTCATCTGTTTTAGTCCTTGAAGAGCAATGGATAGTCGCCGTTTAATTTCTTTCATTGTGTCACCATTATTGGTAATCAATGACCCAAGATATTCAAAATTTTCCACCACCTCCAATTTTCCCCCATTAATGTATATTTCTTTCTCCATAGTAGTTTTATCTGTATTATCTTAGTTTTTGCTATGTTAAGATATAAGTTGTGATTTTCACTATTCAATTGTGTTGAAGCTATTAGGTTTTCTATGCCATTCTGTGTTGTGGATAGTAATACTGTATCATCAGCATATCGAATCTCTGGTATGTCATGACCGCCGATATTTAGGGCATCATATGGCTCCCTGTTTATATCATCTCTTACATTTCTCATTATATTTTCGGCATACAGGTTAAACAAATAGGGTGACAGCACGCAGCCCTGACGGACTCCTTGCTTGATGTCAAACCAATCTGATGTCTCGCCATCTATTCTAACTGCTGCTTGTTGGTCTAGATATAGCATTTTTATGAGATGTACTACATGTGAAGGAAAGCCCATATTCCTCATGATTTCCCAAAGTTTCTGATGCTGTACACAGTCAAATGCCTTTGAATAATCCACAAAACATGAGAATAGGTTTACATTAAATTCTCTGCACTTCTCTATTATTAAACGCATGTTGAATATGTGATCTCTTGTTCCTCTTCCTTGTCTAAATCCAGCTTGAACTACGTTAATCTCTTCTTCCATTTTCTTACTAAGTCTTCGCATTATGACTTTTAGTAGAATTTTACTTGCATGACTTATCAGGGCAACAGTTCTATAGTTGGTGGATAATTTCAGGTTGCCCTTTTTTGGTATTGGAATGAAGATAGTTCTCTTCCAATCTTTTGGCCATATACCATATTTCCAAATCTGTGTACATAATGCATGAAATATGTGTATGCTTTCTTCTCCTCCTGCTTTAATTAGTTCAGCTGGTATCTCATCACATCCAGGTGATTTACCATTCTTCAGGTTCCTTATAGCCCAAGCAATTTCATCTAATGAGGGTTCAGGTTCTGTCTCTGCTGTCATTGGCTCATGTATCTCATTCATATCCTCACTGTCACTCATATCATACATTCCACTGCAGTACTCCTGCCATCTTTCTAGAATTTGTCTAGATTCTGTTAAGGTATTTCCCATCTTGTCACAGATAACATTCAATTGAGGTTGAACATTTCTTGTCAATAACTTCATTTCCTTGAACATTTCATAATCTCTTCCAGCCTTATGATATTGCTCTATTCTGGTACAGCAATCTTGTATATATTGATTTTTGTCCTTTCTTGTGTTCTTTCTTATTTCTCGAGTTAAAGATTTATACTTCATCCTGCTATCGGATTCATCTCCTTTCTGTTTCAGCTCCCTTCGTTATTTTATTACTTTAGGTAATTATAATTGCCATGTCAAAATTTATCCTTAGTGAGTCATGCATGATTGACTATCGCACATTTTCCATGCATTTTATTGCATATTGACTCTGTTGTTGTCGTTGCTGTCTCAGATTAGCTTCATAAGTGATGTATACATGAAATACGGTATGAAAGCAGAGAGTTAAGAAGGGCAGAATGTCAGGCGGGCCTGCGTGCCCAATTCTTAACCCTTTGAAAATAACGTTTATTCATTCTCTCTCTCTCTCTCTCTCTCGCTCTCTCTCTCTCTCTCACTCACTCACTCACTCCCTCGCTCTCTTTTTCTCACTCTCTCTCTCTCTCTCTGTTACTCACTCTCTCTCTCTTTTTCACTCACTCACTCTCTATCAACTCACTCTCTCTCTCTCTCTCTCTCTCTCTCTCTCTCTCTCTCTCTCTCTCTCTCTCTCATACACACACATTAAACTTCCACTGTGGCTGGGAGAGAACAGTGATGGAAGGCATAGGTCCTGGAAGAAGTGGCAGGGTCGAACAGCACGAAGGAGGACACGGAGCAATGAACACTCCCTGACCATGGACATGCATGCGGCAGGTGAACTAGTAAAGGATCGAGGGTAATTTTGGCAGGTCGGGATGAGAGCTACGTTCTCTCCCTCCTTCCATTTTACTCCTTCGCTCTCTCCTTTTCAATCCCTCCCTCTCTCTCCCTACCTCCCGCCTTTCATTTCTCCCCTCCCTTTCTCTCCCTACCTCCCTCCCTCCCTCCCTATTTCTCTCTCTCCCTTCTCTATCTTTCTCTCTCTTCCTCCCCTCTCTCTCCGCCTCTCTCTCTCGTTCTCTCTCTCTCTCTCTTAGCTAAATGATGTACGAAAGAAAAGTGATAGGAAGGGCCGAATGTTGACGGGCTTGTGTGCCCAATTTGAGACATTTTGAAAATAAAGTTCGTTCGTACGTTCTCTCTCCCTCTCTATCTTTCTCTCTTCCTCTCTCTCTCTCCCTCTCTCCATCCTTCCCTTCCCTCCCTACTCTCACTCTTCCACCCTCACCCGCGCTCTTCTCTCTTTGTGCGTGTGTAAAACCAGAATTATACCCTTCGAATACCATTTGTGCGGACAGTATAACACGTTGAATGTGTTGTGTACGTATTTGGTGTTTAACAAACAGATAAGATATAAATCTCTTTCTCTCTCTCTCTCTCCATCCATCTCTCTCTCTCTCCATCCATCCCTCCCTCCCTCCTGTCTCTCTCCATCTCTCTCCTCTTCCCTCACACTCTCCTTCTAGTTCTTCCTTCTCTCTCTCTCTCTCTCTCTCTCTCTCTCTCTCTCTCTCTCTCTCTCTCTCTGAGCATGTGTAAAACCAGGACTATAGCCTTCCAATACCATTTCTGAGGAAAATACAACACGTTGGATGTTGTTGTGCATATAAATGGCGTTTAAGAAAAAGATAATATATAACTCAGTCGTCATCATTATGTGCCATATTGGCAAGCTGGAGTAATCGATGCTGGCCTCCTCACGTGATCACCAGTCTGGACACTGTTTTAGTGTAGCTATCCGAAGCTAGGGGACAGCGTGGCGGAGAGGTTATCGCGCTTAAGCTTAGTGTGCGGGGTAGTGGGTTCTCCCACATACCAGTCAGCTGAATTTTAACAATGACTTGTCGTTTAGAAAGCAATGGCAAACTAATAAACATAAAATTGTCTAAAAAATCAAACCAGGGTTAAACGCAATGTCCTTCAAAGAACATGCAAAGTAATCTCTCTCTCTCTCTCTCTCTCTCTCTCTCTCTCTCTCTCTCTCTCTCTCTCTCTCTTTCTTTCTCTCTCTGTATGTCTCTTTTTCTCTCTGTCTCAATCTATATGTCACTCTGTATCTGTTTCTCTATCTCTCTGCCTTTGTCTTTCTGTGCCTCTGTCTCTCTCCGCCGGTCTTTCTGTGCATCTCTCTGCCTCTGTCTCTATGTGTCTTTCTCTGTCTCTGCCTCTCTCCGTCTCTGTCATTCTGTTCTCTCTTTTATTCTGCCTTTTGTTCACACAACACAAGAACAAGCGTGTTTTATAACTACAAATTCAGCGCAGGTTAAATGCCATCATCTTCCTATGATTAATATTCATCGCAGAAGCCGATACCTGAAAATCATAAATAACACGTATCAAATCATTATAAAACAAAATAGGCTTCACAAAAGTTCACACAACCAACAGCACCCATGGAGACACACAGGCATCCCCAACTAACACCGGCAGAACACTGACCCATCATGACACGTTTCCAGAACCTGGCTTCTCTGATCGCGGCCGATCAAACGAAGCACCATCGACCGACCCAGTCCTTGGGGACTCGCTCGCAAAACTGGTCAGGACGGTATTGGATTTTCAGAAATTTCTTCAAGCAGGTATCGAATACCCTAATTGTCATTTAGCCATTTTGTTGTGATGTTATGGAAACATTGTTTTCTGAAACTTGGCTTGGGCGGTATCGAGCCTCGGTAATAATAGATATTTGCATTGTCACTCGTATGAAAATGCTATTAAATGTTGTCATAATGGCCTTGCGCTTTTTTCTTTCTATATGCTGTGCTAGGCCATATTACTCATTCTACGCTTTACTCATGAAACATTGAATAAATAATTATACCAATCAGATGAAATATAGTGGGTGCCTGTTTCACTGACAAATTGCGGTTAATGAAGTGCCAGACAGACTAGCAAACTCGAGAGTAAACTACTTCAAAATTTGTAAACACAGACATCATACACAACATATTGCACCATTTCTTGCCCGACATATTTCGCTGCATCTCGTCAGGTGCATACTGCAGAGTTATATATCATATGCAGTTCATTCATTCAGTAGCCATGTCGTTTGCAGAACCTCGCTCCCATAACAACCTTCCGGAAAATTTATTATAAGCAAGATGTGTCACGTCCTATACACCCATCTGGAGATCATCCGCCACATCCTGCACTCATCTTTGGCCTTCCTCTTCCTCTCTTCCCGAGTATATATATACCCCCCCCCCCCAACCTGTGATTGTTCTCTCCAAACTTTCATGACGTTTCAAGTGACCAAAATATTTCAATTTTCTTTGTTTTATCGACTTTAGTAGCCAGCCTTCTTCAATATTCAGCTCTTGTTGTATGGATGCATTTGTTCTTTTCTGTATCCAATATATTCTTAGAACCCGTCTTTAATATTTATATTCAAAGGCATTTATGCGCTGTCTCTGCCTGCCTGCCTGCCTGCCTGCCTGCTGCCTGCCTGCCTGTCTGTCTGTCTGTCTGTCTGTCTGTCTGTCTGTCTGTCTGTCTGTCTGTCTGTCTGTCTGTCTGTCTGTCTTTACTACCTCTTGTGTTTATATTAATGTTTTTTCTTTATCAATCTCTTGTACTTATTGAAATGTGTTTCCCATATCTATCTCTCGTACTTATTGTCATGTGTTTCCCATATCTATCTATTGTACTTATTGTCATGTGTTTCCCATATCTATCACTTGTACTTATTGTTTTCCATATTTATCTCTGGTACTTATTGTCATGTCTGTAGTATACGTCATCAGCCATCACCACTTTTCCTGGAAATGGAGAAAAATGGACAGGGAGTAAAGTTGCAATGATCATAACGATTGGATGGCGAATCCCGGCCTGGCTAACTTGAAACCTGCCTGAAAGTAGTTGTCGCTTGTGAGAAAATTGTCTGAGAAACAAGTCCCTTTTCCTAGCCTGGGGAAGGTCTATCCTAGTGACCGATCTCGCCCTCTGCACCACCGATAAGCTTATGAATTCATTGTAAATACTATGATGTGCCTCTAGATGCTTATAGGAGACATGTATTATTAATTTTAAATGTGGATTGTGAATTTAAGAGACCAGTGCCTTATTGAGAGGATGCCTATTCCGTTGGAAAGTTTTGTCATGTTTAGCGTTTCGCCTGCTATGAGTAGTTTTGCTGTATGCATGTGAACTTTATCTCACTAACAAGGCATATTTGCAATTTCCTAAGACTGTGGGACCGTTCCCTATGGACGCACAGTGCGCCGCCCACACACGTGCTACCACTGCTAGTTGTTACTAGTGAGTGGGTCTCAGTCTATGTGGAAAGTTCTTGAGCGTCTGTGTTTACAACTCCTGTGTTTAGATTGTGTGATTAGCATAGGGAGGGAGGAGCATGTTGTCCCCATGAGATTTATTGTTCAGTAAGGGAGACAGTTAGAAGCACCATATGCCCATCTGTCTGCAGGTAGTACCCTAACCGCCAGCATGGCACAATTACTGGTGACAGCTTGGAGGTAAATTTTATGTTCAGTAACTTACTAAAAGCGTTCTTATAAATGCCATAATGTAATCAGTTCCTGAAGTAGGCACTTCTTATTCTTGATGCATTGGATGAGTTTTACAAACAGCGTTCTCAAAACTCCCCGACTCCTAAGAGTCAGGTGAGGGAAGAACAATGCATTTTTTGTGCGATCTTTGCTCATGCCCTGATACATATCTATTAGATAGCTCTCATGTTAATTCATGTAATGATCAAAATTGTTCTCATTTGTCTGTGCCTGACATTTTAAATGTGGGTTCAGCATTGTGTATTTAACTTCTGGAGAAAAGTTGAATTTTGCCCAGTAGAACTAGGCAGGTGAATTGATAATGATGGTGACGGGGATGGTTCTGTGAACCAAGTCTAACCTGAGGGGAATAAAGACTGGGCTTTGCATTAGAGACGTGGGATGATCACATATATATCATGATGACTTTGTCTCAATATGCTTATGTCACCACACCTTTGTCTTATTGTGATGCCTATATGTCACACCAAGAGGCCTGCGTCTTGATTGGATGATATCGTCTCAACTGAGGCACCTGTCTCAACATGAGGACCGTATCATAACTAGATACCACTATCACAACCTGTCTTTGTCCCAATGAAACTCTACCACAACAGGACAACTTGGTCTCATCTCTATGACCTTACCTTGTTCTGCTGTCCTGACTGGTAGGAGTTTATATCATTGTAACATCATAACATCAAGGTAAAGTGGGTGTTGATGTTTTGTTTTATAATGACATTTGATTTTATACAAATGAGTATAGAAGGGATTTTACATTTTTATGTCAGCAGGGGGCTGGATGGTGGGGTTGCCTGAAGCTCATGGTGCCTAGGTACATCGACTAGTCAACAGTGTGCTAATGAATAGTTGGGAGCCTGAAACCTGACTGGTAGAAGGGTCTCCATTTCTCTCAGGATACAAGAGGAGTGATGATTCTAAATAAATGACCCCCACCTCATGGTCACTCAGCATATGCGTGACAGCCCAACATCTTATCATCTGTTGTACAGTGTACGTTTGGATTACCATCATGTGGAATCAGACCAACGGGTGAAGTAAGAGGTTGTGATACTCAGATATTACCCTGAACACCAGGGACAATCAACAGCATGGTATATAAGTTAGGAAACTCACCATGTATAGTCTTCAGGAGCAGTGATCTGTTATTAAAATTGATTGCCCTACCTCAACACCCTTAGGTTTGGTATACCAGGATAGGTATCCCCTAAGTGCTCAACTGCCAGTTTTCTATCAGCCAAATCCCACCCAGAGGATGAACAGTGGTTGGTTAAAACCCCAGGGGGTTGATTACAATACCTTGTTCATTGATTATTAAATAGATAGAGAGGAGAATTATTTTCAGTGTTTTCTGAAGGATTAGTCTGCCTTACTGAAGGATTTATGTCCACCAGGGTACTAAGCGAGTGGTGCCAGCCCTGTTCGTAAGTTACAGCTAATGATTTATAGAAGGCTGCACTGATATCACCGAGGGTGGGATGGCCTTGTCGACATGAAACTGGTTGTGCTGAAATGCCTTCTTGACAATGGTTGAGTTTTCTGATATTATTAACCAGAGCTGATGGACGGACGTCATCTTTTTCATTGTATTCGATGACGTAGGGAATTACCTTCTGCCCAGTCTGATGAGGACCTCCTATATTGTTTGACTGACCCCCAGCCTCAGTTTCACTGGGCCATACAGCCTACTTAGATCTCACTATGAAAGCAAATAACAGGGTTGAGCCAAAATTGTTGGCAGTGCTGTTGACTTTCCCTAAACCAAATCATTGATGGAATGGGATATGTTACAGAAGAGGTTTTCCCAGCGCAAGATGAGAGAACATATCATTTTGATAAGACTCATTTGATGAATTTATGGATGAGAGACTGTTATAATCAATATGCGGATAGATTCGAAGAATTATTTATTTAATAATTTATGCATTTGTTGGCTGGTAATTTTGGGGAAAACATCAGATGGTATACATTGATTTTGTCATTCATGTGTTTGTAATTGATGGAGGGGATTTAAGATCCACAGGCCAGACTGAGAATTTCCCCCAATCCCACCAAGTGTTCTCATTAAATGGTTGAGTTAAAACCTGGAGTTGGTGTTTATAACTTGTGGAAGTTTTGTTCAAAAGTGGTGCACACATTTGTTATGTAATACTATGTTACATTAAGATCTGATCATGGTGAGGAGGCATCCATACACACAGACACATTATAATTCTATATGGAGTGAGTTTTCTTCCTCTGGGTGTCTATGGTCGATGTTCCTGATCATTTCACCTTCCAAAGGAGGCCCTTTCTTTACAAAAATCGTATAGGACTTGAACACATTAGGCTCTGTTCTTTCACGTTGGGGGTTCGGAGTCATGTGTTTCTCATATAAATCTCTTCATGTACTATTTTCATGGGTTTCCCGTATCTATCTCTTGTAGTTATTGTCATATCTATTATGTCGTATCAGTCATATCTTTCCCTTATCTATCTCTTATACTTATTGTCAAATCTTTCCCATATCTATCTCGTGTACTTATCGTCATGTATTCCCTTGTCTATCTGTCGTCCTCCTCTTCGCGATATTTTTGTCTGTGTACATTTCTTGATGGGAGTCGCAACAGTATAGTGGTCAGACTCTTGTTGGCTGACCATGAACATGGGTTCGAATCCTCATTGAGACCGGATTTTTTAAATTGCCCTGGGCCCACATCACCCTTGTAGTGCTGGTGGACTATAACATAATAGGTCTAAGACAATCCGTCAATTGCTTTACGCATTGTGAAAGTGCCCTGTAATATTTTACATTTCTTTCGTCACTTTTCGAGAGGGCTTCAAATCAGAACCTGACAAGTGTGACATAAATTACATAACCATGCCATTGTCTTGTAACCTGTCAATATTGTTGTTAAGGTTGTCAAGAGTGTTACGCACGTGGCATCACTGTGCAGACAAAGACGGTGACGTCATAAGGACAGTTTAACAACGAAGGACATCATAACAACGGAGCACAGCGTTCTGTTATCCCATGTTTGATCAATGAAGAGGTTAAACCTATAGAAATTATTCGGCGAATGAAGGTCATGTATGGTGATGAATGCTGTTAAGTGTATGATTGGAGTAGGAAGTTCAAAACGGCGTGACTTCTGTTACACTGAGTACTGTTCCCAGAGAATTTTCTTTTTCTACAAAAATCCAAGCACTTTATCGGCGTTGGCGATCTTGCATTGAACGCATTAGTGACTACATCGAAAATGATACATTTGTTCTTTACTTGCTCAGAATTTATTCACTAAAAACACTTTAAACCCCCCCCCCCCCCCCACACACACACACATTTAAGGTTTTTATTTGAAGCCACCTCGTAATTCCACAAGAACGATGTAGGAGTCCAGATATTTTTTAATGCTTGCATATCCTTTACAGGACATTGCTGTCAACATCAGCATCTTTCAGCTGATTGTTGATTTCTTGGCAAGATTACGCTCAGTAGTTTGCCATTGCTTTCTGAGCACGTTACTTACGAGAGTATACGAGATTACGGAGAAAAGTCGCTAACCTCTAGGCCAGGAAGCTGGCAGGAGTCCAGATTGGTCTATACAAATATGTGTCTAGCACTATATAACAACACGTCTTAAGCGTGTACACAGGTCCTTTACTTTGAGCATTTATATGTGAACTCCACAAGGACTTTGTGTGGTCAACACAGGACCCCATAATCTATTTATCTTTAATCACACATGGCTATCTTACGTGTTTCCAAACCCCTTGATAAAATTTAAAAGACAACATTTCCTGTTTTTAATTTGATCGCAGAACAACACTGTTGACAAACAAGTCCCACTACAGCCTCGCTTGCAAGTGTTTGCTCAAACGCGTCGTGCCACACGTTGAGTGGGCCGGGCAGTAGCTTTGTTTTTCAGGCTCTCTTTACTTAAGATCGAAGATGAGCAGTTATCCGGTGTGTGTCAACAAAGCCGCCAATTTAGAAATAATGCACTGCTAGGGGGTTGAAATGTAGGCGGTGTTTACTGAGGAAGTATCCGTTACTTGTCAGGCATGACGCCTGGGATAGGAAGCCTGTAGCGTCACAAGGGAGAGGGCGTGCAGGGTGTTCATTGCACCGGATGATATCATAAATGAGGGATGATACCTCAATGAGATTTATGAATAAATTAGTAGAAAAAAGAGGAGTTTCACGGTCATGATAACAAGCTGAATCAACACCTCCGAGATGAGACGCCTGAGAAGAATTGCCAATTTAATAAGTCGAGATCGAGAAAAATATAATTATATCAGATAGACAGTTGAATCAAGCCGGGCTCCCTGGCCCTAGAGGTTAACGTCTTTCTCGGTAATTCCGTATATTCTCGTGAGTAACGTAACCTGCGCGAGAATCGGTAGCAGTTCTCGCCGCGTTGGTAACGTAAGTGGTATATGAGCCAGCTGGTCACCCAGAAAGCAATGGCAAACTACTGAGCGTAATCTTGCTTAGTACATCAACAGTAGCTGAACAATTTTGATGTTGACTGCAACGTCCCGTAAGGGATATTAAATTTGAAAAAAATGTTGGATCAACACCTTTTGCCACATACATTGAAAGGCAAACGATCAAATGGTTTGGCTATCTCGTTAAAAGGCAACACCATATTTGCCAGCACTGGCTCTACACCAAAGAATATCTGATACGAGAGCAAGAGGGCGCACAAGCAAAAAATGAATTGACGACACCAAAGACATTGTACATAACAGGAAACGACACTATCCAGTGCCACTTATCGGGCGCTGGAACGTCAACTATTCTTCCCTACGACACTTGGTAGCATAACTCGAAAGATGGTGATGGTGATGATGAAAACAAGCTAAATTTGTGCCACTGTTGCTAGCACCTTAAAGCAGTAGTAGGACTATCAAGCTTAGTGTACCACTCAGCTGGCTCTTGCATCGTCATGTAGCAACATCTTGGCTGGACGTGGTTCTCATCATGGAAAGTAACTCTACATCCTCTGCCAGTTCTCTTTCCTCATGTATGTTCATACCCTCACCATCCACAACTGTTCTTTCCAAACTATTGTAACCTGAAATATGGCCAACGTATTTTAGTTTCTGAGATATAATGTTTGTGAGCCAGTTTTCTCTGATGTTCAGATCTGGTCAAATAACACTATTTGTTTTTTCCTAGTCCGCGATATTCTAACAATTATTCTGTAACTGCCGGCTCCGTGGCGAATGATTTACTGATACAGTTTGTAATCCCGCATACCGCGTTCGAAACACAGCAGAGGGTGATTTGGCAGCAGACCGTCATGCGTTGTTTTTTTTTTACGAAATGGTATGGGTGCCCGCGGTTCAAAAAGCAATGGCAAACTACTGAACGTAAACTTGCCAAAAGCATTAAAACTGCTGGAGTTGACAGCGACGTCCTATAAATGATATGCAACTAACTTTAAAAAAAATATTCTGTAACTAAGTTTAAAAGCCCCGATTTTCTTGGTTAGTGACCATTAAATGGTTCATGACTCAAACTCGTACCAGTCAAGGACAATCCACATTCCTTGGGCACATCATGAGAAGAGAAAAGCTGGAGTTTGTCGCGAAACACTATAATACATATCATACACTGATTGTGTTATATGTTCATTTGATGGTAGACTGAAGTTCTGAAGAAGGAAGGAGAAAGAAGGAAGGAGGAAGAAGGGAGGAGGACGAAGGGAGGAGGAAGAAGGGAGGAGGAAGAAGGAAGGAGGAAGAATGTATGAGGAGGAGGTAGGAGGAAGGAGGAAGAAGAATGAAGAAAGAAGAAAGAAGAAAAAAGGAAGAAGGGAGAAGAAAGAAGAAAGACGGAAGAAGAAGAAGAAGAAGAAGAAGAAGAAGAAGAAGAAGAAGAAGAAGAAGAAGAAGAAGAAAAAGAAGAAGAAGAAGAAGAAGAAGAAGAAGAAGAAGAAGAAGAAGAAGAAGAAGAAGAAGAAGAAGAAGAAGAAGAAGGACGAAGAAGAAAAAGATTTTAATAACAGTTTAAATGGCAAGATAATCTACTTCATTGCACCATGTTTTATCTCATATGGCTCACTCTATTTTCTCAGTACACGTTGCACAAAGCACACACTCCAGCGACGACCCCCCAAGAGTCGCCGAGGAAGTTGAAATCGTGAACCGACCGACGTAACCTGGAATCGAACCCACAACCTTCTAAGAACGGGGCAGGTGGTAACCACTACATCACGTAGACTCCCAGGAAAGTGTTGTTTGTACCTTGTTGACACTGCAGGTCCACGACCTGGTGATCAGTTCCGTGATTATCTCCCATCCGTCAATGACCGTGATTATCTCCCATCTGTCAATGACCGGCATTGATGAAGAAGGCAATTAATATTAAGTACACAAAACATAAATAACTAGAACAGGCAGGGCCTATGTACACACACACCGATTCCTCCCCCCTCCCCCCTCCCCTGTGTGTTGCTTCTCTATCTACGCGCAAGGATTATGTTTGCACGAGCTCGTACAGTGGGTCTCAGTCTATGGGTCGCCATCTCAAACAGGGTCGCCCACTGTTTTCTAAGTGTCGCAGCTATTATTTTAACCTGTAATTACGAGGGGGATTCAAATGAAAACCTTACATGTGCGCGCATGTGTGTGTGTGTGTGTGTGTAAACATATTCTGACAAAGTAACTAACAAATGTATCATTTTCCGATGTAGTCATCACTGCGTTCAATGCAGCTACCCCAGCGCTGACAAAGTGCTTGGATTCCTAAAGAAAGAAAACAACACATCTTGGTCGCGTGTGTAACCACTCCTGCACCACCTGCTGTAGCTCTTCACCGGACCGACAAGTTGTGAAACTTCCTACTCACTCATACACTTACTGGACTGACGGACATGCATCACCATACTGGATCTTGATTCGTCGATGAATTTCTATAGGTTTCACCCCTTCATTAATAATTTAAAAAGGAAACGGATAACAGAACACTGCCCTCTTTAAATAAAGAAATACCATAATGTAATATACGGGTAAATTGAAATATTTTTTTTAACAAGTGAATCGGTACAACTGTCTCGGTACAGTCATAACATCTGACGGGAGGTGCCTTGGAGAGATTAAAACCAGAATAGCTAGGGAGAAAATAGCCTTCTGCAAGATGGAAAACCTACTGACCAATACAAAAGTTTCAAATGCAATCAGGTAACGAGTATTGAAGTGTTATATACAACCTGTACTTTTGAATGGACATGACACGTGGACAATGAGCAGACAAGCTGCAAATCAGTGGAAATGTGGTTTCTGGGGAAAACGCAAAGAATATCAAGGACAGACAGAAAAACCAATGACCAAGTTATAGAAGAAATAAACTAAAACCGTAAATTGATTAGAAATGCAGAAAGTTAAAGATGTTTTGGGCACGTTGTGAGAAGAAACAAGCTGGAAAATTTAGTAACAACTGCCTCGATTAACGGGGAAAGAACATTGGAAAGACAGAGAAGTAAATAACTGGATGGCTTGCAGTCCGGACAAGTCCATAGGTGCTGAGATCTTCCTCCCTGTCAGCAACTCACTTGCGACAGGCATACAAGGATTCCCTTCTTTTGCACTACACGAAAGTGACAACTCGTATTGTTTGCAAAAGGATACATGTTTATTCGGAGTTGATCAACAATAGCTCCATGAGCGGAATACCACAACGGTATTGAACATAGAATGTGATGACGATAAGATGGAATGAGGAGATGATATAAACATTATAACTACTGAAGCTAAGCTAGACTATTATAACTATTATACTGTCCTTAATAACCACAAAGTATCCCTAGCGGATACACGTCTGATTCCTACGCCGTCTGGTGTCTGTCTCAGCTCGCTGAGCGTGGCGTGTTCAACCACAAGCAATTAGCTCAGCGTGCGTTCGTTGGTTTACGTGCTGGGCACTGGGCTGTGTTGACCAGAGTTACTTGATCCTTCCTCGTGCACCCGGTTTCCCAGACTCTTGGGTAACCCCGCTCATCTGCACTGGTTGCCCTCCTTGTTGACACAAGGGTGTCCCGTTATCGCTATTTATAGCGTTAGTGTCTCTCCTGTCTGGTCTCCTATCCTGTTACGTCACTTGCCCTCTTCCTAAGCTCTATTTTAGCTCTCCTTAGCTTAGAGCTATCTCCTAAGTCTTTGAAGGCTCTCCATCCTCCCCTGTTGTGTTACAAACTTTCAAGTTGTGGGGGTAACACAAGTAATCTTACAAAAATTGGCTGTCTAATTTTGTCAAAGACTTTTTGAGTTCTCTACTTCTTTTATGGGGATAGGACAAGATCTCTCCTTTCCTTTGTCACACTGTTGTATCACTTCACTTGGCTAATTGAGTAGCTCATGACACTAGTACAGTTGGCTATAAACTGTCATTATATTTATGAGAATTGTGAGGTCCGGATCCAATGCCACACGGCCTGTCCTCAGATTGTCCAAAATTAACAATCCCTAACAACTTGCCTCTATTATGAGTGCAAAACATGGACAATAAATGTTTATGCTCCCATATAATAAGCCCCAACTCGTATGCAGGTGTAATGTGCCACTCTTCACCTTCTAGCTTCCGCTTGTGAAGAAATATTTAAGTGTTACACTAAGGCTTTAGAGATATTATTGTTTCCCCTGTTGGAGTAGTTATGGTTCTTTGAAAGTAATGATGTATGCAAGTTTATGTGTTTGTTTTTCTGGTTGGTTGTGTGTTCTCTACTAAATTAAAGTGTATTTAACTTACTGACATGTGTATGCGTCTCTAATTTACGTGTATGTATTATTTCGAGCGCCGTAAAGTGGTTTACTGTAGTCACAAATGAGTGTGTTATGCTAATTTATGTCTACAGTGCCGTTTTAAGATGCTCAAAATTTGTTCCCTATGTTTTCCACTAAAGTATGGCGACTACACACTTATAAAAAATGACTACACATTGATTACACAGTTTGACACGGACAAGTCACAACAAGTCGTTTTGTGCGGTGGAAAAATACCGCAATATCTCTCTCACTCTCTTAATTTCATCCATTCTGTCTCTATCATTCACGCATCTTCCGTTCTTCTCTCCCTATCATTTACACATCTTTCATTCACCTTTCATTCAAAAGTGGTTTAAAATATTGGGCCGTCATTAGAATATGGTTCACGAAATAATGCATGGATGAACCAACATTATGTACATTAAATGGTTGGCTGAATTTACATGGGTATTTGTGGCATAACGCTAACCACCATTATTCATTTACCAAAACATGCCGCAAGAAGAGGAAACAACATTAAAAGAAATTGACTTCACAACCGCAAACGGAGACTAGGACTTAAAACTTAACATCGAAACTGGAACTGCATAAGTGACAGATGACGTGGATTCTTAGAAAGATTTCATCAGACAAAGCTCGGAAACCCATTGGATAGGAGGAGACATGTGACCCGCTTTCGCGCCAACGCCGGATTTGCATATGTTAATATTTCATCAGAATCTGGTAAGCCCGCACTTTTTCCTGCAACCAGCCTGATGAATAGATGTGAGAAGCTGGTGTGACCAAATTTTCAAACATGGAATTGCGGGGTGTCTAGATCTGAGGTAAGCTTGTGATTCCCGAGATTAGACTAAGAACCCGATGTATCAAGTATCAAGTAATGGTAACCCGTGTTTGTAATGTCAATTGAAATGTATTATTATTAATTAAAACCTCTGAAATGTAAAAATGCTCGACTGTAGATTCTAACGACGCAGAGCCGTTCCCGGGCAAAATGACACTCCAATACTCTCTTCGATGAAACTGCAATCTCTGATATTCTTAGAGATAATTATTAACTTTAAGAAGTGCATTATACTATTCCATTATATTCTGAACAACTGTACGAAGTGATGATTCTAAAGCAATCTTGTGCATTTCACCAGAAACACTGATAAAAGATGTTATCACTACCTACAGCTGAAATGACAGTTCGTGTACTAGAACAAGTGCCTTGTTCTAAAACAGACTTATCTATGCCTATTTACAATCTAGAAAGCTGAAAGAGAAATCAATCTTTCCTTTCTCCTTCATCCATTGAATCAATAGGGTTTGACGGAATAAATATTTATATTTATGTCAAATTTTAATTAGATAAGAGCACTTATGAACTGCATTACATGAGAAAGTTGTGCTTCGCGGAACACCATCACGCGCAGTGAACTTAACTCATTACTCAACATAACTTAAAACACAACACCACTCAACACCACTCATCACCACACAACCCAACACTCAACATCAAAACAACAACAGATAATGGGAGAGAGTTATTAGACACAGAAGAAGAAGTTGGTTAATTGGGAAAACACAGATAATTATTTATACACATTATAAACACTATTGAGTGGAAGAAATGTTATAAATGTATGTCATTTATTTACATGCATCTTGACACATTCTCACTCTTGTCACTGTCTTACTGTACACGTTCACTGACCCCAGGTCAAATGAGAACTTACATACAGCAGGAACCAGTTGATACAAGGCGTACACAGTGTGATAAACTCTGACCACCCCAAATTAACCCAACACTAGCTTAGAGAAAAAAGGAGGGGAGGGGGACTAGTTCCTACTTCAGGAATTTAGATTCTTCCGACCTACTTCTTATTATTATTGTATTGGGAAGATTGTATATATTTATGTGAATATTCATCAGTGATCTTGGTGGCTACATACCAACAACCACCCAACACATCAGCAAACTAACCACCTAAATCAGACCTGAGAGAGGGAAGCCGAGAGAAAGAGATGAACCACAAGTGTGATGGAAGATGACTTGGCCATGAGCAGAGTATGGGGAGGCCTTCAGTGGAGCTATACGGGCAGACCTGAAGTGGATCCATCAGTCAATGGACCCTGGCTTACCTAATGTTCCAGTCACCAGGTTACATTTTCCTTGGTACACACCACACCCAATTTCAGGAAACTGATATTTAATTGTTGAATTACCATCACACTTAACATGTGCAACATCAAAATGTTTAATATGTTTTCACACTTGTTGACCTCTCAGGTATTGATGCTTGTTTATTGATGGTCTGTGTAACTGGTCCAATATGCAACTTTTCTAATATTTTGTGTAAATCACAATGGAGATGTATGTACTGGCCAGAAGGCTCAGGCCCAGTCAATAAATGATTAACATGAATTGACCTTCTGTTAATTTATCAGTTCAAACCTATATGTGAGTCAACAACTTCTGTGTACATCATGTTGTCAGAATCTAATGTGATTGATTATGTGTTTGATTGTTTAAAAATAATCCACTCATAATGACTTACTAAAATGGGGGAGAGAAGACTCTAGATCTATCAACTGCTCAATATCCATGTTTTCTTCATCTAAATCAGACTGAGAAAATTCTCCAGACTTTCCTCAGATTTGATAACCAATAAAAGGGGGCTCCAGAGCTACAAAATCCTTGGAGAAGGGGCAGATTCCCAGTTCGTAATTACCATTCTCACCAGGGCCATAATCTATATCTCCTAGACATACTTAATAGAACGAGGCCTGCAGATAACTCAAGGTTCATATTCTGGGGTTATTGAAGATAGAAGAGGATGGGGCTCTACTTCTTTTGTTAGAGATGGGGCATGCACTACAGTGATCTCCCACTCCCTTCAAAAATATATGACAGTATTCAAGCCACAAGACTGTGCTGTTTTTATGCACTTGTCAATATATACACAAATATACATGATTGAAAAAGATTGTTCGCTACCAATCCTATAGTAATGACTGATCTATTATAAGTTGGTGCACTGTTCTAAAATTTTCTAAGGGAAATAATCTAACTTATTAATTCAATTTAAGAAAAATGGGTTAATTACCTTAAAGTGTTTTAATGCCTAAAATGATATAAATTATTAAATGATGGTGTTAATTTGTAAGTGATGTTTTCATTAACTTATCTAACTACCTAAGTTTAAATGGTGATAAATTAAAGTAATATGATGTAGATGTTAACTTAAATAAGTTCTTAACTAACTATAGGTACATTATAACTCTGAAATGTGCTAAATAACGTTATATGGTAAATCTACATAAATAATTCTAATATTTCCACAAAATATGAAGTTATACGCGACTATTTATAAAAACATGTTATGTACATATCGCAAATAATTGTTAACTAACTATACTAACTAATTACATCCAGGTGTGATGTTCGAGCCGTGTCCTCTGTAGAATGTCCTCGTAAACAAAGATCAGGTAGACAAAGTCTGATTTACGCTCTCGTCCTGGGTAATGTTCATACTAATGGTATGCTACTGGTTGGTGCAGGTTCAAGTCTCAAATTTCGGTGAACTCAAGGGTTGTATAAGTGGTAGTGGTGTAGACAATTCACAAATGCGTCTGTTCATTCCACTAATGCTGACACAGTTTATATTGCATAGATGTAAGCGACTGGCGATGATAACGCACTTTAGTGTTCACAATCACCACATAGGGCACTAAGTAATTACAGTGTCAATGTCTCTGATGATGTAAGGTCGCTCTCTTCTCATATTTCAGGTATTTCAATATGAGAAGGTCTACTCAATGTGTCGGCTAAAGAGTTCAAACTTCCCTTCAAATGTTTAATAGTGAAGGCATAATTCTGCAAAATTAAGGACCACCTGTAGATCCTATTGTTCCGATGAACCCCTGTTTGCATGACCGTCAGAGGCGAATTATCGGTTTCGATAACAAACTCTGTACCCGCCAGGAATCGATGAAGTTTCCTGACACAATATATCACGCTTAAAGCTTCCATTTCAGAGGCTGAGTATCTTCCTTCAGCCGGGCTGATCTTACGACTCACGTACATTATTGGGTGAAACTTGCCTTCATAAAACTGGCCTAGGACCCCAGAAATGGAAATGGAACTTGCGTCCGTGCGGAGGAAATACGTAAGATTGACATTAGGCAAACACAAGATAGGTGGAACGCTAAATAAATGTTTCAATTTTGATAACGCACCGATTAACTTTGCATCCTGAACATTAAGTTTTACAGATGCTTTTAACACATTAGAAAAAACACTGGTAATTTCAGCCAAATTGGGTATAAATTTGCTGTAATAATTGACCAGACCAAGCAAGCTACGGACCTGTTTCTTGGTCGTAGGCATTGTTAGATTGAGAATCTTGGTCACGATTTTCTCATCAGTGCTTAGTTGGCCTCTGGTGATTGTATGGCCTAAATAATTAATTTCTTCCATTCCCAACTCCACTTTGGTGGGTTTCACTGTAAGACCAAATAATCGCAATCTACCGAAGACATGTCGCAGTATCAGTAGGTGTGTTGTCCAGTCTGCTGTATGGATGCAAATGTCATCAATATAAGTAGAAGTATTGGTCACTCCGTGCAGAAGATCCCTAGTGAGTCGGACAAAAGTGGCTGTTGCATTACGAAAACCGAAAGGAAGAAAGCGCCACTCATACAGGCCTAGAGGTGTTGAGAAAGCTGTCAAAGGAATAGAGGATGATTCCATCGGGACCTGCCAATAGCCTTTTGTGAGATCCAGTTTTGAGAAGATACGTGATGTTGACATATCAAGGATTAGGTCGTCACAAGATGGGTTAAGCTCTGCATCGACCCTGGTCACGTTGTTTAAGCGCCTATAATCGACGCAGAGGCGGATAGTCGAGTCCTTTTTTCTGACTAGAACTATAGGAAAAGAATACTCTGACTGAGATTTCTGAATTATTGCACTCGACTCTAGATTTAACAATTCCTTGTCGAGATTTTCCCTGTAACTTAATGGGATGGAATAAGGTCGACATTTGATGGGTGCGCTATCAGTCAGAATTATAGCGTGTTCTATTCTGTCTGTCTTACCTGGGATGTCAGAGAAAATGTCCTTGTACTCAGTTACTAATTCTATCAGTTGTTGTCGTTGCTCGTCTGTCAGTTTGGGTTCTATACGTATGCTATCGATTGTCCCTGTCGTGTCGACTGTCGGGACTGGTAATTCTATTCTGTCGTCATCCGTCTGATTAAGTACTGTTGTTGTACTAGCTGTGTATACTGTTTCCTGGCTAGGTGTGTTTGCAATGTCGTCATGATCTGTCGCCCTACCTAGTGTAGTTGTGTTGTGTACGTCTGTCGTCCGGTTGATTGGTGTAGGTGCACTCTGTTCGTCTGTCATTAGTTCTTGTCGTGAGAAATAAGGCTTCAGCATGTTGATATAAAATATCTTTAATTTTCCCTGTATCGATATTTCATAGTCGACATCTGCTATCTTTCGTTCGACTTTGAATGGCCCTTGCCATGATGTTAGTAACAAATTACGTTTATCTGGTAGTAAAAGCAGTACCTTTTGATTGGGTTCAAGGTGGAGGGTTTTGGCGCCCTTGTTTGCATATTCGCGGTACATCTGACCTTTTCTCTCCAAAGATGATTTGGCTATTAGACACGCTTTCATGATTTTATCGCGTGTCTCTGTTACCATCTCATATGGTGTTACTGCTGTTGGATTCTCTACTGAGCTGGTGATTAGCTGATGGTAGATTGTTAGGGGTCCACGGGGGTTCGCCCGATAAACTAACTCGAAAGGTGAGAAACCCGTACTTGAGTGCGGAATTTCTCGATGGGCAAATAGCACTGCTGGTAGTAGAGTGTCCCAATCAGATGAGTTCTCTGCTGTTACTTTAGCCAGCATGTGTTTTAGATCCCCGTTAATCTTTCCTATAATCCCATTACTCGCAGGGTGATACGGGCTACAGAAATGCTGCTCTATTCCTAGCAATTTTGTTAGGGCTTGCATAGCAGCCGAAATAAATTGGGTTCCTCGGTCGCTCAAAATGGTTCGATGAAAACCAAATCGACAAAATAGATGTAAAACACATTTGCCACATCTTTGGAGGTAATGTATTTTAGTGGTACTGCTTCGATCCACCTTGTACAGAGATCCACGTGGGTTAGTATAAAACGGTTTCCTTTGTTCGACACCTGATTCAGGGGTCCAACAATATCTATCGCTACACTTTCGAATGGTCTAGAAGCCAAAATGGAACGCTGAACCTCGGCTGTCACAGGCTTTCCCTTTCTTACTAAATGTTGACAAATAGTACATGATCGACAGAACAATTTAATGTCGTTACAAAATTTAGGCCAGTAGAAGTGTGCCAAATTTCTGGCTCTCGTTTTGTCGTAGGCTAAATGTCCAGCAAACGGTGACTCATGTGCAATGTTTAGCACATTTTGTCGGTGTTTTACAGGTAACACCGTTTGCTGAATTTCATGGTTATTTGTTGTATAATAACGCATGAGAATTCCGTTATGTACTTTAAAATACCAAGATGCATTCTTAGTAACTTTCGCTCGCTCACCTAACAGTTTAAAATAATGTGCGATAGTTTGATCGTCGCGTTGTGCCTCGATAAATTCTTGTCGAGTAGCACTGTTACTAGCACCGGTGGGTGTTAACAACTGTAACATTTCGTTTTGTAGGTCAGTGTAATGTGTTTGAGTATCTGATCTCGTTACAGCATTAGCCGTGTTTATTCGTTTCCAGGCTAATATTTCTTCGTCAGTACACTGTTTTAATGATGGCAAACAACCTAAAATCAAATCAGTACAGGGATTTTGGAGGATCGCGCATGTAAATGTGCCTGAAAGGAACGGGGTGTTTATTCGTACTTTCGCCAGCGGGTATTTCTCTATGTTTCCAGAGAAAGTGCGGCATTTGACAAATTCACCTGTATAATCTTCTGGCTTAACTAGGTCTCTTTTAACGCCAAGTAGAGTGGTGCCGCTATCAAGTAAACATTGGCATGGTTGTTCGGTGACCAGTGCATCGTGGAACTTTAAATTGCCCATGGAGGCTAAAGCTGCATTGGCATCTTCGTTGGAACATGGTATAAAATGCCCACATTTCAGTTTGCCGTCCGTATGAAACTGGTGACATGTGTTACACTTATTAAAGTCTAATATATCAGTAGCTGCACTCACACTCTCACACTCACTGGTTGGTAATACATTTTCAAGTTCAGAGATTATACTCTCATCGTCAGATGACGTATCGATGAGCACGTCATTGCTTGCCTTCATTCTTTGCCTGCTCAAACACTTAGAACTATAATGGCCATAACTTGAACAAAAGAAGCATTTAACAGCACGTTTGTAAGAGTTTCGTTTGTTTTCCTGCTTCTTCATCATCATTTCTAGATGAGCAGGATAAGAGGGACTCTTATCACACATGGCATAACTTGGATGGAACAATTTGCAGTACCGACACTGTGGTGGCTTCTGATACGGTTTATCTTTCTTTTGATACTCTTTTTGCTTGCAAGACCTGCTTGGTATGTTTTTAACAAAGGCAGTAATCTCAGTATCATGTATGGATGTTTTAAATATGTCCCTGTTTGAGGAAAAATAAGCAGAACCTCGTTTTTCGAGTTGTTCTATAGATTCAATGTCTGCCTGTTGAAGGAACTTAGCAAAGAGAGTAGGAACGATGGATACGACTTTATCCATCACCATTAAGTCCTGTAATTTATCAAAATTCTTCCCTACTTTCGCTGCCTTAAGCCATTTATTGAATATACTCTGGACGTTTGAAACATAATCTAGGAACGTTTCAGTAGGTTTTGGCTTTATCTGTGAGAACTGGATCTGATATCCAGGAGCATCGAGTAAAAAATGCTGCATAATCCCATCATGAATGTACTGATAGTTACTTCTTAGTTCTGTTGGTATTGATTCTATGACCTTTAATGGCTCCCCACTGAGGTTTCTCATGTAGATCATTGCCCAGTCTTGTTATGGTATTTTCTGAGCTTTAAGTTGGAATTCTACATTCTCAGTCCAAGCTGATATTGAATCGCCTTGACAGAAAGGCTTGATTAACCCTTTATATTTGGAGAATTTATTTTGTTCTTCCTGACTTTTCAATTTAGTAGAGGCTATCTGGGTGTTAGAGTCAATCTCCATCTCTTTCATCTTTAACTTCGTTTGTGACTCTACCTCTATTTGTTTATGCTTGGTGGCATCGTCCATCTCTATCTGCTTTTGTTTTGTAGCATCGTCCATCTCTATCTGCTTCTGTTTTATTTCCAATTCCTTCTGTTTAGTGTTTTCTTCATCTCTTTCTGATGTTGTCTTTCTAATGCTCTTTGGTCTCTCTCTAGAGCAGCTTTTCTCTCCATCTCTTCTCTGTATCTTTCGTTTGCCCATTTCTCTAGTTTTTCTCCAGTATATTCTAGTTCTTTACCAGACTGGTTGAAGTCATGTAATGATGACATTGTTAGGCTTTATGTTATTTGACAATTGATAGCAATATATTTTCCAATACAATTTCACAGTTGTTATGTGTTAAATATTTACACACTTTGCTGAAAAAGAGGATGCGTTGTTAAGGGTGCATATCAAAATTAGAGGAAAATATACTCATCTAATCTTGCAGCAAAATACGGCACTCGGGATGTTCTGCCGCTGTCTTTCGTACACTCGCCTGATCCAATTGTTGTTATAACTGATGTTTCTGTTTAATGGAACATCAACATTTTAGCAACAAGCATGCAATGTGCAATACATGGTGTTAATTGAAATATTACAGTTTCAAAGGATGGTAAACTTCAAATGTGATATAAATGATAATGATTAATGTAGATGATATGAATGTATTGTCATAGTGTAGAAAGAAGTAATAAAGTCGAAGGTTGAATAAAAGTTTGTTTATTTGCGTAAGATGACAAGCCGTGTCTGCCTTGCTGGACTATCGGATGTTGACTGATCTTCACAACAACAATACGTCACGATTGAGCATCTCTCTCCGCTTTCACTCATAATGCTCAATCGTGCTGTATCTCTAATTCCCCACTAGATCCTAATTATACCCCAGTACTCCATTACTGTTACACCTCCCCATGTTTATTAAAGAATTTTCCTTATAAAGGAAAAATCTTTACTCCTAATCCCCTTACTCTATTCCCTCTTTTTCCTCTAATCTTCCATAGTTCTAATCCTCCCCAAACCAACTCCAATTTAATTAAACATTCTATTTCTTTAACTCTTTCCCCAGCTATACAGTCAACTCACTTCTTCTTCGTTCTTGGTCCTTTAACCAAACGTAACATATTTACATATCTTTAATAACATTTCAAATTCAACTATATACAATACATCATAACATCATAACACGTCTTCTTAAATACTCCTCTTCATAAGTAAATTTCAAACTCTAACACCAACTCCTTATTTTTATCACCAACGCTACTAATCCCCCACTTTCAACTAACCTGAAATTACTTTCACACGATAGGAAGACAAAGAATCGGTGGCCACCGGTATTTAAAAGAAGCAGTAGACTCTTCCACACAAAGACCACACTCAGCTAAAAAATCACACACCCCCTTTACCAAACCATCCTCCTTTACCCTCCTATGTCATTTGAGACTTTATGTAATAAAGTCTAAAACCACACTCACCAAAATCACACACCCCCTTTACCACTCATTATGGTAAACGTTTATGCTGCTATCTACAGCATCAAAAACATTATTCACATCCAATAATATTCTTCACTTCTAAGTGTCTATATAACAGACACTACCTTACCTCAACCTCACATAGTAATGTAAACTACAAAACACATCCCGAAGACACAATTAAAAAATCTATTATCCCCTAAGAACACCTCACATAACCTCATCCTCGTATAACTAATCTTCTCCAATATCTCAGGTTCTCTCTTAATGTCCATTTCTTATGGGCATATCTACTAAAATGCTCTACTTATGCCGTCATCAACAGCAACCTAGTAACCTTGAAATCTCCCCTTAAATATTAACCATCAAACACAACATTGTAATCTGACCCACTTATAAACATTTACATCCTGCCCAGGCCATGTAACCCAATGTCTCTCTAAAATCTTCCACCTCTCAACTCATAATTCATGCCGTAATCTACAGCAACTTTAAATGTCTATTTATTACAGACACCCGTAACTTCACAACATCGTAATCTGACCACTATATAGACTACTCTAGCAACCCACTTATTATTCTATCTCTGAAACTTAATACACCCAAAGGGATAACCATTTACCTCCCGTCTTTAACGGACTCTCAAGAACCCATGTCATTATGTCTCCACTATGTTCATCAACTTACACTCCCTTACTATTGTACTGTTATCCACAGTGTCTAGTTAAACATGGATCCAATTCATGTTTACTTTCTGGGGTAATTTTCTTATTCTTCTATAACCCAGCATTCTGTGTACATCATGGTTCTTCTGACCCCATGTAACCCATGTTTAAAACTTTCTCCTCATTTACCCCACTGCTATATTAATCTTTTCTTCCCCCATATGGCTTCTAATCCATATATTTCCACTACTTCATAACCATCTCAACCTCACTATGCTGATTATCACAGCAACAAAATACCCATGAACTTATTCTTCATAAAGAGAATGTGTCTCTTTATTAGCTCTCAGTAGTTTTATTAACTCTTTTCTGAACGAAGGATCCCAAATAAATGTCTCTCTTCTAGTCCCCAGTAGTTTATTACTATTTTCTGAACGAAGGATCCCAAATAAATGTCTCTCTTCTAGTCCCCAGTAGTTTATTACTATTTTCTGAACGAAGGATCCCAAATAAATGTCTCTCTTCTAGTCCCCAGTAGTTTATTACTATTTTCTGAACGAAGGACTAAAATAAAGCCCATGTATTGTCTTTATTCTAGACAAAACCCTGTACTTAAACATAACTTAACTAACTACCATTTAACATACAAAACAGCGAAATAAAATCACAACAGAACATCATACCCCCCCCAAATTTTTGTAACAATCATTTATGTTTCCCCGCAACTCAACTAAAGGTATGATGATGATGGTGATGATGATGGTGATGATGATACAACATACATCCTATTCTATTTTTACCTAATACTACTGGTCTCTTTTACGGACCAGTAGTTCACACATAAAGGTCTACGAACACAATAATCCTATTCTAAAATAATAACAGGACCAAATCAAGCAAAAAATTTTACATATGAGGCATTGAAAGCTCAATTTCAATAAACACAACTGAAGGTTTTTTAAAAAAAAATATATAATTCACTTAGAATTAACCACTTAAAGTGACCCAGCAACATTAGCCTCCTTTTCTAACCAATGTAACACCTATCTATTTAGCCAAGTCATGTATAACAAAACAACTCCCTTCAAATTACTACACACAGTGGCCCATCAATCTTGGCCTCCCATAACCGAGAAAACAAAACACCTCACTGCTACGTATATATATATCTGTTAACCACAGACTAACTTTTTAATCTTAGAACAATATTTGTTCTCCTCAACCACAATCACCACTCCACCATTGACCGTTCCATTTTCTGGAAGTCAAACTAACTCCTTACACCTCATATTATTTGTAATTCCATCACTGTAAACTACAGGTCAACTCCTTTCATCCATTCCTAATGTGGCGACTATTCCAATGTCAACCCAATGTACCAGCCATCATCCACTTATTAATAACCTGTGGCTCGGCACAGCTATTGTTTCCCTTGGCTTTATACAAAACATCACTACCACTTCTTAATCATTACTGTTAACTACAGTATCTCCACCATGCTACTCCCATCAAAAGAACTTGTCTATTTATTATAGACCTCTCACCAAAACCACCAATTCCACTTCCAACTTTCTCGCCTACCTGCCGCAATTAACATTTCATCTTCCTGCTTCAATACTTTCAACGTCTCACTAGCACTACTATAACTATCCTCAGGTCTCTCCTAGCACTCTTACATCGTGACGACAATCAAACCGGTCACCCTCCTCGGAACACGTTCTCCAACACTCATTTAACTAACCATGTTTACCTCCGCATCTTTCATTCTTCTTGTTATTTCTCGGAACTCTTTCAGAACTGCAACCTACGCCACTTATAACCAACAGCAGACCTCTTTTTCCTCGCTTCTCAGTCTTGGGCACTCTTGCTTCGCCATTTTCCTGTCAAGAATACTAAACATTCATAATGTTAATTCAGCATACAACTTCCATAATTTCCTTCCAAGTTCAGATATTCTACGAAAAGACATTACTATTTTCTTTCTATCTCTCGATTTTCGCATGCTCTATGTTCCACCACGATTTATCAACGTCACTTATCAACCGCTCTTCTCATATTCACACGGACAATGACACACAACCTCGCTCTCATCTCACGCCTACTCTCGCATCGCGACAACCTAACGTCTCCATACTATTACTACAACAAAATACTTTAGACGCCACCTCAACATTCCAGCAATCATTCACCACATATCTACACGTATTAATCTCCTCTACACACATTGACACAAGACATATTAATGCCACTCTTACATTCTATCTACGTATTTCACTTAGGCGACTTCATCACACCTCTCTCCTACTTCCTTCATCACGCCGAACACCTGTCTGACTACAGTTATATTCACGTATGAACAACGCATAACCAGAGGACTTTCTCAATTCACTGTTTTCTTATATCTCTACTCCTATACGAAGGTCAGACCCTATACATGACATCTCGCAACTTATATTGCTTTCACAGCACTATCTACTATCTCTTCAAAACAAACTTCATTCCAACATGTCACAAATCTCGTAACTATTATTCTATACTTCTCCAGACACAACAACTTTTTTCTTTCTCTACAAGCACTACGTAACTCGTATTTTTCAAGCATCCACTTTTACATACACAGGATACTCAGTGCCTCCTCAATCTATACCACCTCACCTGTCAGTCTTGGTTCACCTGTCAACAATACTATTCTTTCTTCTCCAACCAACAAGCAAAACTATCTCTCACCCTCTACTAATTCTCTCTACTAAGTGCTGAATCCACCCTATTTTATTTAATATACTCTCTCTACATCGTGACCAAATAGTAGATATCCTGTATTACGTAATCCACGTGGAATATCATTTGCCGTACTTCCTTATCCTCAACACCACTATCACCTACCCTGTACCATTCTACCCCAAAAATTTCATCTGTCTATTTTAGAGTTCTTCTCCTAAGCCAAAACTATTTCATTTTCCTTCTTCACCCAAGGAATTTTAAGCGTTATATAGTGTGTCCAAATTAAACACTTCACTGTCTTTCAATACATTCACCCGTCTTTCGCTTATTATGTCTTCATCACTATCTGTTGTCAACCTGTTAAAGTATTCAGGTCTTAAGGTCATAAGGTCTTCTATTTTCCTTAAGTCACTTTCTGTCGTTGAATAAATTCCCGCTAACTGTCTACCACTATTCTTTTTCTTAAATGAGTTCCTTCCTTTATTTCTGTCGTCGGTCTGCTCACTGTTTCCTGTCAACCTTACGTAACGTTTACACTTCCCCATCTCGTCCTCAGATGACACACTAATAATAGTTCCTTCATCAGACTCATTATAGTTTACTGCAAACACGTCGGCCCTATTTCCATAGTCATCTTTAAAACGTCTGGCTTTCTTTCTCTTTCTCGGTCTTCGTCCCTTAGCCTTCCCAATATAGTCACTAACTACAACTCTGTCCGTCTGTCCACCAGCAACTACTCCGTATGAGGGAACATCACGCCTCGATTCAGGATCTGCTCGTAGTGTAACACTCTCATTCTCCGAATCCTCAGTAATAATATCCGTTTCAGCATCACTATAATATTTGGCTGTAGGAATATCTTCTCCATAACTTGAACTCTGGCAGCTAATATTCCTACACCATTTGGGAATTAGTTTCCTGTCTACAGCTGAGGAACTTGACATGGCACTACCTCTATTTACAACCATACTATTTCTTTCTTCAATACTTCTCCTCTTTATCTTTCTGTCGTTCTTGGTCCTCGTCTGTCTATCTTTCCTAACTTCAACCTTGTCTCTCTTAGTCAATTGAGTTGGTTTTGACTGATTCTCTATGAAGTCAGTTTGAGTTCCCTTTGTTATCTTGCTGACTGGTTGTACCTGAGTCTGCGTACTACTTTCTACTGTATTATTTGTCTGCGTCTGTGTCTCTCGGTTTATTTTCCTTACTAACACCGTCGTCTTCTTTTCCTGTTTAACAGTCATATTTGCAATCACCTTGGGAATAGTTGAATTTTCACTTACGTTTTCTACTTTGTTCTTTGACCCTGACTTCAAACACTGTCTCTGTCTCTTTTCAAACCAGTCGTTACGTCTTTTTCTGGCGGTTTCACTATGAGAGGGCCAGTCCCACGATTTCTTTGCAAGATTTCTGTCACGCCCACTACTATACCAGTTTGACCTTTCACTATTATGTCTGTTCTTCTTACTGTCTCTTACCCTATAAGCATTTGGACTTGGTTCGTCATAACCAGCCGCACACATAGAGCCATATCGTCTTCTGTCTTCATTAAGCACTGGCTGTCTCTTGTTATTCCCTCCTACTCTGTTGTTCCCTTTTATCTCATTACCTCTTACATTGCTCTGTAACCAGTGTACAAAACATTCTACCTCGCTGACTGCCACCTTTAATTCTCCTAACCATGCAGTCACGTGTCCTAAGTCTCTGTTCAAGTACATTTTTACTCTTTATGCTATCTCAGCCGAAATAATTCTCACTTGTGTCGTGATGAATCTGCTCTGCTAAAATATTCCTAAACAGATCTAAACCTGTGCTAAGGTGTCCTGTTCCGCCATGCTGAAAATACTGAAAGAAAGCAAGCAAAGAACCAAGAAGCACACAATTTCAAATTATTTGTTTCTAAAAACTGGTTAATTAATTACCCTATTTATGAATCACATAAATTTACTAATTTACAACACACAATTCCCACAGTCCATAAAACTGTTCAATTAGTTATTTAGTTCCAGAATCGCAAAAATTTCACTTTGTTAATCCCTAAAGAGCACCAGTTGTAATATTAATTACACGAACCACCATCAATATCCTGTCAGCGTAGAGGAAGGAAGAACCCTGTCTTCAATAACTCATATTGAAACCAAAAAGTTCACTATAAATCCTCGTACCTGTTTCTTAGAGTACAATAATGTTTTAGACTCTGCTCTAACCAAGAAATTACGGCACATCACCGGAGATCCAGGAAATACAAATTGTCTCCTTAATTAAACAGTTACCTTCTTTTGCTCGCTGACGGATCCAGTTCACTTACACGAGCCCGCATCAACTGACAATTAGTTCCAGAGTTCCGGTGGCGGAGTTCAGATATCCCCTCTCGTCCTCAGATAATTTCGTCCTTCTCGTGGGCTGCTGGACACTCTTCCTGCTTGGGTCCCGTCTCATGGGATGCCTGGATTATTTTCGACCCCTGGTTGGGTCCCTTCCTTGATTCTCGAGTGGGTATTTCATCGTCATTTGGGATGGGTCATACATTTGGGTCGTAGGATTGACAAGGCCCAAAAAATTGTCAAGGTCAACCGAAGCCCAATGACAATTAGTTTCAAGAAGCCCGATCACGAATTTACGAGGCTTTTTCCATGATTAGTTGAGCCCGACAAATGTTCAACTTGAATTTCTGATTTTCTCAAGGTCCCAGGACAGGATGGCTCTTCTTGAAAAACGATAGGATTCATGCAACGGCCATGGGAGGCCCCTTGAATTTGATAACGTTCATTGGCTGGCGCTTGGAAATAGTAAGCCTTTTCTTTTGAAACTCCAGAGTTCAGATCGCGGCCCTGGAAAGCGTTGAAGGCTGAGATTCAGTTAACGGCCATTATCAGTGTCCTGATGACCTTACAATTCAGCCACGGCTCTAGAAAAGCCTCTTGATACTTTTATCTTCTGAGTTATATAGTACTTCGCGTGGTAGCCGGACGGCTCAATTCAGAATCCTGGACATACGGCTCCATATTTACTTCTGTCATAGTGTAGAAAGAAGTAATAAAGTCGAAGGTTGAATAAAAGTTTGTTTATTTGCGTAAGATGACAAGCCGTGTCTGCCTTGCTGGACTATCGGATGTTGACTGATCTTCACAACAACAATACGTCACGATTGAGCATCTCTCTCCGCTTTCACTCATAATGCTCAATCGTGCTGTATCTCTAATTCCCCACTAGATCCTAATTATACCCCAGTACTCCATTACTGTTACAGTATGATAGTCTAAATGAACGTCAATGAATGTCAATGTCGTCTTGTCTTCACTTTCTAACTCCCCTGAATGAGCTACGCTGTATGACTTTAGCTTAGCCTCTAATCTCCTACTGTTGTGCGAAAACATTTTGTTTTTGCACAGATACTAACGTGATTGTGATGGATGTTGACATTCTGATAGTGACAAACAACATGGTTTACAAATGATGGTTAACTTTACAATGTGCACACAATCACAGTTAATGTTTCATACCTTTTCATACAAATACTTTACATAGATAATATATCCATAATATTCTGTAGAATTTCCGAAAATAGTAAATTACACAGTACTTTTCATAATAGTATGCTAATGATACTTGCAATCAAATAGTACTTTGCTATGTTTATTAACTGGTTAATTTAATTAATAGCACAAATTTTGAAGTGGTTCAAGCCCCACGAGAAATGATAACGTGGTATCTTGGCTAATGGTAATGAGTGGTGGTTCAAAACAACTTCACAAAATGGTATCCTAATGATAATTGGTAGTGAGCGGTAGTTCAGGGACTTCTGACACAAATTGTATCCTGGTGTCAGATGGTGTCCAAATGGTAATGAGCGGTGGTTCAGGTACTTCTGACACCAATTGGTATCCTGCCTGTCAGCAACTCACTTGCGACAGGCATACAAAGATTCCCTTCTTTTGCACTACACGAAAGTGACAACTCGTATTGTTTGCAAAAGGATACATGTTTATTTGGAGCTGATCAACAATAGCTCCATGAGCGGAATACCACAACGGTATTGAACATAGAATGTGATGACGATAAGATGGAATGAGGAGATGATATAAACATTATAACTACTGAAGCTAAGCTAGACTATTATAACTATTATACTGTCCTTAATAACCACAAAGTATCCCTAGCGGATACACGTCTGATTCCTACACCGTCTAGTGTCTGTCTCAGCTCGCTGAGCGTGGCGTGTTCAACCACAAGCAATTAGCTCAGCGTGCGTTCGTTGGTTTACGTGCTGGGCACTGGGCTGTGTTGACCAGAGTTACTTGGTCCTTCCTCGTGCACCCGGTTTCCCAGACTCTTGGGTAAGCCCGCTCATCTGCACTGGTTGCCCTCCTTGTTGACACAAGGGTGTCTCGTTATCGCTATTTATAGCGTTAGTGTCTCTCCTGTCTGGTCTCCTATCCTGTTACGTCACTTGCCCTCTTCCTAAGCTCTATTTTAGCTCTCCTTAGCTTAGAGCTATCTCCTAAGTCTTTGAATTTAGTAACAACTGCCTCGATTAACGGGGAAAGAACATTGGAAAGACAGAGAAGTAAATAACTGGATGGCTTGCAGTCCGGACAAGTCCATAGGTGCTGAGATCTTCCTCCCAACATATGCGTGTCCGACAGGCCAGCTCTGTGTTGGTTGACGAGACCCCTTCATTCTGCCAATGTACCTCTCGGGCAGTGAGGATCATTTACTGTGATATTCACTGACCCAGGAACGGAGTGTAATGGGTCGAATATTTGCCGTGATGTTGGAACCGCGACTAACTAACCCCCGAGTCTCTCATTCTGGACAGCAATGTTGATTCATTGGAATCAAAGTACTTCGCTCACGACATCTCACTAAGGGCATTTATAGCATCGACACGATCAATTTATATATCAGTTATAAGATTAACCTTAAACATCGACAACGACAGCAATCATATACGCATTATCAACACGAGGCAAATGTGCACAAATCATTACTGCCTGGCTAATTAATAATAATTATAATTGTGTTTTTTTTTTTTTGGCGTCCGTTCGCTTTGAACTCAAGCGCCGCCCACACACGTGCTACCGCTGCTAGTTGTTACTAGTGAGTTCATTGGTCTGATGTTTGCGTATGGTTTAGCTTTCCCTAAAACTAGTGTCCCTCGCCATCAGGTGAACCCACTCCAACTTCTGAGGTACTTGTAATTTACTTCCCTAAATCCAGGATGATAAGTCAACATTTTAGTCAAACTGACGGGGTGGAGGGGTTGAACCCCTTACCTTGGCATCAGCACACCGGATGGTTAAGAACATGCGTTCCTATCCATTCGGCCATGCAGACCTGGGTCGTGCTTTCTGCGAGGCTCATGGCAGGCGACTTGCAGTTCTGCGGAGAGAGACCGAGCCAGTTCGGGTAAAACCCAGTGCATTGAAGTGGATTCCTTCGCCTTTAACGGATAACTTCTTACACTCTCACGTATTCATCTGGGGAGGCCGAGTCGACACCAGATCTGCCAATCTGGAAAATAATTTTGCAACTGCAAGCGGACAAAATGTGTTGGTATGTACACTATGTAACCACTGTCCAACCATGGGCATTTTTTCAGTGATGATTTAGATATGTTTACGACAGTTTTAGAACAAGAGAGTCATTTATTTATAACATTAATCATACATAATGCTTCTATACATTTGATGAACTCTATGTTTTCCTGGCCGACGTTTGTGTTGACATTCTTTTGTTGTCGCGCTCGCTCACATTGAACTCAAGCATAGTCCATACACACTATTTTATAGTAGTGATGGACTGAGTGTTGCGTGTGGATTAGCTTTCCCTATTAACAGTCTCCCTCGCCATCAGGCGAACCCACTCCGATTTCAGAGGTACTTGTAATTTACGTCCCCAAGTCAAGGACGACAGGTCAATATTTTAGTCCAGCTGTCCGGTGTAGGGGTTGAACCGCTTACCTCGGCATCAGCAAACCGGATGTTTAAGAACACGCGTTCTTACCCATTCGACCATGCTGACTTGCGTGTTGGCAGTTTAGCAGCGGCCTTATGCATAGTATACCTGTGTGGGCTGTTGTTTTGTCGAGACTATTTTTTACATGGGGCAGTGAGGAGCATTGTGTGTGATAGTCACTGGCACAGGAACGGAGCATTGTGGGTACGGCCCTTTGTAGTGAAGTTGGAACCGCGACTGACTGGCTGGCTGGCTGGCTGGCTGGCCGACCGACCGACAGACCGATTGACCGACAGACCGACCGACCGACCGACCGACCGACCGACTCTCGGACGGGAGGACGGACGGACGGACAGACGGACGGACGGACTGACTGACTGACTAACTGACTGCCTGACTGACTGACTAAAGTAACTAACTATCAAAATAACTAACTAACTAACTAACTAACTAACTAACTAACTAACTAACTAACTAACTAACTAACTAACTAATGTACTTATAGGTGATTGGAGAAGTGAAACAGATGAATAAGACAAATGGAATGGTCATATTCATTCTCTCTCTCTCCCCCCCCCCCCCCCCTCTATCTCTCTGACGGGCCTGCGTGCCCAATTTGTTACCCTTTGAAAGTAAAGTCCGTCCGTCCGTCCGTTCGTTCGTTCGTTCGTTCGTTCGTTCTCTCTCTCTCTCTCTCTCTCTCTCTCTCTCTCTCTCTCTCTCTTCTCTTTCTCTCTCTCTCTCTCTCTCTCTATGGAATGGTATTTTTCACTCTCTCTCCACACGCACACTCACGCACGCTCACACGCACACACACACACACACACACACACACACACACACACACACACACATCGAAGACAACAGTGACAGACTGGGCACGAATGTTTCGGAAAGGACGTCAGTTAACGACAGATCTTCGACGGCCGGGTCAAGAGCATATTGTTGCAACAGAGAAAAAAAACATCGCCAAAATTGATGCAGCAGAACGGATGAACCGTTGTCGAAGCATACGTTCGCTAGCGAAAGAATTTGATGTGTCAATTGGGACAATTCAAACTCCCCCGATGTGTCTCCACCTTGCCGTGGTGGGGGAGCTTGAGTGTCCCACTGTCCCCAAGCGCTATGCCGATGGATATTAACTACATATTGGACAGCTCTTGGGATAGGGACAAGACTAAGAGAGACACAACCGGCTGCTCTGCAGGTAGACTGAGGATAGCAGTCAAAAGTTTAAATCAGGCACACGAAGGCAGCAATTCTTTGTCCGGATACATACTCTAGGGCTCTCTGTCGAGGGTTGAGGCTGAACGCCTCTAAGACATAAGCCCTCGGATGTGAGAGCCGGGTCGACACCCACCTACCGAAAAATAGAGGTGCGATACTGAGCACCCTACATGCCCAGTTCAGATACTTGTCTGAAGGCTCTCAGCTGGGGGATATGGGGGATCCCCGGATGAGAGGGCCTGGCCGTTTCTCGCTTACCGCTGCACAGAGGTAAGGTGCTGAGCCGGCAGCAAATGTAGCCTACCTCGTGAGCGAGAGCTGAAAGGTAGAAGAAGTGCCTTAGTCGAATGAAATGGTTACGAAAACTGTCTGTATCTAACTCATAGAGAGTGTAGACAAAGGTGGAAAAACGTCTCAATAACACGAAATGGTACGCACGACTAGCGAATCCATTGCGTGGTCCGAAGTTATAAGCTAAAGCTTACCTAGTGAATATCGCCCGCAGACTGACCGTTTCTGGTGTGTGCTTGAGCGACCAGTGGCAAGCGAGATGCCCAACACATGGAAGTGAGGAACTAAAGCAGCCAAGAGGCAACTCCTCGGGTGAGCTCAGTCTCAGAGCAATATGTGCCGACTCTGCAATTATGGAAGCCTCCATTGGATAGCGAGGAAATGCCCATGGTCTGCCCCTGCGTTCCCTTGAGGGTTGACTGTGTCTTTGAATGTTCTATCTTGACCAGCTGAGATGTGGGCGACATCACAACAATAAGTCTAATGTGTCTCGAAACCCGAGGAGGGCTAACCTCATTAAAAATGCCCGCCGAAGTTGGAAGTGCCGTCCTATGGGTGGCAAAATAAAAATTGGCACTGCGCATTTACGTCCGAGTGAAATGTCTTGTCCGAATGTCTCTCGTGCTAGGAACAGCTCTGACTACCTAGTTTCCGAATGCCGTTCTTGTTCGGAGCAGCTCTGACTAGGTAGTTTTCCGAATGTCCGCCGTGCCTGGAACAGCTCTGACTGGCACAACTACAAGCGCATGTCCGATTCGAAAACTCGCTGAGTGGATACCATCTGCAGACCTGTCTGGTTTGTGCGGGAACTGCCCGGGGCGAACGAAATACCCAATATATTGAAGTTTGATTGATTGATTTAAGAACCGACATCACAACATTCGGGGCATTCCCATAAGCGATCCGTCCCCATCGTCAGTAGCCAGCGAAGAGTTCCAACCCCAATAGTACCAGTAGCAATCTGATTATATGTGCGTCTCACCTTTCCTCTAAGCGTCGAGCATCGGCCAGATATTGAAGTGAGGAATTAAAGTAGCCATGAGCAGGACGTGACGATTCCCTCGGTGAGCCCAGCACCAGAGCGCCATGTGTCGGCTCTGCAATTATGGAAGTCACCCAGGATGGCGAAAAATGCTATGGACTGTCCCTGCCTTCCTTTGAGGGATATGACCGTGAAGTCTTCGACTGTTCCAACTTGACCAGCTGGGAGGTGGACGGTACCACAAAAGTGAGAGTCTCCCAGGAATGCTAACCTGGTCAAAAATGCACGCTAAAAGTCGGATGTGTTGGCCTAAGGGTTTCGACCCAAGGGTGCCTAATGAGACACACCGCAATCACATCTGAAGGAAAAAAAACACTCCTGATGAACGCAAAGAAGAAGAAGAAGAAGAAGAAGAAGAAGAAGAAGAAGAAGAAGAAGAAGAAGAAGAAGAAGATGATGATGATGAAGAAGAAGAAGAAGAAGAAGAAGAAGAAGAAGAAGAAGAAGAAGAAGAAGAAGAAGAAGAAGAAGAAGAAGAAGAAGAAGAAGAAGAAGAAGAAGACAATTCAAAAGGTCGTTCGTAAGAAACTGCAATATCAGAAGGTGTGTTCACAGTGGATGTTGACCGACCACCAAAAAGAGGAACGCATAGGATGGCGTTTGAACTACTTGCTGCGTTACAGAGTGGAGGGTAATGCATTTCTCTTGCGCATAGTGGCAGGCGATGGTGTCACCACTTTGAGCCGAGCAGCAAAAGAGACAGCATGCAATGGAAGCATGCTGGATCACCAAAAGTCAAAAAATTCAAGTTACATGTTTCCGCTGGTAAGGTTATGCTGAGCGCATTTTTTTTACCATGAGGGGCTATTGTTGGTCGACTTTAAAGAACCTGGTGTCAACATCAACTCTACCGACTACTTGCAAACATTAAACAAGCTGCAAAAAGCCATCAAGAATATATGACCCGGCATGCTTTCTCGCGATGTGATTTTGTTACACGATAAAGCTCGTCAGCATGTCGTAAAGATTGTGCAGGAAGCATTAGTAAGGAAGAAGTGGGAAATTCTGCAAAATCCAGCCTACAGTTTTGATTTGTCACCATGTGATTTTCATTTGTTCGGACCTCTACAAAAGCTCTCAAAGGGTAACAATTTCACACAGATGCAGACGTAATGAACGCGGTAAACACTTGGTTCTGTGAGCAACCACAATCCTTTTTTGCGGACGGCATTCGCCGCCTACCTAAGCAATGGGATGCTTGCCTGAATGCCTACGGCGACTTCTTCTGACCAACCCATGGTGCATAATTTATTTAAAATGAATGCTTTCTTTAATTCTACAACACCTGTTAATGTTTCTTTCATGCCTTTGTAACAAAGCAATTGGAACGCGTTTCAAATGAACGTCCTTAATATAATGCTTGGATATATTTGAGCAATCGATTATTGGTCGTAGAATACAGTATACAAAATGCGGTCTGTTTTTATTTGCGGCGTCTGCGTGTGTCTCTGTTTGTGTGTGTAAGTGTGTGTGTGTGTATGTAGTTTAGTGTGTGTGTGTGTGTGTGTGTGTGTGGAGGTATGTGAGTGGATCTGGGTGTGCGCGCGCATATTACACCTGCCACATTTTCTTCCCAGCACGTTTTTAGCTGCCCACTTTAGACTGGGTCGACCTGGGAGGCACCAGGACTATGCGCCCCGATGTAGATTCGACCCTCGACCAAGCGCAAACATGACACGCTCCGGCTACTACTCTGCCACAACCCCCATACACACATACACATGGGAGCGGTGGTAGCACGCTTGCCTGCAGACCTGATAGTCAGTTGTTTGTTTCCTCTGAGAGTCAGTTGTTTGTTTCCTCTGAGAGTCAGGGATTTTTGTAACAAAAATTTACGAGAGCTTCCAGATCCATCTTACCTGTACCACTTTGAAGTTAGTTGCAGATCTTTTACAGGACGTCACAGTCAACCCCAGCCGTTTTGGACTGTGTGTGATCTCTTGGCAAGTTTAAGTTCAGTACTTTGCCATTGCTTTCTGAGCGACCGGCACTCATACCATTTTATAAAATAAAACCCAACGCTAGACGATCTGCTGACAAATCGCCCGCAGCTGTGTTTCGAACGCCGTATGTGCGATTACGAACTGCGTCCGTAACCCGCAATCCTCGTAACACTAGTCAACAAATTTTCAAAATGTATTTGTATCAGTTTTAAATACATCATTTGTTACGGATTTTGACATGCTGATTTCAAATATCTTAATTAAATTCACAAATTATTATTTTAATGATGAATTTAACATTACAGTGTTACACATACTGTATGCTTGTTTAATTCTCTTGTGTGAACAGTTAGTCCTTCTACTTTAGCATGATACAAGTTGTGATTACATACTCAATGAATTGATATTTTAACATAAAATAATAGAAGAAAGCCGGCTTCCTGACCTAGAGGTTAGCAACTTTTCTCCGTAATCTCGTCTACTCTCGTAAGTAACGTGACGACGGTGAGAATCAGCAGTGGTTCGAATCATGTCGGTAACTTACGGGGTATGTGAACCGGCCATATAGACCGTAATTAAATAAACTAGTATAATATATCTCGAAAACTAGAGCCAATCAACATTATTTAATGTCATTTTCTTTTTCAGACACCAACATTAGTGAAGATCAGATATTTTCATATCCGGTACTGTGTGATTGTTGACTAGTATAATAATACCTGGACATGTTCTGTGAAGTAGAGCCCTGATATTGACTGCGTCACTTATTGTGTGCCAACTGGTCAATTAACTAGACGGTCAGCACCGTGTACTAAACACCATCGCGGTGTTACAAGAGACTCGTAATAATCTTTAACTCTCTCACACACACTCTCACTCTCTTACTTTCACTCTTTCACTTTCTCACATTCTCACACTCTCTCACATTCACACACACTCTCACACTCTCTCACATTCACACACACTGTCTCACTCTCTCACTCTTTCACTCTCTCACACTCTCACACTCTCTCACATTCTTTCACACTCTCACGCACGCACACTCTCATACACTCACACTCTCTCACACTCAGACTCACACTCAAACACACTCTCTCACAATCACACTCACGCACAAACACTCTCACACTCACACTCACACACTCTCTCACACTCTTTCATACTCTCACACTCTCTCACACTCTCACATATGCACACTCTCACACACGCACTCTCTCACATTCACGCACACTCTCTCAGAATCAGACTCACAAACACACACACACACACACACACTCACACACTCTCTCACACTCTTTCACACTCTCACACTCTCTCACACTCTCACATATGCACACTCTCACACACGCACTCTCTCACATTCACGCACACTCTCTCAGAATCAGACTCACAAACACACACACACACTCACACACTCTCACACACACTCACACTAACACTCTCTCACACTCTCTCACTCTCTCACACTCACACACACACACTCACACTCAAACACACTCTATCACACTCACACACACTCTATCAGACACACTCACACTCAAACACACACTCTCACTAACATACTCTCATACTCTCTCACACTCTCCTCTCTCACACACTCAATCTCACTCGCTCACAAACTTTCACACTTTCTCACACACTCGCACACTCACACACTGACACTCTCTAACACTCACACACACTCTCTCACACTCACACACACACACACACTAATTCTCTCACACACTCTCTCACACACCCTAACACTCTCTTACACTCTCATACTCTCTTACACTCTTACACTCTTACTTCTCTACTATTTTACTCTACTATAATCTAATCTACACTAATCAGTTTAATCTAATCATGCTAATCTATCTGTCTATCCAGATATCCTCCCATTCATCCATCCATCCATCCACATATCACCATTACACATACATATAACTTCCTCTCCCTCTGTCTCCCCCTCTCTCTCCCTCTCCCCTATCCCGTTCCCAATATACAGACATATGTTTGGCCTTATGCTTTTGGCGACCGCAAGATGTGAAGAAAAACTATCGCCCACGCCGTTTGTGAAGGAACGTGTTCTGCTGAACATGGCATTTAAGTTTGAACTCTGCAAAGCAAGCAGATGATCGAAGAGAGGCCCTATAAATGTCGATATACAGAGCAATATGTCGAGTTTCATTGAAACAAAGCTACCCAGATATGAAATCCTACACATGCCCGGAAAAAACAGACAAGTGAAACATTTAGGCCACACAAAAAGACGTGAAATCTTATAAAAACAATACTGGAGGGAAAAGTCGAAGGCAGACTAGCAAGAGTTGAGTTGAGTGAAGAACCGACATCATAGCACCCCTGACATCCCCATAAGTGCTCCGTCATCATCTTCAACAACCGGTGACAAGTCTCAGTACTAATGGTATCAGCTACAGCTTGATTATGTGTCCGTCTGGTTTTTCCGCCCGCTCCGCAGAGAAGGGTTTACGGACGCAATTCATAATTCCGCATACCAGGTTCCAAACACAGCTGTGGGCGATTTGGAAGCAGACTGCCTTACGTTATTATTTTTGTAATGAAATGGTATGGGTGCCGGTCATTCAGAAAGCAATGGCAAACTACTGAACGTAAACCTGCCCAGGAATCATACACAGCCAAAACATATTGGTGTTGACTGCTACGTCCTGTAAAGAATATGCAATTAATTGGTCTTCCTAGTAGTACTGAGTATCGGTCAAAGCATGTGATTACTGCCTGCCGCACCATTCGTTCTAGGCTATGATGATTTTTCTGTTCTTCCACACGACACGCATGATTTAAAATGGCTCTGACAATGTCTGCCTTATCATGCACCAATACCCCAATCAAAATTGCAGACCTAGCCAATCTATCCGCCATCTCGTTCCCCAACACACCGGCATGTCAATGGGCAACAATACAAATCGCCAAAACACCAAGAGATGGGTGAATTTTAACATAATTCCTCACATTTAAGCTGATTGTTTATAATTTGCTTCCGTAAAAGCTTCTTTACAAAATTAAATAAAAATTATATTGAGTGTGTAAAACCAAGAACGATAATTAACGTAGTTTTCAAATTCCCACAAATGTAAAATAAGCACTACTGCTTAAAACTACGGTGTACATGTGTGATTATCTGTTTACTCATATCTTCTTACAGTGCGTAACGTATGATGTTAGTTCACATCCTTCTGTCACGCGTGTTGTCAATCATTTCCAATACGGAGGTTTCTCAGTGCCGCGGTGCTATTTAGCAATTCTCTCTGGATCTTTTCCTGTCCTACATCCACTCCATGGTTTCAGCTATTATGCCATTTTACAGTTGACTACTTTTCTTGACACTTTTCACGCTCTTGTGACCGACGCTCGTGGCGGGTCACTTTGCACGATCTCTTCGTACAGATCGCATTTTTTCCTGAACGATGCTAATCCTATAAATCCGATCATGGCAGAATGTTTACACAAGCTTCTTGACATTCTAATTTAAGAAAGTACAGTATATTTATATCAGTTTCTTGACAATCTAATTTCAGAATGTACAGTATGTTTACACAAGCTTAGTGACATTCTAATTTAAGAAGTACAGTATGTTTCTTGACATTCTATTTTAAGAAGTTCAGTGTCTTTACACACGCTTTTTTCACATTCTAATTTAAGATATACAGTATGTTTACGTACGTTTCTTCACATTCTAATTGAAGAAGTACAGGACGTTTACACAAGTTTCTTCACATTCTAATTTAAGAAGTACAGTAAGTTTACATAAGTTTCTTGACATTCTAATTAAAGAAATTAAAGTATGTTTACAGAAAATTCTCGACATTGTAATTTAAGAAGTACAGGAAGTTTACACACGTTTCTTCACATTCTTATTTAAGAAGTACAGTAAATTTACACAAGTGTCTTCACATTCTAATTTAAGAAGTACATTATGTTTACACAAGATTCTTGACATTCTAACTTAAGAAATACAGTATGTTTACACAAGTTTCTTCACATTCTAATATAATATAACAGCGCCAGATCGACGCGTCTTGGTTTGGCCTGTTTTAAGAAAAATCTGGACACCCGGAAAATCAGAGATGGAAACAGAATGATCTGAGGCCATTTTATGGTTTAGTAGTCAGCCATCCCGGTTCGTGAAGTTAAGAGATGTGGGTAGTGTAAGCTGTTTCAGCTTGTTCAGTTATGGGAACAATTCCTTGAGTTGATCTATGGTCAACTGATGTCTTTGTGAAAACAAGTGGCTAATTAGTGTCAGCATTCCTGGGCTCATGTTGGTGGTAGCGTAGTGTCACAACTGTTTTGTTTATGTCGCGCCTTAAGATTTACGTTGTGTAACTTATATTTTTGTATTGCCGTATTGTTGTCTGTGTCAAAGTTCTTTATTGTGTCATTCTCAGCTATTGTTTGGAGCACCTGTATTGTGGTACTTGGTGTACCCTGCTGTCTTAAGTTCTGGGGATTACCCACTGGTTTTGTTTGGTATCTGCCAGTTGTCTATTATTGAACTTCAGTGTTTGTATTGAGTTTCATGCTTTACGTATATGGGTATCAGTTGTCCCTGAAAGTTGACCAATAAAGAGCTATTTTTTTAAAATTGTTCTTGATTTGTTTGCTTAGTCTCTTTTAGTTGTAACGACCACTATTTATATCACAATCTAACATCTTAATTCACTGTCTGGGTGTAACATGACAGTTCCTGACTGAGCGTCAGCAAGAGTTGAGACCCCTGTCCAAGATTCTCGAATTTTGTTATCTAATTACTATCACATTTTTTGTTAGTTGTCAGAGGTATGAGGTTTTCTCTCTCTCTCTCTCTCTCTCTCTCTCTCTCTCTCTCTCTCTCTCTCTCTCTCTCTCTCTCTCTCTCTCTCTCTCTCTTAACTCCTGTTCTTCTTTGGCCCTAACGAAGTCAGAGTTACTCTCTACCTCTTAGCACCGTAGCAAAGGAAACTCAGTCTTTCCCTTGTCTTTACCCCTCAATATGTTTACACCAGTTTCATGACATTTTAATTTAAGAAACATAGTTTGTTTATACACGTTTCTATACATTCTAATTAAAGAAGTACAGTATGTTTACATCAGTGTCTTGACATTCTAATTTAAGAAGTACAGTATGTTTAGACAAGATTCTTGACATTCTAATTAAAGAAGTACAGTAAGTTTACACAAGCTGTTGACATTCTAATTTAAAAAGTACCGTATGTCTACACCAGTTTATTGACATTCTAATATAAGAAGTACAGTATGTTAACACCAGTATCTTGACATTCTAAGTTAAGAAGTACAGTATGTTAACACCAGTTTCTTGACATTCTAATTTAACAATGTACAGTATATTTACACCATTTTCTTGCTGTTCTATTTCAAGAATTTCAAGAAGTACAGTATGTTTACACAAGTTTCTCATCTCATCATGTTCCTCTTGTACCTTGCGGTGTCGAGGTGAAGTATAAACTTCGTGAGAGTGCCCGGTTATGGGCTTCGTATATCGACATTCCCATGGATTCTGTTATTCCCTCCGTCCAGCGTTTACGTGGTCGGCCTCTTCCTCTGTTTCCATCTGGTCTGTACGTCATTGCCTGTTGTGGCATGCTGTTGACTGGTAGCCTACTTGCATGGCCAAACCATTTGACTTGCTGCTTTCTAATAAAATCTAGAGCAGCTTTAACCCCCACTTTAGTCCTGATTTCTTCATTTCTGATCTTATCTCTTCTTGATACGTTGAGTATTCTTCTCAGGAACCTCATTTCTGTTGTTGTGATTTTTCTTTTCTCTTTTTCTGTCATTGTCCAGGTTTGGCATTGGTAGCACAGAGTTGGTAGGAAGATTGTGTTGTAAAGTGCTTTCTTAGTAGTTATTGATACATGTTTGTTCTTTAGTATTGGTGCCATTTGTCCAATGAGTTGATTTGCCTTATTGCACCTATTTTCGATCTCGTCTTCTGATCTGCCATTTGATGATATTATACTTCCTAGGTACTTGAAGCTCTTTACTTGTTTCAAGGGATGTTCGTTTAGGTGAATTGTTGCTGTTTGTTCTTCTTTAGTTATAGTCATTACCTCTGTTTTGCTTGTGCTAATTTTCATGTTATGTTCCCTACACATTTCGTTTAGACTATTCATGTGGTCTTGTAATTCAGCTTCTGATTTTGCTATTAGTGCTTGGTCGTCCGCAAACAGGAGTTCTCTAATGGTTAGATTTGCAGATGGTTCTTCTTCTGTGTTCTCGTCATGCGGTATTCTTGCTGTCTCTGCTTGGCTGGTTTCTTTACATATGTTGTCTATATATGTTATGAACAAGAGAGGGGACAGGACACAACCTTGTCGTACTCCAGATCTTATGGTGAAGGGTTCTGAGTGTCCTCCAGTTGCTCTCACTATGCATTCACTGTTGTCGTATAAACTTCTACATAGGTTTGTTAGATGTGTGCTCACTCCATATTGTTTAAGGATTTCCCACAGCTTGTTTCTATCTACCCTATCAAATGCCTTTTCTTGGTCAACAAAGGCTAAGTAGAGTGTTTCATTGAATTCAATTGATTTTTCTATAAGTTGTCTAAGAGCAAAAATGGCGTCTGTGCATCCTTTGTTTTTCCTAAATCCAAGCTGCGTTTCGCTTAGCTGGGGTTCTAAAGTAGTTCGTAATCTTTTTTCAAGAATTTTGCAAAATATTTTCCCAGTATGACTCAACAGTGAAATGCCTCTGTATTGTGTGCAATCTCTTTTGCTGCCTTTGTTTTTCCAAATTGGGATAATTATGGCGTTTCCCCAGTCTCGTGGTGTCTGTTGTTCTACCCAAACATGGTTGAATAGTCTATGTAGCCAAGCTGTTCCTACTTCCCTTGCTGCTTTAATTAGTTCATTTGGTATTTCATCCTGTCCTGGTGATTTGTTCAATGGGGCTAATCTGATGGCTTCTATAATTTCTTCTTTTAGTATGTCTGGTTCTAGTTCCTCGGTGACATCTGTGTAGGTCTCTTGAATTCCTGTGACATCTGATGGGATGTTGAGAAGTTTCTTTTTATTCTATTTTAAGAAGTACAGTGTGTTTAGACACGTGTCTTGTTATTCTATTTTAAGAAATACAGTATGTTACAGAAATACGCAATATACGATTATTCTAATTTAAGATGTACCGTATGTTTATATAAGCTTCTTGACATTTTAATTTAAGAAGTTCGGTATGTTTACATACATTTCTTGACATTCTAATTTAATATTAAATACATATAAGATTACCATGTATGTCGCGTCAGTATAAAATAAAATAGATAAAGACTACCATTTATGTTATGTCTGTATAAAATTAAATAGATGAAGATTACCATTTATATCGTGTCAATATAAAATAACAGATGAAGATTACCGTTTATGCCACATCTTTGTAAAATAAAATAAATGAAGATTACCATTTATGGCACATCAGTGTAAAATAAGATACATGGAGATTACCATTCACTGGCTTCGAGTATTAAATAAAATAAATAAAGATTTCCATACGTTTGTATAAAAGTAAATACATGGACATTTACAGCATTCCAATAAAAACTAAAGTAGATTAAGATTACTATTGTTGCCACGTCATGATAAAACACGATAGATGCAGATTACCTTTCACAACATTCCATAGACAGTAGGACTTTCTTACCAAGATGATGGGAGTGTTCAGCATCTTCTATCAACCGTCAAGAAGATACGCTAGTTGAGCTAAGAACCGACATCACTGCATTTAGGACATTCCCATACGCGCTCTGTCCCCTCGTTCAACAACCAGCAAAGAGTCATACTACTACTAATCGTTATCACCACTATCTGATTGAAAGTTCCTACCTCCGTTTTGAGATTCTTCCAGCACCTCTGCCAATTCGCCGCAATATTATTCTTTCCACATACGGGTTCTCAGTCTGTTCCCCCACATGGTCCATCTGGTCCCACTGGTGGCTGACCACCTCTCTCTGTCCATGTGTAATCGA
>OY992876.1:402663442-403038442 GCA_963921405.1 Cepaea hortensis
AGTAAACTTAGAGTTAGAAATGTGAGTTTTACAACGGAGTCAGCTTAGAGTGAGAACAGAGAGCTCTACAATAGAGTCAGCTTAGAGTGAGAAAAGAGAGTTCTACAAAAGAGTTAGTTTATATTGAGAAAAGATAGCTCTACAACAGAATCAGCTTAGAGTGGAAAAAGAGCTATACAACAGAGTTAGCTTAGAGTGAGAAAAGAGGTCCACAACAGAGTTAGTTTAGAGTAAGAAAACATATTTAGCTTAGAGTGAGAAAACAGAGTTAGCTTAGAGTGAGAAAACAGATGTAGTTTAGAGTGAGAAAACAGCTCTACAACAGAGTCCATATGGAGATGAAACTTGTGTGCCGGGTCGGGAGAAGTTCTCCGCGCTAAACACACCCCGACAGATACAATCACTTAAAAAAAAAAATAAGACAACATTGAACCAGTGCATCGGGCATCGGAGTTAAAACAGAGCATTCCCAACCAACGACTGAATGAACCAATGAACGAACGAACGAACGAACGAATGAACGAACGAACGAATGAACGAACGAATGAACGAACGAATGAACCAACGAAAGAGCGAACGAACCAATGAACGAATCAAGGAACGAATCAACCAGCCGCAACAAGTGCGAGATTGTCTTGTCTGCCCTCCCCATCCAAGAAACACATCTTTTCAGTTCTCCCTGTCTGTCAGCTTGCAATGTGTGATGATGCTTCCGTCATGAAACACTATGGCAGTTATCTTACAAGGAGTTCATGCTATCACCATGAGTTTCCATCAGCTTCATCGCGACCTCCTGACCTCCCTGGTAATTTTTGCTCAATTAGGTGCCTTCTCTACAATGAAGGTTGCCTGCAATGGATCTCAAATACTGTCTGATCTCTTGCCTTGATTGTACATTATGTTAGATTGCTGTTCGTCCATCTCTTGATGTGATCGTAACACTTGTATCATTGTCTACCTCTCGCTGGATCAATGTTTGAGCGACGTGAAGGAGGAGGCTCAGAACTCAGACCATCTATGACAACAAGCGATTACACAAGTCATTAGACTTCTCAGGTTATAAAGAGTTTCCAAAAATGTTGCATATCCTTGTCAGGACGTTGATTTCCTTAGCAATTTCACGTTCAGTAGTTTGCCATTGTTTTATGAACGAGAAGTCAAAGTTTAAGTCAAACTGATTGAGGTGTGAGTAAATCATTTCGAAAATATAGGCTAGAGACAACAAGCTTCTGAACCGAGTTTAGTGTGTTCCTCTTTCCCTTTCACCGTCACAGTTTGTGTACCTAACAGGGCTGTATCTCCCTTAGTCTGGTCGGCACCCTTTGACTAGTGCAATCTGAGAGACTCTGTAACCACGCACTGTCGGGTGAGCTGTGGAAATTGAAATGCGATGGACAAGCAATGATGTACACAGTAAAATGAGAGCTTAGGCAGACAGAGATGACAGAGTACAAAAGAGATTGTAGCGAATGTCGAGAGCTTCCACGCGTCAAAAAAAAAAAAAAAAATACAATGCATTAATTTTAAGCAGGTCGCATTTCGTATACTCTATGCAACATACAGTTATCGATTGTTCAAATATATCGAAGCATTATATATTAGTCGATTCCAGTCGTTACTATGCATGAAGTGAGTATACGTATAACAAACGAAAGTAAAAGTTTATACACCAAGAGTGAATGCACAGTAAGAACAAATAGAAGATACTCAGAACCCTTCACCATAAGATCCGGAGTACGACAAGGTTGTGTCCTGTCCCCACTCTTAGAGTGAGAAAAGTACACAGTCAGCACATGTAAAGAAAGCAGCCAAAGATAGACTGTAACAACATCGAATGAAGAACAGAATACAGAAGAAGAACCAACGGCAAATCACAATATTAAAGAACTCTTCGTGGACGATGAAGCATTAATAGCAAAATCAGAAGCCCACATAAATAGTCTGAACGAAGTGTGTATGGATCATAAACATGAAAATTAGCAAAAGTAAAATAGAAGTAATGACTATAACCAAAGAAGAAAGCACAATAAGCATTCATCTAGAAGAACACTCCCTGAATCAAGTAAAGAGCTTCAAGAACCTTTTTTTTAAAATTCGCATATCCTTTTACAGGACATCGCTGTCAACAGCAGCATCTTTCAGCTGTCTGTTGATGTTTTGGCAAGATTACGCTCATTAGTTTGCCATTGCTTTCTGAGCGGCCGGCTCAGTTATCCCGCAAGTCATCAGCGGGGGTAGAACCGCTCCCAGTTCTCGCCCACTACGAGACTCTGCGAGATAAACGGGATTACGGAGAAAGTGTTGTAACCCCTCGGCCAGAGAGACCGGCTTCAAGTACCTAGGAAGTGTAATATCATCAAATGGCAAATCAGTGGACGAGATCGAAAATAGATGCAATAAGGTAAACCAGCTCACTGGACACATGAAACCAATACTAAAGAACAGACATGTATCAATAGCCACTAAGAAAGCACTCTACAACACAATCTTACAATCTTCCTACCAACTCTATATTACATTACCAATGCTAAACCTGGACAATGACAGAACAAGAGAAAAGAGAAATCACAACGACAGAAATGAGATTTCTGAAAAGATTACTCAATGCATCAATAAGAGAAAATAAAAAATGAAGAAATCAGGACAAAGCTGGGGTTACAGCAGCGCTAGATTTCATCAGAAAACAGCAGGTTAAATGGTTTGGCCATATAACTAGATTACCAACCAACAGTATACGTCAACAAGCAAGATTGTACAGACCAGACGGAAGCAGAGGAAGAGGACGGCCGCGTAAACGATGGATAGAAGGAATTACAGAGACCATGGGAACCTCGATATATGAAGCTCATACACGGGCAATCTCCCACTGTTTATGCTTCACCTTTACACTGCAAGGTACAAGAGGAACCTGATGAGATGAGATGAGATGAGATGAGAAGAGATGAGATAAAATGAGATGAGATGAGATGAGATTACTATGTAAAAAGAAGGGCTTCCTGCTAAGTGTTAGACGTCCGTGGTATAACGTTATACACATCCGTGCAATACCAGCAACGATATACACCATACTTTAGTCAAAGTAGCATTCGTGTGTTCACATTACTTGATATATAACTGCAGTATGCATCTAGCCAATGAACAAGTCCTTCAAGAAACAAATGAAGATCGTAAATTGATTAGAGAAATTAGACGTAGACAGTCAAAATTTTTTGGGCATGTTATGAGAAGAAATGGATTGGAGAATTTGGTGACAACTGGTAAGATCGAGGGGAACAGACCAAGGGGAAGACCTAGAAGCAAGTACCTGGATGGCTTGGCCTTGTGGCATGGTCGAGACAGAAACACGGAGCTGATCCACGACTCTGGTGATCGGGTGAGATGGCAGAATAGGACAGCCCACGCTTACCGGCATGGCACATGATGGATGGATGCATCTAGCGAAACCCAGGGAAATACGCCATTCAAGTAGTCGAGCAATATTGTATTTATGGCGTCTGTGCTTAAATTAATCTTAAAACGTAAAGGACACTTTTCCGCGCACCAAGGCGAGTTAAGCATATGGTACTAGACATCTAGTTTGTATAGACCAGTCTGTGTTCGGGGAAGATATGGTCAGTGTCACTCGGGCCGCTTGTACTTCACTAGACTTCTGGTACTGGGTCTAGCTGGGAGTCCAGGTAAACTTGTTTCTGTGACACTCAAACCAATCCCCATCTGAATGGAACCGCTGGCCACCAGGGTCGGATACTTATTTTACCGTATTTGTTGTTTCCGATGTTGCCATCTTACTATGTTATTATTATTATTATTATTATTATTATTATTATTATTATTATTATTATTGCTTCATTCTTATCATCCTTTTCCTCCTTTCTCCTCCTCCTCCTTCCTCTCCATTCTCCTTCCTCCTACTTTTCTTTCCACCTTCCTCCCCGTCCTCCTCTTTTCGCCTCCTCTTCACCTGGGGACATGTAACGATCTGTTATGTTTTATGCGCTCTTTCTAATGCTCTTTGTAAGATGATATTCATTTCTATAAAGTTGTTCTTGATATCATCAGTTCATCTTTTACGTGGTCTTCCCCTTGCTCTGTATCTATTACATTTCTTCAGTGTGGCTCTTTGTGGCAGATGGTACCAGGGCATTCTTGTGATGTGACCAAACCATTTCATCTGTTGTTCCTTAATAAAGCGCATGATTGCTTTCAGACCTAGTCGTTTTCTAATTTCCTTATACTTATTTCTGTCATGGAATTTCCCGTTGCTATTCTAAGGCTTCTCATCTCTATTGTTATGATTTTGCGCTTATTAGTCGCAATAAGCGTCCATGTTTGATATTGGTAGCATAATGTCGGCCAATAATTGTTCTTATGAGATTTGCTTTAGTACTTATTGGTATTATTCTATGCTACAGAAGACGATAGTTGTCCCACTATCTGATGTGCCTTTACACAATATGTGTTGATTTCTCTTCCATTTCCCATCCCATGTGTTTATCGAATCAAGTTAACTGCATTATTTTGTTGTTTCATAATTATATTAACAGTTTAAAATTAATGAATTAATCTCAGATTCGCCAATAGAAGAACAACGTTTCTATATTAAAAGCGAATCCAAAAGCTGTTGATGTTCATTAAGACAGGGCTGGAATGTCATAGGGCTTATACAGCCATGTTTTTCACATCTAGACCAGCGTAGCCGAGAGGGTTATCTCGCTCTCGCTTAAGTTTCCTGTGCGCAGACGATCAATAGGACTTAATCGTTGACTTCTCGTTCATAAAGCAATGATGATACGCGTGGGCAGTCATGTTTCGCTATTACACACGATCACCAGAGTCATAGATCACCAGAGTCATAGATCACCAGAGTCATAGATCACCAGAGCCTCATTCGCACTGCGAGCGCTAACAAGACAAGTCGCCTTAATCAGTCAAGAAGCCTGATACGCGGGGAAAAATGTCACGTTGAATGTCCAACAACAATAAACACGCGGTAGCCAAGATGTGCAGCGTGGGAGCAGACAAGAAGAAGAACTGCAACAAAGAACCTGAAACTACAGCTACTACCGAAGCTACCACGAGGGAGAAGATCGACAGCCCACCACAGACAAGAGTCAAGACGACAGAGAAGAAAGAGGAGAAAGACACCAGAGCCGGGAACACCGACTCAAAAACAGTACGATGGGTTGTCTAGCGGGTTCAAGGGGAGCTGACAGATGAAGAAATCCTGAAGCAGCTACGAGAAGAGAATCTTCACATCCGATTCTGGAAGGCGGAGCGGCTACTCACCTACTCCAAGATACCTACAACCTTGGCAGTGGTGACGTCGGAGGGCAGCGAAATGCCGACCACAGTATAAATCAACAAGAGAATACAACAGCCAGAGAGATTCATCCCAAGAGTCAATCAATGTTCAAAATGCCAGAGGGCCGGACACAGCAGAGCAACATGTCACAGAAAGACGGAGATCTGTCGATACTGCGCCGATCACCACGCCTTCAAGGAGTGTCAGCTGACCAAGCTGGACACGGACTTCCGAGCACCCAACAACAAAAGAATGTGCGCCAACTGCCTGGGCAAACATGGAGCAAGATACCTGGGCTGTCATTACCTGCAAAGACACAGAGACGTCATAAAGAGCGCCATCATCACAAAGACATCATACAACGAAGCAATGCGGAGACAGAAACCTGCATCTCACAAGCCGAGAAAGAGCAGCTGCAAAGCCAGATTGAGGAGTTAAAGAGGCAAGTCAAGCCACTGCAAACATCGGCACCAACCAGCGACAGTGGGAAACTTCTTGCCGAAATAAAGGAGATCCAGCGGGACATCAAACAAGAGGTGGAGAATATGAGGCAGATGACAAAGATAAATGAAAAGATTCTGCGAGACATCAAAGCGGTAAGAAAAATGCTAACAACTGAAAGGGAGCCAACCCAAATCAAACCAGCACAAGAAACAGAAAAGCACACAGAGAAACCGCAAGATGACATCCAACAAGAGGACGAGCCGGAACCGCTAGACAAAGCCAGCAGCCCAGCCACGACAGTATCTCACCAGACATCCGAAGAAAACCGAAAGGAACACCCTGATGACGGCACGGAGAGACCACGGGGATTTACCTTGGAGGAGCTCCGAGAAGGTGCAAGAGTTGAGGTACTCAGGCACCAGGAATTTAAAAGGTGTTGGGATGAAAGAGAAAAGAAGAAACCAAAGAAACTCAGGAGACCGGTAGAATACCCAGATAGATGCTATGAAACGGCTTATGATCCTGACTACTCGTACTACATAGAAGACGGAGAGAGAAAACCATGGATGACCGCGGAGGAAAAAATCGAAAGGCAGCAGAAACTCAAACTCGAAAGTGAAAACAGGCGCAATGAGGAAAATGGAAACGTCGACAAGCTCCTACAGAAACTACACAAAAAGGAGACAATAAGACCAAATAAAAAGTCGTTATAAGGAGTGCAGCCAGTCCAACCAGACGAGCCAGGAGCCTACACCAACAAAGAAAACCACAAGAGCAGACGAGCACAAAGGATAGCCGCCGACCGATCCCCCAGCTGACGTCACAGACACAAACCAACATAATCAGTACGAGATAGGAGTCACAAGACAAGAATTAGGGTGAATGGACCCACAAAAACCACGGACCACAACAATAATCACAGCTGAAAAACGCAGGTTGAACGAGGCCAAATTTGGAATTTTTGTTTTAAAAATTGGAATTGGACATGGAGATCACCAGAGTCATAGATCAGCTCCTTGTTCTTGTCTCGACCACGCCATGTGGCGTCGCTTTTCAGATATTTACTTCTTTCCCCCTAATAGCTTGCTACATGTCACCGAGTTCTATAGTTTGTTTCATCTCGTAACGTGTCTAACAAATCTGGACAATCGACGTCTCATTTCTCGAATCAAACTACTGAACGTAAAAAGTTGCCTTGAAAATAAACTTGGGGTTGATGACAACGTCCTGCAAACGACATGTACCATTCTTGACACTGGGGTGGCGAAATAGGGGCATCCCCTATCAAAGGAGAAGAAAAGCACCTCCTTCCCTTCGCTAGTCCACGGGACAGCCTTGATATACCCAGTGGCATATATTAATACTGGTTCCTTGCCGTCTTGACAGAATTTAGTTTGTGACACTGTGCTTCAAAGAAAGAGGCATAATAACTTTTCCATCGCACAAGGCCTGGACTGAATTATAGACATTATGCTGCCATTGCAGTATGAACCCTTTCTCCGCCTGCCTAGTTTACTGCAAAGGGAAAGTTACATAAATATATCTGGAATAAGACAAGCTGTAGAAGCTGCCGAATCAGTTAAGCAATGATCTAACTATGCGCGTCTCGGAGCTTCAAGCCTATACCAGTTGTCGACCAAGGTTCAGGGCCTGGTCTGCCCTGCCATGGTATTTAGTCTTTAGGTTGCATTTCCTTGCACCAGGATAAGGCTTCTACCTTCCCAGGATGGTGCATGATGGTGAAAATGACCATGTGTTCACATGCATCCACTGTGGACGAACATTTACAGCGCGAATTGGCCTTACAGTCACATTCGCCACCGCCATGGGTTGTAGTTATTAAGCCTTTTTGAAGCACAATGTAACAAACTATCGTCTGTCAAGACGGCAATGTGCCAATGTTAGAGGGAAAGCAAGGACAAACTACCTTCTTTACAGATGATTAGAAAATTACAACATTCAAAGTAATTACGGAGAAAGACTGTTGTTTAAGCGCAGTTCTTAAAAGGAATAGCCACTAGATGATAGTAATGATTCTTCACAAAATACAACAAGAAAAACCAGAGCGACTTGTGAGGGGTATCATGTCGGCCAAAACCAATGTCCGTAAGAACCAAATCCGCAATATCATGTGTTTGATAAAGCAGTGTGGAACAAAAGCTTTCAACTTGAGACGAATGAAAACAAAAATAACGAGACACAGCGAAACAAAATCTGTCTTCTTTCTTTTACTTTATTCTGTGGAATTTTCTTCCGCATTTTCACACCCCCATAAAACTCCGACCGGGAATAGCCAGTGAATAATAAATGTGAAATAGGGTCGGTTTAATATCAAACCTTCTGGCCTAGAGAGACAACAGTAGAAGATAAACTCTATGCGCCGCTGAGTGAACTAAAAAAGACAGTCAAATTCATACAAGAGACAACATTGCCGTTATAGACATATTTCAAGCGAACGAAAAAAGAAGAAGAATATCAATCATACAATATTGAACGTGGGGTGCTCACGCGGGGTGCGGTAGACCTAGCGCCCAGTGCCGGGTCTTTCGGTGGTGGGAGTGGATTAACAGCATTAAACACGGGCACACGCACGTACATACAGGAGAAATATAATATAAATCAAGAAGAGAATATGACAAGCATCAATATAAAAATTTGGCTGCTAATCTGAGACAATTGGTCAACAAGCAAAAATGTGATTGTATAAAATCATGCTGGAAATATCCTGGTCAGAGAAAATGAGTAATCTAAATGCTTTGAATGGGGATAAAAACACAGACAGCTTATCATAAACAACAGAAAGAGATAGTTGTCATTTGTTGTCGAGTTTTAAGCTGATAAAAAAGAACATATGTTTTTTTTAAAAAAAAACATGAAAGATTTCAGGAAAAAGAGCTAGAGGAAGTCACAGAGAGAACATCTTTCACAACCTATCAACATTGCATGGACAACTTACATCACACGAATTGATACAATTTGTTGGAGATCGCGAGATGTGTAAAGCATGAACGCATACACCAGCTGACTCTGTGCCTAATTATGGTAAATAATACGACGTATGCATTTGTGAGGTTAGACAGCTATTCCTTGTAGCGTCAGCCGCACAATCATATTATGTGGGAGTGTCGGGTATGAAGACTAATACACTCAAACTACGACTATGGCGAGGAGAGTACTATCCCATAGATACTGACACAATGAAAGCGGAGTCCCATGGCAGCGGTCGCAGCAGTTCATTTTTATGGAACCAACGTAGAGCAGCAGACAGCTGCAGAGTAATAGGTACAACACAGTCTTTCAGAACTTTCACCAATCAAGCAAGCAACCATTCAACCAGTTAAACAGCCCACGAACCAGCCAGCTAACCAATCAACCAAACAACCAACCAACCAACCAACCAGCCGACCAAACCAACCAACCAACCAACCAGCCAGCCAACCAGCCAGCCAACCAGCCAGCCAACCAATCAACCAGTCAACCAACGAATCAACCAACCAGCCAGCAAGCCAACGAATCAACAAACCAGGCAGCTAACCAAACAACCAACCAACCAGCCAGCCAGCGAACCAATCAACAAACCAACCAGCCTGCTATCAAACCAGCCCACGAACCAGCAACATGTCAGATAACTAACTCGCCAACCAGTCAGCTTACCAACCAACTAACCAACCATCCAACCAACTAACCAAACAACCCAATCAACCTAACCAACCCAACCAGCCAAACAGTCAACCAATCAACCAACCAACCAACCAACTACCCAACCAACCAATCAACCAACCAACCAAATTAACACAACCAACCAACCAGCGAGCCAGACAGCCAGCGAACCAACCAACAAACCAACCAATCAACTAATCAACCGACAAACCCAATCAACCCGACCAACCCAACCAGCCAAACAGTCAACCAATCAACCAACCAACCAACCAACTACCCAACCAACCAATCAACCAACCAACCAAATTAACACAACCAACCAACCAGCGAGCCAGACAGCCAGCGAACCAACCAACAAACCAACCAACCAACCAACCAACCAAACTACCAACCAATCAACCAATAAACCTCCCAACCAACCATTCAACCAACTAACCTACCAACCAACCAATCAACCTACCGACCAACCAACCAACCAACCAACACAACCAATCCAACTAACCCGCTAACCAATCAACCAGCCAACCTGACAACCAACAGACCAACCAGCCTACTTAACCAACCAACCAACCAACCAATCAACCAATCAACCAACCAACCAACCGTCCAACCAACCAAGCAATCAACCAATCCAATCAACCAGACAGCCAACCAACCAAACAGCCAACAAACCTATCAACCAGCCAACTAGCCAGCCAGCCAGCCAACCAACCGACCAAACCAACCAACCCAACCCAACCCAACCTACCAACAAACCAGCCAACACAACCAACCAAGCAACCCAATCAACCCGCCAGCCAATCAACTAATCAGCCAACAAAACTACCAACCAGGCAGCGAGGCAGCCAACCAACCGACCAAATCAACCAACCAAGGCAACCAACCAACCCAACCAACTAGCTAACTGACCAACCAACAAACCAACCAATCAACCCAACCAACCAAACAAACCAACCAACCAACCAAACCAACCAATCAATCAACCTACCAGTCAACCAACCAACCAACCAATAAATAAACCAGCCATCCAGCCCAACCAACCAATCAATCAACCAACCAAACAAACCAACCAACAAACCAACCAATCAATCAATCAACCAACCAAACAAACCAACCAACCAACAAACCAACCAACCAATCAAGCAACCAACCAAACCAACCAACCAACAAACCAACCAACCAATCAATCAACCAACCAAACAAACCAACCAACCAACAAACCAATCAACCAATCAATCAACCAACCAAACAAACCAACCAACAAACCAACAACCCAACAAACCAACAAACCAACCAACCAATCAATCAACCAACCAAACAAACCAACCAACAAACCAACCAACCAATCGATCAACCAACCAAACCAACCAACCAACCAACCAACAAACCAATCAATCAACCAACCAAACAAACCAACCAACAAACCAACCAACCAACAAACCAACCAACCAATCAATCGACCAATCAAACAAACCAACCAACCAATCAATCAACCAACCAACCACTCAGCAAACCAGCCAGTCCACGAATCAGCTAACCAACGAAGCAATCAATCAATCAACCATCCAACCAACTAACCAGTCAGCCAATCAAAGAACCAAATCAAGTAACTAGCCAGCCAGCTAAACAACAATCAACTAGCGAGCCAGCAACCAACCACCCAACGAACCAACCAGCTAGCCAGCTAATCAACAACAACCCAACCTGCCAGCCAACCAACCAACTAAATAAGTTTCCAACTAATCAACTAGCCAGCTAGCTAGCAAACCAGCCAGTCAACCAACCAGCCAACCAACCAGCCATCAAATCAACCACACAGTCAACCAGTCAGTAAAACAATCAATCAACCACGCAACCAAACCAACCAACCAACTAACCATGCCCATCAATGGAAACGCTGTCTCTAATCATTCGCTCTCTTGCTCAATACTCCCAGCTTGGCCAGCATGAGGCACGGACGTGTTCGTCATTGAAAATGTGGGATATAAATTGTTGATAAACCTTAATTTCCTGTCTTGTCTTGTCTGTCAACTTAACGAGCAGTTTGTAATGTGTGATCTTTGAGCGTGTTATAATTGGGAAGAGAAAGAAATAGGAATAGATTTTGCTTGCGGTAAGAAGAAGAAGCAGAAGGAGACATAGCAGAAGGGAATTGAGAGGAAGAGGAGAAACATAGGAAGACGAAGACGAAGGACATTAGGTAAAGAAGAGGAAGGAGAAAAAGACCACGATGATGATGAAGAAGAAGAGGAAGAAGAGAAGAAGAGGAGGAAGAAACATAAGCTGTGGAGGAAGTAGTAGTAGTAGTAGTAGTAGCAGAATAGTAACAATGTTAATAGTATTAAGCGGATCAAACATATATCCATCGGGAAGGCATGTGAAAGACTAGCCACTATGTTGTTTGTCCATCAAGAATGCTGATGGCCATTCATTTCATCCAGTGGGGTTGAAAGTATGGAGCCGTGAGTTCTAAGATGGCTGATAAGGCCTATTTTGGCTCGAAATGTTCTTTGACAATGAGAGCAAAGAATGCTTGACGTTGCAGGAGGAGGATCTCCTGCAGTGGTTTTTCTATCCAACCTTTTCTTCACAGCTCTTGCAGTCCCGGTTACTTCACAAGTGACTGCACCCTTATGTAATGATGTACGCCACGATTTACGGTCTTTAGCAGCAGTCTCCCAGGGTCAAGATGAATTCCAAAAGCTTTCAGTGAGATTTTCAGAGTGTCTTTAAAGTGTTTCCTCTGGTCGCCTTGGGAGCGTTTACCACAACGCAGCTCGCCGTAAAAAAAATTGTTTAGGGAGCCTGTGATCTGGCATACGAGTTAAGTGACCAGTCCAGCGAGTCTGAATTTTCATTAGTAGAGTATGGATACTGGGCATGGACGCTTTTTCTAGAACTTCAGTGTCTGGGATCTTGTCTTGCCATTTAATCTTCAATAGCTTCCAGAGGCAGACTATGTGGCAGCGGTTTAATTTCCTAGCATGTCGCTGATAAACAGTCCATGTTTCACAAGCATATAGCAGTGTGGGACTAGCCACTATACTACCGCTGTTACCGATGAAGAAGAGGAAGAAGAAGAGGGGCAGGAGGAAGAAGAAAATAGGAGGAGGAAGAAGAAATATAGGAGGAGGAGGAAGAAGAATAAGTGGTAGGAGGAGGAGAATAGTAACGATGATCATACTAGTAAGCGGTTGGATCCCCGGTCCATCGGGCGGACAGGCGAGTTTCTTGCTACAATGCTGTTACCATACTATTCAGAAAGAAAAGTTGAATGCGTAGACGAAGAAGCGGGAATGGTGTAAGCAAGATGTCTGTAGATGTTTCTAGAATTAAAGATCGAAAGAGGATCGAAAGAGGAAGTCATGCTTAGAATACAACTCTGAAACGACATGCTTGCTTCCTCATCGTGTGGCAATATGAAAGGAGATAGGATGTGCGCGCGCGCACACATATATATATATATATATATACACACACACACGCACACACACAATAAGCATACGACATATTGGCACAGATTTACCGTCAGAAAAACAAAGGCAGACAGACAGGCCGAGAGACAGACAGGCCGACAAACAGACAGACAGACAGACAGACAGACAGACAGACAGACAGACAGACAGACAGACAGACAGGAAAGACATATTTAAATACCTGCGCTCACACATGACAACGCACACATCAAAATCTGGGAGTCTCCGTAGTGAAGTGGTCAAGTCGTCTGACTCGGGTTCCGAAGGTTGTTGATTCGATTCCTGGCGCGTCCTTCGGTTCACGAATACACTTTTTTTCGGAGGCTCCTGAGGGTCGTCGCTGGAGCTACGGAGTTTGTGCTTTGTGTGACCCTTTCCAAGCTGCGGAAAGAGACTGAGCCATATGGGATAATAAGCCGGTGCAATGAAGTCGAACGTGTCGACTTCTTAAAGCGGCGAAATTTAAATCCACGTAAGCACATCGGTCTCATAAAGTCACATATGCTGTATGCATGCAGTAGACAGTGAAAACGAGCAGCTGTACATGCATACAGGAGATCACACTTCTCACAAGTAGCACCTTATGTGGCAATGACACCTCAAATTAGGAGCCGCTCCTTGAAGATGTCATATTTTACTATATGAAGAGTATGGCTCCTACGTGGTAACTTCACGAAGCGACTCGTACGGTGATTGTTTTTTAAATTTGGTGGGTGTTTTCTTGGTTACTTCCGGTTGATTACCTTCGGTTCATGGGTGCCCCCTCCTACTGGTGCCCCCGCCCCCTCCCCCGATCGGGCCCCACTGAACCCGGCACCGCTCGAAGAAAGCGAGGCAAGCCCTGGGCATGTGGACTACTTATATGGATAAGTAGATCAATTATGCACCGGGCACCCGGATTCGAGTCCCAGTGTGTGTGTGTGTGTGTGTGTGTGTGTGTGTGTGTGTGTGTGTGTGTGTGTGTACGGGGTAGGCCGTTGTGAGGGACGTGAGACCCCAACCCGGATATTAGCCTTTTCCCCCAGAGGGAGGCCACCAAAATTCACACCGAAATGCGAATAATGATGCCTATGGGGCCGTTGGCTAAGTATTGGGCAATACTAAACTTTGATCTGAATCAAGAGACCACAAAGATTTGACCAAATGAGACTAAACTCCCGTTACAACTTTATGAAATAGTCTGAAGCCAGATTATGCTATATAAATACCAGCAATGATGTAATAAATCATAAATAATAAACGTAATAACATATAGAAAGTGATTAATTCTAGAGAAAATAACATTAAAGACCAGTCTCAAAATATTACATTCAATGTAAATAACAAATCTACTAAATTATGCAAAATAATCATAAAAATAATTTCTTTTTTAAATAACGCGAGTTATTTCTCTTTGCGTATTTTGGAAATAATTGTGTCCCCTGATGTCTCCAGCAAACATGTTTTTACATATAATTGAGAAGCGGTAATGGAAGCTAAATTAACTCACGGTAATGAAATTTGGAATATAGCGGTTTTAAATGGCGCTAAATTGCATGAGAACATCGCCGAAAGTTAAACAAATATTCTAAGGCACTTTGCTTTGGTGCCATTGAAGTAATCACATGAAAAATGTGCTTAAATGTTAACACAAAACGACAATTTATGTCAGAAATTGTACATCTCGAAATGCAAAACCTGTCGGTATGCGCAGATATTGACAAATCTGTTTTAGTTTGCAGTGATTTCGCAAAAGCGTTAAAAATTATGCATCCGATAGTGATAAAAGAGACGTATTATACATAAATCAATTATATCACACCACCCGGATATCTTGTAAAAGTAAAAAGAGGTCTCACGCGCCTTTAATCACACGTGCGTGAGTCCATTCCGATAGTTTGACATAATTAGCACATGTTTTTGAATGATAGTAGTACGGGATGTTGTAACCGAGCCGTATTTCTGGTTCGCCCCGGACCTAAAATAATTTCTTATATCGCTTATGTGTCACCACAACAGGCATTAAGAAGCTGAATTCTAAAAGCTCATGCGGTAGGATACATAACTACTTCCGGTTTTGTGTAGCTAAAAACGTAAACATGTAATTATGAAAAGAAATATTTTAAAAATAGTCTATTTTGATGTGTAAAGTGAAAAGTAAAGATGGCGGCATGTGCAGGAGGTCGATAACTAACAATTTCAATGCAGAAGATCTTGGCTTTTTCCAACTATATAAATATTGTAAAGTAACCGAGTATATGTTATAATAGCATTTATTACTGTCAGTATTTAATGGAACTTAAACACTGTCATCAGACCAATGGAGAAGTGGTAGAGACACAAGACTCGTCCTTGGGTTGTGTGATGGTGTACAACCAGTTACTGGGTCACGTATCTAAGGAATACAGCCGATGGTTAGTGACAAAACCAGACCACGTGCTCACTGTGAAAATCAAGTCAAATATGGCGCTTCTTCCGGTCGCATGTGTAATAGCTACAAATAGACTAAATGCTCACTGGGTAAAGCCGGTCAAAGATGGCGTCGCATCCGATCACACGTGGTAATGGCAAAACCAGACCACGTGGTCACTGGCTAAATTCGATCAAAGATGGCGCTGCATCCGGTAACATAGGTAATAGTGACATCCATTAAAATTTGGCGTTGCTTCCGGTCGCATGTGTAATGACTACAACCAGACAACGTGCTCACTGGCTACAAGTGGTCAAAGACGGTGTCGCATCCGATCACACGTGGTAATGGCAAAACCAGACCATGTGCTCACCAGCTAAACAACCACGTGCTCACTGGCTAACGCCGATCAAAGATTGCGCTGCATCCTGTCACGTGTCTAATGGGAAACAACAAAAACACGTGGCTAATGACTCAACCGGCCAAAGATGTCCAACCTACATGAAAAATTCAAATGAGAAACAATAAAGAGAAATATAATTGTTAATTTTTTACAATTTTATTGTTGAAATTTTATTTTTTCATTCAACGATAGTGACTTATTGCATAAAATACTTTTAATTTTCTGAAATACAGCTGTTGTTTGCATAGGGGACAGATGATTATCTCTAGTAGGTTGGGGATTTGCCCAGTCAGCAGAAAACCGGTTGTGGTGTGATCAAAGAAAATGTTAGTGTTAATTGGTATGAAACGTTGAAAGTCGGTTAGAAGATAAGGTAGATGGTATTCATGTGAAATATATGCGGATATGAAATGACAACGTGAGATATTTTTCCCCTTTGGTTAAGAAATGTTCCTACTTTTTATAAGTTTGTTTGGGATATTTGAAAGTTTAGTCGATATATTTCTGTATTTGGCTAACGTTGTTTCCCCTTTGGTCAACAGATGTTCCTACTTTGTAGAAGTTTGGCTGCGATATGAAAGGTGCCAAAATTTTTCACAGCTGGGTAACAAAGTTTCCTACTTTTTGTAAGTTTGGTTGAAATTTGGCCAAACTTTTCTCATTTGGTTAACAAATTTTCCTACTTTTCATAAGTTTGGCTGAGCTTTTTATAAGTTTGGTTGCAATTTAGCTACGATTTTTCACTTTGGTTAACAAAGTGTCGTACCTTTTATATGTTTAGTTGAAATTTGGCCAAACTTTTCACATTTGGTTAGCAAAGTTTCCTATGTTTTTTAAAAGTAAGTTTGGTTTAAATTTGGCCAAACTTTTCACATTTTGATTAACAAATTTTCCTACTTTTAATAAGCTTGACTCAGATTTTTATAAGTTTTGTTGAAATGTGGCAAAAGATTTTCACTCTGGTTAACTGATATTCCTACTTTTTATTAGTTTGGTTGAAATTTGGCCAAACTTTTCACATTTGGTTAACAAAGTGTCCTACCTTTTATAAGTTTGGTTGAAATTTGGCCAAACTTTTCACATTTGGTTAACAAATTTTCCTACTATTTATAAGTATAGTTGAAATATTTCAGACTTTGGTCAACAGTTTTTCTACTTTGGTTATCCCGTTTCCTTAGTTTTGTTGAAATATTTCTTGAATTTCTCGTCAGTGTGTATCATTCTCTCCCCACATGACAACTATGTATACCATACACACTAAAAAGAAAACATCAACAACCAAAATGTAGTTATAATATAAACCTGTTTATGTACAGTATTTCAGTACATTTTACAATAAGAAAAAAAAAACATAATGTCTTTATACGAATTGGATGATTCAATATGAGCTGGTATACATAGTATGATCACAACACTTTATTTTCACATACTGAGCTATACACTTTGTATGTCGTTTCTGGATTTCTTCACACCATTGTCTGAGTAGGTTGGATTTTCAGACTGGTAGCTTGGTATGTGTCTGTCACATGGCGTGTAGTCATAAGACTGGTCTCCTGATTGGTGGGCTGACATCACAGTGTCCATCACATCAAACAGCTGGGTGTCATTCACATCATACATCAGGTTATTGGGCTAATCACACATCTGGTTGCTGGGGTCATCACACATCTGACTGTAGCTGGGTTAAAAACCAGCCATATAGAATGCATCTGAGCACTTACTTGATCGTTTCGGACTTGATTGCTTCGGTTGGTGTCTTATTGCACATCAAACATCTGGGTATTTGGCTCATCACACAGCTGGTTCCTCTGATCATCACATCATGATTGTAGCTGGGTTGAAAACTGGCAGTATAGTATGCGTTTACACGATGGCTTCGCTTCGAACCCTGTTTGACTTGAGCACTGCCTTGAGTATGTGATTGCTTCGGTTAGTGCCCTGTTTGACATGAGCACTGACTTGATTGTTTTGGTTACTGACTTTCTTGCCTCTGTTAGCGACTTGTTTGACTTCGTTACTGACTTGGTTAACTTGATTGAGTCTGTCACCGTAAGCTAGGATCTCGCGATGCATAGCGATCATCTGTTCATATTCTTGACGAGTAAGTGTCATTCCCATCTTAGTAGGAAACTTTTTATCGGATTCACCGAAGAATCTACGGATGTTAACGTGCTCGTTCCTCTGTAGGATGAGACAAAAGCGGACTTATCACCAGCGCCCACCTAATAGAATAGTCGCACAACTACGAGTCATGTAGACCCATTTAGCAGGCACAGTCTTGAGGTCTGAGTCATCTCCGGATCACAATGCTTGACTGTTACCAGCCTCCGGTTTATATACTAGTTTTTGAGCCATGTGTAAAACCAGTTTTAGCCAGTTTCTTAGGTCAATCGGCTCAGATTACGCTGACGCGGCTTTCCGTATGGCACAAATAAGCGCTCTACTACCCGCTTGTTGACCCGTTGTATGTTTGAGCTGGGTTGGGTAATGCGGGTCATGCTCGAACTATGACCTCTCACCATGATGCAACAGATAGCGTAGAGGGCGCAGTGTTACTTGCGTTGTATTCACTGTGAGCTGTAGTCTGTCCTCACACCCCTGTAGTTTCTTCGTATTGAGGACTGGTCAGCTATTGAAGACATGACTGTAAGTATTTTACAAAAAGAATGTTTGCATATCCTATACAGGACATTGCTGTCAACACCAGCATCTTTCAGCTGTTTATTTATTTCTTGGCAAGTTTACGCTCAGTAGTTTGCCATTGCTTTCTGAGCGGCCGGCGCACATACCCCGTAAGTTACCGACGCGTTTCGAACCACTGCTGATTCTCACCGTCGTCACGTTACTTACGAGAGTATTCGAGATTACGGAGAAAAGTCGCTAACCTCTAGACCAGGAAGCCGGCAAGTATAATAGAATCATCTTCCTTTATGTAGGTGTTTTAATACTCGTCCGCAAGTGTGGACTGATTAAAGTTTAGGATGTCGATGACGATGTTCCTCGACATTCGGTGGGGATGGTTCCGGAGTATCCTTTTGGCGATTATAGTTTAGGATGCATTCCTCAAATTCTGCTGTGGATTAATATGATTATTTCCTCTTTGGTGAAGTTCTCTTGTAGTATATCCTGCAATCGAATTGTTACTAGGTCCGCAAAACTACCACCATCATCATTATCACAAGAATGAATGAATGGATTCTCGGATTCTTCATTGGGTGGGACATTAAGACATGCCATGCAATAGCTGTATGGTTCCGTTCTTAGTATGATCCACAGTTCCCTAATTAGTTTTTCGTGGGCATCGGTATCTGCAAAACAGATAAGAATAAGGTACTATAACAGCGTTATAGACATACATATTATAAATAATAGCTATGTATCTACCATGCACTCTGTGTTAAACAGTCCATATATTACTATCGATAATGGGTATGTAGACCCCACAAGACACTTTCACCTTCTCCTACGAATACACACTACTATCTATATTATTACGGTACCACCATAGCGTTGTGCTCAAAAGTTCAAATGCTAACTCTATCCCCAGCCGACCAAACTATAGAGAGAAATTACTTGTCTCTTCAGTTATATGTGTCTAGCACCATAAATCCCCTGTATTATACTAGTATTGTTAGGTTAACCATATGCCTACTTGGAGAAACACAACGACAATGTGAAAGATTTATCACTAAGCCAACTTACCATTAGCGGCTTGCCACATGTTGATCTGGTTGCTGCTTCAAGAGAATGGTACTTCTATCAGGCGAGTGCTTGCCGTCGTATAATGCTATTTGCTGACGTAGAATGATTCAACGGAATATTATACATTGTCTGGTCATGTGACCGGATGTAACGCCATCTTTGACCGGTTTAGTCATCAGCCACGTCTTCGACATGTATCGTTATTCATGTTACTGGATGAATCGTCATATTTGACCGTATGAGTCATTATCCACGTGTTTTGTTTGTATCCAATTAGACACATGACCGGATGCAGCGCCATCTTTGATTGGCTTTCGCCAGTGATCATGTGGTTACATTAGTCAGTGAATACGTGGTCTATTTTTGCCGTTACCACATGTGATTGGATGCGACGCCACCTTAGACCACTTGTAGCCAGTGAGCACGTTGTCTGGTTGTAGTCATTACACATGCGACCGGCAGCAGCGCCATATTTGAATGGATGTGACCATTACCCACGTGTATCGGATGCAGCGCCATCTTTGATCGACTTTAGCCAGTGAGCACGTGGTCTGGTTTGCCATTACTACGTGTGATCGGATGCGACGCCATCTTTGGCCAGCTTTACCCAGTAAGCATGTGGTCTGTTTGTAGCTATTGCATATGCGACCTGAAGCAACGCCATATTTGACCTGATTTAGCCACGTGTGGGCGACTGTATTCTTTAGGTATGTGCCCCTGTGACTGGTTGTACACCATCACACAACCCAAGGACGAGTCTTGTGTCTCTACCACTTCGCCTTTGGTCTGAAGACAGTGTTTAAGTCCCATCAACTACTGACAGTAATAAACGCTATTATAATATATACTCGATTACTTTACAATTGATATAGTTGAAAAAAGCCAAGCTTCTGCATTTAAATTGTTAGTGGTAGACCTCCTACCCATGCCGCCATCTTTACTTTTCACTAGTCACAACAAAATAGACTATGTTTTCAATATTTCTTTTAATAATTACAGTTTTACGTTTTCAACTACACAAAACCGGTAGTAGTTATGTATCCTACCGCATGAGCTTTGAAAATTCAGCTTCTTAATGCTTGTTGTGGCGACACATAAGCGATATAAGAAATTATTTCGGATCCTGAGGCGAACCAAAAATACGACTCGGTTACGACATCCCGTAATACTATCATTCACATATGTGATAATTATGTCAAACTATTGGAATGGACTCACGCATATGTGATTAAAGGCGCCTCAGACCTCTTTTTACTTTTACAAGATACCCGGGTGGTGTGATATAATTGATTTATATATAATACGTCTCTATTATCACTATTGGATGCATACTTTTTTAACGCTTGTGCGAAATTACTGCAAACTAAAACATATTTGTCAAAATCCGCGCATACCAACAGGTGTTTTATTTCAAGATGTACAATTTCTGATATAAATTGTAATGTTGTGTTAATATTTTCGCAAATTATTCATGTGATTACTTCATTGGCACCCAAGCAAATTGCCTTAGAATATTTATTTACACTTTCGTCGATGTTCTCACGCAATTTAGCGCCATTTAAAACCTCTTAATTCCAAATTTCATTTCCGTGAATTAATTCTAACGTGATCTAGCTTCCATTACTGCTTCTCAGTTATATGCAAAAATATGTTTGCTAGAGATATCAGGGGACACAATTATTTCCAAAAAAGCAAAGAGAAATAACTCTCGTTATTTAAAAAATATTTTTATGATTATTTTGCACAATTTACTAGATTTGTTATTTACATTGAATGCATAATTTTTCTTCAATGTTATTTTCTCTAGAATTAATCACTTTCTATATGTTATTACGTTTATTATTTATGGTTTATTGCATCCTTGCTAGTATTTATATAGCATAATGTGGCTTCAGACTACTTCATAAAGTTGTAACGGGAGTACTGTCTCATTTGGTCGAATCTTTTTGGTGTCTTGGTTCAGATCAAAGTTGCATTTCGGTGTGAATTTTGATGACCTCCCTCTGGGGACAAAGGCTTATATCCGGGGTAGGAGCCCATTCCCTCGCGCCCCTCACACGGTCTACCCCCCTCCCCACACACACGCACACACTGGGACTCGAATCCGGGTGCCCGGTGCATATTTGATCTACTTATCCATATAAGTATTCTACATGAGTGGGGTTTGTCTCGCTGTTTTTGAGCGGTCCCGGGGCCGGGACCGATCGGGGGAGGGGGCGGGGGCACCCATGGACCGGAAGTAGTCAACCGGAACTACCGGAAGTAACCAAGAAAACACCCGCAAATTAAAAAAAAAAATCACCGTAGGAGTCGCTTCGTGAAGTTACCACGTAGGAGCCATACTCTTCATATACTCAAATAAAGGAGATCTCCTGTGACTACATCAGAAGGTGACGACAGGTCGAGAAGAACAAAAGGATGAAAAATCAGGAGATCTCCTTGACTGTATGTTGTGTTTGTGAATGTGTTTGTTTGCTGATTAAAGCTAATCGTCGCAACGTCCTGTATGTGTCTTAATTCTGTTATGTAAAGCTGCACTACTTTATGTCATTTTATATTGTTTACACTTTCACAGCTTTACCGCAGTTCCACCAAATTTTATTCATATAGTAAAATATAACGTCACCTCCAAGGAGCTGCTCATAATTTGAGGTGCCATTGCCACATAAGGTACTAATCTCACATGACATTTCAGACAACAGAAAGATGGACATTTGCAGTTCGTTATCTCATTAAATGAACATGTAATGGGTCCCTTAACATTACAACATATCCCGAAATGTTGGTTAAATGAACATGTAATGGATTCCCTAACATTACAACATACCCGGAAATGTTGCTTAAATGAACATATAATGGATATAATGATGATTGGCTGGCTCTGCAAAACTTGATGGAGTATTGATGCATGATAAGGCAGACGTGGTTGCGGCCTTGTACTAGCACGTGCACACCTCGGAGGAGCAAATGGATCACCATGGTCTGGCAAGAATGCGACAGTGAGGGGTGACGAGGGGATCTGGCTGACGATCGACGTTCAGAGGAAAGGCGAGACGGACATATAATCAGATTGCTACTGGTACTATTAGTGTTGGAACTCTTCGCTGGCTGCTGAGGATGGGGACGGAGCGCTTATGGAAATGCCCCGAATGCTGTGATGTCGATTCCTAAATCAATCAATCAATCAATCAATCAATGGATCCCTTAACATTACAAAATACCCGAAAATGTTGGTTGAGGGTCTATCCCCCAACTGGTGAGTGAGGACAAAAGAAGAAGAATATCAGGGCATTTATGGGCATGTCTAGAGTAGAGTGTAGGACCGTTTTACATACCTGATGAGGACTGGACATATGGTTCTAGCCCATACTTGTACAGGCCAATCGGCTTGAGGCGGATGATGTGGTCTGTATTATGCCGGGTGTCTGAAGTGCAATGATAATCTGGGCTAAAATAGAAGTTGCACCGTCTCACATCAGTGGTAAATCCTCACAAGTCAGTTAGGTGTTTACTTTACCTCACCACATGCACTATTTAGAACAATTAAGGTGGTAGAGCCTGTCTTCCTGGTCAAAGGGTTACACGACTTTCTCCGTAATTCCGTATACTCTCGTGAGTAACGTGACGTGCGGGAGAATCGGTAGCGGTTCTCTCCGTGTCGGTAACTTACGGTAATGTGAAGCCGGTCGCTTAGAAAGCAATGGCAAACTTCTGAGCGTAATCTTGCCAAGAAATCAACAATCAGCTGAAAGATGCTGATGTTGACAGCAATGTCCTGTAAAGGATATGCGAACAAAATAAAAATGGTGGTAGAAGCGGGTCTCCCAGGCGAAGGCGTTAAAGTCACTGTTCGTTATTCCTGTATACTCTCGTGGGAAACACAGCTGCGCGAGATTCGACAGCAGATCGCGTCACGTTGGTTACTTTCGGGGGGTATGTGAGCTGCTCGTTCAGGAAGCAATAGCAAACTACTGAACGTGAAACTTCCCAAGACATCAACGGCAGCTGAAAAATGCTGGTGTTGACTGCAATTTCCTGTAAAGGATACCCGAAAAAAAAAATGGTGGTAGATTGCCAAATGACATCTTTTTTGTGTGGTGAATTACAGATGGGTAAAAGATCTCAGGGATGGCCTCTGCTACGGTACAAAGATGTATGTAAGCGGGACATGATTGATACAGGCATTGATATTGCATTCTTGGTGCAAGACGCCTCTGATCGCGTTGCATCGAGGGAAAAGATAAGAAATGGAATAAAGACAAATGAGAAAATGATTGCAGATAGGTCACACAACGAGAGCGTGAAACGTCAGATGGTGCTCGACGGTGGAAACGAGTATGTTTTCACGTGCATCCATTGTGAACGAACATTTACCGTGCAAATTGGTCTAATGAGTCACATTCGCTACCGCCACGGATTGAAATCATTGCATGTTTTGAAGCACAATGTAACAAACTATGGTCTGTCAAGGCGTCAAGGTGTCAGCAGTATAAGGTATGTGAATTATGGATCATATCGCAACCACTATAGGACAAAATCTAGGCTTTTGAACTTAAAATGTTGGTGACCAATTATTATAATGCCATTGATGAAGAGGAAGAAAGTTAGAGACATACAAGAGCAGGAGATTAAGATGGCCGGCAGCAAGAAGCGTCATATCTCATAAAGTGAACTATTGTAGCCATACTGAATGACGCAATGACACTGAAAGAACACAAATGGACGGCTTGGTTCGTGGTAGAAGCCAAGAAGTACCAACACGACAACGTGCTCAAGGCATTACAGATTCCTTAACCATGATAATGCACGAAGAACTAGAAAAAGGATCGTGAGTCAATCAGGCGAATAATGATGAGAACGACGTTCTGTCCCAAGAACGCGCTGCATTAACGAGATGAGGTTAGCACGCGAAAACCACGTATGTGCTTCAGTCGCCTCTCATAGATCAACCAAAATTGGCGGCAAATCCTTTACATGAAACAGCAGTCAACACCAGTAATTTTTGGATGTTTGTGATTCCTGGGCAAGTTTACGTTATGTGCCATTGCTTTCTGAACAACCGGCGCTCGCACCATTGTATGGAAGCCAAAGCAAAGCGGTCTGCGGCCAAATCACCCGCAGTTGTGTTGCGAACGCGGTATGCGAGATTGCGAATTATATTCGTAACCTCTTCACCACAGATCCAATAAGGAGGTTCTTAACACAACGCACACACTCCACAGTAGCAACGGTGATTTATATTATTAGAATTTTTTTTTTATTTTTTGCGTTCGTTCGCTTTGAACTCAAGCGTAGTCCATACACACTATTTAAAGTAGTGATGGGCTGAATTTTGTTTGTGGGTCAGCTTTCCCTATCAACAGTGTCCCTCGCCATCAAGAACTATTTCTTGGGTCCCAGATGAATTCGCCTTAACAAGTCTATTGCGTTCAACCTCAAACCCATGTTGATTTACTAAGCAATATTACGTCCAGTAGTTTGCCATTTGTTTCTGATCGAGAAATCAACGTTAAAGTCCAACTAGCTGGTATAGGCAATGACCTCGCTACACAGCCGATGGCGCACCGGAAGTTTAATTTGTAGGCGCATTAAACCCGTGGCTACGCTGACCTCTCTGAAATGATGTTTTTTTAAAGTTGCATATCCTTTACAGGACGTTGCAGTCAATACCAGCATTTTACTGCTGTTGTTGATGTCTTATCAAGGTTTTCAGTAGTTTGCCATTGCCTTCTCAACGACTGGCTCCCATACCAACACATTAAAACCAGCGCGACACGGTCTGCTGATGTGGTTACATGACTAATTCACCACAGCACCGGCCTCTTCCCTCTAATATTTATGATATCCAACTGGCGGCTGAAATTTTCTTGCATTCATTGTGTTTTCATTGTTGCCTGACAACTTGGCGGTAGATTGTTGACGTTTTCGGCAATCAATAAACGTTTCCATCATTGCAGAAGAGATATTGTTTAGGTAGGCCTACAGGCTTGAGCGATCAAACAAGATTAACCGCAACTGCAGGGCCGCGGGGGCGCTCATCTCGCTGGCTGTTTATTCACAACTGACAACTACTCCATATTCATGAGTGCGACCTGTTGGTTTATTACGAAGACGGATGTTTGTAAGGCTTTCTTTCACCTCTTGAGGATAGTGAAAGTACACTTTTCTGAATATTGGTTGTTTCTTTGGGTAAGTTTATATAATCTCTGTGTTATTAGAAGGAGTCGATTGTTTAGATGAAGGGGAAGGGGGAGTAGGAGGAAGCAGAAGAAGAGGTAGAAAAAGAGGAGGAGGCAAAAGGAGACGAGGAGGCGGCAGAAGAAGAAAATGAAGAAGAGAATGAGGAAGAATAAGAGGAAGAAGCAGAGGAGAAGACGAAGAGGAGGAGGGGAAGAAAAAGAGGAGATTGGGAGGAGAAGAAGAATAAGATAAAGTAGAAGACGAAGTAGACAAAGAAAAAGAGGAGAAAAAAAAGAAGAGGAGGAGTAGAAGAAGAAGGGTAGGAGAAGAAAAAGATGAAGAGGAGAATAAGACGAGGGGAAGAAGAAGAAGAGGAGGAGAAGAAGAAGAGGAGACGAATAAGAAGAGAAATAGTGAAGGGGTTGGGGAGATGGACGAAAAAGAATAACAGACTGAAGTGGATTATCATCATCATCATCATCATCATCATCATCATCATCATCATCATCATCATCATCATCATCATCATCATCATCATCATCATCATCATTATCATCATTTTCATTATCATCATTATTGTTATTTGTTGTAGTTGTAAAAGTGCACTTGCCTGTCTGAACACTGGTTAGACTTCAGTCCCCAGTACAGGCAGTGTTATTTGTACCTAGCAGAATTGGTTTCGGCTAGTTCTAGCAACCAACATCATTGGTTTCGGCTAGTTCTAGCAATCAACATAATTGGTTTCGGCTAGTTATAGCAATCAACATCATTTTCTTGGCACTATCTGGGAAGGAAAGGCGACGATGAATCTGACCACACGTGGCAAGGCTTAGAATATGTGAAGGCGTAACGCTTTCCACCTTAACGGCTTTATGACTAAAGTAGTAGTAGTAGTAGTAGTAGTAGTAGTAGTAGTAGTAGTAGTAGTAGTAGTAGTAGTAGTAGTAGTAGTAGTAGTAGTAGTAGTAGTAGAAATAGAAGTAGAAGTAGAGGCAGAGGCAGAGGCAGAGGTAGAGGTAGTGGTAGTGGTAGTGACCGAGCAGTTTTCTGAAAGGTTGTTATGGGAGGGAAGTTCTACAAGGGACATGCTACTGAAATCAAGACATTTTCATACGCGCTCCGACCCCTCGTTCAACAGCCAGCAAAGAGTCACACTACTAATCGTACCCACCGCTATGTTTTGAGATTCTACCAGAACCCCTGCCGATCCCCCGCAATCTCCCCTGTCCACATACGGGTTCTCAATCTGTTCCTCCACTTTCTCCACCAGGTCCTCCAGGCGCGCGACCACCTTTTCCTTGTCCATAGGTACTCTACCACCAAGAGGTGTATTCTCTGCCACCTTGTCAGCCTTTTCATTCCCCCCCCCCCCGCACTCCCGCATGGCCAGGGCCAAAAAAAAGTTATAAAATTATCACAATCTGCGACCTCTGAAGCAAGGCGAGCTATTCCACACGAAACTTCCTTTCTCCACCTTAGTAAGCATACACATTGAGTCTGTGATGAAGACAATGTGTGTTGCAGTGGTCTCCCCTAACCAACGGAATGCCGCTGTGACTGCTTCCACCTCAATTCTCATGCTGGAGGTCGTAGACTCATATGCCAGACTCTCCTTTTTCAAGAATCAACCGTTAGCCTTTGCAACGAAACCCAAAACACTCCGTCTGTTTTTCGCCACTGACCTATCAGTATAGATCCCTATGTTACCTTGATGTGTATTACTCTGGATCAGTTGTTGCACCTCAAACTCTGTGCGACCCGCTGCCCATTCTCTGCACTCACGACCCAGTGTTATTATTACATTGTGGCAGTCCGTACTGTATGCCGGTACTTCGACACACTCTTTCACGATTGATGGTCTCTAGATCACACACCTGACGTATAGATATTTCTGCCTGTGTAATCCAAGACCTGCCTCGTCTTAGTCTATGAGACTTAACTTTATACATGGCTTCATGCAGGTATTGATCCCTATCTGCAGCAACTTTCAGGAACCATTTGGCTTGAAGGACCCCATGCCTCTCCGTCATTGTAGATATACCAGGATATGCCCTATGCATATAATTGTTGTGTCCTTCGTGCACCCGTGGTTCACTTGCATGGCCGCATTTTGTATGCGCTCCAACCTTTCAAGCTGGATCTTTTATACTGTCAGGAGCTCCAAACCGTACTCAATGACATAAATTATTAACTGCTGAAAGAGTCTGTAAAGCATCTTCTGCTCTACCTTGGTTGCTGCCATCGCCCTCAATGTATTAAGTCCTCTACCAGCCTTCACCACCAAAACCTCCACAAACCTTTACAAGACACACACCTGTCGAATGTGATACCCAATAACAACAATTTACTATCTCTACTAAGAGGACATCCATACAATATAATACATGGGACATCTCCCTTCACAATCCTGTTATCCAGGTAGTACCACACAACCGATGCCTTGTCTGGGTTTATAACTGCCCCTGCATCCCTGCACTCTGTCACCCTGTTTACTACCGTCTGTGATGAATAACTTCCATCTATGTACCGAGACACTCAGGATGAAAGGCGAACAGATCGGTTGGCGAACATGGCAGTGATCTAAGTGGGAAGAGCAATGGATGGGCCATACAACATTAGCGCCATAAAAGATGCTGGACGAACAGATGACTTCAATGAAACCAGGGAGGCTGCTTCCTTGTACAGAGGGAGAGAGATGGGCGTGAAGCGGGGAGCCGCGATATATGAACATTTTGTCAAAATAAACCGAAGTGACTTAATGCCTACCGTGAGAGTAGTTTAAAATATGTATATATATTTTCATTATTTACTGGTTCGCTTTAGTTGGTGAGGCGGGGAACTGGGTCTGCTTAACTTGGTGGGGTATTGCTGCATGGTAAGGCACATGTGTTCGGTTCCCTTTGGAATCGTGTGTATAATGCAGAAGAACAGATAGATCATCGCGGGTGGGAGAGAATGATACTGCATAAAGTGACATTGGTCGACACTCAAAACTACAAGGAAAGGCCAGACGGACACATAATCAGACTGCTACTGATACTATTAGTATTGGGAATCTTCGCTGGTTTACGTAAGATGAGGACTGGGCACGTGTGTGAATGCCCCGAGTGTTGTGATGTCAGTTCTTGTCTAAACTTGTTTGCTTTAGTAATTGTTTTCACACTTCTGGAAATCAATCAATCAATCATGTCCCATGCCGGAATGCGTGGGCGGTCGTGACTCGCCATTTCACTCTATCACCAGAGTCGTAGATCAGCTCAGTGTTCCTGTCTCGTCCATGCCATGTGGCCAAGCCATTCAGGTATTTTCCTCTCGGTCTTCCTCTTGGTCTGTTCCCTTCGATCTTGCCAGTTGTCACTAAGTTCTACAATACATTTCTTCTCATAACATGTCCAAAAAATTTTGACTACGTCTAATTTCTCTAATCAGTTTACGAGTTTCATTTGTCTCCTGTACTACTTGGTCATTGGTATTTCTGTCTGTCCATGGTATTCTTTGCATTTCCCTCAGAAACCACATTTCTGCAGCCATCAGATGTTTTTCAGCTTGACTGCACATTGTCCAAGTTTCACATCCATTCAAAAGAGCAGGTTCTATGTATCCCCTCAACACTCTTTTTCTCGTTTCAATTGACATCTTTTTATTGGTCAGAATGCTTTTCATCTTGCTAAAGGCTACATTCGCCATGGCGATTCTTGTTCTAATCTCTTCAAGGCATTTCCCATCAGATGTTATGACTGTTCCGAGATAATTGTATCGATTCACTTGTTGAAGAATATTCCCCTTTACTTGTATATTACATTGTGGTACTTCGTTCTTCCAAATTACGACCATAACCTGTGTCTTTTTACAATGTAATTACAACCCCAGCTGCTCATTGTGTACAACAACCGCATTTACTTATTGTTGCAGATCCTGCGCATTGTCTGCAATCAATACTGTATCATCTGCATATCTAATGTTATTGATGTTTCGTCCTTCAATGCTGATTCCATTTATATCTTCTACATTTCTGAAAATATTTTCACTGTACAGGGAAAAAAAATCTGGAGACATTACACATCTCTGCCTAACACCTCTCTTAATAGGCTGATATTGTCCCACTTCATTATCAATCCTTATGGCAGCTTGTTGTTTCCAATATATGTATTTTATAAGTCTAATGGCTTTCCCATCAATTTGTAGATCTGCAAGTATATCCACCATGTTGACATGTCTAACTCTATCAAAAGCTTTTGTGTCGTCAATAAAGCAAAGATGTATATCCTTGTTTACTTCTATAGCACGTTCAATAACTGTTCGCAGCATATACACAGCATTTACTGTACCCTTTCCTTCTACAAACCCACATTGTTCTTACCCTATTTCAGGTTGTAATTTCTTCCTCACTCTTTGCATGATAATTCGTAGCAAAATCTTTGTGATGTGACTCATTATACTAATTGTTCTATGTTGATCACATTCCAAGGCTCCTGATTTCTTTAGGATTGTAATAAATACAGAGTTACATAATTCAGACGGTATCTCTCCCGTATCATATAATGTGTTCAGCAGTCTGGTATCTTGATATAGTCCATATTCTTCTAAAGCTTTAATCATTTCTGTTGTGATGCTATCTGCACCGGGGCCTTGCCAGCTTTGATATGCTTAAGAATATTTCGAACCCCCATCTTCAAAATTGGTGGACCTTCATGATTAAATCTAATATCATACTGTTCCTCTCTGTTATCCCCATAAAGATTTTTCACATAATCTGTCCATACATGTATAATCTGATCTTTTTCTATTATAATTTTGCCATCTTTAGTTTTTAGACAGTCTGTTGATGTATTTGTTCTTTTATTAGTAAGTTCCTGAATTCTTTTGTGCACTAATTTGGTATTTTGACTGTTGTGTTGTTTTTCAATATCTAAGCACAGTTCCTCAAGCCATGCTTCTTTTGCCTGCTTACATAATATTCTGACTTGTCTGTGGATTTCTTCATATTTGGTAGCATTATTTTTGTTGAGTCTTCTTGTTTCTATTAGGTGTAAAATTTCTTCAGTCATTCATTTCTTACGACCCACCTTCTTTAATTTTGGAATAGTTGATTCTGCAGCCAAACTGATTGAATTCTTCAACAGTTGAGTTGAGTTGAGTTGAGTTGAGTTAAGAACCGACATCACTCCACTCAAGATATTCCCATACGTGCTCCGTCCCCTCATTCAACAGCCAGCGAAGAGTAATTCTTCAACATTTCCCATTGAACATCCATATCCTGGAATAGGATCTCTAGATCAGACAATATATCAAATCTGTTCTGTACTTCTATGTTGAATTTGTTTTGTATTTCCTTGTCATTACTCAATGTACACAAATCATATTTAGTGTTTCCTGTTATATACTTGACTTTCTTCAACTTTATCCTCAATGTTCCTGTAAGTAATATGTGGTCACTATAACAATCAGCAATGGGAACTGTTTTTGCTATTGTTAACACGTTTCTAAATCTTCTGCTAATCAGAATATAGTCAATCTGGTTTCTAATCCTGTTATCAGGACTCCTCCATGTCCATAATCTTCTAGGGCGTTGCTTAAACCAGGTGTTTCCTACAATCATTTCCTGTTCTTTTGCCCACTCTACGAGTCTGTATCCTTTTTCATTTCTCTCTCCTAAACCATAGTTTCCTGCTGTGTATCTATCACCTTGATTTCCTACTTTTGCATTGAAGTCCCCTAATATGATGTTTATTTCTGAAGTTTTACATTTCTTTAAGGCAGACTCTATGTCATTATAAAATTCCTCTACACTATCTTCACTGGATTCTCCTGTTGGGGCACATACTTGAATAACATTTATGTTAAAAGGTCTGCCACTTAATTTTACTAGTAGAACTATGTCCGACACGGCCCAATATCCTTGAAAAGATTTTGATGTTTTCCGGTCCAAAATAATTGCCACTCTCTTTGTCGATCTTCACCTCCCAGAATAAATAATCTTAAAATCTTCATCTATCTTGATACCTGCTTCTATCCATCTCGTCTCGCGCATCCCTAAAATATTAATTTTTTCTCTTTCCAATTCTTGTTTTATGTTCTCTAATTTGTCGTCGTCGTTTAACGTCCTAACATTCCATGTTGCTAATTTTAATGTCACTGTCCTTGTCTTGCGATGATCAGTCTTTAGGCGAATCATAATGTACTGGAAATACAATACATAAATATAGTGTTTCTATAGAATATGAATCTATGCTACGAATTAAATAAGAAAACAGTGATTGTAAATATTTCCCACGAAGCAAAATTTAATTCTTCGAATTCATCATCATCATGTGACATGCAGATAAGTTTGTGCAGTCGTGTTTCTCATCTCACACGACCACCAATGTCGTGGATGATCAGCGCTGTTTCCTTTTCTCGACCATGCCACGCGGGCAAGCCATTAAGCTATTTACTACTTTGCCTTCCCCTTGTTCTTTTCCTCTCATTCTTGCCAGCTGTTACAAAGATCTGTAGTTTATTTATTCTTATTACGTGCCAACAAATTCATGACTGTCTCCGTCTAATTACTCTAATCAGTTATCAATTTCATTGTTTCGTGTATGACTTGGTCATTGGTTTTTCTGTCTGTCCATAGTATTCTGTGCATTTTCCTGAGAAACCACATTTCCACTGTCATTAGATGTTATTCAGCTTGTCTGCTCATTTTCCACGTTTCATACTCATATAAAAGTGTAGGTTCTATTTAGCACTTCAATACTGTCAAGATCCCCAATAAGGCCTTACAAAGGCAATAGGAGTTAATACTAGGCTAGTAGGGAGACACCAGACAGGAGAGACACCGAGCGCTATTAATAGCCTCACAAGGAGACACAATTGTGTCAGACCAGAGGTCGAGGAGTACAGCTGAGCGAGGGCTTTCCCCAAGCAATTGGGAAGCTTGTCCTTGCGAGTACCGTGAAGGGCCCCGGTTACTCGTACTCACAGGCCAGCGTGCTGGCGAGACCATGCACGCAATAATAGCTACTGCACGGAGAAGAGTGTCCGTGCTGGTCCACGCAATGTGTAGCGTGTGGAGAGACTGACTGGAGACGGTAGAGAGAGCAGACGTATCCTTGACCAATGCTATAGTTTCTAGGCAATAGGCAAACATATGGCTGTTCATTTAGATTGTGAAATACTAGCATCATCTATCATTACGTCAATGCATTCATGTTGTATAATGATGATGAAGTATAACGCTCGTAGAGCCATTCAAATGTCGGCTCTGAATAAATTGCATTCCTTTCGCAAATGTCACAAGTTGTTATTTCGTGCAGTGCGAAAGTAGGGGAGTCTTGAGCGCACAAGTTGCTGACAGGCAGACCCCGAATTGGTGTCAGAATATAGTGAACCAACGCCAAGACCCAGAATTGGTGTCAGAACACAGTGAACCAACGCCAGCAAAGTAATTGCTGTCAGAATACAGTTAAACAACGCTTCTTAGCAGTCATAGTAGGCATTTGTTGTAATATTCAACGAACAGTTAACGCCAGCAGGCAGGTGGTATTATGAACCACTGAACGAACGCTAGCGATTGATTGATATTACAAAATTCTGAACCAGCATCAGTTCATTGCACGATTCAACATCATTGCTGTGTGATATATTTCAGAGTAATGCAAATTTGTTTCTATACATGCCATAGATAATTTTCTGTGGTAAATTATACGATCACCAATTTGTGGAGTGTGAAATTCTACAAATATTAATTTGAAAGTGTGTTATTATACTAAAAGCAATTGAAATGTATACAATCATCAGTGAACATTACCATCGTAACCACCGTGTACATCTCATTGCGTGTGATACATCCATCAATGTCACCATTCTACGAAGTCAGTAAATAGATTAGCGACGAACTACAGCCTAGAACGAAGGTACGCCAGAGTCAAACAGCGAAGACAAGACGACATCGACGGCCATACGACTAATCATCTCACTTATCATCTAACAATCATTCAGACGATCATATCATTCATCCATTAATACCATTTATCACTATCTATCACATTTTCGTTCATCATTCGCATGAAATATGAGCTTGTAATGACAACATATTGAAATATGAAATATTTGATGAAATATAATGAAATATGAAATTGTATTGACAACTTAAGCGTGTGGCTAATTTTTGCTGTTCTACTAACCAGAAGCAGCCCTTGTACTGTCAAGTCACACCAGTGTGTAAGTGTGAAAGACAGCGGTGGAACACCCCAAGTACCGTACTTTCCAAAGAATTAGATGAGTATATTTTCAGAATATTTTGGTATGATCTAACTTAATCATGCATCTTCTTTTTCAGTAAAAGATGTACACTTACTAACACATTATTATAAACTATTGTATGAAATATTATTGTATTATCATTTTGAACTAACATTACGCCACAAAATGGCGTCACTAAATGAATGTATCCAGGCGGGCATCGCAATGGGCCACACTGGAGATAAGCTAGAAAAGTGGGCGGATCAAAAGTATAAAGAAGAAATAGCTCGCATGGAAAAGAAAGCTGCTCTTGACAGAGACGAAAAAGCATTAGAAAGACAGCATCAAAAAGAAATGAAAGAGGTCGAGGAAGTTACCAAACAGAAACAATTAGAGTTAGATCAAGTTACCAAACAGAAACAGTTAGATTTAGATCATGCTAACAAACAAGCAGAGGAAGCCACCAAACAAAAGCAGATACAAGTAGATTCAGAGACTAGACTAAAGATGAAGGAAATGGAGGTAGATTCTAACATACAAATAGCCTCTAGCAAACATAAGAGCCAAGAAGAAAAGAACAAATTTAGTAAGTACAAGGGCCTTATCAAACCATACAGTGTAGGGGATTCTATTAGCGCATGGACTGAAAACATAGAGTTCCAACTAAAAACACAGAAAATACCTTTGGATGATTGGGCAATGATTTACATGAGGAACCTGAGTGGGGAGCCTTTAAAAGTAATAGAATCCATACCCACAGATCTTAGAAACAATTACCAGTACATACACGATAGGATAATGCAACATTTTCTTTTGGACGCTACTGGGTACCAAATTCAATTCTCACAGATTAAGCCAAAAGCAACTGAAACTTTCGTAGACTACATCTCTAACGTGCAGAGCACATTTAAAAAGTGGACTAGAGCTGCTAAAGTAGGAAACAGCTATGAAAAACTAGAAGAGCTGATGGTAATGGACAAAGTAATTTCTACCGTGCCTACCCCTTTTGCAAAGTTCTTACAACAGTCAGATATTGAGTCTATTCAACAATTAGAGAAACGGGGGTCAGCTTATTTTGCATCTAATCGGGACATATTTAAAACTACATCACATGACACAGAAATTACAGCTTTTGCAAATAGGAGTCCCTGATAGATCCTACAACCAGAAAGATTATCGTAAAAAGGACAAACCATATCAGAAACCACCTCGATGTAATTATTGCAATCTGTTTCATCCAACTTATTCGATGTGTGATAAGAACCCCACATATCCGTCACACCTAGAAGCAGTGTTACAGAAGCAAGAAAGCAGAAGATCATCCTTTAAACGTGCTGTAAAATGTTATTTTTGTTCAAGTTATGGCCACTATAGCAATAGATGTCTTGGGAGACAGAGAATGAAGGCAAACAATGCAGCACCCATCGATACATCATCAGACGATGAGAGTGACATAGATCCGGAACTTGTGAATGTGTTGCCAACGAGTGAATGTCAGAATGTATCATCAGTAACCGATATTTTAGACTTTAAGACATGTAAAGTATGCCAGCAATTTCATGCGGAGGGGAGATTAAAATGTGGACACGTAATATCATGTTCAAATGAAGACGCTAACGCAGCATGCGCCTCCAGAGGTAAACTTAAGTTCTACGATGCACTGGTCAATGGTAAACCATGCCAATGTTTAGTGGATAGCGGGAGCACTCTACTGGTTTTAAGGAGAGAACTTGCTAGAACAGAAGATTATACGGGTGAATTTGTCAAATGCCGTACTTTCTCTGGAACCATCGAGAAATATCCACTGGCAAAGGCGCATATCAATACCCCGTTCCTTACCGGCACATTTACGTGCGCTATCCTCCAAGATCCATGTACGGATCTTATTTTGGGATGCCTAGATGCATTAAAAGAATGTACAGACGACAACATAAAAGCCTGGAATGAGACACACATGGCCAACGCTGTAACTAAGTCAGATACAGAAACAAACTATACTGACTTACAAAATGAAATGCTACAGCTATTAACACCAAATGGTGCAGATACCAACACTACTCGACAAAAGTTGATCGAGGCACAAAGCACCGACCAAACAATCACACCGTATTTTAACTTGTTGTGTGAGCGAAAGAAAATTTCTAAAAATGCTTCTTGGTACTTTAAAAAGGTTAACGGAATTCTCATGCGTTATTACACATATAATAACCATGAAATTCAGCAGACGGTGTTACCTGTAACATACCGACAAAATGTGCTGAAAAGCGCACATGAATCACCGTTTGCTGGACATTTGGCCTACCATAAAACGCGAGCCAGAATTCTATCACAATTTTACTGGCCGAAATTCTGTTCGGAAATAAAAATGTTCTGTCGTTCTTGTACTGTTTGTCAACATCGTGTACGAAAGAAAAAGCATGTAAAGACCAAAGTGCAACGGTCAGTAATAGCATCTAGACCACTTGCGAGTATAGCGGTCAATATTGCTGGACCCCTAATGCAGGTGTCGAGTAATGGAAACCACAACTATCCAAACAAGGGTACTAAAACGATTCACATTAAACCAAACCAGAAGGTTGTGATTCGACTACCTGATAAACATAATATGGTACTAACATCTTGCCAAGGGCCTCTCAACGTTGAACGCAAAATATCAGATGCGGATCATGAAATATCGATAAAAGGACACTTAGAGATATTTCATATCAACATACTGAAACCATACTGTTTACGACAAGAACAACAGACAGACGAACAAATTGCACCAACACCAAGCAATGAGACGACAGACATACACAACTCAACTTCACTAGGTAGGGCGACACAAGACAGCGACAACGCAAACACACTTAGCCAGGTAACAGCACACACAGCTAGCAGCACAACAGTATTGGACGAGATGGAACTACCAGTTCTTACAATAAACGCGACTGCGACCAGTATTTCGACTTATAGAGATAACATATGCAGTCATACGGAAGACGGGACAAAACACCTACTGAAACGTCGACAAGTCTTCGACAGGTTGAGAATGTTTGGGCTCACAGCGAAGCCGTCCAAAGTAGAGTTGGGCATGGAATAAATTGACTTCCTGGGTCATACCATCTGCAGGGGCCAATTGAAAACTGATGACAGAATCGTCACTAAGATTCTGAATTTGACAATGCCAACGACCAAGAAACAGGTCCGAAGTTTACTCGGTCTAGTGAACTACTATAGTAAATTCATCCCAAATCTGGCGGAAATCACCAGTGTTTTTTCTAACATCTTAAATGCTTCGGCTAAGTTATCTGTAAAAGATGCAGGATTAAATAGTGCTTTATCAAGTTTGAAACATCTTTTCAGCGTTCCACCTATCCTTCGTATGCCTAATCCAAAACTCACTTATTTCTTACGCACAGATGCGAGTGCCATATCCATATCTGGGATACTAGGACAGTTCTACGACGGGACGTTCCACCCCGTAATGTACGTAAGTCGCAAGATTACTCCTGCTGAATCAAAATACTCAGCATCAGAATTGGAGGGCCACAGTTTTATCTATTGCTTGAGAAAGTTTCATAGATTTTTGGCAGGAGCACAGTTTGTAATCCAATCCGATAACTCTCCGTTGTCTGTGATGCAGTCTGGACTTCCTACCAACAATAGAATTTACAGGTGAGCTTTGATTCTCCAAAATTACACGTTTACCATCTAGCACTTAAAAGGGAGATTAAATACGGTTGCAGACATTTTGAGTCGTCCATCATCCATTCAAATACCTGAGATGCAGGAAGGGATCGACCATACACCACCAGAAACAGTGACACTGTAATGTTAGATAACTCAGTGCCGTATGTGGTGATTAAGACACATCATAAGTGCGTTATCATTCGCCAAATATATAACCTGTGTCAATATAAAAGTGCTATAAGAAGTGTAACAAACAGACGCAGAATTAACATGCGCTGACACACACATAAGCTAGAGGAACATTCAAGTGTTAACTATGAACCTACATAATGTAGTAGCGAACTATATTTATACACTATCCTTGAAGGAGAGCATAAGAGACTTTGCCGACATGAACTATGTTAGAATAGTCTACAAAGAGTATTGCTCCATCTTCACAACGCAGAGGAGGACGTCGACTTAGTGTAATTAGATATAGAAATGTAACTGTGATATATGTATATTATTATTTTGTTAACAGTACCTATAACTTCATTTTTCTGTTAATTATTCAATTGCACATTGTGTAAATGCATATATAACTTTATTTTCTTATTTGGTAGTTAGAAATCACCATCATTTAATTAATAACCCATGTAGTAGAACACCAGTTATAGGAATACAAGTGTTAGATCTTACATTAGTTTATTACCATATAATCATAATCATCTATACATCCATTTATCTAAAATATCATTTCCAAAGTAACACAACCATTTAGGAATTAATATCATCTTTTTCACAAATAACTTTAAGGTAATTAACCCAATTCACTTAAATGAAAGTACTTATTAGATTATTTCCCTTGAGGGTAATTTAGGTCAGCACACCAAATTACGGAAGTTACTATGACAGAATCGGTAACAAATCATCCTCATAACTATGTATATTATGTATAGACATGACGCGTGCAAACAAAACGCACAGTCATTTGGCGTGATTATTGTTAAAATTCAGCCAATCGTTTATTGTATATATATAATGTTTATGTATTTGATGCTATGAAACATATATTAATGACGAGAGAGTGGTTGAATGAAAGAACAGTATGAAAGTGTATGAAAGATGTATGCAAGAAGAATAAATGCGAGAGGAGAATGCAAAAACTTAGTAAACATTGAAAGAAAGAGAGCGAGAGAGAAAGACAGCGGGAAAATTTTTCCACCGCTGCGAAAATCTTATTTGACTAGTCTGTGTCATCTGTGTAACCAATGTGTTGTCGAGTTTTATATGTGTTACTGCCACACTTTAATAGAGTATATAGAGAACGTACTTTGAGCTTCAGAAAGCGGAGTTGTGGACACAAATAATATTAACAAACGTTTGTAACCACAATAAACCAATTTGCGTCGCTCGAAGGAACACACACATTTAGTACACTAACGCATACACATGTTAGAGAGTTAAGTACACTTTAGTTTATTAGAAAACACGCAAACAAACAGGAAAACAAACACATAAAAGTTGCACACACCATTCATCTCAAAGAACAACAACTCTAAATTCAGGGGACACAATAACTATTAGAAACCTAAAAGTAACAGTGAATATAGCTTTTCACATGCGGAAGCGTGAAGGTGAACAGTAGATCTGTGTGTATAGAGTTGGAGGGGATATTAATGGGAACATGAACACTTTGTGCTCATGTGTTGTACTCATAATAGAGTCAACTTGTGTGTGGGTTGTCATTTTGGGCAATTTGAGGACAGGTCGAGACAGAAGTCAATAGGTGAAAGTCAAAAGACATAGGGTCAAACGACAGAAGGCAGGACATAAGTCATAAGACAACGGGTTCCGGTTCACTACCAATCCCAAAGATATCTATAGAACCAACTATACTGATACATAGGCTACTGAATTAGCCAAGTGAAAAGATAAAACACTGTGAGTGAAGGAAGAAGACAGTTGTTCTATCCCCAAACTAGAAAGTCATAACTTATTGGAGATTTGACAAAATTGGAGCAACCAATTTTTCTTTGTGACCAGAAGTGTTACAAATATGAGTGAAAGGGAAGTAACACTTCACTGAGAGGAGGGGACCCTGTCAAGATCCCCAATAAGGCCTTACAAAGGCAATAGGAGTTAATACTAGGCTAGTAGGGAGACACCAGACAGGAGAGACACCGAGCGCTATTAATAGCCTCACAAGGAGACACAATTGTGTCAGACCAGAGGTCGAGGAGTACAGCTGAGCGAGGGCTTTCCCCAAGCAATTGGGAAGCTTGTCCTTGCGAGTACCGTGAAGGGCCCCGGTTACTCGTACTCACAGGCCAGCGTGCTGGCGAGACCATGCACGCAATAATAGCTACTGCACGGAGAAGAGTGTCCGTGCTGGTCCACGCAATGTGTAGCGTGTGGAGAGACTGACTGGAGACGGTAGAGAGAGCTGACGTATCCTTGACCAATGCTATAGTTTCTAGGCAATAGGCAAACATATGGCTGTTCATTTAGATTGTGAAATACTAGCATCATCTATCATTACGTCAATGCATTCATGTTGTATAATGATGATGAAGTATAACGCTCGTAGAGCCATTCAAATGTCGGCTCTGAATAAATTGCATTCCTTTCGCAAATGTCACAAGTTGTTATTTCGTGCAGTGCGAAAGTAGGGGAGTCTTGAGCGCACAAGTTGCTGACAAATACTTTTTCTCGTTGCAACTGACATCTGTTTATTGGTCAGTATGTTTTCCATGTTCAATTAATATGCTTATATCGCGTGCTGTGGAGGGGGGGGGGGGGGGGTGTCCACATTTATGTGGTTAAAATACAAGCAATTTAGCTCTGGCACCAAACATCGTCCGACCGTGCTCATGGCATTACCCGAGCACGTGTTTTCAAGTCAATTATTATAAACAGGTCACATGTTAATTATTATAAAACAAGTCTCATGTTACTTAATTATGAAATAGGTCACATGTTTCTTAATTATTATGAAACAGATCACATGTTAATTATTATAAAACGTGTTTCAGGTTACTTAATTATAAAAAAAGGTCTCAGATTACTTAATTATAAAACAGGTCTCAGATTAATTATTATAAAACAGGTCTTAGGTTACTTAATTGCTATAAAATAGGTCTCAGGGAATGAAACAAATCACAGGTTAATTATTATAAAACAGTAGTTGTGTTAATTAAACAGGTCTCAGGTTGCTCAATTATAAAACAGGTCTCAGGTTAATTATTATAAAACAGGTCTCAGGTTGCTAAATTATAAAACAGGTCTCAGGTTGCTTAATTATAAAACAGGTCTCAGGTTACTTAATTATAAAACAGGTCTCAGGTTAATTATTATAAAACATGTCACACGCTAATTAGGATCAAACTGGTCTTAGGTTACTTAATTATTATAAAAAAGGTCTCAGCTAACTTAATTATAAAACAGGTCACATGTCATCCAGTGGTGTTGAAAGTATGGAGCCGTGAGTTCTAAGATGGCCGATAACGCCTATTTTAGCTCGAAATGTTCTTTGACAATGTGGGCAAAGAATTCTTGACGTTCCAGGAGGAGGATCTTCTGCAGTGGGGTATTCTCTCCAGTCTTTTCTTCATAGCTCTTGCAATCCTGGTTGCTTCACAAGTGACTGCACCCTTATTTACGCCACGAATTTTGGTCTTTGGCAGCAGTCTCCCAGGTGGCAAGATGAATTCCAAAAGCTTTCAGTGAGATTTTCAGCGTCTTTAAAGCGTTTCCTCTGGCCGCCTTGGTAGCGTTTGCCACAACGCAGCTCGCCGTAAAAAAATTGTTTAGGGAGCCTGTGATCTGGCATACGAGTTAAGTGACCAGCCCAGTGAGTCTGATTTTTCATTAGTAGAGTGTGGATACTGGGCATGGACGCTCTTTCTAGAACTTCAGTGTCTGGGATCTTGTCTTGCCATTTAATCTTCAATAGCTTCCTAAGGCAGACTGTGTGGAAGTGGTTTAATTTCCTAGCGTGTCGCTGATAAAGAGTCCAGGTTTCACAAGCATATAGCAGTGTGGATAATACAGCTGCTTTGTAGACTTTCAGCTTTGTTTGCAGACTTATTCCATTTCTGTCGCACACATTCTTGTACAGTCTGCCAAAGGCCGCGCTGGCCTTGGAGATTCTTGCATATACTTCGTCATCAATTGTGGCAACTTCTAACAAAGTGCTGCCAAAATTTGTCCACATCACTTAGTCTATGACCATTCACCATGATATTCGGCACGGTGTGACTATTCCCTTGAGCTAGTTAGTACATAACTACAGTCTTCTCCAAGTTGATATTGAGCTCAAAGTTGGGACAGGCATAAGAGTAAGCTGAAATATTGTGTTTTATGTCTGCCTCTGAGTTGGCATAAAGAGCGCAATCATCAGCAAACAGCAGCTCTCTGACGGTGTCGCTGTAACTTTTGGTTTTAGATTTCAGCCTTCTGAGATTGAACAACTTTCCATCCATGCGGTAGTTGATGTCTATTCCAATGTCAGTGTTCTCGAAGGCATTTGTCAGCATAGTTGAAAACATGAGGCTGAACAGTGTTGGTGCTAGGACACATCCTTGCTTCATTCCATTGGTGACAGGAAAGGCCTCAGACAGTTCACCATTTTCCTGTACTCTTGCCTGCATACCATCATGAAATAGCCGCACTATTTGGACAAACACTCGAAGACAGCCATATTTCGCCATAATCTTCCACAGTCCGTCTCTGCTGACTGTATCAAAAGCCATGGTAAGGTCTATGAAAGTGGAGAACATTTCAGAGTTCTGTTCCTGACATTTCTCTTGCAGCGAAAATCATGTCAACGGTTCCTCGTTCTTTTCTGAAGCCACAGTGACTCTGAGGAAGAAGACCTTGATCGAGATGGAGCGTGAGGCGATTGAGAAGAATTCTTGCGAGCATCTTCCCTGCAATTGAGAGCAAGGAGATGCTTCGTTGGTTGCCACAGGATTAGCGGTTCCATTTACGTTTATAAAGGTGGACTATTGACGTGTCCTTGAAATCTTGTGCCATGGTATCGTTCACCCATAGTTTTGTAAACACTTGGTGAAGCTGCTCTATTAGGACAGGCCCACCTACCTTGTATACCTCTGCTGGGATGGAGTCACGATTAAGCGCCTTACCGCTGGAAAGTTTCTGGATGCCTTGCTTTCTTCCACTATGGTTGGCAGGTCATAAAGTGTATCATTAGTTGGAACTTGAGGAAGGCAGTTAATGATCATCGAAGAAGGAAGTTGAATTTAAGTTAGTTAATTAGTTAGTTATCAGTTGGGGTATCTTCGTTGCACTCCGGACATGTCCATAGGTGCTCAGATCCTCCCCCCAGCATATGCATCAGTGTCCTGTGGCTAATAGTGCCAGTTCTGTGTTGGTTGACGAGGCGCTTTGTTTTCCCGATGTACCTCTCGCGTCTGGCTGTGCCGATTCTTACTCCCAGGTCTTTCATCCTGGAAAGCGATGTGGAATCACTGGCGTCAAAATCCTCTGTTCTCGCCATATCTTTAAGGGCGTTAATAACATCGGCACGATCCATGGGCTGGCCATCTACAGGGGGTGCAGTGCCAGTCAATTTATCAGCTCGTTCATTTCCCTCGACTCCCGCATGTCCCGGGACGAAGATGAAGGTGACTTTGCGGACAACAGACTTCCGCAGCGACTCAGTCCACTGTCTACGTACAGATCCAGCTTCGACCTTCTGAATCATGCTCATTGAATCACTTAGTACACACACGTTGGTATAATGCTGTGATTCCAGCCATATGAAAGCCTGTGTAACTGCCATCACCTCCATCGTCATGCTGCTCGTGGTCATAGAGTGGGCACCACTGGATTCTTGAACAGTTCGGCCCGCTGAACGGGCTGTAAATGCCCACGCACTTCTCTGCTGCTTTACAACAGATCCATCTGTATAGATGAGCACTTCGGGGCTATCTGAGTGATCATAGATGAGCGCGTTAACCTCTGCATTGACAGCGGCAGGGTTCTGCTCTCTGCACCGTCTGTCGAGTGTGATAATGCAGGAGAAGGTACACTTAAAAGCTGGAGGCACCGGCACCCATTCCTTGCCGGGGTTGATACTGGTAAGACTGCAGACCTGTCCGACGACATCTTCCGCCCGACCCATCCATGATTTGCCCCTCTTTAGCCTGTCACCCTTTTCTCCGAATACAGCGTCATGCAGAGGGTGCTGCTCATCTGCACTTATTTTTAAGTATGCACGAGCTCTCCAGATCTTGATCCTGTGTTCCATTGTCGGGAAGTCAAGGAGGTATCTCATTGCTACACAGCTGGTGTCTCTCGTGCAGCCCAAAATGATGCGCATGGCTTCGTTTTGTACCTTTTCAAGTCTTCCAATCTGTGTAGGGCTGACAGTGAGGATGGCCAGGGCATACTCGATGCGTGAAAGCACAAGTCCTTGGAACAGAAGTAATAGCAGTCTTTGCTCGATATTGGCAGTCGCCATGACTCTCATTGCTGCCAAACCTTTTCGAGCCTTCGTTATGACATAATCGACATGATCTCTGAAGGACAGGCTACGATCAAGCCTCACGCCAAGATATGTCATTGACTGGGTTCTACTCAGAATGCTCCCATCCATTCTTACTGCCGGCAGGTCTGTTTTCACAATATGGTTGTTTAGTGAGAACCATGTAACCGTTGCCTTTGCAGGGTTGACAAGGGCATCGGCATCAGCACACCATGAGGATATTCGATCTAGTTCGCCCTGCATATAGTTGGCAACCGCCTGTCTATCTCGACCCTGTCGATACACGAGGATGTCGTCAACGAATGATAGAGTCCTACCCCTCCCATCCAACTGTTGTTCCGTGATCGGCACCGTATACACGTTGAATAGTACTGGTGACAGTGGTGAACCCTGCGGCAATCCTGGACATATCGTTATCGGCTCAGAAGACTAACTCCCGCATCTTAGCACCACCTTCCTTTGGAGTAGAACTGCAGCTATCCATCGTACAAGGTGAGGGTGCACTTTCAGTCTGAGGAGGGTTTGCATCAAGTGCTCGAAAGATACTCTGTTATATGCGTCCTCTAAGTCTATGGCGGCCGCACATGTCTCTTCTCTGACCTGAAATCCTTCGTAAACATCTTGAGCAAAGACCGCCGCATTCAGCCATGACTCTTTGTTGCGTCTGTATCCTCCAAGTGTGGGCGGGAAGCAGCCGAGCTGTTCCAAGTCCCAAGCAAGTCTGTGTGCTACAATTTTCTCCAGTAGCTTGCCAACAGTATTCTGCATCGTAATGATTCTGTAGCCGCTTATCTTGGAGTGGTCTTTGTTCGGTTTTGGCAGCGGCAGCAAGTAGCTGTGTAGCCATCCTTCTTTGACCTGACCCCTCTGGATACTGGTGTTGAATTCTCTGGCCAGTTCTTCCATGTCATCATCTGATATCACCATTAGGTCACCATATCGGATGCCGTCTGGGCCTGGGGCGGTGTTAGGTGATTTCTTCAGCATCGCCCGCAATATGTCAACTGTGATTGTCCATTCTTCGTCTGTCCCGACCCCCTCGCACAACTGAGAGAGTGTTGTTGTGGTCCTCTGTCTGGCGGGCTCGTCTTTCTGGTCAGTCTGTTCTATGTAGCGTGCAAGAAGGGCCTTACCTTTATCCGCATCCGACTTTTTCCAAGGAATTTAAGGTGTTGCTGAAATGCTCTGCCCAGCGTTGAAGGATTTATTTCTTATCGGTGACCAATGTTCCCCTATCTGCACTGAGGAGGGGAACTAGGCCTGGTTACATAGGATCATAGACGGTTTTCAGTGAGTTGTAGACGTTTTTCATATCATGTCTGTCAACAAGGCCTTGAATTTCACCAGCTTTGTTGCTCAGCCAGGAGTCCCGCATGTGCCGAAGTTTCTGCTGCACTATTCTCTGAATGTTACTGAAGTCATCTTTCCTTTATGTTGACTTTGGGTCATTCAAATATGCCGTGAGGAGAAGATGTTTCTCAGCCAGCACTTGGTTGATGTCTTCGGAATTTTCATCAAACCAGTCTTTATGCTTTCGGACAAAGGATATCCATAACAGTGTCGTAAATTATGTCCTTTAGGGCTCTCCACTCTGTTTCCGCATCCTGTTTAGCTGCAGAATTGGGCTTGAGGCGGCCTTCCAGCATATTTTCAACCGACAGCTGCATTGTTTTGCTGTTTAGGCGGGTGACATGTAATTTTTTTTTTGGGGTGGGGGGGGGGTGGCATTTTTACCCCTTGAGGACGCCGTGGTGGTTTGATATGTATGTTTATTTTCGAGATAATGAACATTCGGCACCACACATGGATGTTGTCACCCGAACGTCTTGTCTGTCACTCCTTCTGATGATGACATAGTCAATGAGGTGCCAGTGTTTCGAGCGGGGGTGCATCCACGATGTCCTATTTCTCTTGGGAAGACAGAAAATTGTGTTGGTGATCAAAAGATCGTATTCGGCACAGGTCTGAAGGAGGAGGAATCCATTGTTGTTACAATTTCTGACTCCATACTTTCCAATCATGCCACTCCAAGAGGCGGTGTCCTTGCCTACTCTGGCAATGAAGTCCCCAAGGAGTATAAGTTTGTCTCCTTTGGGAACAGATGTTAATACTTTGTGCAGGTCCTCATAGAACTTGTTTTTGACAACATCTTCATTGGTCAAAACTATCGTCTGTCAAGACGGAAAGGTGCCAATATATAATATACATTGGTCATGGTTGGTGCGTAGACACTCACGATGGTTGCATACTTCTTTCCTTTTAGCAGGGGTAACTTAATGGTCATAAACCTTTCATTTATAGCCTTCAAAAATTCAGCTTGTTTGCCAACCTGGGCCGACTTAATGGCAAATCCCACACCGGATTGGTGTCTTTCAACACTTTTCCTTCCACTCCAGAAGAATGTGTAGCTGGCACCTACTTCACAGGTTTGGCCTTCTTCTGCAAGTAGTGTTCACTCAAGGCTGCAATCTCGATGCTGTACCTGCCCAGCTCTCTCCCAATCAGTGCTGTTCGTCTCCCTGGGCCCGACACACCGTCTCTATCAAGTAGGGTGCGTACATTCCCAGTTCCGATTGTCAAGGGAATATGGTTTACTCTTTTAGCTTTACCTGTTTTTACTTTGTTTGTTTGTCGACCGCAGTATAGGGTACCCACTGCTAGAATGCAGGTATCTGGTAATCACGCTCGTTGTCCAAAAGAAACATTGTAGCAGATCAACAGGAAACATAAATTAATGTCAAAAAAAAAATATGACGGCAGCTAAAGATGATAATCAACGTCAACTTTACCTTTAATAGTGTTGATCGGTCAGACAGATTGTCATCAAATAGTTAGATGACCGTTCCCATACTGCTGGGAGGATCGGTCAAAATATAATACATAATTATTGAGAGAACACATCATTTCGATTGCTGAATCCAAACGCATCCTATTTCATAATAAAATGATAAATACTTGCTCGTGGTCCATCAATAAGTGCCTACATTACGTTCCCTTGATTGACGTTGCTCTACATCCGTGCTAAAGCGGTGACCTTTGACTATTGTTCTATCGGCCAGTTGTGATGCCATATATTTTCTTAATTTCTTCTGCGCCATGCATTCATTTTTGATCGTTCCTCATAAGCTAGATTGTGCCCCGGTTTCCTGACGTTGTGAGAGTATCTTATATGGTGATCATAACATGTTTCCATTCGCTATTGTTGTTGATACTTCAGTGTCAATATCAAAACTGCCTGTCTCCATGATGGTTCAAACTTCTCACTCCCATGGTAACCGTAGTCCGTGTGACGTCATCTAGTCACCTTTGTATTCCTACGCGTCTCACGGTGATTCTCTGCATTTGTCTGCCACAATTTTTAAATCCGATTATAAATCATTCTAATCAATGACTTTTGCCTCCGACGCCACATGGCAGTATGCCCCCCCCCTCTTTTGAAATTAATGCAATCATTTTAGTAGTCTGAACTATGACATGTAGCGTGTGAGACATACTGATTCATATCTTATATCTGTGACAAAACGACCGCGATACAGTCTGGTCTCTGTATTATTTCCCTTTGAAGGGAATGAGACGGGTTAGTCTCCCTAGATTTGGTAACAATAACTAGGGGTTACCCCGTCTAAAATAGTGCGTGACGTCACATTTCTGGTGATTTCTAGAAGTCTCTAGAAAGTCCCCAGTCAAGTGCGTACGTGGTTTGCTCTCACGAAGGACCCACAATTGCCTCAGGGAACACGGGATTGTGGAATTCTCCGTGACACAGGATTTCTCGGTGGCTCATGGGATTCACTAGGCCCGTGAAGGCAGTGTGAAGACGCACTTAGTTGGACACAATCAGTCGCTGGTCGGACCTCAGCGTAAGCAGATCGCAGTAATTCGCTGCTGGAAGAGATGTCGGTAAACGCAGCCAGGCGGACATCTGCAGGGAAGAATTGTGATTTCTAGATCACAGGTAATGTTGCATTACTTCTTCTATAATTTAATTGTTGTCCGTAAATACCGCGCCTAATTCTCAAGACGATTAAACGCCGACGGAAAATAATCTCCACGAAGCGCATAAAGATACCAGACGGAGATCCCAGAACAAAAGCTGTTGTTGTGTTATGAGTTGGTTAATTAAGTTTAACAATTCCTAGTTATAATTTATTAGTGCTACGTTAATGAATTGTGATGTAGATAATTTATTAAGGTTGTGTAGTCATTAATAAGTTAGATTTAATTAGTTAATCCATGGGTGAAGGGATTGATTAATTGTTGAGCCAGGTAGAAGGAGGATATGTCCGGCTGGGCACCTCCTAGATAATGTAACCGCTACACTGAAAGAGAAGTATGTGTATTTCATGGTTGATGGATAGTGAATAAATAGGAGTGGATTAGCACCAGGCGAAAGATACTTTGACAGAGTCATACAGTCGACCTGGGTGCTATCGGGATATCAGTTGCCCAGACGAGTTACTTAACTGTACACTGGTGTACTATTACTTTCTCTTGCAGCCTCATGTCTATACATTGTAATTAAGAGTAGATCGATGCTGTTGATGATCACTTATATATATTGTATTATATATATTACTGAGAGGCATGTATTAATGTGGAGAGCAGTGTAGTCCTTGTTGTAGTTGAATACTCACACCAACCCCTCCATGTTTCAGGATCTGTAATAGGTTAGATCCTATGAAGATTCCGGAGCTCAACCATAAGCTCCATGGGACTTGCTCGCTCCAGTGCCTATCCAGATGAGATGTGAGGCGTTACTGGGAGCAGTCATCTGAATCTGCCTACTAATACTGGAAGTCAGTTGAATTGAGATTAGCCGGTAGGTCTAGGCTGAGACCACCGTCAAGAGTCCGACGAAGGTAGTCAAGCGATCCAGATAGGGTCAGAGACTAAAGCGTCTATTGGTTCTAACCAGCGAGGTCCTGGTACTTATCTCATTCAATGATAACTTGGTGATTTTCCAGGAAGTGAAGTTCAGGTGTTGAATTGAATGTTTACCAGTCATGCCAATGGCCAGTTTATTAAGCTTCCGGCCCGGCTGGGTCGTCATGGGACACATTGTTTAAAGTTCACGAAACCGCAAGAGTGAATCAACAGTGGTGATTCTTTTTTGAAGCCATGAACCGGGTCACATGACCGGCAGCAGAGATTTGACATTCTGAGGTACTGTGCAGGTAGTTGATAACTACTGAACTGAGGTGTTGATGAACTGTGAGAGTAGTTAATAACTGCCGAATTGTGGACAATAGCTACATGAGAATATGTTCAGTATTTATAGTCACTTATTGAGTCATGTAGTTGTGACATTGTGGTACTCTGAAGGCAGTGCTCTAATTATAGGTTGTTGATTAGTGTTTCCCAGGAACTGGGGAGACAGAAGAGCAACCAGGCTCTTGTAGATACTTGTGTATTGTGCTATAGGACTTTTCTTTAGTTGGGGACCTTGAGGATTCTAGGGTCGACCCCGACGTCATCAGCGGAGTGGGAATTATGATTTAGTAAGTCATCGAGGGATGATCCTCAACGGTCGGTGAAGTGTCTGTCCGGCATTAGTCATACACCTGACCATCCCGAGATCTGGATCACAGTGGGAAGAGAGAACTTTGGAAAGGAGGGACACCTTGGAGTTCCGGTCCACTGGAGGTTTCCGGGTGAGTCGTAACCACGACAGGACAACCGCACGAACTTAAGTCACAGTCTCCGTGATGAAGACGAATCATCAGTAGATCTTCTCTTGTACATATTGTCTTCTAGTCAGGCTTTCAGCCATCCTTCTCTGTGTTGTAGTTGACTTAGTTAGAAATTAAATTTTGATTTGTTAGCCATGGCTTTGTTTATTAGTATGACTGGTGTCTTGTCCGAGCCCCTGGGGGTAGGCATCCCTAAGTGGGGAGGGGAGGTTCAGCTGTCCCGGCTTGTGTGAGGCCTTGTAGATGTAAAGTCCTATTGGGGTGGTCGGAGCAAAGGCTGGAGATATTAACTATATTAACATACCTGTCCAAGCCTCAGGGGTCTTGTTACAATATCTATCATATGTATAGACATATTCCAACTTACTTATACTTCTGCTAATATGATGGTATGGTCTCCTATTAATCACACACAAAATCTCATTTAAGAAAAAATATTATTATATTACGGGCACGCACTTCTATCTACACCCCCGGTAGACGCCGTGTAGCACCAGCCTATGGGAGGGCTGTGCTAACTAGTCTATGAGCTTTATAGGTCCCGCGGCCTCCCCATAGTAGTCCCTCATTTGCCAATAAAGACAAGCATCCCCAACCAAAGCTACAAAACCCGATCGAGGGACGTGTGTGATTAAACGGTACTATTCCCTCTGTATTAGTATTGGAGATATGGAATGTACATATACATCAATGACTTTTCTTTCAACTTGCTATTTTATCATTCGTGGTTACCATTTGACGTTTACTAGTTTAAACATTAAATAGGTGAGGCTTGCTGCCTTCGTAGCTGTCGTCCCAGTGACATCATAGTAGTTCTCATGGCCTTTTTCTTTCTCCTAATTCTATATGTGAGATCCGAGGTCATATGCGTCTTTCTTTCTCTTCTATTCTGTTGACTTGGTCTTATAGTTCACTATATCCTATGCCTATTAGCGTGGATGGGTGTCATCAACAACATTCTATAACCGTAATTGTTGCAATAAAATGAAATTAATACTGACATTAATAACATACTTAAGGTGTCATGTAATACTATACCATGCGACAATAATAATTGCAGCCTAGTTTACTTCTCTTGAATGTGGTGGGTGGTTTTAACTTGTGTCAACTTTAGTACTGCTATTGGGCATTGCTCTTAGATTGCCTCCTCAATAGTATGTAGGAGGTTACATGTTCGCATCGTTAACCACCACCAGAGTACCAGGAATAAAACGTTAATGCTACAACTGCAATAATACATAATAACAACATAATAATTATCGTAATATTATCTTAAATCTGAAATAAACTGGAAAATCATAATATAAGCAATTTTAGAATACTCTCACTCAGTTGTGCTATTCAGTCCTTATATATAAATGTGTTTATGTTTAGTCTGTAATTTACTGTGTTTTGTCGCATTGAAATGAAATCGTGTATGTATTATTTGACTGTGTTTTGCCAATAAAATTATCTCTACCATACCAAACAGCAATCTCTGTTGTTATGTATAGACATTGTAAAAGCTTATATCCTTATTACTATTATCACTCGTTCTATGATGCATGAATGGTAAGTGAATATATGTAAAATATATGACTAACATGACCCTCTCATCGACGGTATTATGAGTGAACCATGACGTACAATAGGCAGGTGAATGATATTTTCAGTGTTTAATTGACATGACTCTCTCATCGACGGTGTGATAAGTGAATCATGACGTACAAATGCATATATGTGTTCGTGAGATGGAAGTATGATAACGATTGATGATAAGTAAGTATGGTTCATGACATGAACTTATCCTGGAAGTAACTAGTATGCACAAGCAATATATTAGAGTTCGTCATCTCGAAGTGTAGATGTACGTTAATGTTGCCCAAACTATCACATTGACCCCGATCACGATCGACTTGAACTCGAACAAAAGTCTGACATTATCATGACACAACACTCGGAGTAGTGTCGAGCTGACAAGGTTCGAATGGCTTCACAATCGTCATCTACGCAATGTCACTATCTCACATTACTGGGAGTAGTATCGGGCTGATAAGGTTCGAATGTCTTAACAATCGTCCACAAAACAATGTCAAGTTTTCACATCACATCACTCGGAGTAGTGTTGAGCTGAAACGGTTCGGATGACTTCACAATCGTCCTTCAACCAATCTGGCAATTAATCAAATTGGAAAAACTATGTACCTATCTGACAATAATTATCCTAATTAAATAACATATTATAAATTGTTTGTTGCATATTTGTGAACGTTCTATACGGGTGTTCAGAAGCGGAAATATTATTCGGAATGCTGTATTACATGTTTGCACGCAGACAGTAACATGAAACGTAATAGTCGTATAGATTTCTATAGTCTACTAAGAAGACCAGCCAGGTTATTATCTTTAACCGGTATGTGACAGATATCGAAATCATAATCTTGCAAGAGAAGAGACCACCTGTGTATTCTGAAGTTTGTTGGATGACCATCTTTAAAGACCTGTAAAGGCTTATTGTCAGAAAGAACAAGGAATTTCTTCCCCAGCAAATATTTAGAAAAATTATTGACGCTTTCTATCAGAGCTAAAGCTTCAAGTTCAGAGACGGCATATTTCTTTTGAGTGTCTGATAGTTTCCTGCTAAAGTACAGAACAGGATGTAATTTACCATCATGAATTTGCAATAGAATCGCAGAAATTGCATGGAAGCTAGCATCAGTTTGAACAATGAAGACTTTTGAGATCTCAGGTAGTTTCAGAATTGGACAATAACTGAAATTTTTTTTTAATTTGTTGTAGAAGTTCATCATGTTTCTCAGTCCACTTAAATTTAGCGGGTTGACCTTTTTCAAAAGTTCTGAAAACGTTGCTATCATGTCAGTGTAATTTAAGATGATAGGTGTTTAACTGTCCCAACACAATCTTGACGTTCTTCTTGGTGTTGGTAGATGTAATTTTTTTTAATTTTGGGAACCGAAGAGAGGTTTGTTTTCCGAGTCCTTTCTTATTAACGGAATCTGAAATGAAGCATGGAATAACATGTGAATTTTGTTTTGTTCTTTGAGTTATGGTATGTCTTTTCTGAGTGTATGTGTTGATATATATGTTTCAACATTGTTGACTTGAACAATGTTATAGTTTTCAGTTGTGTGTATAATGTATGACACATATGCAGTGGTGAGGTTAGTCTGATATATCTCAAGCAGAGACACGTTAGGCAACATAGGTACACACATACCATTATAAATTGTTTCTTGCAGTGACATATCCATTCGCGTACCAAGTTTGTAAAATATCTCTCGGCTTGTGAGTAGATGTTTGTAACAGCCCAATCATCATGGGTGAGGATTGGTTTAATGAGTATCATCACTTGAAAAATACATATGTGTATGATGTTGCACAGCCATTTGTTTTGTGGACTGTATATGTTGTTTGTTAAAACTAGATGTACTTTTGGCTGGTGTTGTACTTTCGTTCAACGTATGTTGTGATGTTGTGCGACTATTGTCTTTTTCTTTTTGCTTTCGTACCTGGGCTCTTGTGAGTGCATTAGTTGGTATTTAGTTGATTTTCCAGTCGATTGCTTCTTTATGGTACACTCTCTGACATTAGGAATGTTCCCAATCATAAGACCGGCACATGGGTTAGGTAAAACTGCTGCTCGCACTCTACCTTCAAAGTATGTGGATTTTATTGAGACGTAAGCAATCTTGTATCTCTTTAGAGTCCCGCCAAAAGTTCTACACGCAACACTCTTGCCTGTGTAGTCTTTTGCCTTTACCAGACTTTGGTCTACCCCTATAATTGACTCGTCTGTGTCTCTAACATATGTTGTTGGCGATCCATTGACCCATGCTTGATGGACTTTCAGGGTACCATTTTGAATGTTAGCTGCATTGGCCTCTTGTATGGGTACATTATGGCCACAGGCTAGGTTAACCTCTTCATGGAATTCTTTGCACCCGTTACATGGCCTGTCATTGGGGAATGTCTCTAATATGGCTCCATGAGTGCCTTCATATTCGTATGTTTCACTGTTAGTGAATTTGTATGCTGCACTGGCCTCTTTCCATGTTTTTCTATCTTTACAATCTTTCTAGATATGATCGGAGGCCTGACAGACAAAACATTTAACGCTACTGTTATAAGAAGCATATTTATTAGCCTTCTTAGATGTTAGGTTCTTGAGGTAAGAGTCGTAAGAGGGGTTCTTGTCGCACATCTTAAGTGAACCATGTTGTAATCTACAATGTGGACATTGCATGAAGTAACCCTTTCTAGATCTGTCTGGTTCCTTGTGTGTGTTGCCTCTCATAGGTAAGGTCCTCTACCTCTGTACTGCTGACCATATTGTTAGAATCTGTTCGGTCTATTTGTGTATCTTTGGTTAGATACTCTCGCACTTGCTCCTATAACTAACTCCGGTTGAGCTCCTTCAGCAAACACATCCCGATGGGCGTTATAATATGCCTCCCCCTTGGCTTCCATCTCCGGGACTGATGTACACTTTTTCTCCACCAGAAATGTAGCCACCGTTTCTGGCACTGAAGAAATCAACTGGTCTCTCGGCATGAGATCATGGGTTTTCTCAACATCTGAACCCACATCGGCTGTTTTCAGCCACTTGTCAAAAAGTGAAGTTGTTTCTGAAATGTAGTCCAAGAACGTCTGGTTTGCCTTCGATGCCAGTATTTTAATCTTCGTTCTTAAACCAGCTTGATCCAAAGAAAAATGTCACAAGACACGGTCCTTAATATTTGTGTAGTTGGTACATAAGCTCTCAGGGATCATCTCCACAACCTTTAAAGGCTCCAAACCTAAGTGAAGGTGAATTAGTATGGGCTACTCTTCGGTTGGAACTTTGTAATATTTCATTAACACCTCACAATTATTTATCCATGCTGAAATGAAATCACCTTGTATGAAGTTCCTGATCAGACCCTGGTACCGTTTAATAGGGGCTTAAGCCTTTGCTTGTAATTTTGCTTGAGCTATCTTGGCTTCCTTTTCCATTTCAAGAGTCTTGACTTTTAAATTCCCTTCTATTTCTTTATTCTTCAATATCACTTTTAAATTCCCTTCTATTTCATTATTCTTCAATATCACCTCGGCAGCTAGTTTCTCTTTCTCAAATGCAAGTCTCTCCCTTTCTACGGCTAGTTCTCTATCTTTTGCTGCCAGTTTTTCGTTTTCTATTGCAAGTTCTATTTCTTTCATTTTTTTCTCTGCTGCTAATGTTTCTTCTTCTAAGGCTGTTTGTAGTTGTCTAGCTTCTCTATCATGAGCAGTTGTAGTTCTCTAGCCTCTTTATCACGAGCTGCTTGCAGTTCCCTATCTTCTCTTTTACGAGCTGCTTGTAGAAGTCTAGCTTCTTTTCCAAGAGCTGCTTGGAATTCTCTAGCTTCTTTTTCAGCTTCTGTGGCCGCTGCTCTTTCTTCTCGTTGCTTTGCCTGGTATTCCCTAAATTCCTGTTTCGCCCATGCTCGAAGTTCCTGACAGGTCAATCCGGACTTCTCGCCCATATCCATAGAATCTTGTAATGACGACATGGTGTGATAATATTCTGTAAACTTAACAGCTAAAACAAAACATGTATGTGTGTGCTGCTATATCGTGTGACAGGTCGACAACAAACGCGCAAAAGAAGAATAACTGGTCGAACGAAATGCGAATACGATCAACAACGTTATAAAACATAATTCGAGACCAACGATGTGGTAAGTTCGACGAAGAAAGAATTAATATCGTCCCACCGCGTTAACGTTGATATATCTCAGACAAAATGCTGGTATTGAATATAAATATCCATAAAAGAATATTACACCACGGGACACACGAAAACTCCTAAAGAGGCAATGGAGTGCGATTCCGTAAATACTATCTAAACACCCGAACAGAACGCAAGAAACAACAACAAACAATTTAACTGGTCTGTTCAGTGTGGACTGACGATCGGCGCTCCCCCTTGGCTGCAGAATATGTTGGTGTTGACAGTTTCATATCGAAGACAATTTGAAATTTATGTTGAAAAAATTTGATATCCACAAAACGTGACAGTTCATTCCAGACATCTTACTATTCCATATACTTTGTTGGAAATGTACCCAATATCGATCCAAATGTTGGAAATGTCCAAGTAGTAGCTAGTTCGTTCCAAATATGGATGTATACTGTATCCTATAGTGATTATTGTCCGCCTCTGCAATTACGGTCGGTCTTTTGATTTATACTGTATTATAATTTACTGACCTTGAGATTGTAATCCCAGATAATCCAAAATTGCTGTCTAACGTAGTGACATGATCAAATCCTGAAGCCAGGTGGTCTAGACATAAAGACGACTGACAAATATCCAAATAACAGATGTACAATTCTGGAGACGGCAGTATTTCCATATTCGCGATGGTATCTGACAGGTTCTTTCGTACTTATATTAAATGACACTTGACCTCTGGCAAGTTGTCAGAGTCTCACCCAGAGTTATAACTCGTTGTCTGCACCAACGCCCGACAATGCAACGCTGATCTATTATAAGCACTACAGCTATAACGCGGCGTCGACAACAACGCCAGGCAATCAACGCTGAGCGATACTAAGCAGTCGGCGGTCAGCTGGAACACAGCGTGAACATTGAGGGGTCACGCGGGCTGACTCGAGCACAACTGTGGTGTGTGCTGAAAGTCCAGCCAGACTAGGCTTGGGAGCCGTAACGGACTGACGTGTGAAAGCGGCTTGAGAGTTTTATGCATGTCTTGATAGCTAGCCTGTATGACCGTTGGAGATGGAACGCCTGTCTGTGTGACTTGTAAGTGAAGTGCATTGATGTATTATTATATTGATGTATTGATTGCTTGCATTTATGATCTATTGGATATTGTGAATTGTGATTGCGCGAAGCTTGTATTGTTTCTGATGTGCGCAGAGCGAGAATAAATAGCGCGAATTATATTATCGGTTGTTAGCCTCGTGTTATTTGATAAGCATATTTAGTATCACACTTGTCAAGATACGAGCCATAATTCTTGCCCTAAGCAAGACTTTGACAAGTGCGAACGTGGGGTCTACGTCCTTATTAGATTGGAACCGTGAAATACGAAAAATAGAGTGTTAAATAATTGTAAACATGGCGACTGTTGTCGAGTTTTTTTGTGAATTAATTATTGGTATAAAGTGCGATTTTTGAACAAATGCGAGAGTGTAGGGTATAATTTAACAAATAAATACCATCTTTCGAGTTAATTTATCGAAACTATAAGTGCGTTTTTGGACTTAGTAAATTTCAACCGAGTTATTGAAGTGATAAAAACAAAATGGCGGCCATGTCCTTGAATGTCATTGAGTAGAAGTAGTGTTTGCGGAAAGTGTGAAAAGAGAGTTGTTGAGTGTGGTGATACGACTAACAACAATACTTGACGACATACAAACCTACAAAAACTTAAGTGACATTACATACACCACACAATTGCACATGTTCTAATTTCCCTTGCTCCAAAAATAACAGGTTGTTTGGAGTCATTTACACCTGTCCCTTGTAAACTCCGAAATTTTTTGGTCGACCTGAATTAAAAACCAGTGTGGTTTCGGGCAGTACTGAGCAGCCATTGTGCGGCACATTGCCTCAGGAGTACTTGAGTATAATTTTTTTTTCTCTTCCTTATATTTTCGTTCAGCAGGCCTAAACATAAGCTGTAATATTAAGTCCTGTAAACTTTTGAACTTAAATTACTAACAAAGTTATTAATTTTGTGTCTATCGATTTCATCATACATTTTGTTCATCATGTCTAGTTTAAACGAGTACATCGAAATGGGTTTAAAGATGAATCTTTCTGGTGAAGAGTTAAGAGCCTGGAGTGAGAAAAAGTTTGCGGAATACAAGGTTAATGAACGTGATGAGAGAGCAGCCGAAAGATCACTTAAACAGGCAGAATCAGATACTGCTTTGAAACTTAAAGAGGCAGAGTCAGAAGCTGCTTTAAATCTTAAGCAAGCAGAAACAGATGCAGAAATAAGAAAAGCTGAAATTGTAGCTCAGAGCATGAAAGAAGAACTTGAAATAAATGCTCGAAATAAACGTGAAGAGCTTGAAGTACAGCTAAAAATTGAACAGCTGAAAGCAGAAACTTCCAAAGAAAAAGAAAATAGAAAAGCTGACAAAGACCAGCCATATAAGAAATACCAAGGGCTGATTAAAAGTTACACCACAGGTGATTGCATAGCAGCTTTCACACAAAATTTTGAATGTATTATGGATCATTACCAGATCCCAAAGTCAGAATGGAGTATAATATACATGAGAAGTCTTTCTGGAGAACCTCTGAAAGTGATAGAGTCGATTCCAAATGACCTGAAGAAAGATTATCATTATATTAAGACAAAAATTATGTCTCATATTCTGCTAGATGAAGCAGGCTACAGAGAACAGTTTGGTAAATTGTCTCCTAAACCAACACAAACGTTCTCTGATTACATCTCAGAAATACAGAATGTTTTTTCTAAGTGGCTGTCAGCAGCCAAAGTGAATGGTAATTTTGATAAATTGACAGATCTTATTTTGAGAGATAAAATTATCACATCTCTCCCACCTCCATTTTCGAAATTTCTATTAGAATGTCAGTGTGAAAGTGTACAACAGATTGAAAGTCGTGGCTCAGGTTATTTTTCAGCCATTAAGCAATGTTTCATTACTGGGTTGACTAGCACAGACTTTGTAGCAGCCGCTACATATGATAGATCTAAGTCAGTGCCCTACAACAAACAAAAGCCCTATAGACAATCTACTGAACAGCTTAACAAATGCAAATATTGTCATTTGTCACACCACGAAACTGATATGTGTGACCAACATCCTGGTTACATGTCGTACTTACAAAACTACATAGCGAAGCAAGACAAAGAAAGAAAGATATACAGACGGAACACCAAATGCTTCCTTTGTAAGGCGTTCGGCCACTGGCGGAAAGATTTTAAAGCCAAAGCTATGTCGAGAAAGTCGAATGCAGCCATGATTGATAGTTCTTCATCAGAGGATGAAAGTGTAGAAGATCAAACTGTAAACGCAGCACATTCTATTGATGCGTTTCAACACGACAAATGTACTATCTGTGATCAATTTCATGAGGATGGCATTTTGACATGTGGCCATTCCATTCCTGTTACAAACGAGGAAGCCAATTTAGTAGTCAACAACCAAGGTAAATTAAATATCCACCATGGATATATTATCGGCAGAACTGCCACCGTTTTACGGGATAGCGGCAGTACCCTCATTGGCATTAAGAGAGACTATATCTTACCATCACAATATAGTGGTAAATATGTTACATGCAGAACTTTCTCGGGTAACATCGAGAGATACCCGCTTGCATGGGCATACATAAGTACACCATTCCTCACCGGAAAGGTCAAATGCGCAGCATTGACCAATCCTTGTTGCGATGTCATCATTGGTAACCTGCAAGAGGTGAATGATATGCCACATGACGGTATTATATCCACCGTCACTTGTAACATTGATAATACCATTCCACCACCTTCACAAATCACCATTCATGATGTATTACCACCTGTAAATGAATGTATGTATGCCAATTCGGCAATGTCATCACAGGAATGTAGTTGTGTAAATGTAACACCAAGTTGTAAGGTACACGATAACCTTGATATTACAAATGCAGTAACCAGATCTACTGCTCAAATGCAAGATCGAATCGAACAGACAGAGGCTTTACAGCTAATAAGCCCAGTTGTAACATCTCCTGAAACAACCAGGGAGAAATTTATAACAGCACTACAGCAGACATTCGACAGAATTAGACAACATGGACTGACAATAAAACCATCCAAAGTTGATATAGCCTTTCAAGAAATTACATTTTTGGGCTATAAGATCTTAAATGGCTTCATATCAACTGTCGATAACATCATGTCTAGAATTTTGAAATCGTCTCTTCCGACAACCAAAAAAAGAGTTGCGAAGTGTGTTAGGTCTTTTGAATTACTATAGACAATTTATCCCTCATTTTGCTGAATCGACCAAATGTTTCACAGATTTACTAACAAACAAACATCCAAATGTTATTGTAAATAGCGAATGTTTAAGGCCTGCATTTGCGAAAGTACTATCTTATTTTTCCAGTGAACCTATTCTAAAATTACCTGATCTTAGCACTATTTTCAGGCTAAGATGCGATGCGAGCTCCGTAGCCATTGGAGGGGTACTGCTTCAAGAGCACGACCAAATATTGTACCTTGTATACTACGTGTCCCGGAAATTGAACACCAGTGAACGAAATTACAGCACGCCGGAACTTGAAGCCCTCGCTCTTGTGTTCTCGGTACGTAAACTTTCGAGATTTCTTTTAGGTAAACACTTCATTATTGAAACAGACAATAGCCCTTTGACATTCATCACCAGTGGTACCCCAAGTAACCACAGAGTGGCCAGATGGTCCCTTCTTCTACAGGACTACAGCTTCGAAATCAGACATATACGAGGCTCACATAACTCGCTGGCCGATCATCTATCGAGATGTCCTTACGACCCACCCAATAGCCAGGTAACACCCGAGCACATTGCAGATGGTGTATAAACTGCAACGTAAATAGTGCTCAACACCACAGCCAATGGTGACTTCATGTCAGTTACGCTGTGAAGAACAGTGTGATAGGGAAGATTTAATCTCCCATTGTAAATATATTGTGTACATATTATTATTATTCTTATGTGAATGAATGGGTCGTATAATTGTGAGAAATGTGAAAGAATGCCATTACTATTGTAAATATGTAGTATTATAAGAAATAGACACCACAAGTGTCACAGGACAGTACTACAGGACGCAAAGACCTACTGAGCTTGAACAGTGCCAAGTAATCCTGAGTCCAGCTACAAAGATGGTCCACGACGTTTTAACAAGTACGAATGATGACCTTGACAACCTAATCCGAGGATAAGACGGAAGAAGCTATCCAACAGCTGATGACAAGATCTGGGTGCTCCGTATATTTAAAGTGCATCTAAAACGAGAGACCTTGAATGTGCAACAACACAGCTCTACACTTCCGTTAGATGTCCATATTAATTTGAAAGTTAGTATTCCATAATAAAATGTTTCTAAATTTATGATAATTGTATGAAAATTTGGGTATGAAACATTTCCATATACGGAATTGTATATGTCGAGTTTTGTTAGATGTAATCTCAGAATCGTAGCTTGATTTACTTTTTCACAAGAGTGACCTTTTGTGCACTTTTGTCAAGGAGGATCAAATTATGACACTAAGAAAGAAAATGTTACTTGTAAATTATTTTGTTGAAAGCATGATAAAATTACTGTCCCTAACTTTTGTTCCATAAACAAGGGACATAACTTAATATTGTTGGTGATGTGGAAATGTGTATTGAAACTACCATGTATGCCTAATAGGTATCACGTCAATGTGACGTCATGTGTATATTGGAAAACTTACCAAAACTGAAGACCTTCATTGGATATTCTATGAGATAAGGGTAGATGTCCAATGTCGGAGTTATCTTATAGGTAGATACTCACAGACTCACCTGATTATTTGTAATTTTTTTTTTTTGGTGGAGAGGTAGGGGCAAGTTAGCCGTAACCTACCGGACTGGCTGTGTCTCAGCGAGGTAAAAACCATGGAATTGATTGTACTTGACCAGTATGCTTGATGGGTAGGCATGGAATTTGTATGCATATTGTTTACTAATCACCTGTACATATTAAGACAAACTAAAGAGTTACGTCAGATGAAGTGCAAAGTTCGATTCTGACAAGATAAAGAACAGCTATATAGAGTACATGAAAGGAAAACCTTTCATGAGAATGAGGGGGGGGGGAGAATGTCAGAGTCTCACCAAGAGTTATAACGCGTTGTCTGCACCAACGCCCGACAATGCAACGCTGATCTATTATAAGCACTACAGCTATAACGCGGCGTCGTCAACAACGCCAGACAATCAACGCTGAGCGATACTAAGCAGTCGGCGGTCAGCTGGAACACAGCGTGAACATTGAGGGGTCACGCGGGCTGACTCGAGCACAACTGTGGTGTGTGCTGAAAGTCCAGCCAGACTAGGCTTGGGAGCCGTAACGGACTGACGTGTGAACGCGGCTTGAGAGTTGTATGCATGTCTTGATAGCTAGCCTGTATGACCGTTGGAGATGGAACGCCTGTCTGTGTGACTTGTAAGTGGAGTGCATTGATGTATTATTATATTGATGTATTGATTGCTTGCATTTATGATCTATTGGATATTGTGAATTGTGATTGCGCGAAGCTTGTATTGTTTCTGATGTGCGCAGTGCGCGAATAAATAGCGCGAATTATATTATCGGTTGTTAGCCTCGTGTTATTTGATAAGCATATTTAGTATCACACTTGTCAAGATACGAGCCATAATTCTTGCCCTAAGCAAGACTTTGACACACGTCCTTGAGACGTTACAAAACAATGACATATGACATCTGGCACATCCTTAAGTAGTTATCATACAATGTCTAATGGCGTCTTCCGCTAGATGAAGTGGCTCCCGTCTTTCGAGCCTCCATGTATGCTAGAATGCTGGTATCTCGTAATCACGCTCGTTGTCCAAAAGAAACATTATAGCAGATCAACAGGAACCATAAATTAATGTCCAAAAAAAAAAAATGACGGCAGCTAACGATGATAATCAACGTCAACTTTACCTTTAATAGTGTTGATAGAGCAGACAGATTGTCTTTAAATAGTTAGATGACCGTTCCCATACTGCTGGGAGGATCGGTCAGAATATAATATATAATTATTGAGAGAACACATCATTTCGACTGCTGAATCCAAATTCATCCTATTTCATAATAAAATGATAAATACTTGCGCGTGGTCCATCAATACGTGCCTACATTACGTTCCTCTGATTGACATTGCTCTACATCCGTGCTAAAGCGGTGACCTTTGACTATTGTTCTATCGGACAGTTGTGATGCCATATATTTTCTTAATTTCTTCTGCGCCATGCATTCATTCTTGATCGTTCCTCAAAAGCTAGATTGTGCCCCGGTTTCCTGACGTTGTGAGAGTATCTTATCTGGTGTTCATAACATGTTTCCATTCGCTATTGTTGTTGATACTTCAGTGTCAATATCAAGACTGCCTGTTTCATGATTGTTCAAACTTCTCACTCCCCATGGTAACCGTAGTCCGTGTGACGTCATCTAGTAACCTTTGTATTTCTACGCGTCTCACGGTGATTCTCTGTATCTGTCTGTCACAATTTTTATATCCGATTATAAATCATTCTAATCAATGACTTTTGCCTCCGACGCTACATGGCACCCACCAACCGCGGCTAGCTGGTTAGGTAATGGTGGAGCCGACAATGTTTAGGTCACTTTTTCTAGCCCATTCCTCATGCTATGGAGGTGAGCAGCGCTTTCCTATAGAGGGCTGCTCAGTCGCTCAGGGGGCTGCCGAATTCCACTGCTGCTCCGGTCAGTTGAAGACGACCATATGACCTGAGCCGCCTATTGCAGGTCTGCAACTACGGCTAACAGCGTACCCACGTCTGCCGCTTCGCCGCTCGCCCATCACCACAGGGCTTGAAGGTGATATATGAAGTTGGATGAAGAATGACTTGCGCAATGAATTGGATTAAAGTGAGGAAGAGTTGTGCAATTTGTCGACCTCAATCTCTCGCCTGGAGACGAATACAGGTGCAGTGGATGATCAGGGCGCTCTACGTGCCTTTCCATGCTCATTACGTTCCACCATGCTTTGCAGGTAAACACCGTCTTGCCTTTTGAATTAACAATTATTTCTTCCGCGCAGTCTGCTGAGTCTTGTCTTCACATGTTGGGTAGGCATACCCTAGTTCACAGATTGGTTTGACACCAAATGGGCTACCCACGCCTGGTTTAGCCAGCCTGTCACAGCTGTTGCCCGGGTGGTGGCCGCTGTCGCATGCTGAGCTCCTAGGAGCCACAGGCGTGAGCCGGATGCCAGGCTTGAACCAGGGGGGGGGGAGGAGCGGGTGCCCTGAAAAGAGCGTGACAGTCATTCTTACCAAAGGCACTACCAATGCCTGGCATCCCGCACCCCCCTTTTCTTAGTTTTCTTAGTTATTATAAAGCAGGTCACATGTTATTTATTTTAAAACTGTCCCAGGTTACTTTATTACTAAACACGTCTCAGGTACTTACTTATTAAACAAGTCTCAGGTTATTTAATTATAAAACAGATTACAGGTTAATTATAAAACAGGTCAGTGGTTACTTAATTTTAAAACAAGTCTAATGATGCTTAATTATTATACAACATCTCATGTTAATTATTATAAATCCTATCCCAGGTTACTTAATTATAAGACAGGTTCATGTTATTTAACTATTATAAATCAGGTCTCAAGTTGTTGAGGTTTACTTAATCATACCTGAAGATTCTGTTGAAGTCAAGGATATTCATTTGCGACAACTTCAGAGGTTTCTATGGACGTGGATAACATCGAACGGAAGATTATCAGGAGGTCAGATTGGCCGAATGATAAGAGCGCTCACTCTTACACTTCCGGTGTGCTGATGAGGCAGACGGTTGAACATCTACAACGATCAGCTGGACTAAAATGTTGACTTCTCGTCCTTGACCTGCGATAAGTTAATTACAAGTACTTCAGAAGTCGGAGTGGGTGTGCTTGATGGCGAGGGACATTGGTAATAGCTAATGCTAATTCAAACGCAAAAATCAGTTCAGTGCACTAGAAGTAGTAGTACATGTATGGATAACGCTTAAATTTAAAGCAAGCGAACGTAAAAAGAACCAAAAAAGATGTATCGCAGTGATAAAGAAGAGAACAGGACAAACACAAAACTACATTTTATACAATGAAGAACCCCATACAATAAATCCCGGTGTTTGGAGGTTAGACAAAGAATTCTTGCATGTTGTTTCTTTAACATACGGCCGTAAAACCCGGACAATTAGTCAACACGCAAAGAGATCTCTTGAGGCCTCAGAGGTGTGGTGTTACAGAAGATTGCTGTAAATTCCCCGGGCAGCCAGAATGTGTGATCTAAATGTTTTGAAGAAAAACATAGGCTAAGACACAAAGACAAATCACAAACAACGGAAAGAGGCAATTGTCACAGGTTGCCCAGATTATGCGAATATAGAAACTTGAACATGTGACAACTGAAAATATTCGTGGAAAGGAAGAAAGCAATGGAGGATTTTGACAGCCTTGTCACAGGACTCGGAAGCATGTCAGCGTACGCAATGACACCCTGCTGTTAGAGATCGCAAGATGTGGAGTAGCATGATCGCCCACGCCAGTAGAAAAGACAGATGAGTACACGGATAACATGAGGAGGGGGTAGGTGGCCAAACTTCTAGTCTACCCGCCTCTCGACCAGGAGACTGGGTTTGCAATCAAATCTAAGGCCGATGATTTGTATCTATGGAAGATAATTGTCAACTGATTCAACAGCCGAAGAATAATACAACGCTAAATATGACCACCAATTTTGACAGAAAGACGATATATCCCCAATATTAGGGTCATCGTGTTAGTTATTTGTTTCGTTGCAATGTTCAGTGAAAGGAAAGTTATATTATAATATTTGTTCATTTGATAGTGTATCATGTTTGGTCCAAAACCCACTTTTTATTTGACACTGAATCAGTTAAAAATTAGCTTACAAACAGCTTGAGGCTAGGCAGAAGACTAGATTTACCGCGTGTGGGCCAGGAGTTTAAGTTAATTGCATATCCTTTACAGAAAGTCACAGTAAAATCCACCATATTTGGCTGTTTGTAATTTCTCGACAATTTACGTTCAGTAGTTTACCGTTAAGTAACAAAAATAACCATGAAAAAAATGAAGAGATATACAGGAAAGTTAGAAAATTTTGCAAAGAGGCAAAAGAAGCATGGCTTGAGGAAAATTGCAGGGAGATTGAACAACACACACGGAATACTAAGTTAATGCGCAAAAGAATTAATGACGTCACTAACAAAAGTACACGCACATCAACTGGTTGCCTAAAAACCAAAGAGTTCAAAATCATAATAAAACAGATCAGATTTTACATGCATGGTGAGATTATGTCAAAGTTCCTTATGTTGAAACAAGAGAAGAACAGTATGATATTCGGAATAATAATGAAGGACCATCAATTTTGAAGATGGAGGTTCAGAATGCTCTTAACCAAATGAAAACTGGCAAGACCTCGGGTCTAGACAATTTCACAACAGAAATGATCAATGCCCTGAGTCAGTTTAGTCAGTTTAGTTCTCCTCCTAACTCAAACCTGAGTCTGGAGAAACTCAGCTCAGTGCACGAACTAGCACTAGCGAGGTTCCTGAAATAATATGAGCGAGGTTCCTGAAATAATATGGGTAGATTTTTAACTATAAATTTTGCCCGGGCAGCGCCGTTAGGCTACTCTTTTTCGATTTCCAACTGCCAAGGGATTTTTTTACGTGCGCAAAAATACACACGGGCGTCCGATCTTACTACCCAGAGACCGTGAGAAATTTTATTACTAGAAGTCCAGGTGAAATAAATCCCAGTCATCACCGGGGCTTGAACCCGGGACCACCAGCACTTGAGGCGGACACCATACCTCGAGACCACGCAGCCCCCCTACAATGTCCTGAAAGAATATGGAATAGACTAGATCACCAGATTGTTGGACACAATATATGACACTGGAGATATACCTCCTGAATTATGTAATTCTATATTTATTGCAATACCGAAGAAATCAGGAGCCTTGGAATGTTATCAACATCGAACAATTAGTATAATGAGCTTAGATCACGAAGATTTGGTTAAGAATCATCAAGCAAAGGTTTAGGATGAAAATACAACCCGAAATATGAGAACAATGTGGGTTTGTAGAAGGCAAGAGTACAGTAAATGCTGTGTATATGCTTTGAACATTAATTGAACTTTTAATGGGAGTAAATAAAGACCTAAATCTTTGCTTTATTGACTACACACAGGCTTTTGATGAAGTAGGTCATGGCAACATAATGAAGATGCTTGCAGATCTACAGATTGATGGAAAAGACTTAGACTTGGAAACAACATATATTGGAAACAAAAAGCTAGCATAAAGATTGATGATGATGTAGGTCATTATCCGTCTATTAAATGAGATGTGAGACAGGGATGTGTAATGATTCCACATCTTTTTTTCCTGTACACTGAAAACATCTTTAGAAAATTAGAAGATAGAGGTATCACAATCGGGGGCGCAACCTCAATAACATTAGATATGCGGGTGATACAGCATCGATTGCAGACAATGAGTAGAATCTGCAAAATTTAGTAGATGTGGTTGTTCACACAGTAAACATCTAGGGCTGGAATTAAATTGCAAGAAGACACAGATTATAGTCGTCATTAGATAAAAAATACAACAATGTAATATACACGTAAACGAGAATATTCTTAAACAAGTGAACCGGTGCAACTATCTCTGAATAGTCATAAAATCTGGTGGGAGATGCCTTGAAGAGATTAGAACGAAAATTGCCATTGCGAAGGTAACCTTTCGCCAGGTGGGAAAACATACTGACCCATAAAATGATGTCAAATGAAACGATAAAAAGAGTGTCGAAGTGCTATATAGAACCTGTCCTTTTGTATGGATGTTAAGCAAGCTGAAACACATCTAATGGCTGTGCAGACGTGGTTTCTGAGGAAAATACAAAGAATACCATGGACAGACAGAAAAACCAATGACCAAGTCCTACAAGAGGTAAATAAAAGCCACCAATAAATGAAAACAGTAAACTGATTAGATGCAGACAGTCAAAATTATTTTGACACGTTATAAGAAGAAATAGATTGGAGAAATTTATGACAACTGGCAAGATTGAGGGGAAAAGAACAGGGGGAAGGCAGAGAAGTAAATACCTGAATAGCTTGGCCACGTGTTATGGTCGAGACAAGAACATGGAGCTAATTCACAACTCTGGTGATCGTGGGAGATGGCGAAACATGACCACTCACGCTTATCGGCATTTCACATGATGATGATGAGTTTGCCATTGCATTCCAAGATGCCAGGAGATTCAGTTTCAATATCTCGAAGTAAGTAAAATAAAAGACTATCTTACATGCCTGGAGGCCCATTGAGAATTAAGTGATAGTCTCATATTCTTGTAGACCATTTGGCATTCGGTGGCTGTTGTCAGTATCACGTCAGCCGTTTTTACTTGCCACGATGGAAGCAGTATTTCGAACAACTTCTCAACATCCCATCAGATGTCACAGGAATTCAAGAGACCTATACAGATGCCACCGAAGAACTAGAACCAGACATACTAAAAGAAGAAATTATAGAAGCCATCAGATTAGCCCCATTGAACAAATCACCGGGACAGGATGAAATACCAAATGAACTAATTAAAGCAGCAAGAGAAGTAGGAACAGCTTGGCTACATAGACTATTCAACCATGTTTGGGTAGAACAACAGACACCACGAGACTGGGGAAACGCCATAATTATCCCAATTTGGAAAAACAAAGGCAGCAAAAGAGACTGCACACAATACAGAGGCATTTTACTGTTGAGTCATACTGGGAAAATATTTTGCAAAATTCTAGAAAAAAGATTACGAACTACTTTAGAACCCCAGCTAAGCGAAACACAGCTTGGATTTAGGAAAAACAAAGGATGCACAGATGCCATTTTTGCTCTTAGACAACTTATAGAAAAATCAATCGAATTCAATGAAACACTATACTTAGCCTTTGTCGACCAAGAAAAAGCATTCGATAGAGTAGATAGAAACAAGCTGTGGGCAATCCTTAAACAATATGGAGTGAGTACACATCTAACAAACCTATGTAGAGGTTTATACAACAACAGTGAATGCATAGTAAGAGCAACTGGAGGACACTCAGAACCCTTCACCATAAGATCTGGAGTACGACAAGGTTGTGTCCTGTCCCCTCTTTTGTTCATAACATATATAGACAACATATGTAAAGAAACCAGCCAAGCAGAGACAGCAAGAATACCGCATGACGAGAACACAGAAGAAGAACCATCCGCAAATCTAACCATTAGAGAACTCCTGCTTGCGGAACTAATAGCAAAATCAGAAGCTGAATTACAAGACCACATGAATAGTCTAAACGCAATGTGTGTCGCGAAATGCCGCGTTAACATCCCATAATATTTTCTCGGTCTCCATATTTGAGGCCAAATTGAGAAAGAATGAATTAATCTCGCTGCTCCACTGCTATCTAGTCGTGAGGTAAGATTACTCACAAAAAGCCTCTAGCCATGACGTAAGCTTGCAGATGGCAAGTAAAATGGGCTGCTTGAGACGTTAGAGGACACAACTAGATAATTAGTCTACACTTGGGAAAACTGCTGACCCAGACGGGCTATGACACCACCCAGAGGGTAGACCCTGGATAAATCAACAATGAACTGGGCCAGTTGTTGAATAAAGGCAATTACCTGTAGCCAGGTGGAGAATGTCAGAGATAGTGAAATAAAACCACCCCGGCGTAAACAACATATTGACCCAGGTGGAGATAATAGCCTTAGTGGCAGTAAACAAGCCAAGTCAACTCAGAAGGGCAGACTCAGTAGAGTGTGAAAACAGACCTTGTAAAACCGGTCAGCTGTGAAGTGTCAGGACTGGCCACCCAGAGTAAATGTTGGCTAACAAAACCTAATCAGGAATGCCAGAGGGTGTGATGGCCCAGTTTTACAGTGAGAATTGCAATTAACGCCAGGGGGAGATAAGAAGAATTTATGACTGGAATTTCTGGGAGATAATAGGTCTACCGGACTCAGTATATATATTAGGCTGTTAGTCCTGGTCGTGTTAGATACGAAATCAGTGGAAACAGGTAGGCAGCCAATTCAATGTCTGTAGTCTCATGTCTGCTAGATTTCACTAGGAAAGTTATTTCTTAGTAACTAGTCAAGTCTTTTAGATGTATGTATTGATTGTCAGTCTATATCCGGCCTAGGTTACTTCAAAAATTATCATTGCTTCAGGTTTCTTGAGAGTATATCCTATTGCTATAAGGGTTATTCTTACTATACTTTTGTGAGGCAGACTTTTGACTTTCACTTATCATGTTAGATGTCTGTTACTCTATGGAAACTTAGTTTCTCAGGCGTTGTAGATAATCATGTTACTACTTGTTTGCATTTCATACTATGTATGTAGGAATACTTTCATATGCCTAATGCTTAAGTATATGTTGGATGTATGTATTTGTAACTTCATATGAATATACGATGCTAGGACTATGCTCCGTTCATATTCTTTTTGTGTATATACGTCTCATTTCGTATACATACAAACTAACTAGTGCATTATGCTATTATGTTAAAGTATCATAATATGTCTAGTTTAATTAATATATTTTATGGGTATTTCATGTTGGGTATATTGATTTGTCCTATGCAAACCTACCAATATGAAGTGTTATGCTATTGTGTGCGCATTGGCACATTGGCCATCGATTGTGTTGGAAGCAGAGGTGTAATGGTACAGACATTACCCACAATTGGTATAGGATATATGGTGCTAAACTTTTTCAGTGTATTGTGGGCGGGCGTTCACGGTAATTCACGAAAACCTGGCACAGGTAATGGTCACGGCTTGTAAGCCCGGATGATCAGGTACTATTATGATACCATTACCGACCCGGTGAGCTGCTAACCAACTTTGGACGGAGCGGCTGTACGTCTCAGAATTTTGGTATTAGCGACATGGACATGGGACGGCAGAAATGTAATAATTACAGGCGTGTGAGACAATTGAAAAGCCCGTCCCAGACTAAGACCGTAGGACAGAGATATGGAGGGAGAAGGAGGATGGCGAACGCAGTAGAGCTGGAAGATAAACTTGGCCAGACTGGTCATTGTATATGTGTGTGCTAGGATATGTTTTACTTAGGATTGCACTGATGTAGAACTAGATATAACACATTCTTGACTTTCTTTCAAGCTCTCACAAAGAGCACCTATGTTATAGATCTCAAGAACGAGTGACGACTAGGTAGTGCTAGGACAGACAGGCGTCAGAATACCAGCAAGCTGTTTTGTTTCTACTGGAGAGAGGGGATCTGGACCACAAATCCAGATAGTTCAAGTAAAATTGAAGTTATGTAATGTTTTTCATCAATATCAATATGTTATATGATTTCATCATCATCATCTAGAAATCAAATGTCTAATATGATTAGTAAATAAATGTTGTAGTATTATAACTCATAGTTCTGTCGTTATATTTTTAATTCCAATTGTGCATACGAGTTGTGTGTGCACATTGGTGAGGGTTCACTTACACACCAAGGAAGGGAGCAGTCAGGGAGAAAAACCTGTACTTGGATAGTTGTCAATTACACTGAAATTTAGACTTAAAAATCTATCCTAGCTAACCTTCTCTTTCCTATTCCTTGGCGAATATTCAGCAAAGTTCATTTCAATTTTGTAACGAGCCACTTGGAGCTTTACGCTGGATATTCAGGGCTTAATCTGTAGTTCAGCCATATAGATTTTGTCCCTAGTCAATTTCTGACTATTTGGGGTTGATCGCCAGTGAATAATACTTTCATCTAGGCGGTGGGCACCCCGACTTCTGACAGATTGGGCTTCTCGTCCGGTATTTGAATTCGGACTTCTCGCTTTCAATAGACTCCGGTACTAGACCCTAAACATACGATTTTTAAAAGTTAACTCTTGTAATCTTCAATCATCAAAATAGACTATCATCAAATGTAGCTAATTTTAGTTGAGGAAGTTACAGAGTATATATATAACTTTTCAAAAGTGTATAACAGATAAGAACCTATGAGAAAACTACCGTCATCTATCATTTAGTGTTATCATTAATCATTTATTGATAATTGAACACTTTAATCATATTTACATTGATGTGTTTGGTGATTTAACTGCTTGACTGATTTGAAATTTTATGCTAATATATGCCATGTTCATTTTGACATGTATGCAGTGCATTTTAATGTTTATTTAGGTAAATATTAATGTTGATTACTGTGTAGTACATCTCTCACACTTACTTCACTGCTGTCGCCAGGTACTACTTGAATATTATTTTCAGTTGTCTTTCACTGCTGAGGCTAAACTATACACATTGGATAGCGTAGACTGTCAGTAGTTAACTCTTGTCTTTCTAACTTAGATCTGATTTTTGATATATACATAGGAGCTTACCTGAATATAGTCATTAGCAATTATGGACTTACGTCACCGGAATCTCGAAGAGGACATGAAGGCGCGCGCAGATTTCTCAGAGACCGAGAGAGGGTGAGGAATAAGAGAAGGCTTAAAGGGGGAGCAACTAGAAACATATATCATAGCTGAGTTAGAATGGTGGGACCAAGAAGAAGAAATGATGAATAAAAGAGATGATGAGTACTTTGAAGCACAAGAGCATAGCAAAACTGAAGGAGTAGAGATGGAGAAAACGCATATGGAAGCAGTCAATGCGGAGAAGCTAACCTTTCTAGCGGAACATAAGGTAGGAGATACGCATGCTCACCCAACCAGGAAGGAAGGGACCTCTTTGCCAACCACCGCGGAATCAGAGTTAGTGGACCGGGAACTACAGGTTCTCATTCGACCCAGTCCTAAACGGAAAAGAGGGAAGAAGAAACGTGCCAAAGGCACTTCAAACAGTCACAAACGTGATAACTGTTTGCACAACGGAAATTGTGGTTTAACTGGTTTAACAGTACATGACCTTCAAGGAAACCACTTGACTGCTACGAGAAATGAATCTCGAGAGAAAGAGGAACTGAAGACAACCTTTAATGAGGTCGCAGGCAGAGACCTAGCCGATTCTCACATTCCCTTCTGTTCACAGAATCACGAAGTAGAATTACATCTGACTGAAATAGGGAGGAAGGAAGAAACGGAATCCCAGGTGAATTTCATTACTGCAACGCGGGAAGAATCACTAATTATCAGTTCAGATAATTTACCTATTAACAGTTACCCAGAGGACAACTGTTTGCACTACAAGATTAGTGAATTAACTGATTATCCAGTACAAGACTCACAGGAATCTCATTTTACTTCAACGAGGGGTGAAACTCAAGAGGAAGAGGACCTGAGGACATCCTTTAATGAGGTCGCAGGCAAAGACCTAGTCGATTCTCACATTCCCTTCTGGTCAGAGAATCACGAAGTGGGATTAAATTTGACTGACAGAGGGATGAAGGGAGACCCTTGTGATCTTTGAGGATGCAGCTCAGGAAAAGACACTAGATATCAGTTCAAATGAGTTACGTCATGTGATGGATTGCTTAGACAAAAGCCCACCACAGGATTTACTTCAACTGGACTTAGCTCAGGGAAGCACGACCAGAGAGGAACATCCAGACAAGGAAACATTTCCAGTTGTTATCTCGGAGTATACCAGTTCAGAGACTCAGGAAACACAGGGAATTGTCATGAGCCAGAATATGGACTCTGATATTGTGCAGACAACATTGTCTGTAGTTGCTAAAGAAGAAAATTCTTTGCACAAGATGGAGGAAGAAACACCTATCATCTCATTAGCTGAAGTTATCAGGGCATTCCAGCGACAGGGACCTGAAGTAACAGAAATCAAGAGTAATTTGGAATCAACACTCTTAGGACTCAATCTACCCTTCAGTCAGGTCGATTTGATAGGAGTAGATCAGCTATTTGTGGATACTTCATTCAAAAGTAACACCACTTTATCGCCCTTGAGTAACTATGTTATCTCTCAAGGCAGGACAACTTGGTACAATAAATTTCCAATTTCTAGCACGGTTTTTACAAGAAATTCTAATGCAGAGAAATTCAGCCCGTTACCTGATTATCAGGGGAAGAAACCGCGACACAGAGGAGGGAAGATTGTTACGATCGACTTTGAAGGAGAAAAGCGCCAGTTGAATTTATATCATGGGACCATGATGTGTAACATGATTCCTTTTAAAAAGAACATATTGATGCATCAGTTAAGGATCTACAAAGGATGGAGGAAAATCACGGAGACAAGATTTGCTGTGGCCAGCTTATGCGAGACTTCACTACGGTTACATCCTCGGCTGAAAGGATTAAATCACGTGAGTGAGTGGTGTAAAACAATTGCCCAGAGGCGTAGAAGAATCCCGTTGATTGTGATCTTTCCCAGAAGGGTAAAAATACAACCTCCTGACAATTGCCGGACTTTACCAAGCTATTGCATGGAATCCCGGCCGAAAACCTGGTACAAGGAAATATCCAGAGTATCCTTGGATTATGGAAATGGGACGTCTTTATGCACATGCAGGACAACCCACTGCCACAAGGAATATTGGAAGCCTAGAACTGTAGGCTGAGGTAGAACGGAGAGTGCTTAGGCATTATTCTGGGATGTACTGCGAGCTTTGACAAGATTTCTGGCAGAAACCTTTTACATGGGGGGGGGGGGGGGCTCTGTCGCGAAATGCCGCGTTAACATCCCAGAATATTTTCTCGGTCTCCAAATTTGAGAGGCCAAATTGAGAAAAAATGAATTAATCACGCTGCTCCACTGCTATCTAGTCGTGAGGTAAGATTACTCACAAAAAGCCTCTAGCCATGACGTAAGCTTGCAGATGGCAAGTAAAATGGGCTGCTTGAGACTTAGAGGACACAACTAGATAGTTAGTCTACACTTGGGAAAACTGCTGACCCAGACGGGCTATGACACCACCCAGAGGGTAGACCCTGGATAAATCAACAATGATCTGGGCCAGTTGTTGAATAAAGGCAATTACCTGTAGCCAGGTGGAGAATGTTAGAGATAGTGAAATAAAACCACCCCGGCGTAAACAACATATTGACCCAGGTGGAGGTAATAACCCTAGGGCAGTAAACAAGCCAAGTCAACTCAGAAGGGCAGACTCAGTAGAGTGTGAAAACAGACCTTGTAAAACCGGTCAGCTGTGAAGTGTCAGGACTGGCCACCCAGAGTAAATGTTGGCTAACAAAACCTAATCAGGAATGTCAGAGGGTGTGATGGCCCAGTTTTACAGTGAGAATTGCAATTAACGCCAGGGGGAGATACGAAGAATTTATGACTGGAATTTCTGGGAGATAATAGGTCTACAGGATTCAGTATATATATTAGGCTGTTAGTCCTGGTCGTGTTAGATACGAAATCAGTGGAAACAGGTAGGCAGCCAATTCAATGTCTGTAATCTTATGTCTGCTAGATTTCACTAGGAAAGTTATTTCTTAGTAACTAGTCAAGTCTTTTAGATGTATGTACTGTTTTTCAGTCTATATCCGACCTAGGTTACTTCAAGAATTATCATTGCTTCAGGTTTCTTGAGTGTATATATTATTTCTATTAGGGTTATTCTTACTATACTTTTGTGAGGCAGACTTTTGACTTTCACTTATCATGTTAGATGTCTGTTACTCTATGGAAACTTAGTTTCTCAGGCGTTGTAGATAATCATGTTACTACTTGTTTGCATTTCATACTATGTATGTAGGAATACTTTCATATGCCTAATGCTTAAGTATATGTTGGATGTATGTATTTGTAACTTCATATGAATATACGATGCTAGGACTATGCTTCGTACATATTCTTTTTGTGTATATACGTCTCATTTCGTATACATACAAACTAACTAGTGCATTATGCTATTATGTTAAAGTATCATAATATGTCTAGTTTAATTAATATATTTTATGGGTATTTCATGTTGGGTATATTGATTTGTCCTATGCAAACCTACCAATATGAAGTGTTATGCTATTGTGTGCGCATTGGCACATTGGCCATCGATTGTGTTGGAAGCAGAGGTGTAATGGTACAGACATTACCCACAATTGGTATAGGATATATGGTGCTAAACTTTTTCAGTGTATTGTGGGCGGGCGTTAACGGTAATTCACGAAAACCTGGCACAGGTACTGGTCACGGCTTGTAAGCCCGGATGATCAGGTACTATTATGATACCATTACCGACCCGGTGAGCTGCTAACCAACTTTGGACGGAGCGGCTGTACGTCTCAGAATTTTGGTATTAGCGACATGGACATGGGACGGCAGAAATGTAATAATTACAGGCGTGTGAGACAATTGAAAAGCCCGTCCCAGACTAAGACCGTAGGACAGAGATATGGAGGGAGAAGGAGGATGGTGAACGCAGTAGAGCTGGAAGATAAACTTGGCCAGACTGGTCATTATATATTTGTGTGCTAGGATATGTTTTACTTAGGATTGCACTGATGTAGAACTAGATATAACACATTCTTGACTTTCTTTCAAGCTCTTACAAAGAGCACCTATGTTATAGATCTCAAGAACGAGTGACGACTAGGTAGTGCAAGGACTGACAGGCGTCAGAATACCAGCAAGCTGTTTTGTTTCTACTGGAGAGATGGGATCTGGAGCACAGATCCAGATAGTTCAAGTAAAATTGAAGTTATGTAATGTTTTTCATCAATATGTATATCTTATATGATTGCATCATTATCATCTAGAAATCAGATGTCTAATATGATTAGTAAATAAATATTGTAGTATTATAACTCATAGTTCTGTCGTTATATTTTTAATTCCAATTGTGCATACGTGTTGTGTGTGTACATTGGTGGGGGTTCACTTACACACCAAGGAAGGGAGCAGTCAGGGAGAAAAACCTGTACTGGGATAGTTGTCAATTACACTGAAATTTAGACTTAAATATATATCCTAGCTAACCTTCTCTTTCCTATTTCTTCGCGAATATTCAGCACAGTTCATTTCAATTTTGTAACGAGCCACTTGGAGCTGTACGCTGGATATTCAAGGCTTAATCTGTAGTTCAGCCATATAGATTTTGTCCCTAGTCAATTTCTGACTATTTGGGGTTGATCGCCAGTGAATAATACTTTCATCTAGGTGGTGGACACCCCGACTTCTGACAATGTGTAGGGAACATAACATGAAAATTAGCACAAGCAAAACAGAGGTAATGACTATAACTAAAGAAGAACAAACAACAACAATTCACCTAAACGAACATCCCTTGAAACAAGCAAAGAATTTCAAGTACCTAGGACGTATAATATCATCAAATGGCAGATCAGAAGACGAGATCGAAAATAGGTGCAATAAGGCAAATCAACTCATTGGACAAATGGCACCAATAATAAAGAACAAACATATGTCAATAACTACTAAGAAAGCACGTTACAACACAATCTTCCTGCCAACTCTATGCTACCAATGCCAAACCTGGACAATGACAGAAAAAGAAAAAAGAAAAATCACAACAACAGAAATGAGGTTCCTGAGAAGAATACTCAACGTATCAAGAAGAGATAAGATCAGAAATGAGGAAATCAGGACTAAAGTGTGGGTTAAAGTAGCACTAGATTTTATCAGAAAGCAGCAAGTCAAATGGTTTGGCCATGCAAGTAGGTTACCAGTCAACAGCATACCACAACAATCAATGATGTACAGACCAGATGGAATCAGAGGAAGAGGCCGACCACGTAAACGTTGGACGGAGGGAATAACAGAGTCCATGGGAATATCGATATATGAAGCCCATACTCGGGCACTCTCACGTAAGTTTATACTTCACCTCGACACCGCAAGGTACAAGAGGAACATGATGAGATGAGATAACAGTGAAATGGCGATAGAAAAGAACATATTATTATACGTACGCATGCGGATTATAGTGACATGTTGATAGAATAGAACATATTATTATACGTACTTGTGGTCAATACAGTGAAAAATGCTGATAGAATAGAACATTATTATTCGCACTTATGGTAGTTTACAGTGAAATGATAGAATATAGCATTAGTATACGTACGTATGGTAGTTTACAGTGAAATGATGATATAATGGAACATTAGTATACGTAATTGTAGTAGTTTACAGTGAAATGATAATAGAATGGAACATTAGTATAAGCACTTATGGTAGTTTCCAGTGAAATGATGATAGAATAGAACAATAGTATACATACTTATGGTAGTTTACAGTGAAATGATGATAGAATAGAATATTATTATACGTACTTAAAGTAGTTTACTGTAAAATGACGGTAGAATAGAAAACATTACATGCGCTTATAGTAGTTTCCAGTGAAATGATGATAGAATAGAAAACATTATACGTACTTATAGTTTACAGTGACATGACGATAGAATATAATACTTTATTATGTGTAACATAGTAAGCTCAGTGTGAAATGGTGATAATACACACAGAATAGAACACATAATTATACACACTATAGTACCTAAACCTGAAATTATGAAAATCCATGAGAATAGAACGCATTCTAGAGCATACTTTTATTTCCAATGTTAGTTAGTTAGTCGACAGGTCATTCTCATTGCACATCGAACCATTCAGTCCATAAGTGCTCGGATCCCCTCCTCAGCAAATCCCGCAGCGTGTAGCGGCTAACGACACCAGTTCTGTGCTGGTTTATCAATCTTCTTTGGCTTCCTGCGTAGTGTTCTTCATTGGCCACAGCTCTTTTAATTTGCTGTTTTCGCAGTCTAACCATGGTTGTAGATTCCCAGTTATCACTTGGTTCTCGCAAAAGTCTTACTTCTCGTAGTGCATTCAGAATGTCAGCATGGTCCATGGCGCGTCCGCCCTCCACATTAGCCATACCTGCGAGCTTGTCAGCCCGCTCATTTCCTTGTACTCCCGCATGCCCTAGCACGAAGATGAAACTAATCTTTGCCAGCTGAGACCGCTAAAGAGACAGCAACCACTCTCTTCGGATCCACCCCGTCTCTATCCTCTTGAGCATGCTCATTGAGTCACCAAGGACACATGCTCTAGTGCAGTGGTTCTCAACCTTTTTTGGCCCGTTCCTCCCTTCACCATATTTTCAGAACGTCATCCCCCCACCTTCCTATAAAAAATGTGGCCTGTGCCCCCCTTCACCGTATTTTCAGAGCGTCATCACCCCCTTTCATATTTCCTATCTAAAAATCTAATCACCCCTACACAGTATACGTAAAAATGGAAGGTAAATTTAATAGCATATACTAAAAAAAGTCTAGACATCCACATAAGACATTATTTGTGGGTCTACTTACTTTATAAAATTAATTTTAGAAGGATGAGACGTACATAACTGTAAAGTATGAAGGGAAAAACAATATCAAGTAATCGGTTCTTGTATTAACGCGATCTTGAATTGGTCTTCATCTCCCCCCCCCCTCCCCCACCTGGAAACCCTAAAATTCCCCCCGTGGGGAGGTTGGGAATTCCCCACCGGTTGAGAACCACTGCCCTAGTGAATGTCTGTGTCTCGAGCCATGTTATTGCTTTACTCACTGCCATGCCGTCCATAGTCAGCCTACTTGTGGTCTCAACAAAAGCACCAGAGTCTTCCTTCACAATTCTCTCTCCGGTCCACGCCTGAAAGGCCCATGAGCTTCTCACATGTCGGACGACCAATTTTATTTGAAATCTTTTATCAAACAAACACAGCATATTTGAGCCCTGCCTATCGACAGTAGCCATGTGATGGTAGGACGTAAAGCCACAACACTCGGATATTCACCAGGTTAAAGCACACAAGAACACAGTTCAACCTATTGGTCAGTGGGATTATTCAGAATGAAAGTGTAAAAGAATACTTTACTTGGACACCCGATTTCGCTGACACGAAGTCACACACTGAGGTCTTTAAGCAAAAGACCATTCTCCACATCTTGAGGCGCATTACACATATGGTGTTAGTCCATATGTTTATAGATTAATCGCATCTCGGTGCTTGATGTGGTCAATATATATATATATATATATATATATATATATATATATATATATATATATATATATATATATATATATATATATATATATATATATCATTGGCACCTTTCCGTCTTGACAGACGATAGTTTGGAACATTGTGCTTCAAAAAGGCTTAATAACTACGATCCATGGCGGTGGCGAGTGTGGCTGGTAAGGCCAATTCTTGCTGCAAATGTTTGCCCACAGTAGGTGCATGTGAAAACATGGTCACTTCCACCATTTTGCACCATTTTACGTCTCTCACGCTCTGTGTGTGCTATCTGCAATCATTTTCTCTTTTGTCTTTATTCCATTTCTGATAGTTGCCCTCCATGCAACACGTTCAGCGGCGATGTGCTTCCAATGTGCATTATCAATCCTTGTATCGATCATGTCCCGCTTACACACATCTTTGTATCGTAGTAGAGGCCGACCCTGAGATCTCCTACCCGTCTGTAATTCACCAAAAAAGATGTCCTTTGGTATTCTACCATCATCCATCCTCCTAAAGTGTCCTATCCATCTAAGTCTACGAAGACTGAGCATGGAATACACCGTCAAAAACCTGATCTTTCCAATACTTCAGTATTTGTGATTTTGTCTTGCCACTTAATACCACCTATTCTTCGCAGACACCGCATATGAAAGCTGTTTAAACGTTTCTCTTGGCGTGAGTAAGTTGTCCAGGTTTCACTGCCATAAAGAAGAGTACTAAGGACACAGACTTGGTAGACGAGGACTTTTGTTTTGGCAGTAAGCTTCCTGTTCTCCCAGACTCTTTTTGCTAACATGTTTATTGTTGTTGCTGCCTTGCCAATCCTGATGTTGATTTCCTGATCGAGGGATAATTTGCTATTTACCTCTGATCCTAGATATGTAAAATGGTCTACTATCTCCAGTTCGGCGTCGTCAATAAAGATTGATGGTACAACATGTGCACATTGTGACATAATCTGTGTCTTCTTTTTGTTAATTGTTAAACCAAATTCAGAACAAGCATTGGAGAATGCAGATAGTAGATGTTGTAATTCTTCCTCAGAGTGGGTCGTAATCGCAGCATCATCCGCAAAAAGCAACTCTATGATTAATACCCTGCTAACTTTGGTCTTGGCCTTCAATCTCTGAGCATTATAGAGGCCACCATCTGAGCGTGAGTGAATGTATAAACCGTCATCCTGATCACGAAAGGCATATTTCAGTAGAAGTGAAAAGTATATCCCAAAGAGGGTGGGGGATAGTACACAACCTTGCTTAACTCCACTCTTGATTTCAAACTCTTCTGAAGTTGAGCCATCAAACTTGATTATACCTTTCATGCCTGTGTGGAACGATTCCACAATGAACAGAAGAGTTGGTGGGCAGCCAATCTTCTTTAGTGCTTTGAACAGACCCTCACGACTGACCAAATCGAATGCCTTTGTGAGGTCAATGAAGGCAATAAACAGTGGCTGATTTTGTTCCCGGCATTTTTCTTGCATCTGTCGCAATGAGAATATCATATCAATGGTAGACCGGTTCTGACGGAAGCCGCACTGTGATTCGGGGTAGACTTGATCTCCCAGGACTTGAAGTCTATGCAGGACAATTCTGGCAAATACTTTCCCAACAATACACAGAAGTGAGATACCCCTATAGTTGTTACAGTCGCTCCGATCTCCCTTGTTCTTGTACAGCGTTATGATGTTTGAATCTTTGAAATCCTGTGGGACTTGTCCTTCTCGCCAGCATACCTCTATTACCTGGTGGATCTGTAGAGCGAGTGTGTCTTGCCCACTCCTGATTACCTCTATTGGAATCCCATCCTTACCTGGAGCCTGCCAGATGCAAGCTCATTTATAGCACACTTTACTTCTGTTATAGTGGGAAGTGTGTCCAGGTGGTCAAGAGTTGGCAGGGCCAATATATATATATATATATATATATATATATATACATATATATATATATATATATATATATATATATATAAATTGAGAATATACTATTGAGGACCCCATGAGGGAGGGCAAATTCACACTAGTTCCTTTTCTCATTTATAGAGGAGGGCTTCTTCATTAGAGATAGTGGTAAAAGTCCATGGTCTCCACACCTCACAAAGGAGCTTTATATTTACAAAATTTCGTGTAAGATAATTGCTATATCTATAATTATCTTCACGTGGGGGCAACGAGCCTAATTCCAGGCTTCCTAAAGAAGTCTACAATGGATAGATCCCTTCCTCAACTGGGATACCCTTATCCATATCCTCGTCTAATTATTAAACACCTCACAATATACAAAGAGAATACCTGGCTTATCTGTATGTATGTCCACCCACCCACCCGTCGGTCCGTCCGTCCCTCCCTCCATCCTTCCGCCTGTACCTCCGTCCGTCCGTTCCTCGGTCCGTCCATCCGTCCGTCCATCCCTCCGTCCGTCCGTCTCTCCTTCCCTCCCTCCGTCCGTCCCTCCGTCCGTCCCTCCGTCCGTCCCGCCGTCCGTCCCGCCGCACGTTCAACCGTCCCTCCGCTGTCCATCTGTCCCTCCATCCGTCCGTCCGTCCTTTCGTCCGTCCTTCCGTCCCTTCATCCCTTCGCCCCTTCCTCCCTCCGTCCCTCCGTCCGACCCTCCATCCATCCGTCCGTCCGTCCGTCCCTCCATCCGTTCGTCCCTCCTTCCATCCGCCCACTCCCTCAGTCCCTTCCTCAATCCGTCCGTCCGTCCGTCCTTCCGTCCGTCCGTCTGTCTGTCTGTCTGTCTGTCTGTCTGTCTGTCTGTCTGTCTGTCTGTCTGTCTGTCTGTCAATGTACCTCCTTGTCCATCTGTTACTCTATCTGTGGTTAGTCTGTATGTATGTCTGTTTCTGTTTCCCTTCCTATCGTTATTTCTGTCTGTGTCTCCCCGCCCATTTGTCTAGCTCAGTGGTTCTCTACCGGTATGGGATTTAAGGGTGTTCAGGGAAGGGGGGGGGGGGGGGGTTAAGATTATTTCAAGATCGCATTAATACAAGAACCAGTTACTTGATATTGTTTTTCCCTCTAAATTTTACGGTTCTGTACTTCTCGCCCAAATGAAATTCGTTTTATAACGTAAGTAGACCCGCAAATCACGTTTTATTTAGATGTCGAGACTTGTTCTAGTATGTGTTATTAAATTTAGCTTTCATTTTTATGTATACTGTGTAAGGGTTGGAGGGGGGGGGGGGAATTTATAGGGAGGAAATTCGAAAGGCGGGAGGGGGATGACGTTCTGAACATATGGTAAAGGAGGGCATGGGCCCAAAAAAAAAGGTTGAGAACCACTGGTCTAGCTAATTCAAGAAAACAATAAAAGAACCATGGACCACTACACGACATCAAGTCAACACCACACACAACACATCAACCCACATGTGCCTGCTGGATGTTCCTGTCGGCATCCCTATCGTCAGTTCCAGAGAAGCCGTTGGTTTCCAGGGGTCAGCAAGGGTATCCGAGCCTCTTTAAGAAGGCGACAACACATAACGTAACAGACTAGGTCTGCGCAGTGACCCGGCGGTAATAATATTAACAAGCTAGACACAAGTTGTTGTTCAGGAGTTTGGGGGAGAGCTTGGGGAGATCATTATTGCCAAAAGCTGGATTAGCCAGGGAGGCCGTGGGATGCCAGCCTTCACGGAGTAAACACGCCTCTTTGCAGTGCTTTTTTGTCCATATTTGCGGTGTTGAGTGCCATATTCCTTCTGTTCGTGACAGAAGAAATCGGCGTATAGATGAACTGTAATAAAACAACCTCTTTTAGATCTTTATTTTCCTCTGCAGCCAAACTATTCTTTCTATTCGACTATATAACTAAATGTCGATGTTTGCTTTCTTCTTATACCCTGATAATACTTAAGCCCCCCTCGTACATACATGCCGATGGGGACCATGGTAGAGTCATGGGAGCCAGGGTAGAGTGATGGCTAGGCGTTTAGTTAGTTAGCTAGTTAGTCGCTGTTCCAACTTCACGGCAACGGGTCGTCTCCATTATACTACGTTTCTGTGCCAGTGAATATCATACAAAATGTTCCTCACTGCCCAATGTGAAAAGTTGAACAGACAGGAGTCTCGGCAAGCCAACAGCCCGCACAGGTACATTGTGCATAATGCCGCCGCCAGAATGCCAACACAAAAGTCTTCCACGAAAAATAGTTCAGCGTCGATGGAATCGGCAGTCATCAGAAACACTTCATTGACCCGGGTATTATCCCATATGGCTCAGTCTCTTTCCGCAGGGCGACCCGCCGAAAGCGCCGCCCAAAACACGAACTCCGTTGCTCCAGCAACGACTCCCAGGAGTCTCCTGAAAAATGCACTCGTGAACCGAAAAGGCAAACCAGTCAATTCAACGACAGCCCGCCTTTGTTCCGAACATGCAGTTCACTGCGCAAACAACAGCGGACACATGTAAAAGCATTCCACGCGAATTTCACAGCTCACAGTGTCGCACCACGCACTCACTCAGTAGCAGGGCGACGGGACCATGTACTACCAGTCCAACATGAGGACAATGCGAATGCAAACCGTAGCCACAAGCATAAACACGCCAGAGGCCTTAACGGTTCAATGCCTAACCGCTATGTTGGGGACCCGGAAGACAGAGAAGTGGTTTGTATAGATCAACGAGAAGAACGCCATGGGCAGACAAAAAGTGTAGTGAAGATATCTAAAAGGCTTGAAGCTGAAGCTTGGAGGAACACTTGTACACAACCTAAGGTGGGTTGTGTTAGACCCATATGTTTATAGAACAATCATAACTCGGGGGTGATGCGGTCAGTATCATGCTGGCTCTTTTATTCCCGCGACATTTTCTAGTTCCTATTGTAAGCTGGGCTGACCTGGTAACCCCTGTCAATTTTCAACATTTGAATCTACCCCAAAGCAGATCGAAGCCACAACGACGGCAGATGAGCATCTAACCCCTACACTAAAGCAGCTCTCCACAATCACCAGCCCACAGATTAGCATTAACCCCTACACTACCACAGCTCTCATCAGCAGGTTAGTCCTTCCAAAGGACCAGAGTTGAAGTCATCTGATACCATTACTGCATTGTCGCCTGTTATCAATTCATTTCAGCTCAGCAATTGTCCTTGCATGTTGTGTGATGTTGTTTCTTGAACGTCTCATTTTTCTTTGTCCATGGGTTTCCCCCTCCAGTATTGTGAATGGTCTTCTGTTGACTTCTGTATAAGAACATTATATATTTTCTGACAGCACAAGTGTTCCAAGCTCTGACATGTACCGCGTCTTTTTTATTTTTTTTTTTAAAACTGTTCATCTCTAAGTAACTCTAACTGTGAATGTATCGAATGGGTACCATTGACTGCGTCTGCAATAGAAACAGTGAAGAATATTTCTGAAAAATCTGTGGTCTCACAGTGTTGCAAAGGTCCATGCTGCTGAGATCCTCTTGTACAGCTGATTTCATTATCTGGAGAGCGAGGAAGTGTAGATTCTACTTTGCTGTTAACTCTGACTAATTCCTCCAACTCTCCTATATTTGAATCTTCATCTACATATTCTGGAGATCTGGTTTGTTTAATAACTGTATACAGTGACAAGATATCTTAGCTATGAGCACTGCCTTCAAGAGTAACTTTCACTTCTGAAGATGGATATGAAATGTCTACATACTGTCTGCTAGCGTCTTGGGTGACACAGTGAAGACTTTGGCTGTCTGAAAGGCCTTCAAGGTTGGCAATGTTTGTGTGTCCACTCAGGAAACATTCATCCTCTTCTGACCAAACATGACTCGGACATGATGGTTGTGGATGAGAGAAGTGATCAGTCTCTCGGTGCTCTTGAGACAGAAGCTCCATTCCTTCAGAAAATGTGTCTAGGCGTTTGCCTGCTGGTAATGGTTTTGAATCCACATGGGAACGGATTGATTTTATATTGATCTCGGCTCCTAGATCTACCCAGCCAAAAATAGGTACACTGTCTAGGGAGCAAAGATGGGTGGTGTGTTACTGACATCAGCCACCCAGTGCCGGTTGGTCTATAAAGAAGTGGGTCTAGCACCATATACCCAATGTGCGCATGGCTTCTAACAGTACTCACGTTCACTTACTATACATCATCATCATCATCATCATCATCATCATCATCATCATCATCATCATCATCATCATCATCGTCGTCGTCGTCTTCGTCGTCGCCATCATGATCATCATAGTCGTCGTCTTCGTCTTCGTCGTCGCCATCATCATGATCATCATCATCATCATCATCATCATCATCATCATCATCATCATCATCATCATCATCATCATCGTCATCGTCATCATCATCATCATCATCATCATCATCATCATCATCATCATCATCATCATCATCATCATCATCATCATCATCATCATCACCGTCGTCGTCGTCGTTATTATCATCATCATCATCATCGTCGTCGTCATCACCTCATAATAATCATCATCATGTGCCTTGCCGGCTGGCGTATGCTTTCGTGTCTCTCCACAGATCTCGGTCTTTGGTTTTCTGAATCAACTCTGCTGATGATATTCCTCCATGCCACCGTCTCAATCCATCCAGCATCATTTCTCTTGGTCTAGCCCTGCATCTCTTCTCCTCGAGCTTTCCATTTGTCACAATATTCTCCAATGCCTGTCTTCTTATCACATGACCAAAGAAAGCTGTTTGTCTCTTTCTTATAGTTGTATGTAATATTCTAGTTTCATTAGCCTGTTTCAGGCAATTGTTGTTAGTTACTCTGGCAGTCCAATGAATTCGCAACATTCGTCTCAAGAACCACATCTCTGTTGCTTCCAAGTTCTTCCTAATTTGTTCATTTACATTCCAAGTTTCACTGCCATTTATCAAAATAGGTTCTATACAGCACTTCAGCACTTTCTTTCTTACATTCAAAGATACTGTTACTGTTTTCTTAATATTCAAAGAGAGTCCTTTCTTTGCACCCTCTGTTTCTACAATGTCCAACAATTGTTGTAGATCGTTTGCATTATCCGCCAACATGATACCATTTGTTTAGTTTGAAATTCCCTTGTTGTGTGTTGCGGGATATAGTCTGTTTTTTGTCCCTACCTATGTTTACACAGTGTTACCGTGTGCATGTGTCGGGTGACGTATACACAAACAGAAGCATTCCAAATAACCACAATGAAGATAATAAAGTGAGGAGCTGCTGACCGAGTGGCTAGAATGGCTTCTCCTTCGAGTGACGCGTGTTCGAATCCTCGGTAAAGTGTGGAGTTTTTTTTACGGGGGCAAGAAGAACAACCCTAACCTGCGCAGTTCGCAGCGATTGCACCAGCCATGGGGCCTTAATTCCTCAGGTTCAAGAACGTCCCCCTCCCTGTCCTACACCGCAAGGTACTATAGGCAGTAGATGACAGACTGCCTGATAATAAAAATGAGGGTGATAGTTTTCTCATGTACATATGAGCTTTCTACAGTCTTGAAGGCAAGATGAAAGAACAGACGCGGGCGCGCTTATATAGAATGGAGACTCGGGTCAGAATATTCTAGACTGTTGGGAAATTCGAGAGTGTCATGAATAAATGTTTAATGAGAGGAGAGTAGGATTTTAAGATGGATGTTTTGTGAGAAATGGAGGTGGGCCGACAGAATGGCACGGGGGTTGTCTGCGGTCAGGCATAGCAAATGAAACAGAAGACCTGGGGTCATCATTGCCGCTCAGTACAGCACGACATGGCGGTTTAGTATAGTTGTTATGGAACTACTCTGATAATGTAATGAGAGAGGTTGGACGGGGTTTGAGAAGAAAGACATGAAGACCTTGAAGGATATGGCCTAAAAGAGAGACAGGAGAGAGAGATTGAGAGAAGGGACAGGAGAGAAATGAGAGACAGGAGAGAGAAATGGAGAGATATAGAGAAATAGAGAAAGAGGAGACAGACAGAGAGAAGGGGTGAGGAGAGAGATAGAGAGATAGAGAGGGGGAGAGAGGGGAGAGATATAGAGAGATAGAGAGAGATAGAGAGATAGAGAGAGATAGAGAGATAGAGAGATAGAGAGAGAGGAGAGAGATAGAGTAAAGGGGGAGCGGAGAAAGATAGAGATAGAGAGGAAGGAGAGAGGAAAGAAATAAAGAGGAGAGCGAGGAGAGAGACGGAGAGAGAGAAAGATAGGAGATAGAGAGAGAGAGAGAGAGAGAGAGAGTGAGAGACAGAGAGAGAGGGGGGAGAGATATAGACGAAAAGAGAGGAGAAAGAAAGAAAGAGGAGAGAGAAGATAGAGAGAGGAGAGAGATAGAGAGAGAGAGAGAGAGAGAGAGAGAGAGAGAAAGGAGATAGATAGAGAAGAGGCAGTAGAGATAGAGATTTAGAGAAATAGGAGAGAGATAAAGAGAGAGAGAGAGACAGAGAGGAAGGAGAGATGAAAGAGATAAAGAGGAGAGCCGGGAGAGAGATAGAGAGAGAGGGAGAGGAGAGGGATAGAAAGAGAGGAGACAGATAGAGAGAGAGGGAGAGATATAGACGAAAAGAGAGGAGAGAGAAAGAGAGAGAGAGGAGAGAGAAGATAGAGAGAGGAGAGAGATAGAGAGTGAGAGAGAAGAGATAGATAGAGATGAGGCAGGAGAGATATAGAGAATAGAGAGATAGAGAGAGATAGAGATAGAGGGAGAGAGATAGATAAAAGAAAAGAAAGAAGAGAGAAATAGAGAGAAGAGAGATGGGAGAGAGATCAGAGAGAGAGAGAGAGAGAGAGAGAGAGAGAGAGAGAGAAAAGTGGGAGGAATGAGAGAAGAGAGAGAAGGGGGAGAAAGAGAAAAGAGACAGAAAAGAGAATCTTTAGACAGAGCAACCCAACTGGGGAGCCAAGTCTACCACACTGAGAACAAGAAATAGAATATGGTGCACGCGCTTTCACAAGGCACTGTAATCGATTCAATGCATCATCATCATCATCATCATCATCATCATCATCATCATCATCATCATCATCATCATCATCATCATCATCATCCAGAGGCTTGTCTTGCGTAGTAACTTTCTTCCACAAGAATATTTTCAAATTTCTCACGATCATAAGCCAGCTATCCTTTCTCTGTTACTGTCAGTGTAAACTATCTGTCACACCTTGTGGCCTTACTCTTCTCCACCTACTGAGTGCACCTACCTCCATAGTTGTTCTTTCGAGACTTTCGCGTTGTTTAACCTGCTTGAAATATTTCATTTTCCTCAATTGTATTTGTATTAGCAGCCAATCTTCTACAACACTGAGTTTGCGATGGATGGATCTTTCTGTTATCCTTTTCGTACGCTTAATTATAATACTTTTGTGTAGCACTAATATGCACAGAAAAACAGCACACACATGTCATGACTGTAAAGGACTAACAAAGTATGATGGGAAAGATGAAGACAGGCATGGTTCGGACAGAGTTGCAGGCTGCCATTCAACAATCAAGAATAGAGGGCATGTGTTGGATGTTCTACCCAAGACATGCTGGTGTGGTGGGAATCGAGCAGGCGGACTGATTGGCTGGGTCTGCAACCCTTGGCGGGGCATTGGCGCATGATAAGGCAGTTGTTGTCGGGGACTTTTGGAATCGTGTGTATAGTGCAGAAAAACGGATAGATCTTTACTGCTTGGAGAGAATGATGCTGCAGGGAGTGACCACAGGATCTGACCGACACTCAAGACTCCGAGGAACGACAGAAATAAAATCAGACTGATATTGGTGCCATAAGTTATGGGACTCTTCGCTGGCTGTTGCAGATTAGGACGGAGCATGTATGGGAATGTACCGAGTGCTATAATGTTGGTTCTCAATGTCAACTCAACTAATATGCAAAAGCTTATGTGTGCTTTTCAGAAAGTCACAATGTCACACTCGTGTGTCGTGCCCTAAAAAAAAACACGCATGCTTTTAGTACTGTGTTGTTTTTCTATTTGCTCCGACCCATAAAGGCGCTAATTGCTTTAGTGTTTGCTTAACTATGTTTGTTCGTCATGTAATGTCTCCCATGACATTTCCATCGCCAGTCAGTGCTGAACCTAGATTTTAAAAACTTCACTTTCTGTAATTTCTATAATTCTCCCCACTGACAAACATCTGTTGACGCATTTGATTTATCGGATATCATTCTACTGACGTAGTTTTGACGGTTATTTTTGGTTAGTTTTTTAAATGTTTATTGCATTTTCGATTAGATGTTTCTTGTTTAAGAGCGAGGAGTAAGCACAGTATGATTCATTGTTAGCAAACAATTAGAAAACGTATTATATCGACTAGAAATCAAGCGACAGGTAGTCGCACGACAGAATCTACTGTTTGGGTTTAATGTTCAATGTGACTACACACATATATTTTCATAGTATTAATAAATAGGCGAAAAAATAACTGGAAGCCTTGGAGTGGTAGTTTCCTAGAAGAATGCTGAAAATTAATTGGACAGCCAAAATGAGCAATCTAGATAAGTTGAGGGAAGTTAAGTCGCAAAGACCACTTAGAAAAATGATGAATATGTCTTTGTGATCCATTGTAATATGATTATGATTATATGATGAACTTATTACAATGATCACAAAGACATATTCATAATTTTTCTTGGGCACATTATGAGAAGACAAAATCTGGAAACTGTTGTGATAACCGGAAATATTTGTGGAAAGAGAGACAGAATAAGACAGCGTGAGCATTTCTTGGACAGTCTTGTGTCATGGTACGGAAGTGAATCAACACACGAATTGATCCATGCCGTTGGAGATCACAACTTGTAGAGGGGTATGATCGCCGACGCCAGCTTGCTTGGCATTAGATGATGACTTTATGACTTTCATAGTGTTCCCCTTTACTGCCTTAGACCCCGGAGTATTTCTGGAAAGTGCACGAGCTCTGTTACACTAACAAGGATCTTACAAGAGAATTTAAAAAGCACTAGGATCGCCTTCATATCACCGGGATGTATCCCACATGGCTTGGTCTCTTTCTGCACAAAGCACGAACTCCGTAGTTCCAGCGACGATCCCCAGGAGTCTCCAAGAAAATTGCACTCGTGAACCGAACGAGGAAGGCCGGAATCGAACCCACATCATTCAGATAGCGAGACTGACGGCGTAACCACATTGGTACGTAGACTCCTATAGTGTAAGTGGAGAAGATGTTATGGTCGGCAGGGGTTCTGGAAAAATCTCAAAACTGAGAGGGAAGATCAGGAGAAATTTCAATCAGATAGCGGTGGGAAGGATTAGAAATATGTCTCTTCAGTAGCTGTTCAACTAGGGGACGGAATGCGTATGGGAATGTCCTGAGTGCAGTGATATAGGTTCTTAGCTCAACTCAACTCAGCTCAGCTCAACTTGTGGCTACTTTTTTTTTCTTACGAAACAACTTTGGCAGTTAATCAAGAGTTATACAGAAGGACGGTATATCGCCATAATGAGCACGGCAAGGCACGTAGAGCGCCCTGGTCATCCACTGCACCTTTATTCGTCTTGACTTGTCTTGCCACTGGACTCAGATGGACTCAGGCGAGAGAGTGAGGTCGACGAATTGCACAACTCTTCCTCACTTTAATCCAATTCGTCGTTCAAGTCATTCTTCATCCAATTTCATATATCACGAAGTTATTTAGTTATTTTATTTAGTCGTTGGATCAACATCACGGTACACGGTTTAAACCATAAGTGCTCCGTTCTCCTGCTAACTCAAACCTTAGTCTTGAGAAACTCAGCTCAATGCACGAACTCCGGTGCATCGGCGAGGATCCTGAAATACTTTGGGTTGATTTTTAACTCGAAATTTTGCCCGAGCAGAGCCGTTAGGCTACTCTTTGTCGATTTCCAACTGCCAAGGGATTTTTTTACGTGCGCAACAATACACACGGGCGTCCGATCTCACTACCCAGAGACCAGGAGAAATGTTATTACTGGAAGTCCAGGTGGATTTTTTAAAAATAAATCCCGGTCATCACCGCGGCCTGAACCCGTGACCTCCAGCACTCGAGGCGAACACCAAACCTCGAGACCACGCAGGCCCCTATATATCACGAGTGAATGCAAGAATCTCTAAGGCCAGCGCGGCTTTTGGCCGATGTACAAGAAAGAATGGGACAGAAAAGGAATAAGCCTGCAAACAAAGCTGAAAGTCTACAAAGCAGTTGTATTATCCACACTGCTATATGCCTGTGAAACCTGGACTGTTTATCAGCGACACACTAGAAAATTAAACCACTTCCACACAATATGCCTTACGAAGCTATCGAAGATTACATGGCAAGACAAGATTCCAGACACTGAAGTTCTAGAAAGAGCGTCCATGCCCAGTATCCACACTATGCTAATGAAGAATCAGATTCGCTGGGCTGGTCACTTGTCCTCGCATGCCAGATCACAGGCTCCCTAAACGAATTTTTTTACGGCGAGCTGCGTTGTGGTAAACGCTCCTAAGGTGACCAGAGGAAACGCTTTAAAGACACTCTGGACATCTCACTGAAAGCTTTTGGAATTCATATTGACACCTGGGAGACTACTGCTAAAGATCGAAATTCGTGGCGTACATCAATTCGCAAGGATGTAGTCACTTGTGAAACAACCGGGACTGACTGCAAGAGCTGTGAAGAAAAGGCTGGACAGAAAAACCACTGCAGGAGGTCCTCCTGGAACGTCAAGCATTCTTTGCCTACATCGTCAAAGAACATTTCGAGCCAAAATAGGCCTTATCAGCCATCTTAGAACTCACGGCTCCATACTTTCAACACCACAGGATGAAATGAATGGTCATCATCATTCTTGATGTTCAAACAACAACATATCGCCATTCTAGGGTCATGTGTTGTTTGTTTGATTCGTGGTATCTTCCGCAATGTCAATGCCCAGTGAACGGAAATCTGCATGATAATACTTATTCATTTGATTGTGGTTAATTGTTTGGTCCAAACTTACTTTTTGTTTGGCACTGAATCAGTTAACATGTGCAATGTAAACACGTGACCTCCGATTTTTTCGCTATTGTCTGAGAAGCGTAGACGTCCGAAACACTATCTCAGAATCAGTTCCATTTCTGTAAGTAAAGCACAGTATACGTTGTTAATAAAGCCATGGTCTGTGCGGATCAGAGGCGGAAGCCGTCTCATCTAATCTGTTCCGCCCTAGCTGTTGGGATGTGAAATGTTAGGCCTTCACATATTCTAGACCACGGGATAATTAGGTTCGGTACCCGGCTTACCTCCTCATTGCTTTTCCTTCTACAACAATTCCGTCACATAAAATAAAACATGCAAATCCTTTAAGAGGAATCGGCCGTGGGTATGTGAAGTGCTAGGACCATCACATTGTGCAGGCCTGAGTGCACAGAAGAAAAAGTGATCAGTCTTTTTCTCCTCTAGAGAACGTTGAGAATGTGACACAGAACCCTTATAGACAGTAATCGTGCTATTATCGATGTAACATCATAACCATTATACCAACACACCAGATAATTTTAATAGTTAGCTTTACAGGACGTAGCAGTCAACTTCAGCCTTTTTTATGGGGAAGGGAGGGGGATGTTTGTGATTCCTGAGCAAGTTTACGTTCAGTAGTTTGCCATTACTATCTGAACAACCGGCACTCATACCACTGTATGCCAATGCAAAGCGGTCTGCTTCGAAACCGCCCGCAGCTGTGTTTCAGACGCGGTATGCGGGATTATGAATTGCATTGGTAACCCCTTTGACACATTATGGAAAGTATCTAGCGCCCAGTTTAAGAGGCTGGGTCAACCCCACATAGGACGAGGTTGGAAATACTGGATCCTGGCACAGCTGGGGTTTAAATCCGAACCTCTGTATTGATGGACAAGCACTCTGGTGGTTATGTTGCATTGGCGCCTTCGATTGAATATCCGCACACTAAAAGTCATAATGCTTCACTGACATCGTATATAAGACTTTCTAGGCAGACAAGATAGACTTTATAACGAACGAACAAACTTTATTTTCAAAGTGTAACAAATTGGGCACGCAGGCCTGTCTTACATTCGGCGCTTCCAATCACTCATCTTTCGTTCATTAATAGTGCATAGGAAAAACATTGTCAAATGAATTTTGTAAACATAAACAATGCATATTACCATGTTATGAGATACATCCACCACCCACCCACACATCCCCCATTCACCCACACATCCCCCATTAACCCACACATTCCCCACCCAACCACACACACACTCCAGGCACACATACATTCCCCCACCCATCCACCACATCTCCACACCTACACATCTCCCCACCCACACACACTCACACCAACCACACATCCCATCCACCCACACCCCAAGCACACATACAATCCCCAACCCACACATCCCCCACCCACACACATCTCCCCACTCACTCATATATCCTCCACCCGTCCCATTACCCACCAACAATCACCAACCCACATATCCTCCTCCACCCACACACCTCGAACCACCGAGCCAAACACATCCTTCAACCACACATCCCTCACGCACACACACATCTCCCCGCCATCTGACATATCCCGCATCTACCCACACACAAATTCCGCACCCACACACATAATCTCCCATCTCTCCCAGCCCACTCACAGATCCCGGGCCCACCCATACAAACATCCGCCACCATCTCCTAACCTACACACACTCACTCACCCACATATCCTCTACCCATCCACACATCCTCCACCCACCCATCCCGCAATCAAACGTCCCTTAACCACACATCCCTTAACCACACACCCTTACTCATATACAATCACCCACCCACCCATCCTCTACCCACCCACCCATCCCCCAGCCACACATTCCTTAAGCACACACTCCTACCCATATGCATACACATCCCCACCACAGACTATCTAGACAGACAAGATGGGCTCCAGACATTGTAGACAGACAAGATATGCTCATCACTTTCTAGACAGTCAAGATAGGCTCAAGACTTTCAAGACAGACAAGGTATGATCAAAACTTTGCAGACAGACAAGATATGATCAACACTTTGCAGAGAGACTTGTTAGTTAATTAGTCGACAGATCATCCTCATTGCACATCAAAAATTCAGTCCTTAAGTGCTAGGATCCCTCAGTAAATCCCACAACGTGTAGCGGCTAACGACACCAGTTCTTTGGCTTCCATCGTAGTGTTCTTGTTTGGCCACACCTCTTTTAATTTGCTTTTCTCGTATTCTGACAATGGTTGTAGATTCATAGTCATCACTTCGTTCCATCAAAAGACATACTTCTCGTAGAGCATTCAGAATGTCAGCCTGGTCCATGGCTCGTCCGCCCTCCACAGTAACCTTACCTGCAAGCCTGTCAGCCTCCTCATTTCCTTGTATATCCGCATGCCCTGGTACGAAAATGAAGCTAATCTTTGCCAGCCGAGATCGCTATAGAGACAACAACAACTCTCTTCGGATCCACCCCATCTCTATCTTCTTTAACATACACATTGAGTCACTAAGGAAACATGCCCTAGTGAATGTTTGTGTCTCGAACCATGTTATTGCTTTACTTACTGTCATGACTTCCTTAGTCAGGCTACTTGTGGTCTAAGCAAAAGCACCAGAATCTTCCTTCACAATTCTCCCTTGACCTGAGCAGTAAAAGCCCATGAACTTCTCACTTGTCGAACGAACGACCCATCTGTGTAAATGACAGCATCACCCTCTTAAGAATTCTCGAAAATTAAAGCCTGTACTTCCGCCTCAATAGCAGCCGGATTTTCTAGTCTGCATTTTCTGTCTTAGTTGGATGCAAACTGACAAGGACGTAAAATGGAACGTGTTTTTTTCCGAAATGTTTATGGATTAAGTGTGTTTTTCGAGGTGACATGGAGTTCGGACCGTGCAAGGGAGTTCGTGCACGTGCGCCCGGACTCCCTTCGTTATATCATCGGCGCCCGGTAGCGATAGTTAAGCCTAACATGACGACCAGATGACCGACAAGGACACAGCGTGATAAGAGGGCAGGCGTACGCAGAAGGCGATTAAAATGTGACAGATTGTTCATCGGATACGTTCGAGTACTGTACTGGAACTGTGCATCATTTAGTCAACGCCGACCCATTTTCGAAAATCTACTTTACGGAAACGATAGTGTAGTCCTATAAGAAACATAGCTCGGCGACGGAATAGTCAATGTCGAGGGGTTTCAGGGCTTCTTTAACAGGCGGCACTACGGACAGGCCATTCTGGTCCGCGACAACATACTGGTGTCTGAGATCGATATGTCTGCCTGGAACAGTGATGCCCTGCAAGTGCAGGCATTAAGAATAATGACGACAGTGCAGCTTGTAATCGTGAACGTTTATGCGCGAAATGGGAAGGTCGACGTGCGACAATGGCAGAGTTTGTTCGATATGGATGAAAGGCATATCATCTACCGTGGGGACTTCAATGCCAGAGGCAGTCAATGGGGGAATTGCATCACCAATAAACAGGGAGAAGATCTGGAGGACGCCATGGCATCTGCTGCCCTAGTCTGTCTGAATGATGGGAAGGTCACTAGAATATCCACTCGACCAGGTGACTCTGAGAGCGTCATTGACTTGGCTCTGGTGTCGCCCACCATCGCACCAAGGTGCCGGTGGGACACACTGTGATACCACGATAGTGACCACTACCCTTGTATCATCCTGATCGAGAAAGACTGGGCCAGGAGTCAGTGGAACAAGACAATTGCCTTCCCGTACGACAACACTGGTCAAGACGCCATAAGCAAGATCAGAAAAAGAAAACTAACTTCCTCCCGCAGAAGACAAGAAAGATGGTTGCAGCCACCATAGTGGAATGGAGAGGTCTAGAAGGGATGGCTGGGAAAGAGGCAGGCTGTCAAAGACTGGCAAAAAGCCAGAAAGGCTAACATGCCACAGGTTGAGTTGGCGAATCTGAAGATTGAGGTCCATAAGAATATGACTTTATTCAAATACTGCGCCAAAAAGGCCAAGACCGAGAAATGGGACCAGGAAGGTATGCTCCGAGCGATCTTTTACGACATTCTGGCGCCTCCATAAGAGCATGAACGGTGCTGCACAACGTAGGGGTATTCCAAACTTTCAAGGCACAGACCTCACATGGAAAAAGTCGGATGCGGATAAAGGTAAGGCCCTTCTTGCACGCTACATAGAGCAGACTGACCAGAAAGACGAGCCCGCTAGACAGAGGACCACAACCACACTCTCTCAGTTATGTGAGGAGGTCGGGTCAGACGAAGAATGGATAATCACAGCTGAGACAATAGGTGCAATGCTCAAGAAATCACCTAACACCGCTCTAGGCCCAGAGGGCATCCGATATGGTGACCTACTGCTGATGTCAGATGATGACATGGAAGAACTGGCCAGAGAATTCAACACCAGTATCCAGAGGGGTCAGATCAAAGAAGAATGGCTACACAGCTACTTGCTGCCGCTGCAAATCCAAAACAAAGACAATTCCAAGACAAGCGGCTACAGAATCATTACGATGCAGAACACTGCTGGCAAGCTACTGGAGAAAATTGTAGCACACAGACTTGCTTGTGACTTGGAACAACTCGGCTGCTTCCCGCCCACACTTGGAGGATACATACGTAATAAAGAGTCATAGCTGAATGCGGCTGTCTTTGCTCAAGATGTTTACGAAGGATTTCAGTTCAGAGAAGAGATTTGTGCGGCCGCCATCGACTTAGAGGACGCACACAATAGAGTATCCTTCGAGCACTTGATGCAAACCCTCCTCAGACTGAAAGTGGACCCTCACCCTGTACGATGGATAGCTGCAGTTCTGCTCCAAAGAAGTGGTGCTAAGATGTGGGAGTTGGTCTTCTGAACCGATAACGACATGTCCAGGATTGCCACAGGGTTCAGCACTGTCAGCAGTACTATTCAACGCGTATACTGTGCCAATCACTGAACAACAGTTGGACGGGAGGGGTAGGACTCTGTCATTTGCTGACGACATTCTCGTGTATCGACAGGGTCGCGAAATGGGATGGTCGAAGTGCGACAATGGCAGAGTTTGTTCGATATGGATGAAAGACATATCATCTACCGTGGGGACTTCAATGCCAGAGGCAGTCAATGGGGACATTGCATCACCATAGACAGGAAGAAGATCTGGAGGACGCCCTGGCATCTGCTGCCCTAGTCTGTCTGAATGATGGGAAGGTCACTAGAATATCCACTCGACCAGGTGACTCTGAGAGCGTCATTGACTTGGCTCTGGTGTCGCCCACCATCGCACCAAGGTGCCGGTGGGACACACTGTGATACCACGATAGTGACCACTACCCTTGTATCATCCTGATCGAGAAAGACTGGGCCAGGAGTCAGTGGAACAAGACAATTGCCTTCCCGTACGACAACACTGGTCAAGACGCCATAAGCAAGATCAGAAAAAGAAAACTAACTTCCTCCCGCAGAAGACAAGAAAGATGGTTGCAGCCACCATAGTGGAATGGAGAGGTCTAGAAGGGATGGCTGGGAAAGAGGCAGGCTGTCAAAGACTGGCAAAAAGCCAGAAAGGCTAACATGCCACAGGTTGAGTTGGCGAATCTGAAGATTGAGGTCCATAAGAATATGACTTTATTCAAATCCTGCGCCAAAAAGGCCAAGACCGAGAAATGGGACAAGGAAGGTGTGCTCCGAGCGATCTTTTACGACATTCTGGCGCCTCCATAAGAGCATGAACGGTGCTGCACAACGTAGGGGTATTCCAAACTTTCAAGGCACAGACCTCACATGGAAAAAGTCGGATGCGGATAAAGGTAAGGCCCTTCTTGCACGCTACATAGAGCAGACTGACGAGAAAGACGAGCCCGCTAGACAGAGGACCACAACCACACTCTCTCAGTTGTGTGAGGAGGTCGGGTCAGACGAAGAATGGATAATCACAGCTGAGACAATAGGTGCAATGCTCAAGAAATCACCTAACACCGCTCTAGGCCCAGAGGGCATCCGATATGGTGACCTACTGCTGATGTCAGATGATGACATGGAAGAACTGGCCAGAGAATTCAACACCAGTATCCAGAGGGGTCAGATCAAAGAAGAATGGCTACACAGCTACTTGCTGCCGCTGCAAATCCAAAACAAAGACAATTCCAAGACAAGCGGCTACAGAATCATTACGATGCAGAACACTGCTGGCAAGCTACTGGAGAAATTTGTAGCACACAGACTTGCTTGTGACTTGGAACAACTCGGCTGCTTTCCGTCCACACTTGGAGGATACATACGTAATAAAGAGTCATGGCTGAATGCGGCTGTCTTTGCTCAAGATGTTTACGAAGGATTTCAGTTCAGAGAAGAGATTTGTGCGGCCGCCATCGACTTAGAGGACGCATACAATAGAGTATCCTTCGAGCACTTGATGCAAACCCTCCTCAGACTGAAAGTGGACCCTCACCTTGTACGATGGATAGCTGCAGTTCTGCTCCAAAGAAGGTGGTGCTAAGATGTGGGAGTTGGTCTTCTGAACCGATAACGACATGTCCAGGATTGCCACAGGGTTCAGCACTGTCACCAGTACTATTCAACGCGTATACTGTGCCAATCACTGAACAACAGTTGGACGGGAGGGGTAGGACTCTGTCATTTGCTGACGACATTCTCGTGTTTCGACAGGGTCGAAATAGACAAGCGGTTGCCAATGATATGCACGGAGAACTAGATCGAATTTCCTCGTGGTGTGGTGATGCCTGTGACCTTGTCAACCCTGCAAAGGCATCGGTTACATGGTTCTTCCTAAACAACCATATTGTGAACACAAACCTGCCGGAAAACCTGCTTTCACGCATTGAGTATGCCCTGGCCATCCTCAATGTCAGCCCTACACAGATTGGAAGACTTGAAAAGGTACAAAACGAAGCCATGCGCATCATTTTGGGCAGCACGAAAGACACCAGCTGTGTAGCAATGAGATACCCCCTTGACTTCCCGACAATGGAACACAGGATTAAGATCTGGAGAGCTCGTGCATACTTAAAAATAAGTGCAGATGAGCAGAACCCACTGCATGACGCTATATTTAGAGAAAAGGGTGACAGGCTAAAGAGGGACAAATCATGGAAGGGTCGGGCGGAAGATGTCGTCAGACAGGTCTGCAGTCTTACCAGTATCAACCCCGGCAAGGAATGGGGGCCGGAGCCTCCAGCTTTTAAGTCCACTTTCTCCTGCATAGTCACACTCGACAGACGGTGCAGAGAGCAGAACCCTGCCGCTGTCAATGCAGAGGTCAACGCGCTCATCTATGAACACTCAGATAGCCCTGAAGTGCTCATCTATACAGATGGATCTGTTGGAAAGCAGCAGAGAAGTGCGTGGGCATTTACAGCCCGTTCAGCGGGCCGAACCGTTCAAGAATCCAGTGGTGCCCACAATACGACCACGAGCAACATGACGATGGAGGTGATGGCAGTTACACAGGCTTTCATATGGCTGGAGTCACAGCATTATACCAACGTGTGTGTACTAAGTGATTCAATGAGCATGATTCAGAAGGTCGAAGCTGGATCTGTACGTAGACATTGGACTGAGGCGCTGCGGAAGTCTGTTGTCCGTAAAGTCACCTTCATCTTCGTCCCAGGACATGCGGGAGTCGAGGGAAATGAACGAGCGGATAAACTGGCTGGCTCTGCACCCCCTGTAGATGGCAAACCCATGGATCGTGCCGATGTTATTAACGTCCTTAAAGATATTGAGAGAACAGAGGACTTTGACGTCAGTGAATCCGCATTGCTGTCCAGGATGAAAGACTTGGGAGTAAGAATCGGCACGACCAGACGCGAGAGGTACATTCGGAAAACGAGGTGCCTCGTCAACCAACACAGAACTGGCACTATTAGCCACCGGACGCTGATGCATATGCTGGGGGGGGGGGAGGATCTGAGCACCTATGGACCTGTTCGGAGTGCAATGAAGATACCCCAACTGATAACTGATAACTGACAAGGGCGTACTGAAATCTGTTGGCACTTGTATCCACTCCTCGCCAGGTTGTACGTCCTTACGTGAACACACCTATTGAAGAATGTCTTCGACTTGGCCCATCCACGACTTTTATCTTTTTAGCCTGCTGCCCTTTACCTTCTTTATTTCACTATGCAGTAGATGTTGTGTGTTTGCATTGACTCTGAGGTAGGCGCGAGCTCGGGAGATTTGTATTCTGACCTCCATGGTTGGAAAATCAAGAAGGTAGCGCGTCGACCTGCATGCTGTATCTCTTGTACATCCAAGAATAATACGCATAGCTTCGTTCTGTATTCTTTCAATCCTTTCCATCTGCTCATTGCTGAGAGTCAGGATCACCATCACATACTCAAAAACAGAGAGGACCAGACCCTCGTATAAAAGACATAGATGGCGCTGCTCACAATTTTCCCACGCCATCACCCACATCGCAGCCAAACCCCGCTTGGCCTTTGTCATCACCTTGTTTATGTGCTCATTATAAGCAAAGCTTCGGTCAAAACGTATCCCCGGGTAATTTATTGCCTGTGTTCTTTCCACAGTCTCTGAGCACAAATTTACAGTTGGCGTTGGAGTGTTGACAATATTGTTATTCAAAGAGAACAATGTCATCGCTGCCTTCGTTGGGTTGACCATTGCCCCAGATTCCACAGACCAAGTGCTTATGATATTTAGTTCTATTTTTAGTTCCACAGCAACTCGATCTCTATCCTTACCCTAACGATAGACTAAGACATCGTCGGCATATGACAATGTCATCCCCGGTCCTATGTTCTGCTCGCCAGTGATTCGCACAGTGTAGGTGTTGAACAGCACCGCAGATAATGGTGATCCATGTAGCAGGCCTGGATATATTGCTGTTGGATCAGACATTCAACTGCCACATCTAAAAACTACTTTCCGTTGCAAGAGGACTGCGGCGACCCAACTAAGGAGGAATGGACTTATCTTGAGTTCAAGAAGATGAAACATTAACAATCCAACAGTACTCTGTTGTACGTATCCTCAAGATCAATCGCCGCAGCAAGTTTCAATGCCTGAGTGGAAACCTTCATAGTTTTTCATGGGCAAAAACTGCTGCGTTGATCCAGGTTTCTCTTTTTGAACAGGTACCCTTCAAGGGTAGGTTGGAAACAACTTTGTCTCTCTAGCTGGATTGATATTTTCTTGGCAATTAACTTCTCCAGCAGATTGTCAATTGTATTTTGCATGGTTATTACCCGACATCCCTGAATTTGTGTGTGGTCTTTGCCAGGTTTCGGCAAGGGAATCAGATTGCTGTGTAACCGCACCTCCTAGATGCTAGCACTCATTATACTGTTGGTGTACATATCTGCTAGTTCCTCTAGCTCGTTGTCGATACGCCTACTAATGTCTTCATACCTTATACCATCTGGCCCTGGTGCGCTGTTTTTTTTCCTTTGCTTTTCGAACCAAAGCCCTGATCTCGTTCACTGTCACTGTGTCTTCATCTGCAATGTTCTGGGCCTTACACCTATCTGAGGTAACCGCCTTGGTAAAATTTCGGCCTTTCATATCTGTCTGGTTGCTCTGCTCTAGATAGCGTTCGAAAAGGGCTTTGCCCTTATTCTCATCGATCTCTGCCAGATAAGGTCAGCACTTTGGAAGTCAGGAAAACTCTTATTCTTGACTATCCCATTTATGCTTTTATGTAGTCGCCAGAATAATTTCAGTGACTTGTCTGTGCTTATTCTTTGAAAAGACAGATATATTATCGAAACTTTCCAGCCACACCACATATGATCACACTTTCTACTCAGACAAGACAAAATCAAGACTTTTTCAACAGACAAAAGAGAAAGTAAACTTTCTACAAGGACAGGCAAGACTCGAGGGTTTCTACATGGACAAGTTGGACTCAAGGGTTTGTAGACAGACAAGATATGATCAAGACTTTGGACAAAATTTGATCAAGACTCACTAGACAGACACGCTAAAAAACAAGACTACACAATCTCTGCAGCACATAATAATGCGACACGGCAATGCTGATGTATTCACCGCACCTACTCTCCACACGCCGGCTTCGTGGCTTAGAGGTTATGACTTTTCTCCGTAATCTCGTATACTCTCGTCGGTAACGTGATGACGGTTCAAATCAGCAGTGGTTCGAATCGCATCGGTAACTTACGGGATATGTGAGCCTGCCGCTCAGAAAGCAATGGCAAACTACTGAGCGTAATCTTGCCAAGAGATCAACATTCAGCTGAAAGATGCTGGTGTTGACAGCTAAGTCATGTAAAGGATATGCTAAAAAAAAACAAAAAAACTCTCCACACATTTTCCCCACCCAGAATAGTGCGATGTCCAGGACACACGAGGAAGCGCCACTCACACACCACACGTAGCCGGCTACTGTACACGTTAAGTAATTCAGCCGGAAAACACATCGTATCACTTGAACAGCCCCTGTCAGAGGTGTCCATCAGACGATTGATTTGTCTCCCCCTGAACGCAACTTTTAATTATTCAACATCTGTGCGGTCGTCGGTGTGTGGTTGTGCTTTGGCATGTCCGTACACTTCCCCCGGATCTGCTCATTTCCGCTCGATTGAAGAAGCATGAGAAATAAATAAACTAGTGATAGGCACTCAGAGAAGTAGAATTATTCTTCTATGATAATCAAAGGGGTGCTGTTTCAAAAAGTACATACATGCAGTGATTGTATCGAACTCACATAGTGTGATGAGAAATGTGAAGGCAGGCATGACGCTTCGGGCAGAGTGCAAGCTTCCATTCAACTATCTTAATAAATGAGCCTCTGTTGGATTTGGTCCTCCATGACATGCTGGTGTGGTGGGAGGCGAGCAGGCGAATAGATTGGCTGGGTCTGCCCCACTTGGTCGGGTATTGGTGCATGATCGGACAGACGTGGTCAAGCCCCTTGGAATCGTGTGTATAGTGCGGAGAACAGATAGATCATCACGGTCTGCAGGGAATGGAGCTGCGGGGAGTGACCAGAGGATCTGGCCGACACTCAGAACTCCAATGAAAGGCTAGACGGACACATAATCAGCCTGCTACAGGATGCATTAGTATATTCTTTGCCCACATGTTAAAGAACATTTCGAGCCAAAATGGGCCTTATAGGTCAGCTTAGAACTCACGGCTCTAAATATTCAACCCTAATGGATGAACTGAATGGTCATCATCATACTTTATGGGCAAACACACCTGTACAGGGACTCTTCTATGACTGTTGAAGCTGAGGGCGGAGCACGTATGGAAATGTCCCGAGTGCTATGGTGTCAATTCTTGTCTCACCTCAACTCATAGGAATATATGTTTCTTCTTGCCGTTCATGTGTTCTTGTCTCACCTCAATTCAACTCATAGGAATATATGGTTTCTTCTTGCCGTTCATGTGTTCTTGTCTCACCTCAATTCAACTCATAGGAATATATGGTTTCTACTTGCCGTTCATGTGTGTTTGTCCATTCGCTCTCTTAGAACTAAAGCGTATTTCATACACGTGTTACAACTTCTAGTAGCTGCTGCCACAAGGTTGTGCACTTTCCTGATTTTTTGTGTGTGGGCTAGCTTTCCATATTACCAGTGTCCTTCCCCATCAGGTGAACCTACTCCGACTTCTGAGGTACTAGTAATTTTCGTCCTCAAGTCCAAGTCGAGATGACAACACTAAAGTCCAACTGACAGGTGTGTGGTTGTACAGGTGATCCTGGGTTCCACCCTCATAGGAGCGGATGTGAAATGTTACAAGTGACCTGGGCTTTCATGGCAACTCAGTGCAACTTGGGTAACAGGAAGTATCTGGAGAAGTAAAGGCGACCGGCGTGATGCCAAACACATCAGCCACCAAGTGCCGTGTGGTCTATAAAATAGATTTAGCACCATATACCTAACGCTCCCATGAGACATGTACTTTAGTTACAGAGAAGTAGAAGAAGGTAATAGAGGAAAGTAATAGAGGACAGAATTAGAGGAAAGAAGCAGAGGAAAGAAATGGAGAAAAGAAAGAGTAGAAAGAAGCAGAGGAAAGAAATAGAGGAAAGAAGGGGAGGAAAGAAGGCGAGGAAAGAAGGAGAGGAAACAAATAGAGGAAAGAAGTAAAGGAAAGAAGTAGAGGAAAAATGTAGAGGAAAGAAGTAGAGGAAAGATGAAAGAAGTTGAGGAAAGAAGCAGAGGAAAGAGGAAAGAAGTAGAAAAAAGAGTAGAGAAAAGAAGGAGAGATTTGAACACACACTAGACACTGCACATAATGAAAGCTTTAGTGCGACCACATCAGGATTAAAATCTGCCTCCCAATGACGACAGTGTCTTTCTGAACAAACAATGGTACACGGGCGCACGCCAAACTACTTTCATTTCTATGAGTGTCAGTCCACATTTGTGAATGTATTTGTCATGCATGTTCAATCTCCTCAACTGTTCTTCTGCACTTGTTATTTCTATCTTTCGAAAAAAAAAAGTAAACCAGACCAGTTAGTCTGCAAGTATTGATTGGTTTACACAGAGGAGAAGGAAGCTTAGAAAGATTATACATATGTGTGTGTAGTTCTAATCTGGTTCTAATGTTGACATTTAGCCTGGCAAGCGATCTTTTCTTTGTTTGTTTAGAACTTCCACTGGCACCTTGCCGTTTTGATAGACGATATTTTGTTAAATCAAGTCATACCTCTCTATAGTACAAAGCCGTAGCTGAATTTAGAGACCAGGTTTTGCCCATGTAGCATGATCCCTCTCTCGGCCAGCCTACTTTTCCAGAGGAAAGGTAACACCAATATACCTGAAACAAGACACAGAACCGCGCAATTGGGAGGGTACACTCCTTACCCTATTGCGAGGAAATGCAACCTAAAGACTAAATGCCATGGCAGGGCAGACCAGTCCCTAAGCTTTGGTCCGCAACTGGTCTAGAATCGAAGCTACAATAAGCGGACAGTTAGAGCATTGCTTTGCTGACCCGGCTTCTTCTGCAGCTTGTCTTGCTCCACATGTATTGGTGTTTCTTTTCTCTGGGGTAAATTATGCAGGCCGAGAGAAGGATCATGCTGCATGAGAAGCATATGTTCTCAACAATTCAACCCAGGCTTTGTACTATGGTCTGATCAGCCAGATTCGCTACCGTCACGTAATGAAGGTTTTGTAGCTTTTTAAAGCATAATGTTACGAACTATGGTGTGCCAAAACGGCAAGGTTTTCCATGTAGTTGTATCGTTCTGCGTTTATTGTTTGTGTACTGACAAATTCTTTGTCCGCAACATCCGATTTGTTACTTGTGGTCGTGTTCTAGTACAGCTTACCGATTCTACTGACTGATTCGCGTTGTTCGACGCCCCATACTACCCACTACTTTTAAAGGACATCTCTTACAGAAACACATAATACTGGGTTGAGCTAATGCAGATCTGTCCCCTGTTGCTGACACGTCGTTATTAAATTAGTGCACACGCATACTTAATCATGCTTATATCTCGCCAAATCTTACCCAAAGCTCACTGCGTGCAGTCAAGAACTCCGTGCTGAATTGTAGATGAGTACCCATGTGTACTCGGCTGTCGCGATCGCGCAGTGAGCAGCACGCTCGCCCGTCGGCGTGGTGGTATTGTGTTCGTATCCCCACTGAGACGGGAATTTATTTAAAATTGACCGGATCGCCCAGGTCGATTGTGGTTATTTGTAATTTCTTGGCAAGTTTACGTTCAGTAGATCTTGATGTTAGTTACACAAACACATAGATCTCGATGTTCATTACAGAACACAAAGATCTTGATGTTATTTATACCAACACATCGTGTAATCAAATGTTTACCCCATGGCCCTCTTTCATTTCCCAAACAACTGTACATTTCTGGAGTACGGCAGAAATTCTACGTGGCGAAAAAGTTACGAACGCAGTTCATGATCCCGCATACCCGCGTTCGGAACACATCTGTGGGCGATTTGGCAGCAGACTGCATTGCGTTGGTTGTTTTACGAAATGTTATGGGTGCCGCTAATTCAGAAAGCAATGGCAAACGGGTAAGTAAAGTAAGTAAAATGGTAAGTAAAATTGCAAAGAGATCACAACAGTAGCAAAATGTTGGTGTTGACTGCGACTTCCTGTAAATGATATGCAACTAACCTTTAACGGCGGAAGTGTCGGCAACGAAACAACTATAAGTTTCTGGGATAGAGTCAAATTGCCAGCAACCAAACATATACGCCCACAATGTCACAATATCAGACAGGTCTTTACTAACAATAACGGAAAGATGACTGACGCTGATAGCAACACACAGGAGCTAAGTAAACAGAGTCTCGTCCGAATATCTGTTAGTTACAGCTTGCAGTAAGGTCTGGCAGACAGCAGAATTACCAACCACCGGACACAATCCCTTGTCATTACCAATCTCCAAATGACAACGCTCAAACATGCAATAACTACAGAACCGCTAGCAATGCAATGTCCAACGCGATAATTAAGAGATTGCAACGATAGTTAGATGAAGCTGAAATTCGCAGTGGCACATATACTTGAGTAATCCTGAGAGTTAGAGTACTGAATGAAGAAAATGTATCAGGAAAGTATATGTCGATTTTAAAATGGCTTTTGAAAATTGTGGTATAGAATCATATGGCACAGGACATGTAACGATTTTCAGCAGTTGGGGCCATATAGCCAAACAAGACAAGCGCAGCCTCCAGAAATGAAGGATGTAAGACTGGCTCGCACCAGTAGTGAAGTGGGAAGACCCTGGTTCCTGTCGCTCAGTTCGCTCTATTAGTTGTGAAGTGGAACAAGCCTGCTTGCCGTCGCCCGGTCCGCTCTACCTGTGGTGAAAAGGGACATACCTGTTTGCTGTCACCCAGTCCGCTCTCAGTCAAATTACTGGCACCTTGCCACCTTGACAGACGATAGTTTGATAGCTTGCTAAACTTCTCCATGGTACAAAACCTGGGCTAAATTGTAGAGATCATGTACTGAACATGCAGCATGATCCCTCTCTAGAGCTGCCTAGTTGACTTCAGAGAAAAGGTAACACCAATACGTCTGGGACAAGACAAGATGCAGAAGCTACCGGGTATGCAAAGCTCTAACTGTCCGCCTGTCGGTGCTTCGATGCTAGACCAGTTGCCGATAAATGCTTATGGTCTGGTCTGCAAAGTCATAACATTCAGTATTATGTTGCATATCCTGGCACCAAGATAAGGCTTGTACTCTCTCAAATGCGCTCCTCGGCTATTTAAACCATTTAGTTGGACAATTATAAATTTCGCAGTTCACTACTCGGCAACACTATTTGGAAAATAGCAAATTCCATGATCCATCTCTTGACAATATTAGTTTGAAAAACCCAAATTCCCAGCCTGCCATTTAACCTGTCTGTAAATTACAAGTGGTATCTAATTCAACATTTCCGAGATATTTCCGCATTTCGTCAGAGAGAAGTTGTTGCCCGGAAGTACTGCATTACTGAGTCTGGTGTTCCATGAGATTAACGGATAACTCGCGTTACTTCCGGTACGCGGCCTAATGTCACCGGCCACGTGTTCAAATGTACATAATAATACATTAGTGATAATGAATTTCATATTAAAACAGACTAGTAGATAATTTCTTAAACACGGGTAGACACACACACACGCGCGCGCACACACACACACACACACACACGCACGCACACACACACACACACAATTAACACACTTAATCATCATTAATGGATAATAGTGCTTGCTTGTAAACTTCCAGTGTACTGATGCCGAGGTAGCGGGCTTAACCCTACACAAGTCTGTTGGACTAAACTGAGTTCTCGTCCTTGACTCGAAGACGTAAGTTACAAGTATCTCAGAAGTCGGAGTAGGTTCGCCTGAAGGCAAGGGACACTGGTAACAGGGAAAGGTAAACCACATGTACAAAATTAGTCCAGTAAACTAAAAGTAGCAAGTGTATGGACTACGTTTGAGTTCAAAGCGAGCGAACGGAAAATAGCATCATCATCATCACAGACAATTTCCTGGACACACCACAAGCACTTCATCATATTGTACCAACCTCTTCGGCCAGAGGAGCGCATTTGGGAGGGTACAAGCGCAAGGAAACGCAAACTAAAGACTAAATATCATGACAAAGCAGACCAGATCCTAAGCCTTGGTCGGCAACTGGTCTAGTATCGAAGCACCGACAGACGGACAGTTAGAGCATTGCTTTTCTGATCCGGCAGCTTCTGCAGCTTGTCTTGTTCCGCCAAGTGTACTGGTGTTGCCTATCCTCTGAAGTAAACTAGGTACGCTAAGAGAATAATCATGCTGCATGGGCAACAAATGGTCTCTAAATTCAGCCCAGCCTGTGTGTTGTGGAGAGGTATAACTATTTTACAAATTATCGTCTGTACAGTCAACAATAACAACACATGCACACGTAACCGCCATTCGTTGCTTTGCCCGGTAACAATTTTAGAACGGCTAATGAACCACGTGATATTTCTATGTTGGAACTTCCTCAGCTTTATGCATAAATTATGAGGACCCGAGGATGTCCTCTTAACGAAATAGCCCGCATCAATTCATAAATAATGCACTTAATGTTCTTACAATGACATGGCTGATGTAACTTTGCTTTAAAACAAACGTCAATACCATCATCATCATTACCAACATCAGGGGGAATCAATCAATTGCGGTGTCTAGTTGGTCATGCATCGAGGTACGCTAGTCCTGCAGTAAAGCGTCGTCGTCATCTGGAGGTGACAGGTTCGAATCCCGGTCGATAACTATAGCTTTCAATTTGTATGTTGTCTCTCTAGTCTCTACTTCCTTCTCCTCACATCTAAGAGCGCCAAATAATACACACGTGTTTATTTAACAACTGTCATCAGTGGGAAGGTGGGGAGGGGGTGTGGAGGTGCTTGAGGGGAGGGGGTGTAGGTGTGCTTGCAAGGGGGGGGTGCTTGGGGGTGTGAGGTGCTTTGGGGGTGGGGGGGGGGGGGTGAGTAGTTAACCCGCCTTCCTAGCGCTCCAAAGGTTCTAGTTTCCATTCCGGACTCTGAGATTCTGTGCAAGAGTGCAGTTTCCTCGCGTACCCTGGGAGTCGTCGCTGGAACTACACAATGTCGCTCTGTGGAGAGATATCAAACATCAAGGGATAAACCCGGTGCAACGAAATTGATCATCATGCCTGTAAACTCGCCTCTTTATCAGCACCATCACGTGTCAAGGCCGCTGCAGAACGCCTCTCTGCTCACAACCAGCTGGAAAAAAAAAATATCACATTTCCGTCAGTTTCATGCATTTTCAAGCCGAGGGTGTATGCAATGTCCTGTGTTTGCCGTTGGTCGGCCCCTAATCAGTAAATTATCCCTAGATCAGGAAATCAACTTCAGGATTGTTAAGGCAGCAACAGTGAACATGTTAACAAAGAGAATCTGGGAGAACAGGAAGCTTACTGCCAAAACATAAATCCTCGCCTACCAAGCCTGTGTCCTTAGTACTCTTCTTTATGGCAGTGAAACCTGTTCAACTGACTCATACCAAGAGAAACGTTTAACATCTTTTATATGCGTTTCTGCGAAGAATACTTCGTATTAAGTGGCAAGACAAAATCACAAATACTGAAGTATTGGACAGATCAGGTTGTGGGACGGCTTGTTCCATGCTCAGTCTTCGTAGACTTAGATGGATAGGACACATTAGGAAGGCGGACGATGGTAGAATACCAAAAGACATTTTTTCCCAGATAGTTAAAAGATCTCGGGTCGGCCCCTACAAAAGTACAAAGATGTTGTGTAAGCAGGACATAAATGATTCAGTCATTGATATTGCACCTTAGGAGCAAGTAGCAGCTGATCGCGTTATATGGAGGGAAAATGTCAGAAATGGAATAAAGACACAGGATAAAATGATAGCAACTTGGTCACACATTGAGTGGGTGAGACGTCGAATAGTACGTGATGATGGAAATGACCATGTGTTGACATGCATCCATTGTGGAGGAACATGTACCGCTTAAATTGGTCTGATCAGTCATTTTCGCTACCGCCATGGGTTGTACCTATTATACCTTATTTGAAGCACAATGTAACAACTATCGTCTGTCAAGACTATAAGGTGGTAGTATGGTCGGCCAGTAACTAGACCACCTATACAGTACTTGCTCAACCACTAAGTTTACTATGGCCAGCGTATTTCCATGTTCGAGATCGGATGTTGTTTACGAGCCAGTTCTCTTCCATGATCAGATCTTATAAATGATGGATGCAAGGGTCAATAGATTTCTGCATGGACAAATACATTCTTTTTACTAATGTTATCTAATTCCCCGTTTGACGTCTTTTAAAGCAAGATTACCCGCATCTATGCGGCGAAGGCCCTCTCGGGGCGTGTGAATAATGAATAAGAACAGATAGACTATCATGGTCTAGAGAGAATGCGCAGCAGGGGGTGGTCAGAGGATCTGGTAGACAGTCGTCACTCAGAGGTAAAGCAAAACGGGCATACAATCAGATTGCAACGGACGCCATTAGTATTGGAACTCTACGCTAGCTGTTGAAGATGAAGACTGAGCGTTTATGGGAATGCCCCGAGTCCAGTGATGTCGGTTCTTGACTCAACTCAACTCATTACCTGCAGCTGTCCGTACTGAACGGTCTTTGAAAAGTCGGTAAGGATTTTTTGTCTTCGACTGTTAGGTGTTTTTTTTTTTTTTGGGGTCATAGGCTGTTAAAGATATTTGATCGGGTATATTATTAAAGACGAAAATTGACATATTTTGGTCACTTGAAACGTCACGAAAGCTTGGAGAGAACAATAAGGAGGGATATATGCCACGGAAGATTGCCAAAGAGAAGATGGGTGCAGGATGTGGCGGATGATCTCCAGATGGGAGTATCGGACGCGCTTATGACCGAGAGGTTTTCCGGAAGGTTGTTATGGGAGCGAGGTTCTGCAAAGGACATGCTACTGAATGAATAAATTAATATTATTATCAAGATAGCCTCGATGGTGCAGTGTCTCGACTCTCCACTGCTGGCCGGGTGGCCATGGTTTCGGTACGCAGCGAGATAGATTTGCATGTATAAAAGAAATGGACCTGGCTCCCAGGTCTACCCAACTAAATGAGTACCAGGTAAGGTCTCGGGATGTACAGGAGACCGGTGTGAGACTGACCACTCCAGCCACTGAGTGTCCATTACTGTATACAACATGGTCCAGCACCATGTCCTCAATGTGCCCGAAGACGTGGACAATGGCCCTTTAAATAATAACTCTCATCATTATCATCATCGTCATTATTATAATCATGATCTTCATATTATTATTTATTGTCATCACCATTAACATTATCATGATAATCATCATTATCATATTATTTGTCAGCATAATCATCATTAGCGTCATCACTATCATCATCATCATCATCATCATCATCATCATCATCATCATCATCATCATCATCATCATCATCATCATCATCATCTTCATATTCATCATCATCATCATCATCGTCATCAAAATCATCATCATCATCATCATCATCATCATCATCATCATCATCATTATCATCAACATCACCATTCAGTGGCTTTTCATCTGCACAACTTCCCAACAACACACTATTAAAATCTCCGTGTATCATATTCCTGCCTCTGTTACTGTCATGTATACATTAAACCAACAGAGGTAAGCTTGGCCGAATGTATAATAACGCTCGTTCTTAAAAATCCTGTGTGCTGATGCAAAGATAGCGGCTTCAACCTCTACACTAGTCAGTTGCACTAAAATGTTGACTTCTCGTCCTTTATTTAGAGGTCGCAAGATAGAAGCACCTCTGAAGTCAGAGTGGGTTTGCCTGATTGCGATGGACATTGGTAATCTTGCAAGTTAATCCACACGCAAAAATCAGTACAGTGCACTAAAATTAGTATCGCGTGTATGGACTACGCTTGAATTCAATGAGAGAGAACGAAAAAAAACAAAAAATGTCAAATCATGAATCCATGTCATCATCCTGTGCCTTGGCAACTGGCATGCTTCTCCAGAAATTGCAATCACCGAATTCTTGTGTTGACTCCCTTCCGTGCTATGACACAAGAGAAAAAGCAGCGGCTGCAGCAGGATATAATAATATGAACTGGAAATAATTAGATATATTTTGCTCTTGCGAAAAGAAGAGACATACTAAACACAGACGCAATGCACATTCACATACCTTACAAGTTCAGAAAATCCATTGCACACAGGTGAAAAACAAAGTGTGACATCCAAAATTCGGAAGCAATTAATAAATATACAAAATGAAATAATAAAATAACACATAAGTACAATAGGACAACAAAGGTCAGCCGACGTTTCGATTCTAAGAATCTTTGTCAAAGACAGGACAAGACAAATAGATAAAACATCGAAAAACAAAACACAAAATAACAGAACTACAGAGTTCCCATGTGGGAGCAGAAATGGCCCATTATGGTTGAAAATGGAGTCGACGATGAATGTGTCACTGCATTGAAACCTTGCTTCTCCAACAGCTCCATTAGGCTAAAAATTGAAAGCCAATTAATAAACTCTCGGGGATGCGTCCTTCCAGCAGGTATTAATACTGTTGTGGACGCCACTGTATAACTGTGCCATCTTCCCTCTTTACATTCATATCTAACTGTTCACACGCCTCCGTTTATACATATCCAACTGTTTACACTGTTTATAACTGTGCTGTCCCCCATCTATATATCCATGCTTAACTGTCTACACATCTCTATATATTCATATCGGACTGTTCATATTTGTTTTTTTGCGACCTAAACCCTATCTGGCCCTCTGGCAACCTAACTATACTTAAACTCTGTAGCGAAAGAGTGCCTTCGCAAACTGCACAAACCGCCATTTATGCTCCCACATGGGAACTCTGTAGTTGTGTTATTTTGTGTTTTGTGTTTCGTTGTTTTATCTATGTGTCTTATCCTGTCCTTGACAAAGATTCTTAGAATCGAAACGTCGGCTGACCTTTGTTGTCCTATTGTACTTATTTGTTATTTTATTATTTCATTTGTATATATTTATTGATTGCTTCTGAATTTTGGATAAGTCACCCTTTGTTTTTCACCTGTGTACGATGGATTTTCCGAACTTGTAAGGTATGTAAAAGTGCATTGTGTCCGTGTTTAGTGTGTCTCTTCTTTTCGCAGGAGCAATATATACCTAATTGTTTCCAGTTCATATGACAAGACTGTCAAGAATTTTCTCACGCTGTCTTCTGCTGTCTCTCTTTCCACAAATCTTTCCGGTTGTCACAACATGTTCCTGTGGTTGACTTCTCATAACGTGGCCAAAAAGCGATGACTGCCTCTTTCTGATGTTATGTTATGGTTTTTTCCTTTACCACTTCCCTGTTATACCTCCCTTATATAACATTGCGGCTCTTCTCCGGTTGTTGCAGATGAGAACGGAGCACTTACTGGAATGTACCGAGTGCTGTGATGTCGGTTCTTGACTCATTTCAACTCAACCTCCCTCCATTTTGGGTTTTTTCTCCCTAGACATTGCTGTCTTTATATCCCAAAATATTTCACTTTCCTCTAATTTATTTTTCCCGTCATCCATTTAATATTAAGTTGTTGCTGTTGGATAGAATTGTCGCTCTCTTTTCCGTCCAATGAATTTTTAATAACCTTCTGTAACATTTATATTCAAAACCACGTATGTGCTTCTCTGCTGCTTTGTCAAATGTCAAAGTTTCACGCCCGCGTTTCATCAATGTTGTCAGTTCTCTGACTTCTGTTGTTGTATTTGTTTCAATCGATATAAGTGTTCTTTTCCCTATTTCGTTAGCTTTAAATCTGTCTAGATCTGCATTATTGTCGCTTGTATGAATTTTACCATATGTTGTTAGTTCATTCAGTGGTGCATAGAGTTTATCTTCCACTGTTGTTTCTCCAACCCAGGGCATGCGGGTGTCCAAGGAAATTAGCACGCTGACCGGCTTTCGGGTAAGGCTAATGTGAAGGGAGGACGAACCATGGACCAGTCTGATTTACTGAATGCTCTACGAGAAGTAAGACGTTCGAGAGAACCAAGTGATGATTGTGAATTTATACCCATGGTCAGACTGCGAGAACAGCAAGTTAAAAGACATATAACCAAACAAAAACACTATGCAGGATGCCAAAGAGGATTAATAAACCAACACAGAACTGATGTCGTGAGCCGCTGCACTCTTACTGAGGAGGGGATCTGAGCACTTATGGATTGAATGGTTCGATGTGCAATGAGGATGATCTGTCGACTAACTAACTAAATAAGCCAAAAAAGAAGGTTTTCCTAGATATGTCGTATTTTGCTCAGTCTTTGAGTATGTGATCTGATGCCTACGGCGCCAATACCTGTGCGTACTTGGCTGTTTCGTTAATTATCATCATCATCATCAAGTGCCGTGCCGGCTGGCGTAGGCGTTCATGGCTCTCCACAGATCTCGGTCTTTGGTTTTCTGGATCAACTCTGCTGCTGATATTCCTCCATGCCACCGTCTCAATCCATCCAGCATCACTTCTCTTGGTCTACCTCTGCCTCTCTTCCCCTCGATCTTTCCAGTTGTTACGATGTTCTCCAATGCCTCTCTTCTCATCACATGACCGAAGAAAGCTGTTTGTCTCTGTCTTATTGTTGTATATAATGTTCTAGTTTCATTAGCCTGTTTCAGGCAGTCGTCGTTAGTTACTCTGGCAGTCCAAGGAATTCGCAACATTCGTCTCAGGAACCACATCTCTGTTGCTTCTAATTTCTTCTTAATTTGTTCATTTACATTCCAAAATTCACTGCCATACAGCAAAACTGGTTCCACATAGCATTTCAGCACTCTCTTTCTTACATTCAGTGATAGTGACTTATTGCATAAGATACTCTTCATTTTCTGAAATGCGGCTTTTGCCTGTCCTATTCTGCTCCTAATCTCTGTTGTACATCTTCCATCTGAAGTTATAAATGCCCCTAGGTATCTAAAATTATCAACTTGGTTAAGGATTTTCCCTTCTATTTCTATGTCACATTTTGGTGTCACCATTTTCTTTGATATTACCATTGTTACTGTTTTCTTGATATTCAAGGAGAGTCCTTTCCTTGCACTCTCTGTTACTACAACGTCTAATAATTGTTGTAGGTCTGTTGAATTATCCGCCACCAATACTGTGTCATCTGCATAGCGTATATTATTTATATTATAACCTCCAACTAGTATTCCTGGCATCTCTTTGATCTCTCTCATTATTACTTCGCTATACAGGGAGAAAAGATCTGGTGACAAGACACACCCTTGTCGTACTCCTAGCTTTATCTGTTCGTAACTACCCTCTTTATTTCCCATTTTAATTGCTGCTACTTGGTTCCAGTAAACATTCTTTATTATTCTTAAATCTTTTCCATCAATGTTGATATCTTCCAACATTTTAATCAGTTCATCATGTTTTACTTTATCAAATGCCTTGGTATAATCTATGAAGCACAAATATATGTCTCTCTGTTTCTCTATTGACCTTTCTATTAGTGTCCGTAATGTATAAATTGCATTGTTTGTGCCCTTTCCTTCCACAAATCCATACTGTTCTTCACTAATTTCCATTTTTATTTTCTTTTTGGTTCTTCTCATTATGATTCTGAGTAGAAGCTTAGTGATATGGTTTATAAGGTTAATTGTACGAAAATCTTCACAATCAATTGCTCCTGGTCTTTTTGGTATAGCTATAAATACAGATTTCAGCATATCACTGGGTAAATATCCACTGCTGTAAATATCATTTAACATTTTGGTTAATATATCTACTCCAAATTCTCCCAATACTTCTAATTCTTCTATTGTGATTTCATCTGGCCCAGCTGTTTTTCCTTTCTTCATACGTTTCATAGCGTCAGCGACTTCTTCTTTCAGAATAGGTGGACCTTCTAAGTTACTATCTTCTGTAAATTCTTCCCTTTCTCCTACATATAATTCTCTTATATACTCATTCCACCTCTTCATTATAGCATCTTCCTCTAATATTATCTTTCCTGTTTTTGATTTCAAACACCCCGTATTTATTCTTATTTTTCTTCCTGTAAGCTCACTGATTTGTCTGTGCATATTTTTTGTATCTTTAATGGAATTTAATTCAATTTTTTTGCATTGCTCATTTAACCAACTTTCTTTAGCCTTCCCACATTTATCTTGTATTTCTTTATTTATCTTAGCGTATTCTTGTTTGTCATTTTTACTCTGTTTTCTTTTGTCCATCAATTTTAAGATATCTTCATTCATCCATTTTTTCTTAGCTATTTTGCCTCTCTCCGGTAATACTTCTTTGCTAGTTTGATGAATGGAGTCCCTTAACATTTCCCATTGTTCATCTATACTCTGTATTTTAGTTATTGCATTGTACCTATTTTTCACAGTCACTCTGTATTGTTCTTGCATTTCTTTATCTATTTTCAGAACATCTTTATTAAGTCTCATGTTCTTAACCATTTTTTCCCTCTCTTTAATCTTACTTTTATTTGTCCACATAGTGGTACATGATCACTATTACAGTCAGCACCAGGCATTGTCTTTACATTAATTAAAGCATTTCTAAATCTTTTATTAATTAGTATGTAGTCAATTTGGTTGCGTATTTTCTTATCAGGGTTTATCCATGTGTACAGTCGTCTTTTATGGTGCTTAAACCATGTGTTTCCAATTATCATGTCATTGATATTTGCCCATTCTATTAGCTTTTCCCCTCTTTCATTTCTTGTACCTAAACCATAATTCCCCACTACATCCTCCATTTTTCCCTTTCCTATTTTTGCGTTAAAATCACCAAGTATTATCTTTATTTCTTGTGATCCAATTTGAGCCATAACCATTTCTATTTCGTCGTAAAAGTGTTGTATTTCTTCCTCACTACTGCTTGCTGTTGGTGCATATACTTGTATAATATTTATGTCTATTGGTTTGCCTTTGATTTTTACCATAATAACTCTATATGAAATACACCAGTATCCATTAATTGACTTGGCTGTTTTTTCGTCTAATATTATTCCTACACCTTTTTCATGTGTATCCCCTCCAGAATAAATTACTGTGTGATTGTCAGCTATAATTTTGCCCGATCCCTTCCATCTCATCTCACTAACACCTAGTATATTCATTTTCATTCTATCCATCTCTCTTAGAACATTGGTCAACTTTCCTAGCTCATTTAATATCCTAACATTCCATGTTCCTACTCTAAATTTATTTATTTTAGTTAAGATTTTGCCATCAGTAGCTGGATGACGGTCTGGTGTCACCTGTGGCTCATGACTGTCCCTACCGGACGAGGATGCCCTAAGACAGCCATTAACGTCCTTCACTAACTTTGATATATGTTTTGCCATGAAGTCTTGGGAAGATAATGTGGTGGTTTCCCCTTGCCTTCCACATTCACATGGTGGTCTTTTTACCTCTGCCTTTGACAGCCATTTCCGACCGTAAGGACAAGTGAGTGCCCTGCTCTGCTCAGCTGCAGAGTTGTCCACTTATTCCGGTGGATACTCGGTCACCAGAGCTGTGTTAGCCACACCGTAGTGTGTTTCCATCCTCTACCGCGGGGAGGTGCAGTTAGGATTTTCCCTTCCTAAAGTTGTGGTCTATGACCAAAACTCTCCAGTACTTTTAGAGGACGTTAATTAGAGAGTTTAAGAGAGACGTTAATTATAACGGTAGTAATTGTTTAATGTTGTCAGCGCAATCTTTGTTCTCTTTTTTAAATTCGTCATCTCAGGTTTACCATCGCCAGTCAGCCCTGGTGCCGGCTCTGTACCGAAGGGATTATGAGCTCAATTCGCAACCACGCGTACCGCGTTCGAAACACAGCTGTCGGGTGGTTTTGAAGCAGACCGCCTTGTCCTAATTTTCATACAATGGTATGAGTGCCGGTCGTTCAGAAACCAATGGCAAACTACAAAACGTAAACTTGCCAAGAAATATCAAACAGCTTAAAAATGCTATGGTTCACTGCGACGGCATGTAACGTATATGCAACTAACACATACAATGTTGCATTGAGTACATTGCCATTGCATTCTGAACGGCCGACATTCATACTATTAAGAAAATCAACGCAAAACGATCGGCTGTCAAATCTCCTGAGAGTGACATCGAAATCGGTATGTTGTGATTTTGAAATTGCGTTCACTATTCCTAAGCCACAGACGTTGACGTATCGTCAATTGAGTGCATTATCTACCCTTTGGGTGGGGATGGGATGGGGGGAGTAGGTAATATTCCAGTATTTTATGTCATATCTCGACATGTTAGGTCATATGGGATTTGCATAAATTCTATTCCTATAAAGCCAGATGTTGTTGGGTGCGGATTGGTCAGAACCACTGTGTGAGTGTGTATGTATGTGCGTGTGCGTTTGTGTGCGTGTGTGTGTGTGTGCTCGCGTGCGTGTACCTGAAGAACTAGACTTCCAAAAGTCGCAAAAATTGATGACACCGTTACAAAACCAATCCAAATCTCAATACGAGATCTTGTTGTTTGAACACTTCAAAATGATCTTAATTCTTTACATTCAATCTGAAAATGACAGTGACGACTGAAAATAACAAACATTGTCCCATTACTGACATGTTATTTTCTTGGCGCCAATCGGCATGGAAGCAGTTATATGGTCAGTAAAAAAACGGGCGTGCTAACGAAGTCGATAGCATACTGCGCTAGTAGGTCGTCCGCACGGTCGGACGCCTGCGCTCGTCGTTTGCCACAGTGAGGGAATGATTGGCTACCTATTCCTTCTTGGTCTCAGAGGGAAAGATTGGCTACCTATTCCTTCTTGGTCTCAGATCTTCAAACTTGCCACAGGGAGGGAATGATTGGCTACCTATTCCTTCTTGGTCTCAGAGGGAAAGATTGGCTACCTATTCCTTCTTGGTCTCAGATCTTCAAACTTGCCACAGTGAGGGAAAGATTGGCTACCTATTCCTTCATGGTCTCAGAGGGAAAGATTGGCTACCTATTCCTTCTTGATCTCAGATCTTCAAACTTGCCACAGTGAGGGAAAGATTGGCTACCTATTCCTTCTTGGTCTCAGATCTTCAAACTTACCACAGTGAGGGAAAGATTGGCTACCTATTCCTTCTTGATCTCAGATCTTCAAACTTACCACAGTGAGGGAAAGATTGGCAACCTATTCCTTCTTGGTCTCAGATCTTCAAACTTGCCACATTGAGGGAAAGATTGGCTATCCATTCCTTCTCGGTCTCAGATCTTCAAACTTACCACATAAGGAAAGATTGGCTACTTGTTCCTTCTCTGTGTCTAGATTTTCAAACTTACCACAGTGAGGGAAAGATTGGCTACCTATTCCTTCTTGATCTCAGATCTTCAAACTTACCACATTGAGGGAAAGATTGGCTACCTATTCCTTCTTGATCTCAGATCTTCAAACTTACCACAGTGAGGGAAAGATTGGCTTCTTATTCCTTCTTGGTCTCAGATTTTGAAACTTACCACAGTGAGGGAAAGATTGGCTACCTATTCCTTCTTGATCTCAGATCTTCAAACTTGCCACAGTGAGGGAAAGATTGGCTACGTATTCCTTCTTGGTCTCAGATCTTCAAACTTGCCACAGTGAGGGAAAGATTGGCTACCTATTCCTTCTTGGTCTCAGATCTTCATAACTTTCCACAGTGAGGGAAAGATTGGCTACCTATTCCTTCTTGGTCTCAGATCTTCACACTTACCACAGTGAAGGAAAGATTGGCTACTTGTTCCTTCTCTGTGTCTAGATTTTCAAACTTACCACAGTGAGGGAAAGATTGGCTACCTATACCTTCTCGGTCTCAGATCTTCAAACTTGCTACAGTGAGGGAAAGATTGGTTGCCTATTCCTTCTTGGTCTCAGATCTTCAAACTTACCACAGTCAGGGAAAGATTGGCTACCTATTTCTTCTTGGTCTCAGATCTTCAATCTTACCACAGTGAGGGAAAGAGTTGCTACCTATTCCTTCTTGATCTCAGATCTTGAAACTTACCACAGTGAGGGAAAGATTGGCTACCTATTCCTTCTTGGTCTGAGATCTTCAAACTTGCTACAGTGAGGGAAAGATTGGCTGCCTATTCATTCTTGGTCTCAGATCTTCAAACTTGCCACAGTGAGGGAAAGATTGGCTACCTATTCCTTCTTGGTCTGAGATCTTCAAACTTGCTACAGTGAGGGAAAGATTGGCTACCTATTCATTCTTGGTCTCAGATCTTTAAACTTCCCACTGTGAGGGAAAGATTGGCTACCCATTTCTTCTTGGTCTCAGATCTTCAAACTTAGCTGACGTTATCAATTTTCATACATGTAGGATTAAATTGCATTGGGATATATTTAATTCTTTGTTTCTTCTTTGCGTAGTGTAATTTTTAACTCAGGTGTAGTCCATAGAGTAACTTAAAGTAGCACTGGACGCTGTTGTTGCATGTGGATTAGCTTTTTCCTATTACCAGTGCCCCTCGCCATCAAACAAACCAATTCCGACTTCTGAGGTATTTGTAAAATACGTTCCCAAGTCAAGGACGAGAAGTCAACAATTTAGTTCAGCTAACCGGTGTAGGGGTTGAACCCTTAATTCGTCATCAGCACAACGGAAGTTCAAGAGCGTGCACACTTATCCATTCGGTCATGCTGGCCTAAAAATGTCAATACATAGCGATATGAATTTTATTCATGTGACAGATTTTGTTGAATGTTTCTGAATGAAAGTTGCTGTACAACTTAGCTGACAACCCATACAAGAAACGAGGTTGAGTTTATTTATTAGATTACAACATGAAATTTGATAATAAAACAGCCGGACTAAAAAATATAATTTTAAATTATTTGTTTTGTTGTTGTTGTTGGGGTAGTTAAAGGTCACACCTGAAATTGTAGATGCTGTGTTGACATTTTAGATGATATGTTGACATTAGAGACCTTTTTTTCTACTTGCATGTCTTAAATGCTGGCATATTTGCATTATTGTGTATCTAAAGGACCTTGCTCTAGTTATCACTTTTTATTTCTATTGCTCGCTTTGAATTCATGCGTAGTTGATGCACATGATTCTACTTCTAGTGAACTTGGCTGATTTTTGCGTGTGGATTATCTTTCCTTATTACCAGTGTCCCTCGCCATCAGGCGAACTCACTCCGACTTCAAAGATGCTGGCAATTTAAGTCCCAAAGTCAAGGACGAGAGGTCACCATTTTAGTCCAACTCACCGGTGTAGGGCATCAGCATACCGGAAGTTTAAGAGTCAGTGCTCTTACCCATTCGGCCATGCTAGCCTCCAGTTATGAGTTAATCCCCAGCTCCATTGCTACTGTCTATACTGAGCTTTCCCACCTGTTTATTTTTTCTTCAAATGTTTTTCATTGCCCACCTTGGCATTCAAATCTCCCATTATTATTAGATGCCATATTTTGACATTGAAATCTCTCATTATTATTACGATGCCATGTTTTGGCATTCAAATCTTTAATATTGTTATGATGTCGTTTTTTCTTTTGCATTCAAATCTCTCACTATTGTTATAATGATGTCATATTTTGGCATTTAAACCTTCCAGTATTATTACTATGCCATATTTTGACACTCAAATATCCAATTATTATTATGATGCCATATTTTGATATTAAAATCTCTCTTTATTAGTACAATGCCTTGTATAAAATTAAGATCTTTCATTATGTTATGATGCCAATTTTTACCCATTCGAATCTCTCATTATTATTATGATGCCAATTTTTGGCGGTCAAATATTCCATTATTATGGTGATGTTATGTTTATTAATATATTTTGCGGTAATTTTACGAAATTTATAACATGCTTCCATTTCGTCCTGGTCCTCAAGTGTCGTTGGTGCTATCGTTGTAAACTGACACAATCATAGTGGACCCGTTTTGCGATCTTCACAACTATTGTGTATGGTGCTAGAGACCATTGGGCACTCGATGACACTCTCATCTCATCTTGTTACTCTTGCACCTTGCGGTGCCGAGGAGCAGCACAAACAGCGGGAGAGTGCCCGTTTATGGGCTTCAGTATCGAGATTCCCATGGACTCTGCTATTCCATCTGTCCATCGTTTACATGACCGGCGTCTTTTTCTGCCTTTATTTGGTCTGTACATCATTGCTTATTGTTGTATACTGTTAGATGGTAATCTATTATTCAGCCAAACCATTTAACTTGCTGTTTTCTGATGAAATCTAGCGCTGCTGTAACCCCTTTTTATTTCTGATTTATTCATTTCTGATTTTCTCTCTCCTTGATACATTGAGTATTCTTCTCAGGAATCTCATTTCACTCGATGGCACGTCTAGTCAATATGATATACGTATGACAATATGATATTCAAAACAATGTAATAAATTTAGAGACAGAAGCCTCAACAGTATGTTGCACGATTTATTGGCTGACATATTTCGTTGCATCTCGTCAGGCAACAACGGATTTCTTGTTTGTGACAACTGGCGAGATTTAAGGGAAAAGAACAAGAGAAAGACAGAGGTAAATATCAAGATGGCCTGCCCACATGGCATAATCGAGGTAAGAACACGGAGCTGATCCGCGACACTGGGGATGGTGTGAGATGGCGAAACATGACAGTCCACGCTTATCGGCATGACACATGATGATGATGATGATGATGATGATGATGATGATGATGATGATGATGATGATGATGATGAACACACGGGCGACATCCAGCATTACTTAACTATTAAAGGTTTACAGGTGAGATGATCGACTTAATTGCACATGGTTTTATCCCATATGGCTCAGTATCTTTCCGCAGGGTGGCCTGCCAATAAAAGCCCAACACAAAGCTCGAACTCCATAGCTCCAGTCACGGCGCTCAAGAGTCTCCTGAGAAAATTGCTTTCGTGAACCGAATATCAATGCCCGGAATTGAACCCACAACCAGTGGAGCGCGAGGCAGGCGGCGTGACCACCTCGTCACTGGAACTCAATGCTTCACAATTATGGAAGGGGGTCCTTAATTACTTCACAATTATAAAAGTTGGCCATTAATTGCTTGACAATTATAAAAGTGGGTCCTTAATTACTTCACAATTATAATTCTTCTTCTTCAGCATTCCGAGCCATTGAGGTTCTTTGCTGCAGATACAAGCCGTCTCCATTTGTCTCTCTGGTTGACCATCTCTTGCCAGTCGCTGATTCCAAGTGCTTGTAGGTCTGTATGTATATTATCCCTCCACCGTCTTCTTGGTCTACCTCGGGGTCTACGGTCATTTATTTCCTAACTGTAAGCGAATTAATAGTGGGCCCTTAATTACTTCACAGTTATGAAAGTTGGTCCTTAATTACTTGACAATTATAAAAGTGGGTTCTTAATTAATTCACAATTATAATAGTGGGCCTTTAATTACTTCACAGTTATAAAAGTATGCCCTTAATTACCTCACAATGATAAAAGTAGGTCCTTAATTACTTGACAATTATAAAAGAGAATTATGAATAACTTGGCTATGATACACGGTGGTCAAGGATGAAAACAGTTTGGGAAACATCGACCTAGATGTCGACCAGGCCATCAGCAGCACACAGATGACGGAGTACCGTAGGCAATTTAAAAAAGAAAAATCTCAACTCTTTCCAGACGCCACAATTCACACATACGGTAAATGTTCTGTTGTTGGTCTTTTTGTTTTAGTAATACAGACATACCATAAATGTTGTGTAAGTGGTATTATTTAATAATACAGACATACGGTAAATGTTGTGTTGTTGGTCTAATTTAATAACATAGACATACGGTAAATGTCGTGTTGTTGGTCTAGTTAGTTAGTTTTTCGACAGATCATCCTCATTGCACATTGAACCATTCAGTTCATAAGTACTCGGATCCCCTCCTCAGCAAATCCCGCAGCGTGTAGCGGCTAACGACACCAGTTCTATGCTGATTTATCAATCTTCTGTGGCTTCCTGTGTAGTGTTCTTGTTTAGCCACACCTCTTTTAATTTGCTGTTCTCGTAGTCTGACCATGGTTGTAGATTCGCAGTCATCACTTGGTTCTCGCAAAAGACTTACTTCTCGTAGAGCATTCAGAATGTCAGCCTGGTCCACGGCGCATCCGCCCTCCACATTAGCCATACCTGCAAGCTTGTCAGCCCGCTCATTTCCTTGTACTCCCGCATGCCCTGGCACGAAGATGAAACTAATCTTTGCCAGCCGAGACCGTTCCGGAGACAGAACCACTCTCTTCGGATCCACCCTGTCTCTATCCTCTTGAACATGCTCATTGAGTCGCTAAGGACACATGCCCTATTCAATGTCTGTGTCTCGAGCCATGTTATTGCTTCCCTTACTGCCATGACTTCCATAGTCAGGCTACTTGTGGTCTCAACAAAAGCACCAGAGTCCTCCTTCACAATTCTTCCTCCGGTCCGCGCTGTAAAGGCCCATGAGCTTCTCACATGTCTGAAGACCGACCCATCTGTGTAAATGACAGCATCACCATCTAACGAATTCTCGAAAATCAACGCTTGTAATTCCGTATCCACAGCAGCCGGATTTTCTTGTCTGCATTTTCTGTCTAGTTAGATGCAAACTGAAAAGGACGTACATAAATCTGTTGGCACATGTATCCCACTCCTCGCCAGGTTCTAAGTACTCCAATGAACACACCTGTTGAAGAATGTCTTCCGCTTGACCCATCCAAGACCTTCCTCTTTTTAACCTGCTGCCCTTCACCTTCCTAATTTCACTATGCAGTGGATGTTGTGTGTTTGCGATGACTCTGAGGTAGGAACGTGCTCTGCAAATTTGTAGTTTGTCTTCAATAGATGGAAAATCAAGAAGGTAGCGCATAGCCCTGCATGTTGTATCTCTTGTACATCCAAGAATAATGCGCATAGCTTCGTCTTGTATCCTTGCCATCCTTTCTGTCTGCTTACGGCTGAGAGTCAGGATCGCCATCGCCCAATCACAAACAGACATGACCAGCCAATCGTATAGAAGGCATAGATGGCGCTGCTCACAGTTTGCTGCCGCCATCACCCGCATCGCAGCCAAACCCCGCTTGGCCTTTGTTATCACCTGGTCTATGTGCTCATTATAAGCAAGGCTTCGATCAAAACGTATTCCCAGGTAATATGTTGCCTGCCTTCTTTCCACAATCTCTGAACACAGATTAACAGTTGGTGTTGGCGTGTTGACAATATGATTATTCAAAGAGAACCATGTCACTGTTGCCTTTGTTGGGTTGACCATTGCCCCAGCTTCAGCACACAAAGTACTTATGCGTTTGAGTTCGGTTTGCAGTTCCACAGCAACCTGATCTCTATCCTTACCCTGACGATACACTAAAACATCGTCGACATATGAGGATGTTCTCCCCGGTCCAGTGATCTGCTCGCTGGTGATTCTCACAGTGTAGGCTTTGAACAGCACCGGAGATAATAGTGATCCCTGCGGTAGGCCAGGATATATTGTAGTTGGTTCCGACGTCCAACTCAATCAATCAATCATGTGCCATGCCGGAAAGCGTGGGCGGTCATGACTTGCCATTTCACTCGATCACCCGTGTCGTGGATCAGCTCAGTGTTCCTGTCTCGTCCATGCCATGTGGCCAAGCCATCCAGGTATTTTCCTCTCGGTCTTCCTCTTGGTCTGTTCCCCTCGATCTTGCCAGTTGTCACTAAGTTCTCCAATCTATTTCTTCTCATAACATGTCCACAAATTTTTGACTGTCTACGTTTATTTTCTCTAATCAGTTTACGATGTTCATTTGTCTCCTGTAGTACTTGGTCATTGGTTTTTCTGTCTGTCCATGGTATTCTTTGCATTTTACTCAGAAACCACATTTCTGCAGCCATCAGATGCTTTTCAGCTTGACTGCTTATTGTCCAAGTTTCACATCCATACAAAAGAACAGGCTCTATGTATCCCCTCAACACTATTTTTCTCATTTCAATTGACATCTTTTTATTGGTCAGAATGTTTTTCATCTTGCTAAAGGCTACTTTCGCCATGGCGATTCTTGTTCTAATCTCTTCAAGGCATCTCCCATCAGATGTTATGACTGTTCCAAGATAATTGTACCGATTCACTTGTTGAAGAATATTTCCATTTACTTGTATATTACACTGTGGCACTTCTTCCTTCCTAGTGACGACCATAACCTGAGAGTTTTTACAATTTAATTCTAACCCCAGTTGCTCACTGTGTACAACAACCGCATCTACTAATTGTTGCAGGTCCTGCGCATTGTCTGCAATTAATACTGTATCATCTGCATATCTAATGTTATTGATGTTTCGTCCTCCAATGCTGATTCCATTTATATCCTCTACATTTCTGAAAATATTTTCACTGTATAATGAAAAAAGATCTGGAGACATCACACATCCCTGCCTAACACCTCTCTTAATTGGCTGATACTGTCCCACTTCATTATCAATCCTTATTGCAGCTTGTTGTTTCCAATATGTGTTTTTTATAAGTCTAATGTCTTTCCCATCAATTTGTAGATCTGCAAGCATATTCACCATGTTGACATGTCTAACTCTATCAAAAGCCTTTGTATAGTCAATAAAGCAAAGATGTATATCCTTGTTTACTTCTATAGCACGTTCAATAACTGTTCGCAGCATATACACAGCATTTACTGTACCCTTTCCTTCTACAAACCCGCATTGTTCTTCCCCTATTTCAGGTTGTATCTTCTTCCTCACTCTTTGCATGATAATTCTTAGCAAAATCTTTGTGATGTGACTCATTATACTAATTGTTCTATGTTGATCACATTCCAAGGTTCCTGATTTCTTTGGGATTGCAATAAATATAGAGTTACATAATTCAGGAGGTATATCTCCAGTATCATATAATGTGTTCAGCAGTCTGGTGACTTGATCTAGTCCAAATTCTTCTAAAGCTTTAATCATTTCTGTTGTGATGTTATCTGCACCGGGGGCCTTGCCAGCTTTCATATGCTTAAGAACATTTCGAACCTCCATCTCCAAAATTGGTGGTCCTTCATTATTAAATCTAATATCATACTGTTCATCTCTGTTATCATAATAAAGGTGTTTCACATAATCTGTCCATACCTGTAGAATCTGGTCTTTTTCTATTATGATTTTCCCATCTTCAGTTTTTATACACCCTGTAGATGTACTTGTTCTTTTATTAGTAAGTTCCTGAATTCTTTTGTGCACTAATTTGGTATTTTGACTGTTGTGTTGGTTTTCAATTTCTAAGCACTTTTCCTCAAGCCATGCTTCTTTTGCCTCCTTACATAATGTTCTGACTTGTCTGTGAATTTCTTCATATTTGACATAATTATTTTGGTTGAGTCTTCTTGTTTCCATGAGGTGTAAAATTTCTGCAGTCATCCATTTCTTACGACCCACCTTCTTTAATTTTGGAATAGTTGTTTCTGCAGCCACATTGATTGAATTCTTCAACGTTTCCCATTGATCATCCACATCCTGGAATAGGATCTCTAGATCAGACAAAATTTCAAATCTGTTCTGTACTTCTATGTTGAATTTGTTTTGTATTTCCTTGTCATTACTCAATGTACACAAATCATATTTAGTGTTTCCTGTTATATACTTGACTTTCTTCAACTTTATCCTCAATGTTCCTGTGAGTAATCTGTGGTCACTATAACAATCAGCACTGGGAACTGTTTTTGCTATTGTTAATGCGTTTCTAAATCTTCTGCTAATCAGAATGTAGTCGATCTGGTTTCTAATCCTGCTATCAGGACTCCTCCATGTCCATAATCTTCTAGGGTGTTGTTTGAACCAGGTGTTTCCTACAATCATTTCCTGTTCTTTTGCCCACTCTACGAGTCTGTATCCTCTTTCATTTCTCTCTCCTAAATCATAGTTTCCTACTGTGTATCTATCCCCTTGATTTCCCACTTTTGCATTGAAGTCCCCTATTATGATGTTTATTTCTGAATTTTTACATTTCTTTAAGGCAGACTCTATGTCATTATAAAATTCTTCTACACTATCTTCACTGGATTCTCCTGTTGGGGCATATACTGGAATAATATTTATGCTAAAAGGTCTGCCACTTAATTTAACTAGTAGAACTCTGTCCGACACGGCCCAATATCCTTCAATAGATTTTGATGTTTTCCGGTCCAGAATAATTGCCACTCCCCTATGATAATCTTCACCTCCAGAATAAATAATCTTGAAATCTTCTCCTATCTTGATGCCTGCTCCTGTCCATCTCGTTTCGCACATACCTAAAATATTATTTTTTTCCCTTTCAATTTCTTGTTTTATGTTCTCTAATTTGTCGTCGTCGTTTAACGTCCTAACGTTCCAAGTTGCTAATTTTAACGTCTCTGTCCTTGTCTTGCGATGATCATTCTTTAAGCGAATCATGATATACTAGGCACTTTTAAAGAGGTAGTTTGCCGTTGCTTTCCTTTATGGCAGTGACCTTACTGGTCGGAGACCGCAGCCATTGACTCAAGAAGAGTTCGTCTGCCTGCCGTCGTGTAACTCGAGGCCATGACCCACAAATATCTGTCGGCTGCCCTCAAAATTACATCCACCACCTGCCTTCCGTGGCTTCCTTTGAAAACTTCCAATAAAAGGAACACAATATAACATCACATAATCCGCAGGGAAACACTATTCACAGGGAATCCATAGGAAATCACACGAAATCCAATGAAAAAACACTAAATAGCGTCCCTCCGAAAAGTAACGCTTCATTTTGTCGCCATTGTACCGGGGTAGTAATAAGTAGGCACCGAGAAGCAAGATGGAAGAGAGAAGCAAGATGGAAGAGAGAGAGAGAGAGAGAGAGAGAGAGAGAGAGAGAGAGAGAGAGAGAGAGAGAGAGAGAGAACACAACCACTGGGTGGTACCAGTGTGTGCCTACATATTCGAACTATATTGCTGGTGGTCTGATTTTAACACAACCTCTGGGCGATTTGATCCTCAAATACGTTGTATATCAATCAACCTTACTGCCTCTATTTCATAGGGAACAGTATGAGTGAAGCCTCGTATTTGTAGACCGACCGACCCCGCATACATCAGGGGCGTGTCGTAGGCACTTTCTCTCTCTCTCTCTCTCTCTCTCTCTCTCTCTCTCTCTCTCTCTATCTATCTATCTTCCATCTTGCTTATCTCTTCCATCTTGCTTCTCGGTGCCTACTTATTCCAACTATATTGCTGGTGGTCTGATTTTAACACAACCTCTGGGCGATTTGATCCTCAAATACGTTATATATCAATCAACCTTACTGCCTCTATTTCATAGGGAACAGTATGAGTGAAGCCTCGTATTTGTAGACCGACCGACCCCACATACATCAGGGGCGTGTCGTAGGCACTTTTCCAATCTCTCTCTCTCTCTGTCTCTCTCTGTCTCTGTCTCTCTGTCTCTCTCTCTCTCTCTCTCTCTCTCTCTCTCTTCCATCTTGCTTCTCTGTGCCTACATATTCCAACTATATGGCTGGTGGTCTGATTTTAACACAACCACTGGGTGGTTTGATCCTCAAATACGTTGTATAACTATCAACCTTACTGGCTCTAGCTCACAGGGAACAGTATGAGTGAAGCCTCGTATATGTAGACCGACCCATCCGCATTCCCCAGGCGGTATGTCGCAGACAGCTTTCCAACCTCTCTCTCTCTCGCTCTCTCCTTCTTTCTCTCTCTCTCTCTCTCTCTCTCTCTCTCTCTCTCTCTCCCCTTACATCTGGCTTCTCTGAGCCTACCTACTTCACGTGTATTACCAGTGGTTGGATCTTATACAGCCCCAAATAACTCAAACACTGGGCGAGTAGATCCTTAAATATGTTGTATAACAACCACACTGACTATTTCATAGGTTGCAGTATGAGTTAAACGTCGTACGTGTAGACCGACGCACTCCACATACCTCAGGAGGTATATCACAGGCACATTTCCTCTCTCTCTCTCTCTCTCTCGCTCTCTCGCTCTCTCTCTCCCTTTCTCTCTCTCTCTCTCTCTCTCTCTCTCTCTCTCTTCTTACATATACCTTGCACATCCCCACATACACTAGCATTTTGTCTGTGGAGGTGTGTCTATGCATGTAAGCGCGTTCACGCATATCAGTCCACCCAGACTTTAAGACTCGCCCCTATAATAACACAATGGGGTTTGGTTAGTACCACCTTCATTCTAGTGCATCCACTGTGATTTCTCAGATGCCCTTACCAGACCAGTTAACGTCCTCCTACCCCGCCCCCTTCATTCTATGTGCCCACTGAACCGTAACACCCAGCACCGGGTATCTTGAAACATCGGAGATTTTCTCAGTCACTTATAATCCGAAAGGTGAGGTGAGTATGAACGTTTTCTCTATTAAAATTATTTTCAATTTTTTTTTTCAATTAAACATATTCTTCAACTAACATTCTTTTCAACTTACATTCTTTTCAATTCTCATTTTCTCTTCATTACTTCCATTTTTCCATGCTTTTGTTCTTCTCGTCCTGTCGTCACCTTCTGATGTAGTCACAGGAGATCTCCTTGACTGTATGTTGTGTTTGTGAATATTTTTGTTTGCTGATGAAGGCTAATCGCCGCAACGTTCTGTATGTGTCTTAACTCTGTTATGTAAAGCTGCACTACTTTGTGTTGTTTTATTTTACTCAGCACATCTTGCCCTGTAATATCATACTGGAAAGTATTGACCGTTGACTTGTGCTGCCTGGTTCTGCTTTTCTCCACCAATATGCTGCAAGGGTGGTGGTCACTGCCATGGTACTCTAGGACACCCCATCTACACACTGTAGTGAGTGCAGGAGAAACCAGCTCCAGATCAATAGCACTATCCTCATCACCTGGGCGGCTTGCTGTTGATACAAACCAGGTCAATGGTTTCAAGTGCAATCTCGAGCTCCTCCCCCTGTGTGTTGGAGGAAATGTTTCCCCATAATTTGCCTTTACGTTGAAATCGTCACAGAAAATGACATTTTTTTCATGACCTAATATGCCACTTAAGCACTACCACTTCTGGGAATCCACACTCGCGTTACGGGCATAAACATTAACCAACACGAATGGTAGACCGGATTGAACTCTGACCGCCTGTATTTGTATGTCGTCATTGTCCCAGCTGGACATGTCAAGCTCTGAAGCAACCATACTGTCACGGATAAGAATTTCCATTCCCTGATGTCGCCTGTTGTAGAAACATTTGAAGCCGGCCATTTTGAGTAGCTGATCACCTAGTCTTGTCTCCTGGAGTGCTACAATGTCGTTCCTGTAAACCAGGTTTTCGAGAATAGTGCCACGTTGTTTTACGCTGGCGCAGTTCCAATATACGATGCGAGTATACCTGAGGCCCAGACGGTCACATTTGAGTCTAAAACGTCTTAACCCTCCACGCTTGCTTCGCTTGCGGTCACCACGTTACCCCCGTCGCCTTGTTTTGTTGACTGTCTTCCGCAAGGCACACACACACAAATTGTTCCGCCATGTTGAAAGGACCGAACACCATAGAACCACACACGCTGCGAAAATTCACTCAAGGATAGCTTCGCTCAATGCACTAAACTCCGTAGCATCGGCGCAGATCTTGAGAAGAAACTCCTGGTTTTACATCCTGGCACACAAATTACACGTCGGAGATGAAAATATCCATCTTCTGCGCGAAAAAGACAACGGTAACATAAACAAAACAACCGTCCGTCGCCATCTTGACCGGAAGTCTTAAGTTGAATGTTAAGACTTAAGTCTGAAGTTAAATCTTAAGACTGAAGTTGTTGTTTAATTTAATAATACAGATATACCATAAGTGTTGTGTTGTTGTTGTTGTTGTAACTCATTAATCCACACATACGGTAAATGTTTTGTTTTGTTTTTGTCCTTTTAGTAATGTAACAATCAAAACATACAGTAAATGTTTTTTTGTCCTTTCTGTAATTTAACAATCCACACATACAATAAATGTTATGTTGTTCATCCGCTAGGAGCGGCTGGCCAAGTTGCTAGAACGCAGGACTCTCATTCGGGAGACCCGGGTTCGATCCCTCGGTAAGGTGTGGTACTTTTTTCTGTCGGGGGCAAAAAGTAAATCCTAACCTGCACGGTTCGCGGCGACTGCACTAACCAGGCGGTCTTAATTCCTCAGGCTCAAAGACCCCTCTGCCATACACCGCAAGGTAATATATTGGCAGTAAATGACAGTTTTTGACAGTTTTGTTCATCTAATTTAATAATCCTCGCATACGGTAAATGTTGTGTTGTTATTGTTGTGAGGTAGCAATCCACACATACAGTAAATATTGGGTTTTCCTTGTTGTAATTTAACAATCCACACATTCAGTAAATGTGTTGTTGTTGGTGTAATTTAACAATCCACACGTACGGTATTGGGGAAAGCTATCCCACACAATCACAGGTCAGTCCAGCCTGGACTGCGCTTGAGTTTTAAAAAAGTATCATTTACACAGGAACTGTGCTGCAGTGATCCTTTTCCCCTTTTACAGCCCAGTAACCAGCGGGGTGTGCAAGGTTGGTACTGGAAGTTTACATCTGCGAAGAGGTATTTCTGTATCTAACCTGGCCGTGAGCCAGCACGGGCATTGCAGACTGGCTGGTGTTAGGCCTAGGTTTGTTTCCTGCACGGGCTTCGGGTACTTTATACACATGGAGTCTCCGTGGCGAAATTGGTTAGGCCCCTTGCCTCGCGCTTCGAAGGTCGGGGATTTGAATCCTTGCTATGTCGCTCTGGGTGGGGTGGGGGATCATCGCTGGAGCTAAGGAGTTCGTGCTTAGTGCAATTTTCTTGTAGGCTGCTGGGGTGAGTATGCATGTGCCTGTGTGTGTATGCGTGTGTGTTTGTGTTTGTGACTGCTTGTGAGAGAGAGTGCGTGTAACAGTTTGAGTGTGTTTGACGCCATATGAGTGTTTGTGTGTGACTGCTTGTGCGCGTGTATGTGTAGTTTATTGTCAATGTATGTTTGAATTTATGTGTGTGTGTGACTGTTTGTGAGAGAGTGTGTTTGGTGTTTGAGTGTGTTCGATATAGTATGCGTGTGTTTGTGTGTGAATGCTTGTGCGTGCGCATGCGTCTTATAGTGTCTATGCATGTTTGAATGCATGCACATGTCTCTCTATGTGTGTGTGTGACTGTTTCTGTGTGTGTGTGTGTGTGTGAGAGAGAGAGAGAGAGAGAGAGAGAGAGAGAGAGAGAGAGAGAGAGAGAGAGAGCGTATGCGTGTAATAGTTTATCTGTGTTTGAGTGTTTTATGTAATACTAGCTGACCCTGCCCGGCTTCGCCCAGACCCTGGTGGGAAGCATCTCATTTAATTCATATAAGTAGTCATATAAGTTCCCGTTCCCGTTACCGACTATCTGTCTATCTGTCTGTCTGTCTGTCTGTCTGTCTGTCTGTCTGTCTGTCTGTCTGACCCGGCCCGGCATTGCCCAGCTCCTGGTGTGAAGCATCTCATTTAATTTATATAAGTAGTCATATAAGTTCCTGTTCCCGACTGTCTATCTGTCTGTCTGTCTGTCTATCTGTCTGCCTGACCCTGTCCGGCTTCGTTAAATTCATACAACAAAAAAAGTAACTTAAAAGAACGTTCTTCCACACACCATCCATTATTTTTAATGAAAACTCTTTCTAATCACCTGCATGACTACAGTAACTTCTTAAGCAAAAAAAGATGAGTTACAATGTTATGCATTGTGCATCATTTTTATGAAAACTTTGAAAATGCCTTACAGATTGTATCATTATTTATTATAACTCATATGCCGGTACATAACTATGGACAAAGAGTTTATAAATCTTTGAAAACGATGCCACAATATGACTATAAGTTATACAGAAAAGTTATGCCCCTTGAAATAACTTTTACGAGTTAGATCCCCTGAAATATATGAAATTATGATGAAAAATGAAAAATGAAATAATACTGAGTAAGCAGGCGATTTCACACTAACAAAATATCACAGTTGACAGCTCTGGAATGAAAGGAAGGCGTGTAGAAAATTTCATCTCAATCGGATGGGCCGTTCGCGAGCGAATAAAGGACATACGGAGATACATAAATACATACAGAGATACACACATCCTAATTTATATATAAGATATGTAATATACGTGTGTTTGTGTGTGAGTGCTTGTGCGCGCGATTGTGTCGTTTAGTATCATTGAATGTGTGTAGATATGCGTGGGTTATTACATGAATGGGTATGTCAGTGTGCATGTATAAATCAGTGTAAATATTTGAGTAGGTGGGTGTGGATGTTATGTGAGAGTGCGTGTGTGAGAGTGTGTGCTATGTGCGTCTGTCAGTTATATCAACTTTCGCCGGAAATTATAAAATATGTGACACTTCACTCCACACAGCGGCCGCCATAAGAGTTATATATTTTGTCAATGGGATCTGCTTAACACTATACGCCTCCATCTCTCTCTCTCTCTCTCTCTCTCTCTCTCTCTCTCTCTCTCTCTCTCTCTCTCTCTCTCCTCCCTCCTCTATAGGCGGTGGACAAGTCTATTCACAATATCAAAGGGTTTAACAGGCAAGAGGTTCGACTTCATTGCACCGCATGTTATCCCATTTGGTCTGGTCTTTTTCCGCAGCGTTGCTTGCCGAAAGAGTGGCACAAAGCACGAACTCCGTAGCTCTAGTGACGGCCCCCAGGAGTCTTCAGGAACAATTCACTCGTGAACCGAATGGGGTAGGCCGGAATCGAACCCACAACCTTCATAACGCGAGCCAGGCGACGTACCCACTTCTCCACGGTGACAACATATCTTTAGCTATCCCAGGCCTTTTCCATATTTTTCATTTCTGTTTTCATTTATCGTCTCCATGAAGTTTTAGGTTACAGGCGCAGTTCGTAATCTCGCATAGCTGTGTTCGAATCACAGCTGCGTGCGATTTGGTAGCAGACCGCCTTGCGTTGGTATGGGTTCCGATCGTTCAGAAAGCAATGGCAAACTACTGAACGTAAACTTGCCAAGAGATCACAACGCTAAAAAATGCTGGCTTTGACTGCGACATCCAGTAAATTATATGCAACTAATAATATTCATGTTGCCGTGTGGGTTCCTGACTAAGTCTTGTCTATTGTTTAATAGGACATGGCAATCAGCCCTAGCAATTTTGTCTGTTTGTGTCTTATATGCAATTTTTTTTTTCAGTTGTTTGGCACTACTGAAAAAACCTTCATAATATTGCGAAAGTCAACGCATGGCGGTCTGCCTGCAAACAATTACAACTTGCAGCTAATTTCGAACCGATTGTGAGTCCTGCTTTCGTTGACCCGAATTCACGGACGCCGGCCTGTTCTTAGAAATATGCATGAAATGGGTAAAACTGCAGTAAAACTATCAACGTGTAGTTCATAAATAAACAATAGATGCATTTGAATAACGAAAACACAAATAATAGATTGCACGATTTATTGCCTGGCATATTTTGCTGCATCTCGTCAGGTACATACCACAGTAATCACACAACATAAACTAAAGTGAGTGGATAAATCATTCAAGCTGAAATATACACGTGTGATTTCTGCAGTATGTACATGACGAGATGCAGCGAAATATACCAGGCAATAAATTGCGCTATTTATAGTTTGTGTCTTAGTTATTAAAATTCACTACGGGAATACGTGTGTTATTTGACGCTCATTGATGTATATGAAGGAAGTGGAGACTTGAGGACGCACAAGACAACGTAACAACTGAAAGCTACAGCTACTGACAGGGTTTCGAACCTGTCACCTCCAAATGACGACGACATCGACTAGCTGCAGGAACTAGTGTACTTTGATGTATGACCAACTAGACACCCGTAGAAAATATGTCTTTATTAACCAGGCCTTTCATCGCCGCTGAAAACTCCGAGTAATGGCCAGACTGACACATAATCAGACTGCTACTGGTACCATTTGTATTGGGACTCTTCTCTGGCTGTTGCAGATGAGGACGGTGCACATATGGGAATGTCCTGAGTGCTGTGATATAACTTCTTGACTCAACTCATTCACCTGAATCTATAACTATGGAATATGGATATAATCCGTATCCAACCTTTCAAATAGCACCACAGGTCTCTTAATCATATACGGGGAGGGGGGGGGGAAGATGCGGCTTTAAATTAAAACCTCAAAGTTTATTGGGCGTTGAATATATTCTGAAATAGTACAGAACAAATATATCAATTTTCCATATAGTCACCATTGCGTTTAATGCAAGTTCTCTAGCGCCGATAAAGTGCTTGGATTCTTGTAGTACAATCGACTTTCTGTGTGCCTGACCCGGTCAAGAACAGTCTGTCACAGAAGTCACGCCCTTTTGCAACTTCCTACTCCACTCATACTCTTGCTGGACTGACATACATGCATCATCATACTGGACCTTCATTCGCTGATGAATTTCTCTAGGTTTCACCCCTTCACTGATCAGAACTCGGATTACAGAACGCTGCTCCTCTGTGATGTATGTCAAACCAGGGCGGCCATTTTTAAACTGTCATTATGACGTCTTCGTGTTCGTGTGCACCGTGTTGTCACAAGTATGCAGCAACACTCTTGACATAGTTATTGTTATTTCTATCACATTTTCAGGTTTTCATTTAACCCCCCCCCCCCCCACCCCCACCCCCCTCCCAAGCGTAGGTCAAATAACAAACACACAAACCCATCAGACCGTATTTCGGTGTCCAGTATATTAACTTACATTTAAACATGAGACATTGGTTGGTTCCAATGTGGTAAAGGTAACACACAGAATTATCAATTGGGGCACCTTCTTGTGACCTTCTTTTCCTATTACCAGTGTCCCTCGTCATCAAGTGAACCCACTCCGACTTCAAATGTGCTTGTGATTTACGTCTCCAAGTCAAGGACGAGAAGTCAACTCTTCATTACAACTGTCCAGTGTAGGGGTTGAGCCCGCAACCTCGGTATCAGCACATCGGATGTTTAAAAACCAGCGGTCTTATCTATTCAGCCATACTGACCTCTGGTATCCATTTATGTTGACAGAGGGACAAGATCATTTTTTTACAATTCGTCACGATGCGAATTTGAACCAATAACCAATGGACCGACAGGCGAGCTTCTAGCCACTACTTCACCGTCGGCAGGAGAGCGTTAAGTCACTACGTCACCGTCTGGAAGTAGTTGTAATAGCAGCAGTACTAGTACTAGTAGTAGTAGTAGTAGTAGTAGTAGTAGTAGTAGTAGTAGTAGTAGTAGTAGTAGTAGTAGTAGTAGAAGTAGGAGCAGCGTCAACCAGCAGCAATCGTAGTAGTATTGGCATTGCAGTAGTAGCAGCAGTACTAGTACTACTACTACTACTACTACTACTACTACTACTACTACTACTACTACTACTACTACTACTACTACTACTAGTAGTAGTAGTAGTAGTAGTAGTAGTAGTAGTAGTAGTAGTAGTAGTAGTAGTAGTAGTAGTAGTAGTAGTAGTAGTAGCAGCAGCAGCAGGAGTAGGAGTATTAGTAATAGAAACCTCCCTTTTCTGTTACTTGTCCTCAGGTATCTCATCCGGACATCCCCCCCCCCCCCCCCCATCGACCTCCCCCAACCCCAGGAGTACCCTGCTGTTGTCCTACCATAAATACGCCCCAGCTAACGATCTACAAAAGCAGAATGAAAACACAGGGCACTGGAAACATGTACATATTTCACCACTCAATGAAAACAAAATATATTTATTTGTTTGGCTGTTCACATGTGAAATTTTCTAGAAATCACACTCACAAGTCTCTCTTAGGGCCTACCAGAAAGTGCATTGTATTATGAATTCAAATATACCAGATTTGTTTGCGGGACCGCCCCCTTGCCACCTGTCCGCTACAAACCCATTCATTAGAAACCAGGAAACGGGTATAAACTCCACGCAGGAATCTGAGAGAGGCCCAGTACTCTAGGACCGGACCCGAATCATAATTTATCCCCCTGAAATATTCTCTCAGCAGAAGTGGTTTTCCAAACCCACTCCATGAGAGAATCGGCCGGCTTCATTCTCTACAAGATAAAGCGGTGCTGTGTCACAGAAGACGTCCCATGGTCGTTTATCCGCGCGCGCGCACGGGACATTTGTGGCTGACTAGGTATCTCCGCTCGTCCGTGCCGTTTCCCGTATGTGTAGTTGATACCTGAGTAGCAACACGTGCAGATTAAAGCCAGGCACGCTCTGGTTAATGGAATAAATTATTCCAATTAAAACCAAACATTAAGCGCTTAATATATTACAGACTTTACCTCTCTTCATTTTTCTGCAGAAATTTGCGAGCAAAGGATATTGTTTCGAATTATTGTAAAGTGGAATTTTCGAGATTGTAAAAGTTTTACACCCATTCTTGTCGACGGTTTTCCGAAAATGACATCACAGACATCCTTTGAATGAAATTCACTAGTCGCTTTACAAGGACTATTTGTGTATTTACAGTATGTGGGGAAAGTTCTTAATGACCCGGCATTTTGCGGATTGTGTGTTCTGAACCAAGTGTATGGAAAATACGGTTCACAATTACGCTATGCCTTAAAATACTTACTGTTTAAGGCTCCTGTTGTTTTACTTCTTAAGCTGATCACTTTTTCCATGGTTGGTTTCTTCGAAGTGACATTTCGACACTGTGGAAATACCCAGACGAGCGCAGAATCTGCTAGCTAGGTAAGTTTATTTAGTCAGTAGCCATGGTGTTTGTTTTACTGTTTCTTTCACAGTTTTGTCGTGACAGTGTTTTTTAAAGCACAACTTAGAAAGTCGGTTTATCGATAAAACATCACAATTGTGTAGCTTGTCCTCTAAGGACGGCGCTCTCGTTAGGGCGCGTGGAAAAGCCTTTCGATCTCCCGCCATGTCTGCCGTATCATACACTCTCAGGCCCAAGGTGTCTGAAATGTCCTATGTCCATCTTCGTGCTTTTCTCCGGGGCATGCCGGTGTGCTGGGAAATGAACAGGCGGACAGATTGGCTGGCTCTGCAGAACTTGGTGGAGTATTGACACATGACAATGCAGATGTGGTTGCGGCCTTGTGGGAGCACGTGCACACCTAGGAGGAGCAAATGGATTACCATGGTCTGGCAAGAATGAGGCAGCGAGGAGTGACGAGGAGATCTGGCCAACGCTCAACGCTCAGAGGAAGGGCGAGACGGACTTATAATCAGATTGCTACTGGTACTATTAGTGTTGGAACTCTTCGCTGGCTACTGAGGATGGGGACGGAGCACTTATGGGAATGCCCCGAATGCTGTGATGTCGATTCCTAAATCAATTAATCAATCAATCAATCTTCGTGCTAGGTTGACCTCTGCCTCTTCTTCCAGGAACATTGACCCCAATCATGGTTATTTCACAGCCACTGCGACCTTTGATATTCAATCATCATGTGCCTTGCCGATAAGCGTGGGCGGCCATTTTTCGCCATTTCAAACAATCACCAGATTCGTGGATCAGTTCTGTGTTCTTGTCTCGACCTTACCACGTGGCCAAGCCATCCAGATATTTACTTCTTTTTTACCCTTGTTCTCTTCTCCTCGATCTCGCCAGTTATCAGCAAGTTCATAAATGTATTTATTCTCATAACGTGATCAAAACATGTTGACTGTCTACATCTAATTTCTCTAATCAGTTTACGATTTTCATTTGTTTCTTGTGGGACTTGGTCATTGGTTTTTCTGCCTGCCCATGGTGTTCTTTGCATTTTCCTCAGAAACCATACTTCCACTGCCATCAGATGTTTTTAAGCCTGTCTGCACATTGTCGACGCTTCACATCCATACAAAAGCACAGGTTTCGTGTAGCACCTCAACACTCTTTTTCTCTTTGCGAATGACATATTTTTTATTGGTCAGTATGTTTTCCATCTTCCAGAAGGCTACTTTCGCCATGGCGATTCTTGTTCTAATCTCTTCAAGGCACTTCCCATCAGATGTTATGACTTTTCCGAGATAATTGTACGGATTCACTTTTGATATGGTTTAATTACAGTAAAACCTCGGGTTTCATTGCCTTCGGTTATTGTCGGTTTCGGTTTTCGTCGATGTTTTTTCGCGAAAAATGTATCTCTGTTTTCGTCGGTTGCTTCGGATTTCGGCGGGTGTCCACATAACCTCGCTGCTAATTTTGCGAAAACAAAGGGAGCCTTACGTTCTTTTGCTCAGTTTGGTGTTGTTTTTCTTTGTGTGAGCATCACTTGCTAATAATAAAATATGAGAGCAGCATTAATTTTGCTGAAATCGGCCGCATGTGCGGGAAGTAGCCATCCACGATAAGTTCCATTGTGGCTTAAAAATGGAAGCAATAGAGGAGGCTAATATAGCAAAAGGCATGAATGTGCTAACGAAACAGAAATAGCAAATAATGTCGAACAGTCATTATTAATTTGGATAAATCAAAACCAATTTGATGGCGATTCTGTTTCGGAGATAATCATATGTAATAAAGCCAGAATGTTGTATGTCAGTCTCATGAAAGAAAACTCCTGGGACGAGTGCTAGTGTACTTAGTGATTTTAAGGCCAGCAGAGATTTGTTTGAAAAATTCAAGAGGCGCACTGGCATACACTTTTACTTGGTACGGCGAAGGTGCGAGTTCGGACAAGTCTGGGACCGAAATATAGCATTAAATGCTATATTTATTCTCTATAAAATGCGTTTTTTGGGTATGTATTTTGGAGTTTCTAGAACGAAATTATTTGATTTGCATTGATTCATTTGGGAAAACAATGCCTCGGTTTTCGTCGGTTTCGGATTTCGCCAATTGTTTTCGGACGGATTATCGACGAAGACCGAGGATTTACTGTATTTGTGACCGAGGCATGATTCTGTATATACCCCAGTTTTCTTGGAAGGTCTTGTAGAATTTCAGTATGTTGTCTTTGTCATGGTCCAGGATATTCTAGGAACTTTTCTGTAATATCTAAGTTCAACAGCCTCAGTTTTCTTTTGTGGTGATTGCTAAATTGTCCATGGCTAGCTTCCATATGTTGCTACAGGAAAGATGCTTGAATTAAACAATGTTAATTTAACTTGTTTTGCTAGTTTTGTCATATGTTCGTAACTGATTAATTTCCATGGGATGATTAATCGTCTTAACTGACTTCTCGTATCAGCCATGGGCTTATATATCGTCACATTGTTGTCATTTCGCTATAATACATGTCTTCTACCATATTAACGACTTTTAAGCAATAACTATGATAGACAACTACTTCCCTTTTTCCGTCTTCCAGTTTTGTTTGGTTAAAACCTACATTTTGTTTGGCACAAACGTCTGCATTAATATGGCAATGCCTGCATGAGACTTCTTGTGGACACTGGCCATTGCTGTTGATTATGTTGCCAAGATTGTCAAAGTGCGGGATATTTTCATGGTCTTCATTGTTGATTGTGATTTCTGGTTGGTGTGTAGTTTTGTCCGCGGACATTTCTTGTGTGTGATTAAGTTCATTTCATTCATTACGAACAATGGTGACACAATGGAAGAGATTAAAAGACGAATATCTATTGCTCTTAAGAAACTAAAACAACTGATTAATTTGTGGCGTGGGACAGATAGAGCTACAAACATTAGATTTTTAAGAGTATGCATCTTTCCCATTTTAACATACGCTTGTGAGACCTGGACACTTACTAAATAGATTGAACAGTGCATACATGCCTTTGAATATAAATGTTATAGATGTGTTCTAAGAATATCTTGGATACAGAAAATAACAAATGCATCCATACGACAAGATCTGAATATTGAAGGAGGTTGGCTGCTAAAGACGATATAATAAAGAATATTGAAACATTTTGGTCACTTGAAATGTCATGAATATTTGTAGAGAACAATAATGAAGGGGCATATGTCCGAGAAGAGAGGAAATGGAAGGCCAAAGAAAAGATGGGTGCATGATGTAACAGATGATCTCCAGATGGGTGTGTCGGATGCGGGACATCTTGCTTATGAAGGAGAAGTTTTCCGGAAGGTTTTATGGGAGCCAGGTTCTGCAAAGAACGTGCTACTGAATGAATGCATGAATAAATGAATGAATGAATGAATGAATGAATGAATGATGAATGAATGAATGAATGAATGAATGAATGAATGAATGCTTACGTTTAGAAATCCGGCATGTTAGCGATGATGATAGTGTACTGCGCCGGTAATGTCATCAGCATGAACCGGATTAGGGTTCGACCCCAAGACTCGTCGCGTGCTAAGTGAGCTGATGACTGGCGACTTATCCCTCCGTACATTCAGGCCTGCAAAATGTGAAGACTCCATCATCCCATACACCCATAGCCGCAAACTGCTTCTAGTCCATGTTTTGTGTTCTTTTTGTTTTCAGAAAAGAATTCTGATTTTGTGAAAGGCATTTTAATTACTCGTAATACAGTGGCGTTTTCGAATTCAAATCACCGTAATAACATCCCCTCTCTCTCTCTCTCTCTCTCTCTCTCTCTCTCTCTCTCTCTCTCTCTCTCTCTCTCTCTCTATCTCCCTCCCTCCCTCTCTCTCTCTCTCTATCTCTATCTCTATCCTCCCTCCCTCTCTCTCTCTTTTCTCTCTCTCTCTCTATCTCTCTCTCTTCTAACCCCCCTTCCCCTTTTCTTTCTGACTTTCCTTCAGTAAGAAAATCTGCTATGATGATACATCAAGGTCATGCTGGGTCGACAGTGGAGGGACCGGTTTCATTCCTGACTCATGGACTCCGATCCATTGTTTCTGTAAGCAATGGCTTCCTTACCTACCTAATGAGCTACAGACCTGCTTACCTTCCTACTTACTTACCTACATACTTACCTACAGTCTACTTAACTACCTTGCTACCTACCTATCTATCTAGGCACTTACCTAACTAAGTGCCTAAGTACTTACCTACATGTGTGCATGCCGGCCCACCTTCTTATCTACTTACCTACCTACCTATCCTTCTGTTTGTCTGCATGACAGTCTGCGTGCGTTATGTATCCATTCATCAATCCATCCGTCCGTACCTTCTGTCTGTGAGTCAGTCTATCCGTCCGTCCGCCTTTCTTTCTTCTGTCTTTCAATCTATATATTCGTCTGTTTGAACATCTGTCCGTCTTTATGTTTATCCACATATACACACAATTCTTACCTACCTATCTACCGACCTACCTACCTACATTTCTGCCTGCCTGCCTGCCTGACTGCCTGCCTGTCTGTCTGTCCGTCCGTCCGGCCGTCCGTCCGTCTGTCTGTCTGTCTGTATAGTGTTTCTGTTATGTCTCTGAATGCCCCCCCCCCCCACCGTCTACCAGTCCCCAAACGTGATTGTCTCAATGCATGTCTGCTGTATCAATCCGCCTATGGACACCCCACCACCTTTCATTGAATCATCCCTGAATCCACACCACCAACTATTGGAAAATTATTTGACAGATCTCGGAGCCGAATGTTTGAAAATATTAAGAGCAACACGGCCGCGATTGATTGATAATTTATGTATGGACAATAAAAACTAAGTGTCATGCGTGGATGTCACTATGACATGCGGATGACAGGACAAGGGACAGAAGTAAAATACAGCAAGCAATATATAAGTGTTTTGTATAGAAGAATGAAAGAACACGTTTAACAATAGATACATGGAAGAACACGTTTAGCAATAGATACAGCATGTAGTAAGCATATACGAGTATTCAAAACAATGTTTTCCCGTAGTGAATTTGAGTAACGAAGCACAAATAATAGATGCTCGATTAATTGCCTAGCATCATTCACTGCACTTCGTCAGGTACATACTGCAGAAACAGTTTAGTTGTGTGTATGTGGTGGGATTTCTACAGCACGTACCTGGCGAGATGCAGCGAAATATGCGAGGCAATAAATCGTGCAATCGTTGTTTGTGTCTTCGCTATTCAAATATACGAATATATGAGTCATGTTCAGCCCTTACACTGGCATTAAGTTGGGCTTAACTGTTGAATTATAGTTTAGAAAGCAATGGCAAACTACTGAACGTAAGGTCTAGAAATCAACGGCAAACTACTGAACGTAAGGTTGAGACAGTAATAGCAAACTACTGAACGAAAGGTTGAAACAGCAATGGCAAACTACTGCACGTAAGGTTGAGACAGCAATTACCAACTACCAACTAACAAACTAACAGCATACCACAAAAAGCAATGATGTACAGACCAGATGGAAGCAGAGGAAGAGGCCGACCACGTGAACGATGGACGGAGGGAATAACAGAGTCCATGGAATATCGATACATGAAGCCCATAAGCGGACACTCTCCCGCTGTTTATACTTCACTTAGACACCGCAAGGTACAATAGGAACATGATGAGATGAGATGAGATGAGTACAATTATCGAGAGTAACGAAGAAGGTATGGGGACAAACTACCCATAGGTAGAAGGGTATTAAAGGGTAGCACATTGCAAGATAGAAACATTCGGCAGATGTAGAGAGAGATGAATCTACAGGTGGCAAGTAAAGACATGCATATTCACGCTTTGACCTTCGAGGTGACAGAAGACACTCATAAGGAAATCCCCTTTCACGAGAATGCACAAAAAAAGAATTAATGTTGTGGTGCAGAAAGAAAGGCGTCATAGGTTGATTCGGGGTGGGGGTGGGGGAGGACGAGGAGTAGGAGAAAGAATTGCGGTTTATTTTTAAAAGAAATCTTGGACTGGTAGGCTGCCGGTTGTTCCTTGATTGTGTTGTAAATAGAAATTGTTTCATTTTACCTATTAAAGTAATAAAAGTTACGTTAACAGACAAGGTGTTGATTGTTTAGTTGCTGTCGTTGAACTAAAACGTAGTCAAAGCCATTCAAAGGTAGTTGAAGACTAGATCATGTGAAGGCCAAGGCATGAACAATACCCAGTGATACAATCAACTGCAAACTGTCATTTACTGCCTACTTTATATATCTTGCGGCGTAGGGCAGGGGGTTGAGTGGTCTAGAGGTATGGTGTCCGCCTCCAGTGCTTGAGGTCCCGGGATGTTTTCACGTGGATTTCTAGTAACAAAACTTTCCCCTGGTCTCTGGGTAGTGAGATCGGACGCCCGTGTGTATTGTTGCGCACGTAAAAAATCCCTTGGCAGTTGGAAATCGAAAAAGAGTAGCCTAACGGCGCTGCCCGGGCAAAATTTCGAGTTAAAAATCTATCCAAAGTATTTCAGGATCCTCGCCGGTGCTACGGAGGTCGTGCATTGAGCTGAGATTCTCCGGACTCAGGCTTGAGTTAGGAGTAGAACAAAGCACTTATGGGTTATACCCGTGTGCCGTGATGTTGATCTGTCGACTAAACTAAACTAAACTAAGGTTAAGAGAAGAGCGGTAATGGACAAAGAATGTAGTCGGAATATTGATGAAATATTAATATGAGGGATATGCTTAATAAGGTTGAGGTGAGGGGATTTCTCAACATGGAAGCAATTTATAGGGGGTTGAGGGAAAAATAGTGCATGGACATAGACATAATATGTAACACGTGTTTGGGTAGCAGATAGCCGCATGAGGTAGCGGCGAACGATGGGACGTCTTCGTGTGGTCGGTTGAGGACCAATGTCGCAATGATGATGAAGAAGAAGACGAAGAACGAACGAACAAACGAACGAACAAACTTTATTTTCAAAGGGTTAAGAATTGGGCACGCAGGCCCGTCTAACATTCTGCCCTTCTATCACTCTCTGTCATACATTATTTCATTCACACATCATTCAAGGCTAACAAAGAACAGCAACAATATAAAAGATATGCATTATAAAGGCATGGGCAAAATGCGAACATCAATACTACACGACTCAGTAAAATTAAATAATGGTGTGACACTTGTTATTAGCCATGTGGAATATACTGGCCTACCAAAAGGGGACTGTATGTTATACTAGGGTTTTGTTATTATTATTATTATTATTTGTATTATTAAGGGGGAAGATAATCCGTACTGAGATAGTGTTCGAATAATTTGCGATTATATGTATAGGGATTGGTGGTGTCTTTGATTTCTAGTGGAAGATTGTTCCACAGCTGAGCTGCAGAGTACTTTAAGCTTGTTTTGTATAAGTCAATCCTAGGCTTTGGAATGTGTAATATATTTAATCGTCTAGCATTATATTTAAACAATGGCCAAAGGTAATTTGGGGCATTCCGATGTAAGATTTTGTGAATTAGTTTAGCCTTATTGAAAAGCAGGCGTTTGCGGAGTGGTAGTAACTTAAGGTGTTTATGCACGCTAGGAGTGTCAGATAAATGTTTGCTATAAATTAGACTCATGGCCCGTTTCTGGAGTTAGTAAAGTCGCTTGGTGCTTGAATTAGAACAACCGTCCCAGATTGTAGAGCTGTAGTCAAAATGTGTCTGTATAGAAGAAGAAGAAGAAGAAGAAGAAGAAGAAGAAGAAGAAGAAGAAGAAGAAGAGGAAGAAGAAGAAGAAGAAGAAGAAGAGAAGAAGAAGAAGAAGAAGAAGAAGAAAGAAGAAGAAGAAGAAGGAGAAAAAGAAGAAGGGAAGAACGAAGAATTAAAAGAAGAGGAAGAAGAAGGAATAATAATAATAATAATAATATAGACAGGGGAAAAATAAAACAACAACGTGGAAATAATACACGGAGCGAATAATGATGGAGGAGGGTTGGGTGGGAGTCGGGGGTTGGGAAGAAGAGGATGGAGAGCTCAAAATACAAGCGCATGTAGTAGGTAGTTGGTGAGGAAAACAAAATATGAGGGGTGAGGTAGTTAACATGGGAACAATGTCAACACAGAAACATTTCATTCTACACGTTTGGGGTGGCGGAATTCTAAACATTGGAACAGTATATAATAAATAGTACAAGGGAGGAACGGTAGGCGGATGGAAGGAAGTGAGAGCAGTGTCTGTACAGAAACATTATATAGCAGAAGAGTGGAAGGGGGAATTATCAATATAGAAACAGAACATATTAGATTGGGGAAGGGGGAGGGGGGCGGAGAGCATTGTCAGTATAGAAACAATACATAGTGGGATGGGAAAAGGAGGGGGGAAGGAGGGGAGGAGGAGACTGAGAAGGAAGAGGAAGAAGTACAGCAAGAAGAGGAAGAAAAGGAAAAGGGAAAGGTGGAGGAGGAGGAGGAGGAGGAGGAGGAGGAGGAGGAGGAGGAGGAGGAGGAGGAGGAGAGAGAGGATGAAGAAGAAGAAGAAGAAGAAGAAGAAGAAGAAGAAGAAGAAGAAGAAGAAGAAGAAGAAGAAGAAGAAGAAGAAGAAGAAGAAGAAGAAGAAGAAGAAGGAGAAGGAGAAGGAGAAGAAGAAGAAGAAGAAGAAGAAGAAGAAGAAGAAGAAGAAGAAGAAGAAGAAGAAGAAGAAGAAGAAGAAGAAGAAGAAGAAGAAGAAGAAGAAGGAGGGGGAGGAGGAGGAGGAAGAAGAAGAAGAAGAGAATGAGAGGAGGAAGAAGAAGAGGAAGAAGAAGAAGTAAAAGAAGAGGAAGAAGAAGAGGAAGAAGAAGATGAAGATGGAGGAAGACGGAGGAAGATGGCGGAAGATGGAAGAAGATGATGGAGAAAGATGGAAGAAGATGAAGTAAGAAGGAGGAAGAGGAAGAACGAGGGGGAAGGAGGAGATAGAGAAGGAAGTAGAGGAGGAAGTGGAGGAGGAGGAAGTAGAGGAGGAAGAAGTAGAGGAGGAAGTAGAAAAGGAAGTAGAGGAGGAAAAAAATGGAGGAGGAAGCACGAGGAGGAAGTAGAGGAGGAAGAACGAGGAGACTGACATTGCCCAAGAGCTGTAATTTGTATTTTCTACTATTTGTGTGTGTGTGTCTGTGTGTGTGTGTGTGTGTGTGTGTGTGTGTGTGTGTGTGTCTGTGTGTGTGTGTGTGGTGTGTGTGTGAGAGAGAGAGAGAGATAGAGAGAGAGAGAGAGAGAGAGAGAGAAGAAGAAGAAAACTGACTTATTTTTGTGTGTGCACAAAGTTGGTGTTTGTAGATGAATGGCAATTGCCTCAATCAGTTTTAACAAGCGATCATTTAGTGTGTTGAACAGCACATGAAACGTTCTGCCCCTATCAGTCACGCGACCGGCTTCCAAACTGTGTTATCCAATCTATGGACTAGGAGGTTTGTGGTGTGTCTGCTTAGCCAATCTCGCAGAGTCTGTGTTTATTATTCTGTCAATGCATTTGAGTATGTGTTCTACAATCCATTGTGTCATTTCTGCGGTATGTACATGACGAGATGCAGCTAAATATGCCAGACAACAAATCGTGCAATCTATTGTTTGCGTCTTCGTTATTCAAATTCACCCAGGGAAAACATTGTTTTCAATGTTTGCTTGTATCAACAGTGGCTGTGTCACCAGAACAGCAAGCCGCCCAGGTGATGACTGCTATTGATCTGGCGCTGGTTTCTCCTGCACTCACTACAGTGTGTAGATGGGGTGTCCTAGGGTACCATGGCGGCGACCACCACCCTTGCAACATATTGGTGGAGAAAGGCAGAACCAGGCAGCACAAGTCAACGGTCAAGACTTTCCAGTATGACAGTACAGGGCAAGGTGTGGTGAGTAAAATAAGGCGCGACAAGCGCAGAAAGTTTCAGTGCAGGAAAAAAAAGCTGGGAGCAGCCATCCTGGTGGAATTTTGAGGTGGAGAATGCCTGGATGGATAAGTGTAGTTCTGTAAGGAAATGGTAAAACGCCAAGAAGAACAGAGTTGCCTATCCTAATCCCTGCATGCACTTAGAAAGAGCACACAAAAGCAAGCAATTTAAAAAAAAACTAGTTAAGGTGGTTAAAAGTAAAAAAATGGGCAGAGGTATGTCAAAGAGTAAGCACAGACAAGTCACTGAAATTGTTCTGGTGACTACATAAAAGCATGAGTGGGGTAGTCAAGAATAAGAGAATTTCTGACTTCCAAGTGCTGACCTCATCTAGCAGAGGACTGATGAGAACAAGAGCAAAGCCCTCTTCGAACGCTATCTAGATCAGAGCAACCAGACAGACATGAGAGGCCGAAATCTTGCCAAGGAGGTAACCTCAGACAGGTGCAATGCCCAGAACATTTCGGATGAAGACACAGTGACAGTGAAAGAAATCAAGGCTGTGCTTTGACGATCAAAAAACAGCGCTCCAGGGCCAGATGGCATAAGATATGACGGCATCAATAGGTGTACCGACAACGAGCTAGAGAAACTAGCAGACATGTACAACAACAGTAAAGGGAGTGCTAGGATCAAGGACGAGTGGTTACACAGCTATCTAATTCCCTTGCCGAAGCCTGGCAAAGACCACACAACAATTCAGGGATGTCGAGTAATAACCATGCAGAATACAATGGCAAATTTCTGGAGAAGTTAATTTCCAGAAAAATATCAAGCCAGCTAGAGAAGCAAGGTGTTCTCCCACCTACCCTGGGTGCGTAACGTCCAAAAAGAGAAACCTGGACCAATGCAGCAGTTTTTGCCCATGGTGTTTATGAAGGTTTCCACTCAGGCATTGAAACCTCTGCTGCAGTGATTGATCTTGAGGACGCGTACAACAGAGTACCATTGGATTTTCTAATGCTTCAGCTTCTTGAACTCAAGATAAATTCGTTCCTCCTTAGTTGGATCGCTGCAGCCCTCTTCCAACGGAAAGTAGTTTTTAGATGTGGCAGTTGGACGTCGGAACCAACTACAATATATCATGGCCTACCGCAGGGATCACTATTATCTCCGGTGTTATTCAACGCTTACACTGTGAGAATCACCAGCAAGCATATCACTGGACCGGGGAGGACATCCTCATATGTCGACGATTTTTAGTGTATCGTCAGGGTAAGGATAGAGATCAGTTTGCAGTGGAACTGAAAACCGAACTCAAACGCATAAGTACTTGGTGTGCTGAAGCTGGGGCAATGGTCAACCCAACAAAGGCAACAGTGACATGGTTCTCTTTGAATAATCATATTGTCAACACGCCAACACCAACTGTTAATCTTTGTTCGGAGTCTGTGGAAAGAAGGCAGGCAATGCATTACCTGGGGATACGTTATGATCGAAGCCTTGCTTATAATAAGCACATAGACCAGGTGATAACAAAGGCCAAGCGGGGTCTGGCTGCGATGCGGGCGATTGCCTCCTATAGGATGGGTTGGACATGTCTGTTTTTCAGTATGTGATGGCAATCCTGACTCTCAGCCATAAGCAGATAGAAAGGATGGAAAGGATACAGAATGAAGCTATGCGCATTATTCTTGGATGTACAAGAGATACAGAAATACAGAATGCAGGGCTATGCGCTACCTTCTTGATTTTCTAACCATTGAAGAGAGAATACAAGTTTGCAAAGCACGTGCCTACCTCAGAGTCAACGCAAAGACACTGCATCCACTGCATAGTGAAATTAGGAAAGTGAAGGGCAGCAGGTTAAAAAGAGGAAGGTCTTGGATGGGTCAAGCGGAAGACATTCTTCAACAGGTGTGTTCACTGGAGGGCTTAGATTTCTGTACGTCCTTTTCGATTTGCATCCAACTAGACAGAAAATTCAGACATGAAAATCGCGCTGCTGTGGAGGCGGAAGTACAAGCGTTGATGTTCGAGAATTCGTTAGACGGTGATGCTGTCATTTACACAGATGGGTCGGTCGTCTGACATGTGATAAGCTCATGGGTTTTACGGCGCGGACCGGAGGGAAAATTGGTGCTTTTGTTGAGACCACAAGTAGCCTGACTATGGAAGTCATGGCAGTGAGTAAAGCAATAACATGGCTCGAGACAAAAAATTCACTAGGGCATATGTCCTTAGCGACTCAATGAGCATGGATAGAGACGGGGTGGGTCCGAAGAGAGTGGTTGCTGTCTCTGGAGCGGTCTCAGCTGACAAAGATTAGTTTCATCTTCGTGCCACGGCATGCGGGAGTACAAGGAAATGAGCGGGCTGACAAGCTCGCAGGTATGGCTAATGTGGAGGGCGGACGCGCCATGGACCATGCTCACATTATGAATGCACTACGAGAAGTAAGACTTTTGCAAGAACCAAGTGATGACTGCGAATCTACAACCATATTAAGACTGCGAGAACAGCAAATTAAAAGAGGTGGGGCCAAACAAGAATACTATGCAGGAAGCCAAAGAAGATTGATAAACCAGCACAGAACTGGTATCGTTAGCCGCTATATGCTGCGGGATATGCTGAGAGGATCCGAGCACTTATGGACTGAATGGTTCGATGTGTAATGAGGATGATCTGTCGACTAACTAACTAATCAATGTTTGCCACGTCTAATTTTTCGAATATATTGGCACACCTAACAGTGGAAGGAACAGACTTAAAAACAGCGCATGAAATCATGACCCAGCCGGGACCAGCAACAGTAGCATCCGTTGTTGAAGAAAACCAGCATTTTATTGGAGAAATTACAAGCACCATTATGAAGCTCAAGTGACGCTCTCATGTGAAACACGTTGGACATCGATGGAAACCTAAGCTGGAGTAGTAGGAGATGAAAACATGATAGATCCTTGAGTGGCGCAGTCTTCGGTAGAACGACTAATGTCGATAGTTGTTTGCATTTACTTAGTAAGACGCTTGCTAGTTTTTTTTTTTTGGTGTTTTTTTTTTAAAGTTTTACAATATTTTCAATGACAACAAAATGGGAAAATATCAAAAGCTGTTTTCAGAATGATTTATTAATACAGGCATGTCAGCGTATTTTTACGTTATATTTTAGAGTCAATTATCTATCTATCTATCTATCTATCTATCTATCTATCTATCTATCTATCTATCTATCTATCTATCTATCTATCTATCTATCTATCTATCTATCTATCTATCTATCTATCTATCTATCTACCTATCTATCTATCTATCTATCTATCTATCTATCTATCTATCTATCTAGCTAGCTAGCTAGCTAGCTAGCTAGCTGTCTGTCGGTCGGTCGGTCGGTCGGTCGGTCGGTCGGTCGGTCGGTCGGTCGGTCGGTCGGTCGGTCGGTCGGTCGGTCGGTCGGTCGGTCGGTCGGTCGGTCGGTCGGTCGGTCGGTCGGTCGGTCGGTCGGTCGGTCGGTCGGTCGGTCGGTCGGTCGGTCGGTCGGTCGGTCGGTCGGTCGGTCGGTCGGTCGGTCGGTCGGTCGGTCGGTCGGTCGGTCGGTCGGTCGGTCGGTCGGTCGGTCGGTCGGTCGGTCGGTCGGTCGGTCGGTCGGTCGGTCGGTCGGTCGGTCGGTCGGTCGGTCGGTCGGTCGGTCGGTCGGTCGGTCGGTCGGTCGGTCGGTCGGTCGGTCGGTCGGTCGGTCGGTCGGTCGGTCGGTCGGTCGGTCGGTCGGTCGGTCGGTCGGTCGGTCGGTCGGTCGGTCGGTCGGTCGGTCGGTCGGTCGGTCGGTCGGTCGGTCGGTGGGTGGGTGGTTCGGTCGGTCGGTCTGTGGGTGGGTGGGTGGGTGGGTGGGTCGGTCGGTCGTTCGGTCGGTGGGTCGGTCGGTCAGTGGGTGGGTGGGTGGGTCGTTCGGTCGGTCGATGGGTAAGTGGGTGGGTGGGTTGGTCGGTCGGTCGGTAGGGCGGGCTGGCGGTCGGTCGGTTGGTCAGTCTGTCTCTCTCACTCTCCCTCCCTCTCTCTCTCTCTCTCTCTGTCTCTTCGTTTCCGCTAGTCTGCCTTCACCCCCCCCCTCCTCTCTCTCTTTCTCTCTCTTTCCCACAACGCTCTCCCTCTTTCTCCCTGTCTCTCCCCTCTCCATCTCCCAATATCTCTTCTGTCTGTCTGTCTGTCTGTCTGTCTGTCTTTCTGTCTGTCTGTCTGTCTGTCTGTCTGTCTGTCTGTCTGTCTGTTTCTCCTTTTTCGCTAGTCTGTCTTTCTCTCCCTCTCTGTCCAAAACTCGCTCCATTTCTCTTCCCTCTGTCTCCCTCTATCTCCTACCTCTCCCCTATTCCCCCTCTCTCCCTCTCCCCCTCTCTGACCCCATCTCTGTCTCCCTCGCTCTCTACCCTTCTCTCTTTCCCTCCCTCTTCCCTCTCTCCGTCTCTTTTTCCCTCTCTATTTTCCACTACGTTTTTTTCCCTCTCTCTTTCACCCTCTCTCTCTCTCCCTATCTGTTTCCATCTCTCTTCTTCTCTTCCTTTCTCTTATCCCCCCTCTCTCCTTCTCTCTCCCTCTTTGTCTACCTTTATCTCTCCCTTCCTCACACTTTAGCTTTTTCTCGTTTTCTCGCCATTTCTCCCACTCTCTGCACCTCTATCTCTGTCCCTTACTATCTCTTCCACTCTATGTCCCTTTCTCTCTGTCCCCCTCTCTTTCTCTTTTCTCTCTCTCTCCTCCCTCCTTCTCCCTCCCCCCTCTCACCAACCTGTTATCCTCAAATGAAGCCAGACTCCCCTCATCCAACTTACTCCACTCCCTCCTATCTGTAGCTGTCTCATGCAGCTCCGCCCATGCCCCCCTCCCCCCACACTAATCATATCTGCCTCGAAATCCCCACTCTATGTGTTTTTTCTATTTTCTTTAGCCATTTATCTCCTTGTCTCATTCCTTCACATTTCCCATTAAGTTTGCCAATTGTCTCTATATTCTCAAGTTTTTTTTTTCTTTTGTCTTCTCATAAACATCCCCAAGAACTTGAATGTCTGTATCTAATTTCTCTAATCAATTAGCGGTTTTCTTCATCATCTTAACACATTCAGCCAAACAAAAATTAGGTTTGTACCAAACACAGATTTATGGTGGCAAATGTGAAGTGGAAGTGTGTCCCAGTTACGACTTACAAAAGTTGCTAATATGGTAGCAGATATATAATAGCGCAGTGAGAACATGTAGGCAATATACTCGTATATGGTAGCAGACATATTATAGCGCAGTGAGAACATGTAGGCAATATACTCGTATATGGTAGCAGATATATAATAGCGCAGTGAGAACATGTAGGCAATATACTCGTATATGGTAGCAGACATATTATAGCGCAGTGAGAACATGTAGGCAATATACTCGTATATGGTAGCAGATATATTATAGCGCAGTGAGAACATGTAGGCAATATACTCGTATATGGTAGCAGACATATTATAGGGTAGTGAGAACATGTAGGCAATATACTCGTATATGGTAGCAGACATATTATAGGGCAGTGAGAACATGTAGGCAATATACTCGTATAAGCCCTTGGCAGACACGGGGTGGCTCCGTGGCGAGGAGGGTATGGACGCAATTCATAATCCCACATATCGAGTTCGAAACACAGCTGTGGGCGATCTGGAAGCAGACCGCCTTGCGTTGGTTTCCCATACAATGGTATGAGTGCCAGTCGTTCAGGAAGCAATAGCAATTTTTTTTTTCGCATATCCTTTTTACAGGACATCGCTGTCAACAACTGCATGTTACCGCTGTTGTTGATTTCTTGGCAACATTACCCTCAGTAGTTAGCCATTGCTTTCTGAGCGGCCGGCTCACATATCCCGTAAGTAACCAACGCGACGCGATCCGCTATCGAATCTCGCGCAGCTGCGTTACCCTGCGTGGATATACGGGATTACTGAGAAAGTCAATATATATCCTTCGCCAGGGAGACGGCAATAGCAAATTACTGAACTTAAATTTGCCATGAGATCACGAACAATCAAATAATTCTGGATTTGACTGCAACGTCTTATAACGGATATGTAACTAACTTTGTTTTTTAGATACCGGAAGTCGTTTAAGTCGATTAATCCTCATATGACAATTAATCAGTTAAAGAACTGCGGCCTTCTTGTTTCTACCGTTATGGTATTTTTGCACTTTGCTAGGAAACCACTTGTCTTCTGCCATCAGATGCCTTTCCGCTTGTGATGGTGACAAATATGTACAAATAACAACAGTGAAGTATATTTTCCATCTTGAAAACGGCTATATGTGCCATGACAATACTTGTTCTATTTCCCATCCGATGTTATGACTATTACTAGACTGTTGAAATGTTTCACCTGTTTAAGATTTTTAGTCTGCTGTTTGGCGAATGGGTTACAAACGCAAGTCACAATTCCGTATACTGCGTTGGAAACACAATTGCGGGCGATTTAGAAGATGACTGCCATGCGCTGGTTTTCATACAATGGTATGAGTATCGATCGTTCAGAAAGCAATGGTAAACTACTGAAAGTAAACAGTCAACAAACCACAAACAGCCAAGTAATAATAATAATAATAATAATAATAATAATAATAATAATAATAATAATTAAAAAGAATAAATAAATAAAAATCAGGTGGTATACTGCGACGTCGTGTAAAGGATATGGAACTGACTAACTCCTAACAATGGTTTGGTTTTGGAAGCATGCGGGTTCGAGTCCTAATTAAGTAATATTGTTACAGTTTGAAAGATTTGATTCATTTACTAGTATGTTCCAGTGAGGTCTTCCGGTCGCCAACATGGTGGTTAGGCGTTGAACCGTTTAGGCCTGTGGCGTGTTTCTGCTTGCAGCTACGGTTTGCAATCGCATTTTCCTTATGTTGGACTGGTAGTAAATGGTTCCGTCGCCCTGCTACTGAGTGAGTGCGTGGGCGACACAGTGAGATGTGAAATTCGCGGGGAATGCTTTTACATCTGTCCTCTGCAGGGACCTGCATGTTCAGAACAATGGCTACCGGCTGTTGCTGAATAGACTGATTTGCCTTTTCGGTTCACGAGTGCAATTTTCAGGAGACTTCCGGGAGTCGGCGCTGAAGCTGCAGAGTTCGTGCTTTATGCGACACTTTCGGCGGGTCGCCCTGTGGTAAAAGACCGAGCTATATGATAAATCCCGGGTCAATGAAGTCTGTCTGGTGACTGCCGAGTCCATCGACGATGGTTTTGGTGGATTAATTTTGTGTCGACATTCTGGCAGCGACTTATGCACAGTGTACCTGTGCGGGTTGTTGGATTGCCGAGGCTCCTGCCTATTCCACTTTTCACATTGGACAGTGGGGAGCATTTTGTGTTTTATTCACTAGCACAGGAACGGAGCATAATGGGTACGACCCGTTGCCGTGAAGTTGGAACCTCGACTAACTAACTAACTAACTAACTAACTAACTAACTAACTAACTAACTAACTAACTAACTAACTAACTAACTAACTGACTAACTAGCTAGCTAGCTAGCTAGCTAGACAGCCAGCCAGCCAACCAACCAACCAACCAACCAACTAACTAACTAACTAACAGTGAGGTATGTCTCTCTTGCCTGGCGATGATCACATCCCCTTTTTTTCTGCCAGTTTAATGTACAACCTAGGTGTAATTTAAAATCTAGAATGACATCCACCACATGTTGACCTGCTGTTTACATTGTGTTTCTTGTGTTTCTTCTCTTTGAACTCAAGCTTAGTCAATTCATGCTACTTCTAGTAGCACTGGACTGAATTTTGCGTGTGGATTAGCTTTCCCTATTACCAGTGTCCTTCGCCATCAGGCAAACCCACTCCGACTTCAGAAGTACTTGTAATATACGTCTACAAGTTAAGGACGAGAAGTGACCATTTTAGTCCAACTGACCGGTGTAGGGTTTGAACCCACTACCTCAGTATCAGCACACCGTTTGTTTAAGAACGAACGTACTTATCCATTTCACCAGGCTGACTTCCTCTGAAGTAGTTTTACCTTAGGTACCCCAAGACAAGGACGATAAGTCAATAGTTTAGATTTGTGCACAGCTAATAATAATGGCAGGGAACAGCCGGTAAAGGAGTGACGCAGTCAAAAGACTTCATCATAATTCTTATCACTGAATAATCTGATGGTGATGATGATAATAAGTATGATGATAATAATTATGATGATGATAATTATGATGATGATAATGACGACGATGATAATAACGACGACGATGATAATGATGATGTTGACGACGACGATGACGATGACGATGATGATGATGATGATGATGATGATGATGATGGTTTAGTTTAGTTTAGTTTAGTTTAGTCAACGGATCAACATCATGGCACACGGGTGTAACCCATAAGTGCTCCATTCTTCTCCTAATTCAAGCCTGAGTCCGGAGAAACTCAGCTCAGTGCACGAACTCCCTAGCACCGGCGAGGATCCTGAAATACTTTGGGTAGATTTTTAACTAGAAATTTTGCACGGTCAGCGCCGTTAGGCTACTCTTTTTCGATTTCCAGCTGCCAAGGGATTTTTTACGTGCGCAACAATACACACGGGTGTCCGATCTCACTACCCAGAGACACGGGGACATTTTATTACTAGAAGTTCACGTGAAAAAATCCCGGTCCTCACCGGGGGTTTAACCCGGGACCTTCAGCACTCGAGGCGGACACCATACCTCGAGACCATTCAGCCCCCCCCCCCCCTATGATGATGATGGTGATGATGACGACGACGACGATGGTGATGATAATGCTGCTGATGATGATATTGATGTATATGCAATTCGACTACTTTCATATTGATATACCCCGGTTGTGGTATAATTATCAACACAGTGTTCAAGGTTCCACCCCTATAGTGGCTGGACTCTAATACTGTCTGAACAAAAATTAATTGACACTATATTTCCTCAACACCGTTGGAACAATAAATTACTGATTTAACTATTTGAAAAAAGACTAAAGCTATTTTCACATCTGATAGTGTTGTCAGGTAGTTTCGTGCCCGTTGCAGGCCGTTGTAATCAACCCCAGCGTGTATTGGCTGTTTGCAATTTACTAGTCAATCTTAGTTCAGTCGTTTGCCTTTGCTTTCTGAACGGTCAACGCCTCATGCCATTAAAAATCAACGCAAAGCGATGTGCTTCCAGATCGCCCGCTGGTCCAGCCGTCCACTCAGTGTGTCGGGGAATTATAAAACTGCGCATCTGACAATCTTCTAACCTACAGACGCGGATTTATAATGCAGTAGAGGTGTGCATTTTCAGGCTGTCACAGACTCTAGGTCACCGCAAAATGAGCTTGGTTAGCTTCTTACCTTCCTCGCTCTCTCTCTCTCTCTCTCTCTCTCTTTATTTCCCATTCTATGTCAAATCAATTTTGAAAATTATACTGCATACTCGCCTCATTCTACCCGATTGCGTCATTGCCACCCGTGATGCTACACTTTCATATCAATTGATGGGAAACCCTCACTTTTCATTGGCTTCTGAAGAAAGAAAGGGAACACTTGTGAGAATGTCATAAGCGCACTGATATTGATTTTTAATTTCAAATTTCCTATATTTGGGGAACGTCAGTTGCAATGTTACACTTATTACCAATTGTTATCATAAAGGCCAATGGTATAGTGTGATAAATGCAATAACTGGTATTGATTATGCTCTCTTAGAAATAGATGAAAAATGTAGAGATTAGAAGACACAACTGACAATATATAAACTGGAACATCTTGGGTGTTTGATGTGTCGTCACTACAGGCTTATTATTACATTAGTCTTTAAGCCGCATTGGGTTTAAAATAAGTAGTCAATAAAGGACCCCATTACAAGCTTTAAGCCGCACTGGGTTCATAATGAGTAGTCACTAAAAGACTAAATTACAGGCTTTATACCGCATAGGGTTTATGATGAGTAGTTACTAAAGGACCCCATTACATACTTTAAGCCGCATTGGGTTTATGATGAGTAGTCACTGAAGAATCCCCATTACAGGCTTTATGTCGCATTGGTTTTACGATGAGTAGCACTAAAGGACCTCATTACATGCTTTAAGCCTCATTAGGTTTATGATGAGTAGTCACTAAAGGGCCAAATTATAGGCTTTATGCCGCATTGGGTTTATGATGAGTGTAGTATACATCTTACAAGCCGCCACGTCACTGTTTGAATTTCCCCGGACTATCCTCCAGTTGACAACAGCGCCAACAACCACGACCATTTGAATTAAATTCAAATTTAAAAACGAAGGAAGTAGCACCTATAGTTTAAGAAGAAATGTGAAATTTACATCCTCTTAATTAAAAAAAAAAAAGAAAAAGCGCTGATTCGAAAAGGGAACGACAATAATTTAAATATAGCCGAAAATGAGCTCAGCCATTGGTCACGACCCGGAATGACGTCAGAGCCCAGTCGAGAAAGGACAGAAAAAACAACAACCGAAAGTCTTTCAAATGGAGTGAAGACCGGTAGAAGTGCGATGTGTGTGAAACGAAAAAAAAAAAACCTTTAGCAATCGCTCAAAAGGAACAGGTCCACTGGAACTGACAGCTTCGTGTCCTCTACTCAACAATTCATCTGAAGTTTAGCCAACTCCAACAGAGGAAGGGAGAGAGAGAGAGAGAGAGAGAGAGAGAGAGAGAGAGAGAGAGAGAGAGAGAGAGAGAGAGAGAGAGAAATGCCAACCTTTAAAGCAGCCATCGAACTAGGACAGCCAAAATCCTAGTCTGGAGCCTGAAACCTGACGACGCTAAGCTTGAAGAAGACATTCAACTATGTTGAAGGTAAGCACACGTAATATTAAGTTAGTTATGCTCCTTTCCCAGAAAATGGTAAGTTGGTGTGCTATAAAAATGTGGTTAGTCCTTAAGAACTTAATTCAGGAGAGACTAAGTACTATATTCAGATGTCGTAGTTCATAGATAATCCGTGTATTGGTTAACCCATAGTGAGGGGTTTGTTTTAGGTATGCATCTTCTATGAAAGCATAAGTATTATGCCTAGGTTGTGCATTTTACTCCTTAAGCAGTTAAGCTAAGTCAGTAGTGATTTAGGAGTTGGTGGTTAACTTAGGATTTAGGAGATTAGAATCCATAGTTCAGTAGTAAGGAACTGTCTTAAATGTGCATTCACTAAGTAGGAGGAATTAGTGTAATTCGTCATAGAAACAGTACATCGGAACATTAAATGTTAAATAGTTCCCTATGTGTTATAATGAAATCCTGCGTGTTCTATTGAAGCATTCATTTGGTGATTAAATTGTGACTTCATCGGAGTTAAATGTATGAATTTTCTTTTACCTTATTGACCGTGAGTCACCTAATTATGCCTATTCATTACTCATGCAAAGAGAGTTATGATTTATGTTGAATGATTGTAGATTGGGTGAGGAGAAGTGGCATACCGAGGATGAGTATGATCAATCAATCAATCACCTGATAGTAGGTAATTTGATGCATACTGCCAATTTTATCAAAGGAGAAGATGATTAGACCCATGCACTAACTAATAATTTAAGTGCCTCTAAGCATGACGCCACTCTGTATTCCATATCACTCATGTTACAATTATATGGTTTTGTGTCATGAATTATGTTTGGTGTATGATGATGATGAATCCTATGGATGAGTAAGGTAAAGGCATATACCTACACGCTGAAGAGGAGGGATGTTGCTCCTCCTCAAAGCTTTTGATTTGGAGGAACCCATCTGAATGTCATACACGAGATGATGCCATAATGTACTTATATTGTTTATAAGTAAATAATCATTGCATTTAGTGAAGGAATTAAGACACTTAATGTCTGGGGCCTTTTCTTTTAAATGGAAGAATAACTAGGGAAAATAATTATTTTCGAAGAGAAATGGTGAACATGGTTTTCAAATTCCGAATCGATCAAGGTATTACTCAACCTAGAGACCATGGGTGACAGGCATGGGCGAAGATGACACTGCTTTTCTGGTAGTCTCAACCTTGAGAGCCCTATAGTGGAGGTTTGGATGGAGAGGAACCAGCTATGGGGTTGATAACTGTTGGGGGACCCTAAGACCCCCCTTCTCTCCCCCCCCACCCCCTTGTTTAATGTTTTCTTAGGTCAAAATTACTTTTGTTATTTTCCTTTTTCTTTGGGATTTTGACCGTCTTCCATTTCTAATGATCATATAGAAGTATTGATGATATCAGTAGATATATGTTTTGACACTGGGATTTCAAGTAGTGGTTAGATCCATCTAGATCCAGATATGACTCTTGATGGGGACATCTGGCTGGAGAGGTGAAGAAGACTCTTCTGTAAGAAAGTACCAGCTAGAGTTTCATGTAACCACTTAGGACAGGTAAACCTGTATCACCATAGATAAAACAGGGGACCTTTACTTGGTCATGTGATTTGAGAGGCTAATCGACTATCTTCCTACCTGGACCAGATCAACACTCACTCTGAGAACTCAATATATTTATTTTCACTGATCCTTTTTTAAAAATGGGTTCCATAGACCCTGGACTGGACAGACTTGAGTTTACGACAAGTCCTTATACTTAATATAACTCAAATGATATATATATATATATATATATATATATATATATATATATATATATATATATATATATATATATATAATTTAACCCACTGGGGAATTGAGGTTTATGTTGGTGTTTTGTTTTTCTTAAAGTGAATGTCTGGGGCATTAATGTTTTTATACCTCATGCCTTTGGAATGAATTATTAATTTTGTTAACAGAATGCATAATACTCCGGTTTGTTGTGTTTATTACATATACAAGTGATTTCATTTCCACTCTTGAGTGTTACAAGAATTCCTTGAGTAATTACGTTGTTGTTGTTACTAATTAATATATCCTAGATATTAATTATTTAGCTGAGAGTAGAGGGGCAAGGAACTTCCACAAGAATATTATTTTGTTCGAGGAAATCCTTTCCTTGTTCACCTTGGGGACTTCCTTGGTTTTCCTGTACTCTATTTATGGACTCAAACAAGTGAACCAGGAAAAGTTATTAAAATTATAACGGGCCAGGATCACAATGGGAAAGAGGAACTCTAGTTGTCCTCTATCTTTTTGAGATTTTCCCGAAACACCCGACAATGAGTAGTCACTAAAGAACCACATTACATGCTTAATACCGCATTAGGTTCATGATGTGTCGTCACTAAATAACCCCATTACATGCTTTATGCCGCATTGGATTCATGTTGAGTAGTCACTAAATGACCCCATTACATGCTTTAGCCGCATTGGGTTTATGATGAGTAATCGCTACAGGACCAAATTACAGGCTTTATGCCACACTGGGTTTATGATGAGTAGTCACTAAAGCACTGAGTTTATGATGAGTAGTCACCAAAGTATTGAGTTTATGATGAGTTGTCACTAAAGCATTGGGTTTATGATGAGTAGTTACTAAAGCATTGGGTTTATGATAAGTGTAGTCACTAAAGGGCCCCATTACATGCTTTAAGCCTCCATGTGTTTATGATTAGTAGTCACTAAAGAACCAAATTACAGGCTTTATGCCGCATTGGGTTTATGATGAGTAGTCACTAAAGTATTGGGTTTATGATGAGTAGTTACTAAAGCATTGTGTTTATGATGAGTAGTCACTAAAGCATTGAGTAAATGCTGAGTAGTCACTAAAGCATTAGATTTACGATGAGTAGTCACTAAAGGACCAAATTACAGGCGTTATGCCACATTGGGTTTAGGATGAGTAGTCACTAAAGCATTTGGTTTATGATGAGTAGTAATTAAAGCACTGGGTTTATGATGAGTAGTCACTAAAAGACAAAATTACAGGCTTCATGCCGCATTGGATTTGTGATGAGTAGTCACTAAAGCATTGGGTTTATGATGAGGAGTCACTAAAGCATTTTGTTTATGATGAGTAGTCACTAAAGCATTGGGTTTATGATCAGTAGTCACTAAAGCATTGGATTTATGATGAGTAGTCAGTAAAAGACAAAATTACAGACTTTATGCCGCATTGGGTTTATGATGAGTAGTCACTAAAGCATTGGGTTTATAATGAGAAGTCACTGAAACATTGGGTTTATGATTCGTAGTCATTAAAGGACAAAATTTCACGCTTTATGCTACATTGCGTGTATGATGAGTAGTGACTAAAGTATTGGGTTTATGATGAGTAGTCACTAAAGCATTGGATTTATGATGAGTAGTCACTAAAGCATTGAGTTTATGATGAGTATTCAGTAAAAGACAAAATTACAGACTTTATGCCGCATTGGGTTCATGTTGAGTAGTCACTACAACATTGGGTTTATGATGAGTAGTCACTAAAGCATTGGGTTTATGATGAGTAGTCACTAAAGTATTGGGTTTATGATGAGTAGTCACCAAAGCATTGGGTTTATGATGAGTAGTCACTAAAGCATTGTGTTTATGATGAGTAGTCCCTACGAGACAAAATTGCAGGCTTTATGTCGCATTGAGTTTATGATGCTAGTCCTTTATGTACATAGACTAACCGGCACCCGATGTGTGATGCCATCATTCTCACTGCAGCCGCCTTTACTGCCCAAGACATTTCCAAATATTTATTTCAGATTGGGTCGACCTGGGAACCCATATCAGTTTTCAAAGTATGTTCGATGCGGATTCGAACCAACTACTAGCGCCTATCCACTACGCTACCGTGGGTCCCATTGGTATATGGTGCTTGTCCCATATGTTTTTAAATAAAATACCGACACTCATTGGTTTAATACCCAGAACATTTTATAGTACCCCATTTTTGTATGGATTGACATAGTTGCCCAATTGAGAGGGGGGGGGGGGGGAAACTAATCTTGGAGATGAATTGGAACAGCCGACCACCAGTCTAGCAAATAAACGTTCTAACTTCTGCGCCAGTGAGCCCTCCCTAATACACTGGGTAGCGGGTAATTGTTATAACTGTTTTACCATTGACTGGGAAATGATGAGAACGATAAGGAACTAGGCTACACAGTTGGTAACGCTGCCAAATATATTCAGTGAAAGCCGAACAATTGACACCTCTACTGCATTATCCCTTGTATAATTATCTTTAATCGTTTTCTAGTACAATCCATCTAGAACACGTTTTGAGCCGTTAAAGTGTCACGACATGCGGATGCGTTTTAATTGTTATATTGTATTGCTTTTACTTATTTCACTCTAGTATTTCTGATCTTGTTGTTGTTGTATGTTGTTATGTGTTATTCTCGTATGTTGTTGTTGTGTATTGCTATTATTGTTGTGTGTTGTTGTTGTATGTTGACGTATAAGTTGTATGTTGTTGTATGTACGTTATTGTTGTATGTACGTTATTGTTGAATGTTGATGTTGTTGTGTTGTTCTTGTATGTTGTTGTTGCATGTTGTTGTCGTATATTGTTGTTGTGTGTTGTTGAATGTTGCTGTTTTATGTTGTTCTGTGTTGTTGTTATATGTTGTTGTGCGTTGTTGTTGCATGCTGTTTTATGTTGTTGTCGAGTGTTGTTGTTGTTGTTGGGTGTTGCTGTTGTTGTTGTGTGTTGTTGTTAGGTATTGCTGCTGCTGTTGGGTATTGCTGCTGTTGGGTATTGCTGCTGTTGTTGGGTATTGCTGCTGTTGGTGTGTGTTGTTGTTAGTTATTGCTGCTGTTGTTGGGTATTGCTGTTGTTGGGTATTGCTGTTGTTGTTGCGTGTTGTTGTTGGTTTTTGCTGTTGTTGTTGGGTAGTGCTGCTGTTCTTGTGTGTTGGTGAATGCTGTTGTTGTTGAATGTTGCTGCTGTTGCTGTTGTTGGTGTTGGTGTTTGTTATTGCTGTTGTTGTTGGTTATTGCTGCTGCTGCTGTTGTTTGTTGTTGCTTGGTATTGCTGTGGTCGCGATCGAATGCATGGAGGAAGAGGTGACTAATCGTACCCTCATTTTGATCAGCGACCAGCCCATGTGTCCAATCTTCATCGTATTGTGCCCGTGGCATTACCAGCGCAGCTTGCTGTCATCTTGGCCAGCCCGCGCTCGCTAGTGTCCAGGTTGTGCAGGTTCAAATCCTGCGGCAGTTGGAAACTGCAAAGAGAAGGCCGCAAGGTCAGGTCACAGGACAGACAACATTGTTAGCAAAAGTAAAGCTAGCCACCAGTAAATAGAGCCCGTTACTGTGGATGTCTGAAGGAAAGAAACCGTACACAAATAAGTGCCGAAGTCGGACACTCCGAACTCAGTAGTGCGTAACTAAGTGTGACGCAATCGCCTGGAGAGAGAAACGAAGAAGAGGAAGCAGCTTCTGAATGATCTAGAAGTCTGTGAGTTGTAACGCGTATTCGTGACCAGGTCACTTGAGCTCCGTAAAGGAACGAGGTTTGTGTAGAATGTTTTGTGCAGAAAGGCTTGCATTGCTTCAGAGGTCACAGATTGTGAGAATTGTATGGATTCTCTGCCCTGGTCATGCGCGAGTGCGGGGGAATTAACAGGCTGATAGCCTGGCAGGGAATGCACCTCTCGGTGGTAGATTACCTATGGACAAGGGATAGATGGTCGGGGGGCCTGTTGAACCAAGTGGGGAAAGCGGTGGAAAAGTCTGAGTACCCGTATGTGGAGAGGATGATAAGGCGGGGGGGGGGGGGGGTGAGGGGGAATCGGAACGGGCTCTGGACGAATCACAAAACTGAGGGGGAAGACCAGGATAACTTTCAGTCAGATGGCATTTGGAACGATTAGCTTTATGACTTTTCGCTGGCTGTTGAACGAAGGGACAGAGCGCAAGTGGGAATGTCCTGGGTGCAGTTATGTCGGTTCTTAACTCAATTCAACTCAACTCAACTCAGCTCAACTCAACTCTGTTATCATAGAACTAACTTCATGGGGACAGTTTTGCAGAACTCTCTTCCCCCTCTCCAAGCGGAGAAACTAGCGGGGTGTGGAAACAGATTTTGCAACGTCACATCCGTGTAGAATATTAGTATGTAACCCTGTTGTGACTGAGTACAGCATGTGCAGGATACTAAGTTGGTATTGTTTCACCACAGGGTTAGGTATTCTATTGTCAAAGCAGTGGCCGAGGAGGCAGCGCAGTGACTAACATGGTGGATATGGGTTCGAATTCTCACTGACGCAAATTTTCACGTATAAATGATATAAATGTGAATTGGTCTCCTGGATCAACACATTCTAAAATGGGCACCAGGAAATGTCGTAGAAAGCAAAGGCGGTCGTGTAATATTGACTACTTTCCCCTACAATGCCGATTTGTCTTTACAAATATTGGCTGGTACCATTTACTCAATATGTGTCCAAGCGTGAAAATATGGTCTTTCCTTAATGCTAAGATCGGACCAGATAAATTTCTTTATCCAAGACAGACACCAGCACCTTTCAGGCGCGCTGATCCTGAATTGTGCATCTGAGATTAAGTCTACATACACGCAAAGACACTCGCGCATATACACACATATATACAATACGCACGCACATACAAAATGCGCGCACACATACACATTACGAACACACATATACAATACGAACACACATACACAATACGCACACACGCATATTCACAAATGTTGAGTTGAGTCAAGGACCGATATCATAGCACTCACGACATTCACTTACGTGCTCCGTCCTCATCTTCAACAGCCAGGGAAGAGTCCAAATTCTGGTGGTACCAGTAGCAGTATGCTTATGTATACAGCGAGGTTACGTTAGGTAAAATATCCATTTACAGATCCAATGCCCATTGGGCATGTAGAACTTACTCATATTTGTATTTACCACCGGGTGATGCTAGATGAAAAACATACTGACCTATAAAAAGATGTCATTTGCAACGAGACAAAGAGTGTTGAGTTGCTGCATAGAACCTGTGCTTTTGTATGGATGTGAAGCGTGGACAATGAGCAGATAAGTTGAAAACATCTGACAGTTGTGGAAATGTAGTTTCTGAGAAAAATGCAAAGAATACCATGGACAGACAGAACAATCAATGACCAAGTCCAGCAAGAAACTAATGAAAACCGTAAACTATGATTAGAGAAATTAGACGTAGACAGCCACAATTTGTTGGTCACGTTATGAGAAGAAATAAATTGGAGACAACTGACAAGATCGAGGGGTGGATAACAAGGAAAGGGCAGATAAATAAATACATGGATGGCATGACCACATGGTATGGCCGAGACAAGAACACAGAGCTGATCCACGACTCTGGTGATCGATTGATATGACGAAACATGACCGCCCAAGCTTACCGGCATGGTGCATGATAATGATAATGTGATCTGTGTAATGCCGACCGCTTCTGCTTCTCGAGACATATCCAGGTACACATTTTATACTAGGTCGGTGTCAGCATCCCCAATAAGACCTTACAGGAGTAAGGAGTTAACACTAGTCTAGTAGAGAGACACCAGACAGGGAAGACACCGAGTACTATTAATAACCTCACAGGGAGACACATTTGTGTCAGACCAGAGGTCAACGAGTACAGATGAGCGAGGGCTTTCCCCAAGCAATTGGGTTGCTGGTCCTTGCGAGTAACCGTGTTATGACAGGTTACTCGAACTCACCAGCCAGCGTGCTGGCAAGACCAGGCACGCAATAATAACGACTGCACGGAGAGTGAAGTGTCCGTGCTTGTCCACGCTATGTGTAGCGGGACACAGACTGACTGGAGACGGTAGAGAGAGCAGACGTATCCTTGACCAATAAGATAGCTTTCTAGGCCATAGGCAAACATTGGGCTGTTCATTTAGATTGTGTAATGCTAGCATCATCTATCATCACGTTGATGTATGCATATTGTGTAACAATGATGAAACCTAACGCTCGTAGAGCCATTCAAATGTCGGCTCTGAATAAATTGCATTCCTTTCGCAAATGTCATGAATTGTTATTTCGTGCAGTGCGAAAGTAGCGGAGTCTTGAAAAACTGCAGCGCACAAGTCGCTGACAGGCTAGACCTCGAATTGGTGTCAGAATGGTCAATGGATCAACGCCAGCGGCGAATTGGTGGTAGAATACAGAGAATAGACACCAATAGACCTCGAATTGGTGTCAGAATGGTCAAAGAATCAACGCCAGCGGCGAATTTGTGTCAGAACACATTGAACGAACGCCAGCAATACAATTACTGTCAAATTTCAGTGAACGGTTCTGAGCAGTGATAGCAGGCAGTTGTAGTAATATTCAACGATCAGTTAACGCCAACATGCAAGTGGTATTATAAACCACCGAACGAACGCTAGCTATCGATTGATATTACAAAATTCTGTACCAGAATTAATTCAATGCACGTTTCAACATTATCGATGTGTGATATATTGCAAAGTAATACAAATTTATTATGATACATGCTATAAATTAATTTTTTTTTCTTGTGGTGAATTATACGATCGCCAATTTTGTGGAGTGTGAACCACAATTGAGTCAAATTAGATCGGTAAAGTGTGAGATTCTACCAATATTATTTAGAAAGTGTGGTATTATACTAAAAGCAATTGAAATGTATAAAATCATCAATGAACATTACCATCTTAACCACCGTATACATTCCATTGCGTGTGATACAGCCATCAATGTCACCATTCTACGAAATTAGTAAATAGATTAGCGACGAACTGCAGCCTAGAACGAAGGTACGCCAGAGTCAAACGGCGAAGACAAGACGGCCATACGACTAATCATCTCATTTATCATCTAACAAACATTCAGACGATCATATCATTCATCATTAATACCATTTATCACTATTTAGCACATTCTCATTCACCAGTCGCATGAAATAGGAGATTATATTAACAACTTGATGAAATATGAAATATTTGATAGAATATGATAAATTGTGAGCTTGTATTTACAACTTAAGCGTGTGTCTAATTTTTGCTGCTCTACTAACCAGAACGCAGCCCGTGTGTCAGCAAATCAAACCAGTGTGTAGTGTGAAAGACTGCGGTGAAACATCCCAAGTACGGTACTGTCCAACAAATTAGATGAGTATATTTTCCTAATATTTTGGTATGCTCTAACTTAATCATGCATCTTCTTTTCCAGCGAATGATGTACATTTACTAACACATTATTGTAAACTATTCTGTGCATATTATTGTATTATCATTTTGAATTAACATTACGCCACAAAATGGCGTCACTAAATAAATGTATCCAGGCGGACATCGCCATGGGCCACACTGGAGATAAGCTAGAAAAATGGGTGGACCAAAAGTATAAAGAAGAAAGAGCTCTACAGAAAGAAGAAACAGAAAGAAAAGCTGCTCTTGACAGAGATGAAAGAGCATTAGAAAGGCAACATCAAAAAGAAATGAAAGAGATCGAGGAGGCTACCAAACAGAAACAATTAGAGTCCGATCAAGCTACCAAACAAAAACAATTAGAGATAGACCAGAGAAAGTTAGAGTTAGACCAGAAAAAATTAGAGTTAGAACAGAAGAAATTAGAGTCGGACCAAATTATCAAACAGAAACAGTTAGACTTAGAGCATGCCACCAAAGAAAAGCAGATACAGGTAGATTCAGAAACGAAACTAAAGATGAAGGAAATGGAGGTAGATTCTAACATACAAATAGCCTCTAGCAAACAAAAGAGCCAAGAAGAACAGAACAAATTTAGTAAGTACAAGGGCCTTATCAAACCATACACTGTAGGTGATTCAATCAGCGCATGGACTGAAAATATAGAGTTCCAACTAAAAACACAGAAAATACCTTTAGAGGATTGGGCAATGATTTACATGAGAAACCTGAGTGGGGAGCCTTTAAAAGTAATAGAATCCATACCTACTGATCTTAGAAACAATTACCAGTACATACACGATAGGATAATACAACATTTTCTTTTGGACGCTACTGGTTACCATATTCGATTCTCACAGATTAAACCAAAAGCAACTGAAACGTTCTTAGACTACATTTCTAACGTGCAGAGCACATTTAAAAAATGGACTAAGGCGGCTAAAGTAGGTAACAGCTATGAAAAACTAGGAGAGCTAATGGTAATGGACAAAGTTGTTTCTACAGTGCCTACCCCTTTGCTAAATTCTTACAACAGTCAGATATTGAGTCCATTCAACAATTAGAGAAACGGGGGTCAGCTTATTTTTCTTCTAATCGGGACATATTTAAAACTACATCATATGACACAGAAATTACAGCTTTTGCAAATAGAGTCCCTGATAGATCCTACAAACAGAAAGACTACAGTAAGAATGACAAACCACCTCAGAAACAACCTCGATGTAATTATTGCAATCTTTTTCACCCAACTTATTCGATGTGTGATAAGAACCCCACATATCCGTCACACCTAGAACAAGTGTTAAAGAAGCAGGAAAGCAGAAGATCATCGTTTAAACGTGCTGTAAAATGTTATTTTTGTTCTAGTTATGGCCATTATAGTAATAAATGTCTTGGGAGACAGAGAATGAAGGCAAACAACGCAGCCCTCATCGATACATCATCAGACGATGAGAGTGATATAGATCCCGAACTTGTCAATGTATTGCCAACGAATGAATGTCAGAGTGTATCATCAGTAACTGATATTTTAGACTTTAAGAAATGTAAAGTATGCCAGCAATTTCATGCGGAGGGGACATTGAAATGTGGACACGTAATATCATGTTCAAATGAAGAAGCTAATGCAGTATGTGCCTCCAGAGGTAACCTTAAGTTCTACGATGCACTGGTCAATGGTAAACCTTGCTAGACCTGAAGATTATACGGGTGAATTTGTCAAATGCCGTACTTTCTCTGGAACCATCGAGAAATACCCACTGGCAAAAGCACATATCAATACCCCGTTCCTTACCGGCACATTTACGTGCGCTATCTTTCAAGATCCATGTACGGACCTTATTTTAGGATGTCTTGATACATTGAAAGAATGTACAGACGACAACATAAAAGCCTGGAATGAAAGACACAGGGTCAACGCTGTAACTAAGTCAGATACAGAAACAAGTTATACTGACTTACAAAATGAAACACTACAGCTACTAACACCAAGTGGTGCAGATATCAACAATACTCGCCAAAAGTTGAGCGAGGCACAAAGCACCGACCAAACACTCACACCGTATTTTAACTTGGTGTGTGAGCGAAAGAAAGTTTCTAAAAATTCTTCCTGGTACTTTAAAAAGGTTAACGGAATTCTCATGCGTTATTACACATATAATAACCATGAAATTCAGCAGACGGTGTTACCTGTAACATACCGAAAAAAGGTGCTAAAAATCGCACATTCACCACCGTTTTCTGAACATTTGGGCTATCATAAAACGCGAGCCAGAATTCTATCACAATTTTACTGGCCGAAATTTTGTTCGGACATAAAATCTTTCTGTCGCTCTTGTACTGTGTGTCAACATCGAGTACGAAAGAAAAAGCATGTAAAGACCGAAGTGCAACGGTCAGTGATAGCATCTAGACCACTTGAGAGTATAGCGGTCGATATTACTGGACCCTTAATGCAGGTGTCGAGTAATGGAAACCATAACTATCCAAACAAGGGTACTAAAGCGATTCACCTTAAACCAAACCAAAAGGCTGTGATTCAACTAACTGATAACTATAACATGGTACTAACATGTTGCCAAGGGCCTCTCAACGTTGAACTCAAAATATCAGATGCGGATCATGAAATATCGATAAAAAAACACTTAGAGATATTTCATATCAACATCCTGAAACCATACGTTTCACAACAAGTACAACAGACAGACGAACCGATTGCACCAACACCAAGCAATGAGACGACAGACATACATAACTCATCTTCACTAGGTAGGGAGACACACGACAGCGACAACGCAAACACACTTAGCCAGATAACAGCACACACAACTAGTAGCACAACAGTAATGGACGAGATGGAACTACCAGTTCCTACAGTAAACGTAACTGCGACAAATATCTCGACATGTAGAAATAACAGATGCAGTCAGACGAAAAACGGGACAAAACACCTACTGAAACGTCAACAGGTCTTCAACAGGTTGAGACTCACAGCGAAGCCGTCCAAAATAGAGTTGGGCATGGAACAAATTGACTTCCTGGGTCATACCATCGGCAGGGGCCAATTGAAAACTGATGACAGAATCATCACTAAGATTCTGAATTTGACAATACCAACGACCAAAAAACAGGTCCAAAATTTACTGGGTTTGGTAAACCACTATACTAAATTCCTATCAAAACTGGCGGAAATCACCAGTATGTTTTCTAACATCTTAAAAGCTTCGGCTAAGTTATCTGTAAAAGATGCACGATTAATTAGTGCGGTATCGAAATTGAAACATTTTTTCATCATTCCATCTATTCTCCGGATGCCTAATCCAAAACTCACTTATTTCTTACGCACAGATATGATTGGCATATCCATATCTGGAAGACTAGGTCAGTTCTACGATGGGACGTTCCACCCCGTAAGTCGCAACATCACTCCTGCTGAAGAAAGATACTCAACATCAGAAATGGAAGGCCTTAGTTTGATCTATTGCGTGAGAAAGTTTCACCGATTTTTGGCAGGAGCACAGTTTGTAATCCAATCCGATAACTCTCCATTGTCTGTGATGCAATCTGGACATCCTACCAACAATAGAATTTACAGGTGGGCTTTGATTCTCCAAAATTACACATTTACCATCCAGCATTTAAAAGGGAGATTAAATACGATTGCATACATTTTAAGTCGTCCTTCATCCATTCAAATACCTGAGTTACAGGAAGGAAGCGACCATACACCACCAGAAACAGTGACACTGTTATGGTAAATAACCAAGTGCCATGTGTGGTGAGTAAGACATATCGTAAGTGCGTTACTATCGCCTGATATATAACTTGTGTGAATAGAACAGTGCTATGAAAAGTGTAACGAACAGACGCAGAATTAACATGCGCTGACACACACATAAGGTAGATTATGGGAACTAACGCCAAGAGGACAGCGAACCCAGCTTAGAACCCGAATCTAGAATATATTGAACCAACGCTTATACCCCGAATAACATTGCAGGGTTAGCTGTGAACCTACATAATGTGGTAGGCAACTATATTAATACACTATCCTTCAAGAAGAGCATAAAAGACTTTGGCGGAATGAACTATGTTAGAATAGTCTACAAAGAGATTTGCTCCATCTTCACAACGCAGAGGAGGACGTCAACTTAGTGTAATTAGATATAGAAATGTAACTGTGATATATGTACATTATTATTTTATTTACAGTATCTATAACTTCATTGTTCTATTATTTATCCTATTGCAAATTGCGTAAACGCATATATAACTTTATTTCCTTATTTGCGTAGTTAGAAATCACAATAATTTAATTAATAACCCATTTATTAAAACATCCATTATAGAAATACAATTATTAGATCTTATATTAGTTAATTAACTTATAATCATAATCATCTATACATCCATTTAGCTAATATATCATTTCAAAACTAATACCAATCATTTAGGAATTAATATCATCTTTTTCACAAGTAACATTTAAGGTAATTAATCCATTTTTCTTAAATGAAAGTAGTAGTAAATTATTTCCCTTGAGGGTAATTTAGGTCAGCACACCAAATTATGGAAGTTACTATGTCAGGATCGGTAACAAACCATCCTTATAGCTATGTATATTTGTGTATAGACATGACGCGTGCAAACAAAACGCACAGTCATTTGGCGTGATTACTGTTATAATTCAGCCAATCGTTTATTGTATATATATATATTGTTGATGTATGTAACACTATGAAACATATTTTAATGACGAGAGAATGATTGATTGAAAGAACAGTATGAAAGGGAATGAAAGATGAATGAAAGAAGAGAAAATGCGAGGAGAGAATGCAAAAACTTAGTAAACATTGAAAGGAAGAGAGCGAGAGAGAAATACAGCGGGAAATTTTTTTTTTCCACCGCTGGAAAAGTCTTATTTGACTTGTCTGTGTCATCTGTGTTTTCAATGTGTTGTCGAAAGTTTTTATATGTGTTGCAGCCACACTTTAACAGAGTATATAGACAACGTACTTTGAGCTTCAGAAAACGGAGTTGTGGTCACAAATAAAATTGACGAACGTTTGTAACCACAATAAACCGATTTGCGGCGCTCGAAGGAACACACACATTTAGTACACTAACGCATACACATGTTAAAGAGTTAAGTACACTTTAGTTTATTAGAAAACACGCAAACAAACAGGAAAACGAACACATAAAAGTTGCACACACCAATAAGTTCAAAGAACAATAACTCTAAATTCAGGGGACACAATAAATAATCAGAAACCTAAATGTAACAGTGAATATAGCTTTTTCACACGCGGAAGCAAGAAGGTGAACAGTAGAGCTGTGTGTATAAAGTTGGAGGGGATATTGATGGGAACATGAACACTTGGTGCTCATGTGTTGTACTCATAACAGGAGTCAACTAGTGTGTGGGTTGTCATTTTGGGCAATAGGAGGAACAGGTCAAGACGGAAGTCAATAGGTGGAAGTCAAAAGACATAGGGTCAAACGACAGAAGCCAGGACATAAGTCATAAAACAACGGTTTCCGGTTCACTACCAATCCTTAAGATATCTATAGAACCAACTATACTGAGACATGGGCTACTAAATTAGCCAAGTGAAAAGATAGAACACTGTGAATGAAGGTAGAAGATATTGTTTTATCCCCAAACTAGAAAGTTCTATACTTATTGGAGATCTGACAAAATTGGGACAACCAATTTTTCTTTTGTGACCAAGAAGTGTTACAAACATGAGGAAAAGGGAAGTAACACTTCGCGGAGAGGAGGGGACCCTGTCAGCATCCCCAATAAGACCTTACAGGAGTAAGGAGTTAACACTAGTCTAGTAGAGAGACACCAGACAGGGAAGACACCGAGTACTATTAATAACCTCACAGGGAGACACATTTGTGTCAGACCAGAGGTCAACGAGTACAGATGAGCGAGGGCTTTCCCCAAGCAATTGGGTTGCTGGTCCTTGCGAGTAACCGTGTTATGACAGGTTACTCGAACTCACCAGCCAGCGTGCTGGCAAGACTAGGCACGCAATAATAACGACTGCACGGAGAGTGAAGTGTCCGTGATTGTCCACGCTATGTGTAGCGGGACACAGACTGACTGGAGACGGTAGAGAGAGCAGACGTATCCTTGACCAATACGATAGCTTTCTAGGCCATAGGCAAACATAGGGCTGTTCATTTAGATTGTGTAATGCTAGCATCATCTATCATCACGTTGATGTATGCATATTGTGTAACAATGATGAAACCTAACGCTCGTAGAGCCATTCAAATGTCGTCTCTGAATAAATTGCATTCCTTTCGCAAATGTCATGAATTGTTATTTCGTGCAGTGCGAAAGTAGCGGAGTCTTGAAAAACTGCAGCGCACAAGTCGCTGACAGTCGGCCCAGGTCAATGTTATACATTAGTAACCTCCCTGAAGCTAATCGACCTCACGACCAACCAGCATGTCAGTGGAGCTGCTTCATTACCGCTGCTCCTTCATTTCTTCACAAACACTAGCTCACTGGGTCTAAAAATATAGGTTGTCGGGACTAAAAGGACATTAACATGTTGGCTAATGTTTTTTTTTTTTCTGCGCTCGCTCGCTTTGAGCTCAAGCGTAGTCCATGCACACTAATTCTGATAGCACTGGACTAATTTTTGCGTGTGGGTTAGCTTGCCAAATTAACAGTGTCCCTCGCCATCACACGAACCCACATCGACTTCATAGGTACTTATAATTTACGTCCACAAGTCAGGGTCGAGAAGTCAACATTTTAGTCCAACAGTCCAGCATAGGGGTTGAACCTCTTACATCGGCATCAGCGCACTTTAACAGGTCCCACTTCATTTGGAACGACAATGATCACTTCAATCATACATACACCCATCCCCACAGGCTATGTTTATGTTTACTATGTTTTTACTTGGAGACGCAAATCACAAGTACCTCCAGAAATCGGGTGGATAATCATCATCATGTGCCATGCCGGTAAGCGTTGACTGTCATGTTTTGCCATCTCACTCTATCACCAGAATCGTAGATCAGCTCAGTGTTCTTGTCTCGACCATACAACGTGGCCAAGCCATCCAGGTAGTTAATTTTCTGTCCTCCCCTTGTTTTCTTCCCCTCGATCTTGCCAGTTGTCACCAATTGCTCCAATTTATTTCTTTTCACAACGTGACCAAACAGCTGTGACTGTCTACGTCTAATTTCTCTAATCATAGTTTACGGTATTCATTTGTTTCTTGTAGTACTTGGTCATTGGGTTTTCTCTCTGCCCGTGGTATTCTTTACGTTTTCCTCAGAAACCACATTTCCACAGCCATTAGATGTTTTTCAACTTGTCTGCTCATTGTCCACCCTTCATATCCATACAAAAGCACAGGTTATATCAGACATCGGATATGTTGACCTGATGCTGAAGGACACGGGCAATAGGGTAAGCTAATTCACAGGCAAAAATCAATTCAGACACTAGACTTAGTAACACGTGAACACACTACGCTTGAATTCAAAGCGAGCGAAAGCAAAGTAAACAAAATTAACAACTACAACAACAACAACCATATGAAACTTCAAACGCTGGAAAACTCGGCTAAATGTTTTCCACTCAACCATAACGACATAAACGAAGTCACTCCACCGTGTACCAACAATGAACAGACATGATATATTGAACCCCTCCCTTGTCAGTTGTTAGCTGGTACATTTGATAATGAAAGAATGCATCTATACCTAAGTGTGCAGTTCCCGTCAAAGGCATTACCCAACCGCGTAGGGCAAATGTTTTAAGAGGATAATTTCATTATTATTGTTGCAATCTTCATAGAGCTAAATTCCGCATTTTTATCTTTGTAGTGACTTTAATAAGCGCATGAATGAATTATTAATCTGCCAATCGTCGAGTTTTTAGCTGTTTAGCTGCGGTGTGTCGGGTTGGAAAAGCTAGCCACGTCAATAAACTCAACGATCGGGTCTAATGAAACAACAGATAGAGAATTTCTTTTCCATGTATAGAGTGTTGGAGGAGGTAGTCGGGGGAATGTTAATTGCCGAGGTAGAGTTGGTAGCACACATCCACGTACACTCACGCGCACGCGCGCGCGCACGCACATACACACAGGCGCACATACAAACACTCACGTGCGCGAACACGTTAACAGAAACACATACACATCCATACTTCTTTCTCAGATGCCAGAAGTGATGCATCTCCCTCTCCTTCCTCCTCTTTTTCTTCAGCCTCTTCTTTCTTTCTTTTTTTCAGTGATAATGTACGACGCCGATGCTCCTCATTCTTACTGTGGCTCCTCTTCTTCCTCCTCATACTCTTCCCCCTTATTCTTCTTCTTTCTCTTTGCACTTCTTCTTTGACTCTAAAAAATGATTGGCACCTTGTCGTCTTGACAGACGATAGTTTGTAAAATGGAGTTATACCTCTCCATAACATAAAGCTTGGGCTGAATTTAGAGACCATGTGTTGCCTATGCGGCATGATTCCTCTCCCGACCTGTCTAGTTCACTCCAGAGGAAAGGTAACACCAATACGTCTGGAACAAGACATGCTGCAAAAGCTGCCGGATCAGCAAAGCAACGCTCTAACTGTTCGCCTGTCGGAGCTCCCATCCGAGACCAGTTGCTGACCAAAGCTTAGGGTCTGGTCTTCCTTGCCATGACATTTAGTCTTTAGATTGCATTTCCTCGCACTAGATTAAAGCTTGAAACATCCCCCCCCCCCCCCCCAGTTGCATTCCTCCGCCCGAAGCGGTTGGCACAATGTGGGGTGTCGGGTTTGGTAAGCACTTCCCAACATTCGGCACTAACAGAAAGCAGGTATTACCGTCTAATTTCATAAAGTAGCTCAGCCATATCTGACTAAGACCTGACATTAACTCTGCAACATTGTCTGCGATGATTTCTCTTATTCCCGATACTGGCGATTTCAGCACGGCATGTCTGCAAGTTAGTTTACCTACCTTGTTGCCCTCTCTGTGGCGAAGGGGTTACGGACGTGATTCGCAATCCCCCATACCGTGTTCGAAACACATCTACGGTCGATTTGGAAGCAGACCGCCTTGCATTGGTTTACATACAATGGGATGAGTGCCGGTCGTTCAGAAAGCTATAGCAAATGAATGAACGTAAATGTGCTCAGGAATTACAAACAGCCAAAATATACTGGAGTTGACTGCTACGTCCTGTAAAGGAAATGCAACTAGATTGTCCTGTGCGAAACTTTTCCCATCATAAATCTTTGAAAATGCCTCTGACATAAGCCTCTTTTGCTGTCATGGTTAAATGATCTCTAAGACACCTTGCCGTCTTGACAAAGGATAGTTTGTTACATTGTGCTTTGAAAAAAAAACTGCCATAATAACTACATCAAATGGCAGATTGGATAGAAAAATGCAGACAAGAATTAAACAAGCCGATAATGTTACATATCAATTTACACCATCCTGAAACATCTAGCTATCAAAGTAAAGATAAATAACAACATTATAAATGCCATTTTTAAACCAAAGTTGTGCTATCAGTGCTAAACATGGGCACCAACTAAAGAACAAAACAGAAAACGCACTACTTGTGCCTGAGAAAAGCAGCGAACAAACCAAGAAAGGACCATATTAGAAAATAAGGAGATCTATAAAACAATTGGAGCAACACCGGTTGTTAAATTCATTGAAAAATTAATTAAGTCGTTCGCTCATCTAGTGAGAATGAACCAAATGTCGCCAGGAGCAAGAGCATACAACATGAAAAAGGAAACATCAAGAGACAGGAGAAGACCACGAATAAGATGGATGGACGGAGTCACCGAGACTCTAAAAACCTACAACACTTCAACATACCAAGCGAACACTGGACATTGAAGGGGTAAACTAGCGGGAAGATGAACACGGGACAATGAAGGGGTGAACTAGCGGGAAGATGAACACTATTCAATTTAATTAAATTCAACTTTATTTTAAAAGGGTCACAAATTGGGCACGCAGGGCCGTCTTACATTCGGCCCTTTCAATCACTCATTTTTAGTTCACCAATAGTACATTATACATTCACATAGGAAGAAAAAACAACATTGTCAAATGAATGTTGTAAACATAAACAATGCAAATTACCATGTTATGAGGCAAATCTTCCACCCACCCACACATCACCCCACCAACACACACACACCCCCATTCACACACACACACCCAGGGACGCATAAATACTTAACCAGACCCATCCTCATCCCACACACACCCCCACCCACACACTTCCCCCACCCATTTCCCAACCCACACACACTCACTCACTCACCTAAACAAACATCCCCCATCAACCCACACATCCCGTGCCCACCCACATACACATTCTAACCCACACACCCATCCCCCATCCTCTAAACCCAAACACCTATCCCCCAACCACCTATCCCCCAACCACACCTCCCTCGACCACACATTCCCCACCCACACACACATCACCTACCAACCCACACATCACGCATCCACCCACACATCCATCATCCCCAACTCATACACACATCCCCAACCCATACACACACATCCCCACCAACACACATTTCCCTACCCCTACACACACATCTCCCTCCCACTTATACATCTCCAATCCACTCACACACACCCCACTACCTACACATACACCCCCACCCACCCACACATGCCCTAACCCACATCCCCCACCACACACATATCCCCAACCTACACATCACGCACATCCCCTATCCACACAATATTCCCCACCCAAACACCACACACACACACACACACATATCCCTCATCCACACATACACGCCACCACATATCCCCACCTACACACCATACACATATCCCACCCACATACCACATAATATCCCCCACACACATATTCTCCACCCACACCCACACAGATATCCTCACCCCCCCCCCCCCACCATGCACATACCCCACCCATACACAACACGAATGCCCCACCCACCCACACACACACACACACACACATCCCTCACACACACCACACACATATCCCCAACCAACACACCACACACATCTCCCCACCCACACACACATATCCCCACCCATCCACCAACACACACACACACACACACACACTCACTCACTCACCCACACATCCTTCACCACCCACCCACACACCCACCCATTCCCTAACCACATCTCTCGATCACACATACCCCCACCCACACACATCCCCCACCCACACATCCCGCTCCGACCCACACACATCCCTCACCCACCTACACATCCCTTAGTCACACACACACCCTGACCCAACATCCCCCACCAAAACACACATCTCCCCACCCACCAACATACCCCCACCCACACTCCCACCCACACATACTCCCCCAACCACCCACACACCCCCTACCCACCGAAACATATCCCCCACCCATACGCACATTCCCCGCACCCATCACACACATACTCCACCCAGACACCACACACTATCCCCCACCCACACCCACACACATATTCCCAACCCACACACCAGACATTTCTCCCCACCCACCCTTACGGACACCACCACAGGACAATGAAGGGGTGAACTAGCGGGAAGATGAACACAGGACAATGACGACATCTTGGGCATGAACATGCATGTAAGTAAAGGTGTCTTTTACACGAATAAATTACATACGGTTATAGACAAAACGACTTCAGTGGTGGTGTGTCCGTACAACACCCGTCGCCTTTACTTCACAAGACATTTCCTGGTACCCATGTTAGTCTGTGCACACATTTGAAACCTCCCCCATGAGAGTCGAACACAAAAGCACTGGTAAGGCACGTGAGTGTCTAGCTGCTGCGCTACCGCGACTCCCCATGCAAATACACGAGGCAGGATCAACGCAATGGACCGAAACCGTTGTCGCGATGAGAGCGGCGTTCTCAGAGGACCAGATACATGATGATGTCTCCGTCCTATTATACAAGGAGGGCTTCAAATGAAAATCGAAAATTTTTGGGGGGTAAATATATTCTGAAAAATTACAGAATAAATGTGTATTTTTCGATGTAATCACCACTGCGTTCAATGCAAGTCCTCCAGAGCCGATAAGGTGCTTGCATTCCTGCAGAAACAATTTCACTTGGTCGCGTGTGTAACCACTCATGCACCACCTGCTGTAATTACTCATCGGACCGAAAAGCCTGGCACAGAAGTCACATCGTTTTGAAACTTCCTATTCCACTGATATACGAGGGGAAGTCTATAAGTAAGTCACAAATGGCTGTCGAAAAATAATTAAATATGATAACAACTTGAAACCAGTTTATTTTTATACATATATTGCCCCTTTATTTCTCAACATAATTTCCACCAACATTGATGCACTTATCCCATCGTTTTATCAGTCCTCCCAAACCAGCTGCATAGAACTTCGTGCTCTGTTTTCTAAACCACGTTTTCACTTCACATTCAACTTCGGCGTCATTCGCGAAATGTTTCCCGCCAAGGTGGGTTTTCGGTAGACCAGAAAGATGGAAATCGCTAGGGGCTAAGTCGGGGCTGTAAGGTGGACGTTACTCCCCTGTCACCTCTTATCATCTCCTCCACCCGCTGCACGGATGCTTCTGTTGCAGTCTCAACAGGACGACCAGATTGGATTTCATCAACAATTTTAGAGCGTCCTTGAGAAAATTTTTCTACCAGCTATGCACCGCTTTACGGGACAAACATTTGTCAGCATAAACAGGAAGCATTTCCTTATGAATGTCCTTTGCAGGCAGTCTTTTTACTTACAAAAGAAGAAAAAAACAAAAAAAAAAACAAAAAAACAAACAAACAAACGCATAACAGCATGTTGCTCTTTGCTTGTACACTCTGTAAGTACAGTCGCCAGTTTGTTTATGCGCATGAGACACCTAGCGCCACCTGACGAACGGGAATATAAAGTTCGATGTTGCTGTCACCTAATGACACCTGCAGAAAACACCAACTAAATTTACCTGCCATATCACAGAACTGTGTGACTTACTTACTGACTCGCCCTGGTACTTACTGGACTAATAGACATGCATCACAATACTGGACCTTCATTCGTTGACGAATGTCTTTAGGTTTGACCCCATCACTGTTCAAACTACAGATGATGCATGTCAAAAGTGAGGCGGCCATCTTTAAATTGTCCGTATAACATCACCGTGTTCGTCTGCACCGTGATGTCACGTGATGACACTCTTGACATCCTTAACAACAACACTGACAGGTTACAAGACAATGGTGTGGTTATTGCAATTTCTATCACACATTAGGGTTTTCATTGAAGGCCCCCTCATTCATAGTTGAACAAACTCTAATCTGCGCTGGTGGAAATGAAATCAAAAGCTCTAATTAACTGGGGAGCGAACTTTACACATCCGACGACAGGCTACAGCGCTATCCTTTGTGCTCCCATTCCAAGCATTAACTAAGTGCAATGGGATTATCAATCGTCTTGAGCGACTTCCCATATATCCCATGGGTTTATATATCGCCGAAATGTCTTTGCAAAATGTTGTCTCAATTAACACATCATCGTCATCATCTTCTTCTTCCACTTTTGCCGTCAAGCGTCGTGGGTAGGAATAATTGGCGCTCTAGCGCCCGATAGGTGGCACTGGATGGTGTATTCCATCTGATTGTTCAATGTTTTTGGTGTCGTCAATCAATTTTCTTTTCGGGCGTCCTCTTGCTCTTGTCGCATATCTTCTTTGATGTGAGGCCAGTGCTGGTAGTTAATGGTGTTCCATTTTAACGAGATGGCTAAACCATTTGATCTTCTGTGTTTCAATATATGTTTTACAAGGTGTTGATCCAACTGTCTGTCTGATAATTTCTTATTCGTCTTTGCAACAAGAATTAAATAATGTAGTTAGATGGAGCTATGCGAACCGTATGCAAATTAACATCATAAAACAAAATCTATGTTATTAACAACCAGAAACAGATTTCAAACTCTGAATTCACACAGATCACTTCAACTTCACATCGATAACATGCCAGTAGAAAGTGTAATTGAGCACAAAACATCAGGCCTCATCATTGATAGAAACCTAACCTTTAATCTTCACGTTCAAGCGCTCACGAAAAAAGTCTACTAACTCGCCAAAATTAAAAATTTCCTTTATGAGGACACAAGGAAAATATTCTATACTTCTCACATACAGACACATTTTGACTACTGCTCTACAATCTGGGACGGTTGTTCCAATGCAAGCACCAAGCGACTTTACTCACTCCAGAAACGGGCCATGAGTTTAATTTATAGCAAACATTTAACTGACAATCCTAGCCTACATAAACGCCTTCAGTTACTACCACTACGCAAACACCTGCTTTTCAATAAGGCCAAACTAATTCACAAAATCTTACATCGGAATGCTCAAAATTACCTTTGGTCATTGTTTAAATATAATGCTAGACACAGTAAACGATTAAATATATTACACATTCCGAAGCCTAGGATAGACTTATACAAAACAAGCTCAACGTACTCTGCAGCTCAGCTGTGGAACAACTACCACAAGAAATAAAAGACATCACCAATCCTTATACATATAATCGCAAATTATTTGAACACTATATTAATACGGATTACCTTCCCCCTTAATAAAAGAAATAATAATAATAATAATAATAATAATAATAATAATAATAATACCCTAGTATAACAGCCAGTCCTCTTTTGGTAGGCCAGCATATTCCACATAGCTAATAACAAGTGCCACACCAGTCATTACTATTACTGAGTCGTGTAGTATTGATTTTTCATTTTCAACATGCCTTATTAATGGATATCTTTTATATTGTTGCTGTTCTCTGATAGCCTTGAATGATGTGTAAATGATATAATGTATGAAAGAGAGTTATAGAAGGGCAGAATATAAGACGGGCCTGCGCTGCCCAATTCTTAACCCTTTGAAAATAAAGTTTGTTTGTTTGTTTGTTTGTTTGTTTGTTTGTTTATTCTGGATAGTTGAGTTTGCAGCTCTTCTCGAGTATCTCATCTCAAAGGTGTTGATTCTTCTTAAATGTGAAACGTATTATTGCTCTAGAATTATGGAGGAAATTAAAATATCAATAAAGTAATTTTCACTAAGCAACCTCTTTTAATTAATCTGATATATAATACAACATGACAGCTTTCATATTAACCACTGTTAGGTCAAAACTGCAAAACACCCCTACTTCCCATTTTCCGCCTTCCACTTTGGTTCGGCCCAAACCTACCGTTTGTGTGCACTGAATCTGATAATATACTCCACAGGAATCCCCAAAGGAGCAGAAACTAGGAACTGTATATTTACGTTCTAAACAGGAATATTTGCCAAACTGCAACCAACGGTTGGTGCATAACCAGGCCACGAATGAATGGTGTCGCTTGATGTGGTCTTACGCTGAAAGGGCAGTGTCAACAGAGGGGCTGTCATCCCATTGACCCACCTGAGGAATGGTGGCAGTCAGAGTGATGGAGGGAAACAACAAAAGTCCCTTTATTTATTGGTTTCCATGTGTCCTTAGTGCAGGTGCTGAGTTTTTGGACACCTGGGAATGATAATAAAATCTGCATATCGAGTATGTTTCGCAATATTGTATACGGATACAGTTAGCAATATAGTATATGTTTAGTGTTAGCAATATTATATAATTATAAACTTAGCAGTATAGTATATAATTAGCAATATGGCATATTTAAAGAGTTATCAATATTATATACGTATACAGTTAGCAATATAATTTACAATTTGCAATATGGCATATGTATATAGTTATCAATACGTATGCAGTTTGCAAAATAGTATACAGTTATAAATATAGTGCACATATAAAGCTAACAATATAGTATATTATTAGTAAATTAGTATACTATACAGACACCAATATAGTATATGTATAGAGTTGGCAATATTGTATAGTACACAGTTAGGAATATGGTATATTGTATACAGTTGATAATATTGCAAACGTATATAGTTAGCAATGTAGCATACTTATAGGATTAGCAATATATTTTACGTATACTATTTTCAATTTAGTATACATATACAGTTGAACATATAGTAAGGATCTGCAATCAGTTATGCCATATTAATAACCTTTGCAATATACTATACGTTTACAGTTAACGGTATAGTGTGCGTAAACAGTAACAATCGGCATCCGCGCATTGCAATGGCTAGTGCTTTTGCCCGGCTGTACTACGCTCCTGCATTCGTACCACCATCGAGTCGGAGATACTCGTCAACTGGCCCGGAATCCTAGGACATCTCAGTTTAAAATGGGCACCAGCAGATGATCTGGAAAGTGAAGGCGACAGCGTGAATTGAGCACATCACCTGTCGCGTGAAACATGGTCTATGCTAGTACCGTGTTTCCCCGAAAATAAGAATGGGTTTTATATTAATCTTAACTTTAAGAGCTTATTTTAGGGGGATGTTTATATATATATATATATATATATATATATATATATATATATATATATATATATATATGAGAGAGAGAGAGAGAGAAAGAGAGAGAGAGAGAGAAAAAGAGAGAGAAAGAGAGAGAGAGAGAGAGAGAGAGAGAGATACTGCTTTTTTTTAAATTTTCATATCCTTCTTAAAGGACATCGCAGTCATCACCAGCATTTCTGCTGCTGTGATCTCTTGGCAAGCTTACGCTCAGTAGTTTGCCATTGCTTTCTGAACGACCGGCACTGATACCAAGGCGAAACCAACGCAATGCGTTCTGCTGCCAAATCGCGTGCAGCTGAGTTTCGAACGCTGGATTACGGGATTACGAACGCCGCGGAGACTGGCATATATATATATATATATATATATATATATATATATATATATATATATATATATATATATATTACCATCGCTCTCTCTCTCTCTCTCTCTCTCTCTCTCTCTCTCTCTCTCTCTCTCTCTCTCTCTCACACACACACGCACACACACACGCACACACACACTCTCACACACATTTATTGTCACGTCGTCTATCTCAGACAGTTATTCTTTAACCCGCCTGATCCCAACATCCTTCACTTTACATTAACAAATGTTCCATACAGAAACAATGTACCACTGTTTACGGGGGTCGCTAGCCGCAGACTTTTGTTGCATATCCTTTACAGGACATCGTTGTCAACATAAGCATCTTTCAGCTGATTGTTGATTTCTTGGCAAGATTACGCTCAGTAGTTTGCCATTGCTTTTTGAGCGACCGGCTCCATACTCTCATAAGTCACTAGCGCGACTCGAACCGCCTCCAATTCTCGTGCGCTCACGTCAACCACGAGAGTATTCAGGGTTACCGAGAAAGCTCCTAACACCTCGACCAGGGAGACCGGCGGTTGAAAACTACTGCTCTCGAAATATTTCAAAGGTCGTCACGCTCATGAGAGAAGAGCAGACACGCGTTTTCAAGGTATTGAGTTTACTTACCTTCATCGACAGACAGACCAGAAATCAGAACACCTCCTCGCTATCACCCAGAGGTACCTTAATTACATCTGGCAACACAATGAAATATGTATGCCCCAGGTAAATTAAGTTCCCGCCCTTACCACGCACAGACATAGGGACATATATAATACATGCCACACATACCGCGTCACATGACGGGGCCATATATAAGTAATTTGCACCATGCACTTTGACGTCAGCAGTAATGTATAAGTAATTCGCATGATATGGTGTTTGCGTGATAAGGCTAAGGAGATGTAATTTTGGCCATGGATTGTTGCGTCATAGGTTAAGTATACCTTTTTCTTACTGCAAACTTGGGTGACAAGTATGGTACACGTAATTAAATTATTGCCTTTGATTGCTGCGTAATTAAAGTTTTTAAAAAAAGTTAGTTACATATCCTTTAAAAGATGTTGCAGTCATCCCCTGCCATTTTTGTTGGCTGTTTTTGATTTCTCGGCAAGTTTACGTTCAGTACTTTCTCATTGCTTTCTGAACAATCAGCACACATACCATTTGATAAAATAACCAACGCAAGGCAGTCTACTGCCAATTCGCCCGCAGCTGTGTTTCGAACGCGGTTTGTGGGACTACGAATTGTGTCTGTAATCCCCTTGCTACAGAGTCGGCGATAAGCTACAGACATAGACAAATTTAATGCGAGGTGTCTAAATAGTAAGGATACTGACACCGTGAACACACGCACCGGAGCTAGTAACACTGTATCCACGTCTCTGACGCCAGCCGAGAAGTACACTCAAGACTTAGTGTTTAGTGAAGGTTTCTGAATGTAAAACACACACACATACACACACACACACACGCACGCACACACACACACACACAAACACATGAACTCCTCACACTTACACACACACACATACCCACCAACACACACACACACACACACACACATACCCACATCCACCAGCCATCCACCCACACACACCCACGCTCTCCCACGCACAAACTAAAAGGAGGCGGAAAACTTTACTAGAACACGATCACAAGTAACAATATTGTCGTTATGGCCAACACAGAAGCAACATCCATCCATCCATCCATCATGTGCCATGCTGGTAAGTGTGGGCGGTCATGTTCTGCCATCTCACTCGATCACCAGAGTCGTGGATCAGCTCCGTGTTTCTGTCTCAACCATTAAACAATGCCAAGCCATCCAGGTATTTACTTCTCGGTCTTCCCCTTAGTCTCTTCCCTTCGATCTTGCCAGTTGTCACCTAGTTCTCCAAGTCATTTCTTCTCATAACATGCCCAAAAAATTTTGACTGTCTACGTCTAATGACTCTAATCAGTTTACGATCTTCATTTGTTTCTTGAAGGACTTGTTCGTTGGCTTTTCTGTCTGTCCATGATATTCTTTGCATTTTCTACAGAAACTACATTTCCACAGCCACCAGCCATTTTTCAGCTTCACTGCTTATTGTCCACGCTTCATATCCCTACAAAAGTACAGGTTCTATGTAGCAATTCAACACTCTTTTTTCTCGTTTCAATTGACATCTTTTCATTGGTCAGTATGTTTTTCATCTTGCAAAACGCTACCGTCGCAATTGCAATTCTTGTTCTAATCTCTTCAAGGCTTCTCCCATCAGATGTTATGAGTGTGCCGAGATAACAGTATCGATTCACTTGCTTAAGAATATGCCCATTTACTCGTATATCACATTGTGGTATTTCCTTCTTCCCAGTGACGACCATAATCTGTGTCTTCTTAATTAGTTAGTTAGTTAGTCGCGGTTCCAACTTCACAGCAACGGGTCGTCCCCATTATGCTCCATTCCTGTGCCAGTGAATATCAGACAAAACACTCCCCACTGCCCAATGTGAAAAGTGGAAAAGACAAGAGTCTCGACAAACAACAGCCCGCACAGATACACTGCATAATGCCGCCGCCAGAATGTCAACACAATAGTCCCAAACAAAACACCCAGTTCATTTCTGATGGAATCGGCAGTCATTTTCCTATCTGGATGTTTCCTAGATGTTCACCCACACAGTCCACGAAATACAGTTCATCGTCGACGGCAGTGGCAGTCAACCAGAAGCCCAGTAGCCACGCATTTCTGCATAAGGCAAAAACCGGTCAACTCTGGGACATAGCCATCTGTAATCGCTCCGAACATGCAGTCACGTTCCAAAAAACCTCAGGCAGATTCAAAAGCATTTCACATGAAACTCACAGCTCACTCAGTAGCAGGGCGACGGAACCATCAAGCCTCCTTAGTCGCCTCTTACGACATGCATGGTAGGCTACAGTGTTGCTATTCTTTGCTTCCCTTATGGGCCCCCGCAACACACAGGAGTGTGTCTTCTTAATATTCAGTTCTAACCCTAGTTCTTCACTGTGTGCAACAACCGCATCTACTAAAATTTGCAGGTCCTTTTCACTGTCTGCAATCAAGACTGTATCATCTGCATACCTAATATTATTGATTTATCGTCCCCCAATGTTGATTCCTTCCATATCTTCTATATTTCTGAAAATATTTTCACTCTACAGGGAAAATAAAGATCTGGAGACATTACACATCCCTGTCTCACACCTCTTTTAATAGGCTGTTATTGACCTACATCGTTATCAATTCTGATGTCAGCTTGTTGTTTCCAATATATGTTTTTTACAAGTCTAAGGTCTTTTCCATCAATTTGTAGATCTTCAAGAATCCTTATCTTGTAGACATGTTTCACTTTATTGAAAGCCTTTGTGTAGTCAATAAATCAAAGATACAGATCTTTGTTTACTTCTATAGAACGTTCAATTAATGTTCTCAGTATATACACAGCATTTACTGTGCCCTTGCCTTCCACAAACCCACATTGTTCTTCTCCTATTTCGGGTTGTATTTTCCTCCTAACTCTTTGCATGATAATTCTCAGCAGAATCTTCGTGATGTGGCTCATTATACTAATTTTTCGATGTTGATCGCATTCCAAGGCTCCTGATTTCTTCGGGATTGCAATAAATATAGAATACATAATTCAGGAGGTATATCCCCTGTATCGTATATTGCGTTCAGCAGTCTGGTGACTTGGTCAATTCCATATTCTTCTAAGGCATTGATCCTTTCTATTGTGATATGTATGTACCCGAGGTCTTGCCAGTTTTCATATGGCTAAGAGCATTCTGAACTTCCATCTTCAAAATTGATGGTCCTTCATTATTATTCCGATGAAGAGAAACTACACACACACACACACAAGCACACACACACACACACACACACACACACACACACGCGCGCGCGCGCGCGCACACACACACACACCCCCCTCCCCGATACAACTACATGAAAATCACTACATGAAAACATACATGTTACTCATCATGCATCCTTGAGGAGCGGATTCTTGTTTCGTTATTTCCAACTCAGGTTTCTGCTCGATAGCGTTACCACGCATTACTTAACCAGATATAGTGTCGGCAAAGTCTAGTGGTCAGCGGTACGCTTATAAGTTAGTTAGTCGGTTGGTCTCTGTTCCAACTTTATAGCAAAGGGTCGTCCCATAATGCTTCGTTCCTGTGCCAGTGAATATCACACAAAATTCTTCTCACTGCCCCCCATGTGAAAATTGGAACAGACAGGAGTCTTGACAAACCAACAGCCCGCTAAGGTATACTATGCATAATGACGCTGCCAGTATGCCAACACAAAAGCCTGCCACGAAAAATACAGTTCACGAAGACGCTTATAAGTTAATTTATCAAACCATGAATTTCTGTGTTTCATACCTGATCGTTTGTTCACACTTCCAACAAATGCTATGGTGGGCTGGGTGACCTGAAGGTGTGGAAGCTGGTCAAAGTCTGATTTCAACACCTCTTTGGATCAATTTCAATAATGTCCATTTCAAGAGCTGAAACCTCCCGCACATAGTTATCTCTTCTCTCTCTCTCTTCATCTTAAAGGAAGTATCCCTCACTGTGATCTTCTTGGTCCCTTTCATCAGATGTGTAACAAGTCCAGCAATTTTATTCCCCAGCTTCTTTTGCGATCTCTCCAACGCAGTTCGTAATCCCACATACCTGCGTTCGAAACACAGCTGAGTTTTTATTTATTTTTTAATAACATGGTATGGGTACTGGTCGTTTAAAAAGCAATGGCAAACTACTGAACGTAAACTTGCCCAGGAAACACGAACAGCCAAAAAAATGCTGGGTTTGACTGCTACGTCCTGTAAATGACATGCAACTAACTAACCACGAAGACGCTTGCTTGTGTGGCAGTCGGTGGTCAGGGTCGTGTCATATTTCTGACTAATTACACGGGAAGCCTTCTTCACCGTCTTGGTACGTACACGATTACGACAAGAAAATTATTTGCTGTCTTGTGCTTGGAAGATCGTTATTTTCCTTTACGGACTCCGCTGTTAGGTACGTTAGTGGGATTTTATAGGAGACCCTTGGAGGCCTTCGGCGGTGCTACGGAGTTTGGTTACAGAGGCGGTTAGTTGCTGTGCGTAGACAGACTGAGCTAGCTGGAGGAAACCCAGTGCAATAAAGTCGATTCTCTGGACATTTAATACCTTTCGATTTTTAACTTTTTGTAATATAAGTTCAGCGAAAACTGAGTGATGCAGACTAGCAGAACTCATGGTCCACTAACAATATTGATAAATTGTACATCTCTGAAACAATGTTAAAGGATTTTAATATCTAGGTAGTTTGATCACAAAATATCGCAGTATAGAAAGAGAAATCGAAATCAGATATCAAAAAGCAAGTGCGCAAAACGACAGATAATAAATAAAAATACATAGTATATTCACACTAACCAAAACTCACTCGGCCAGTAGGTCAGAATTTAAGCTTAGTGAATAACATCGTAAATTTTCCAGACTTGAATTCCCCACTCCTTATTTATTATAATCATCACACTGAGCTAATGTAGAGACAATATACATCATCGTTACAATATTACCTCATAAAGCATGTGCCTTGTGTGGTAATAAACAGGTAAAACAACAATTGAACGTAGATGGTACGAGGTGAATAAGTCAAGGACTGGCAGCATTTAAGAAAATAAACAGTATCTAATGCAATAAATCAATATAATTGAATGTAAGACGAGAGACCACAGACATAGTATATAAATTCTCTTTTGCTCAATGACAGTAAAGTATGGCACGTGAATGAATACATTTGGAAGAGCTAGGAAGCAACGGATATGTGGTTCCTGAGGCGAATGTTCTGAATACCTTGGACCGCCACAGTAATTAACAATGCTTGCCTAGAAACAGAAAATGAAAATAGAACATTATATACAACTATGAGAGAGAGAGAGAGAGAGAGAGAGAGAGAGAGAGAGAGAGAGAGAGAGAGAGAGAGAGAGAGAGAGAGAGAGAGAGAAGACACAAACGGCACTCTTTGGTCATGTGATGAAAAAAGGGGCATTGAAAAACACCATGACAGCTGAAAAAAATCAGTTGGAAAAGAAGCAGAGTCGTACGGATAGAAATCATTCTGGGTGGTCAGACAATGGCAGGAAAAACTATTATCAAAAGAGTTGACCCAGAACACTACCAAGTGCGAAGATCTATGGCGATAAGCCTACGCCAGTCGATTGGGCACATGATGAAGATGAAAGCATTTTTGGGACACGATGTTAATCCACATTGTCTATATTTGCATAAACAACTCCACACCAAGATGATAAAGTATAAATTTAACAATAATAAAAATAAAACAATACATTCTGTTTCCTTTACTCTACTAAATTTTGTTTATTCTTAACAAGCCATGAATCTTTGTGTCTTTTATCTGTATATATCATTATCGATCACTTCCAGCTCATTTCTCCAATTTACCTTGCCCTCCTCCTTCTCCCCCAAACTCTCGCGTTTAATTTTTCGTTTCCTATCTCATCACACCTCATTGTAGCCCATGATGTCCAATTGTAGAACGGGCCCGGGTCCCACGAGCACTGACTTAATGAATTATTGGTCGTAGATCTAACCAGTAGTAGTGCAAATCCCACGGTTGGCCCCACCAGGCAGGGGGGAGCGGATCGATGCGGCAGTAGATCACAGCGCCGGTCTCAACTAAAACAGGTTAGGGACGGTACAGCCACAGGGAAATGAGGGAAAATGGGCACTTTACATGAACTCAGAACCGAGTGGGGCGGATAAAACACTAGACACTACACGATAGGGAAGTATATATTATAGATATACCGTGTGAACCTTAGTATAGGAAAGACATAATTTAAAACAACTTGGTGAACGTAATCACAGGGATTTGTAATATATGACTTGTGTGTGTGAGTAGGTGCATCTATATATGGATATATATATATATATATATATATATATATATATATATATATATATATATATAGAGAGAGAGAGAGAGAGAGAGAGAGGGAGCAGAGGGGAGGGAGATGGCGGGAGAGGAAGGGAGAGAGGGAGGGATGGAGGGAGAGAGGGAGGGATGGAGGGAGTGAGAGAGGGAGGGAGAGAGGGGAGGGAGAGATGGGAGATAGGGGGAGCGAAAGGGAGAGAGGGAGAGAGAGGGTGAGATAGAGGGTGAGAGAGGGAGAGACCGGAGAGAGAAAAGGAGGGAGGGCGAGATGGAGAGACATTTGAGGGAAATAGGTAAAGGAAGTATGCGGTTCAGAAAGTTTTTAAGAGTGTGACCTGTAATAGACAAAGCAGTCTTTTGTGAAGTCTAATGTGAATAGATAATCTCATCGGCCTCCGGTCATGAAAATATGAAAACACCCGTCTATAGTATTGGCACCACGTCACGAACACACGTATGTCCCGGTCTACAGTACTGACGCCACGTCACGAACACACATATGTCCCGGTCTACAGTACTGACGCCACGTCACGAACACACATATGTCCCGGTCTACAGTACTGGCACCACGTCACGAACACACGTATGTCCCGATCTACAGTACTGGCACCACGTCACGAACACACATATGTCCCGGTCTACAGTACTGACGCCACGTCACGAACACACATATGTCCCGGTCTACAGTACTGACGCCACGTCACGAACACACATATGTCCCGGTCTACAGTACTGGCACCACGTCACGAACACACATATGTCCCGGTCTACAGTACTGACGCCACGTCACGAACACACGTATGTCCCGGTCTACAGTACTGGCACCACGTCACGAACACACATATGTCCCGGTCTACAGTACTGACGCCACGTCACGAACACACATATGTCCCGGTCTACAGTACTGACGCCACGTCACGAACACACATATGTCCCGGTCTACAGTACTGGCACCACGTCACGAACACACGTATGTACTGGTCTACAGTACTGGCACCACGTCACGAACACACGTATGTACTGGTCTACAGTACTGACGCCACGTCACGAACACACGTATGTACTGGTCTACAGTACTGACGCCACGTCACGAACACAGTATGTACCGGACTACAGTACTGGCACCACGTCACGAACACACGTATGTACTGGTCTACAGTACTGACGCCACGTCACGAACACACGTATGTACTGGTCTACAGTACTGACGCCACGTCACGAACACAGTATGTACCGGACTACAGTACTGGCACCACGTCACGAACACACGTATGTACTGGTCTACAGTACTGACGCCACGTCACGAACTCACGTATGTCCCGGTCTACAGTACTGACGTAACGTCACGAACACAGTATGTCCCGATCTACAGTACTGGCACCACGTCACGAACACAGTAAGTCCCGGTTTTACAGTACTGACGTAACGTCACGAACACACGTATGTACTGGTCTACAGTACTGGCACCACGTCACGAACACAGTATGTACTGGTCTACAGTACTGACGCCACGTCACGAACACACGTATGTCCCGGTCTACAGTACTGACGTAACGTCACGAACACAGTATGTCCCGATCTACAGTACTGGCACCACGTCACGAACACAGTAAGTCCCGGTTTTACAGTACTGACGTAACGTCACGAACACACGTATGTACTGGTCTACAGTACTGGCACCACGTCACGAACACAGTATGTCCCGATCTACAGTACTGACGCCACGTCACGAACACAGTATGTCCCGTTCTACAGTACTGACGCCACGTCACGAACACAGTAAGTCCCGGTCTACAGTACTGGCGTAACGTCACGAAAACTTGATGTACCGGTCTATAGTACTTACTCCATGTCCTAAACCCTGTCATATGTACGCCGCCCGACAATTCATAAAACATGTCAATAACTCATTTCGAAATCTCGACGGTTGTTGACTATATGGTGCTATCTCATGTTTTATCCTTTACCGACGTAGCAGTCAACCCCAGCATTGTTTAGCTATTTGTGATTCCTGGCAAGTTTACATTCAGTAGTTTGCCATTGCTTTCTGAACGACTAGCACCCATACAATTTTATAAAAAAACTAACACAGCTGTGTTTGAAACACGGTATGTGGGATTACGAACTGCGTCCGTAACACTTTTGCCACAGCGCTTGTATATTTTATAGACCAATCGACACTGTATAGATAATGCGGTCAATTTCATGTAGACCGCCTTTATTTCTGAGTTCCTGGGACAGGTTGTTTGACTGGATGGACCTGGTAGCTCACGTCAATTTAAACATTGCCCGCATCAAGGATGGTTCAAATACAAGACTGCAGCCGACAGGCAAGCATACCAGCCACTGACCCGCAACAACTTCCCAGAGCGCCTAGTACACTCATACACGTGCTGGACTGATAGACATGCATCATCATACTGGACCTTCATTCGCCGATGAATTTCTACAGGTTTCACCAATTCATTGATTTAAAAAAAAAACGGATAACAGAACACTGCCCCCCCCCCTCCCCATTGTGCATGTCAAAAGTGGGACGGTCATCTTTAAACTGTCCTTATGACGTCACCGTGTTCATCTGCACTGTGATGTCACGTGCTTAACACTCTAAATATCCTTATTAACAACAACACTGATAGGTTACAAAACAATTGTCTGGTTATTGTAATTTCTATCACAATTTTAAGGTTTTCATTTCAAACCCACTGGTGCAATAAGTAAATCATTGAGGTGGGGTTCCCTAGGGTCTTGAATAATTGACCAACTCCTGGATGAGAAGTGCACACATCCATACAACAATGGCGTCGAGCTGGTCTGTCTGGACGCAATAAATCGGACTGTGACATCGTCGTGAGCTTTGGATGAGCTACACAAGCCCCCGTAACAGACAAGCAGTTACAACACTCCTCCGGAGGTCAGCATGGCCGAATGAATAAGAGCGCAAGTCCTTATACATCCGGTGTGCTGATGCCGAGCTGGGGGATTCAACACCTACACCAGACAATTGGACTAAAATGTTGACTTTTCGTCCTTGACTTGGTGGACGTAAATGACAAGTACCTCTGAAGTCGGAGCGAGGTAACCTGATGGCGAGGGACACTGGTAATAGGGAAAGGTAATACGCACGTAAACATCGTCCCAGTGCACTGGAAGTAGTAGCATGTGTATGGACTATGCTTGTGTTCAAAGGTGAGCGAGCGCCGGAAAATAAAATAAAACACTCCTCCTATATCTTCCCCCTAAGTTATATACTTATGTATATAACTTCAAGTCCTACTAGAAACACATGACAAGCGTAAAATGTTTAGAGAAATTAGATGCAGACGTCACAGTTTTTTGGACACGTTATGAGAAGAACAGGAGAAGAACAGGGGAGAGAGAGAGAGGAGAGAGAGAGAGAGAGAGAGAGAGAGAGAGAGAGAGAGAGAGAGAGAGAGAGAAGAGAGAGAGAGAGAGAGAGAGAGAGAGAGAGAGAGAGAGAGAGAGGAGAGAGAGAGAGAGAGAGAGAGAGAGAGAGAGAGAGAGAGAGAGAGAGAGAGAGAGTAATCCACTCACAGTCCACAAATTAACGTGAGAAAGAAATCTTGGATCGAAAATTCATCATAATACATTTCAGTACATTCACATTTCCATTTTCTGGCCATTACCATCTATCTATATAGAAATTCATAAAAACAAGATTTGAATATAACTGTCCCAATAGTCAGACTTCAGTATTTGAAACGCTACGTCACATTCCCCCATGGAAAACTTTGCGGTGTCTTTTCAGCCCACTATCAGATGTGCCAGCGTCTGCTCGGAGCTCAGGCCACCTAGGGACTAGAATCCTTAATTAGCGAGTACCGGACAATCAATTATTTATGAATGTCTGTGTAGGATTAGGGCGCGGGGTGGGATGCCACAGTTTTGCATTAAGATATCCAAATCATTTATGTCTGCTGGTTGGGTGCGCGGGGTGGTAGTGTTTGCTGGCGTCCAGTTTAATAGTGACTTGGGGACGCAAATTACAAGTACAGGGTGTATTTTTAATGACTGTGGAATGTTTGAAAATATTGCTGTTCGAAGTCGTGTATTTACCTATTATGTTGCGTTGTGTTACATGAACTCCACAGTAGGTAAGTACAAAACTTGGCACCGCAATATTTTTTAAAAACTGCACAGTCATTAAAAATACACCGTATACCTCAGAAGTCGGAGTGGCTTCGCCTGATGGCGAAGGACACTGGTAATAGGGAAAGCTAATCCACATGCTGGCTATGCGGCAAATGGATTAAGAAACGCAATTCGTAATCCCACATACCACTTTCGAAACACATCTGTGGGCGATTTCAAAGCAGAGCCCCTTATGTTAGTTTTTCATATAATGATATGAATGCAGGTCGTTCAGAAATCAACGGCAAACTACTGAAAGTAAACTTGCCAAGAGATCACAAACGGCCAAATAAAAATTGCTGGGGATGACTGCGACGTCCTGTAAAGGAAATGCAACTAACAGTTTGCCATTTCTTTCTGAACAACCGGCACTCATACATTTGTATGTAAACTAACGCAAGGCGGTCTGCTGCTAAATCGCCCGTAGCTGTGTTTCGAACGTGGTATGCGGTTTATGGTGTGTTTGGCAAGTTTACGTTCACTATTTTACCATAGGTTTCAGAAAGACCAGGACTCACACGTGTATGAAAATCAACGCAAATCCCCTGCTGCCATATCACTATATGCGGTATTAGGAATTGCATCCTTAATGCCATGGCCACATAACCGATTTAAAATAAAATTATAATGTAATAATATAACAACAACTTAGACATATATCAGTTAAATTAGTCATAATAAATCAATACAACTCCGCGACGTTTCGACAGTCATTACTAGGTACTTTGGTTCCGGATTGCCGTATATTACCGGAATTTTTTTTGCGGTTACACGTTCGGTTATTTGTTTTTGTGTCTCCGATGTCGGGACAGTAAGCGTACTCATGATGTTAAATTCCACTATTATTTCAAGATCGAGTTAAAACAGATACCGATTACTTTATATAGTTTTTCCAACCCCGTTTTGTATTCTGCATTTCTGGCAAGTCGGGAACCCTTGTTATACCGGAGAACAACGCTGTCTATTCTAAGTGGTAAGTAAACCCGTAAATACCGTTTTACAAGACGTATTATATTGTTCATCTCATCTCATCATGTTCCTCTAGTACCTTGCGGTGTCGAGGTGAAGTATAAACAGCGGGAGAGTGCCCGCTTATGGGCTTCATGTATCGATATTCCCATGGACTCTGTTATTCCCTGCGTCCATCGTTTACGTGGTCGGCCTCTTCCTCTGTTTCCCTCTGGTCTGTACATCATTGCTTGTTGTGGTATACTGTTTGTTGGTAACCTACTTGCTTGGCCAAACCATTTGACTTGCTGCTTTCCAATAAAATCTAGTGCAGCTGTAACCCCTACTTTAGTCCTGATTTCTTCATTTCTGATCTTATCTCTTCTCAATACATTGGGTATTCTTATCAGGAATTTCATTTCTGTTGTTGTGATTTTTGTTTTCTCTTTTTCTGTCATTGTCCAGGTTTGGCATTGGTAACATAGAGTTGGTAGGAAGATTGTGTTGTAAATGCTTTCTTAGTAGTTATTGATACATGTTTGTTCTTTAGTATTGATGCCATTTGTCCAATGAGTTGGTTTCCCTTGTTGCATCCATATTCGATCTCGTCTTCTGATTTGCCTTTTGATGATATTATACTTCCTAGGTACTTAAAACTCTTTACTTGTTTCAAGGGATGTTCGTTTAGGTAAATCGTTGTTGCTTTTTCTTCTTTAGTTATAGTCAGTACCTCTGTTTTACTTGTGCTAATGTTTATGTTATGTTCCCTACACATTTCGTTTAGACTATTCATGTGGTCTTGTAATTCAGCTTCAGATTTTGCTATCAGTGCTTGGTCGTCTGCAAACAGAAGTTCTCTAATAGTTAGATTTGCAGATGGTTCTTCTTCTGTGTTCTCGTCTTGCGGTCTCTGTTTGGCTGGTTTCTTTACATATGTTGTCTATATATGTTATAAACAAGAGAGGGGACATGTCACAACCTTGCCGTACTCCGCATCTTATGGTGAAGGGTCTTCCAGTTGCTTTCACTATGCATTCACTGTTGTTGTATAAGCTTCTACATAGGTTCATTTGATGTGTACTCACTCCATATTGTTTAAGGATTTCCCACAGCTTGTTTCTATCTACTCTATCAAATGCCTTTTCTTGGTCGAAAAAGGCTAAGTAGAGTGTTTCATTGAATTCAATTGATTTTTCTATAAGTTGTCTAAGAGAAAAAAAAAATGGCATCTGTGCATCCTTTGTTTTTTCCTAAATCAAAGTTGTGTTTCGCTTAGCTGGGGTTATATAATAGTTCTTATCTTTTTTCAAGAATTTTGCAAAATATTTTCCCAGTATGTCTCAACAGTCAAATGCCTCTGTATTCTGTGCAGTCTGTTTTGCAGCCTTTGTTTTTCCCAAATTGGGATAATTATGGCGTTTCCCCAGTCTCGTGGTGTCTATTGTTCTACCCAAACGTGGATGAATAGTCTATGTAGCCTTGCTGTTCGTACTTCTCTTGCTGTTTTAATTAGTTTATTTGGTATTTCATCTTGTCCTGGTGATTTGTTCAATGGGGCTAATCTGACAGCTTCAATAATTTCTTCTTTCAGTATGACTGGTTCTAGCTCTTCGGTGGCATCTTTGTCGGTTTCTTGAATGCCTGTGACATCTGATTGAGAAGTTGTTCGAAGTACTGTTTACATCTTATTAGAATTTGCTTTTGTTCACTTATTGGTTCTCCATTTGCATTGTTAATTATTTCTGTTGGGTCAAAGGGTTCTCCTCTGGTTCTCATTGCACTTACCTTTTTATAGAAGTTTCTAGTTGCCTCCTTGTAGATTTTATTTAGAGTTTCTCCATACTCCTCCCAGTCTTTTTGTTTTTCTCTCTTTACTATTATATTCACATGCCTTCTCGCTATTCTATATTCTATGTAATCGTATTCTTGTTTGCTATTCGACCACATTTTATATTTTTCCTTTTTGTCCTTTACAGCTTTCTTTACTTCTGCGTTCCACCAACTTGTTATTTTCTTTATCCGTGTTTTTTTTTTTTTTTCATGGTTCCACATGTTATCTTTGCAGTATTTACAATGCTTGATTTGAACATCTCCCATTCTTCTTCCACTGTCTTTCTTTCTATAGGTTTGTTGACAAAGGTTTCCGGTTTCAAGATGGCGAAGGAGGGTCGGGTTGTTTTGTGATCGTTAACCTTTTCGCATAGGAGATGGATTTATTCATCTCTTGTGTGTAATTTGTGTGCCAGGATGTAAAACCAGGAGTTTCTACTCAAGATCTGTGCGGATGATACGGAGTTTCGTGCATCGAGCGAAGCAATCCTTGAGTGAATTTTTCGCAGCGTGTGTGGTTTCTGTTGTTTTCGGTTTTTCAACGTGGCGGAACAACGTGTGTTCTCCGAGCGGTCAGGAGTCAACCTAACGAGGCGGCGTGGGCACCGGGCAGGCAGAAAGCGACAAGGTAAGCGTGGTGGTTTAAGACGTTTTAGACTCAATTTTCACCGTCTAGGACTCAGGAATATCCGTATTCTGTATTGGATCTACGCCAGCGTAAAACAACGGGGCTCTATTTTAGAATTTACAGGAACGACATTGTAGCGCTACAGGAGACTAGACTGGGCGATCAGCTACTCCGAATTGCCGGCTTCAAATGTTTCTACAACAGACGACATCTGAAAATGGCGATTCTAGCTCGTGACAGCATGGTGGCGTCAGAGCTAGACATGTCCAGATGGGACAATGACGATATACAAATACAGGCGTTGAGAGTTCAATCCAGTATACCATTCGTGTTTGTTAATGTTTATGTCCGCAACGCGAGTATGGATTCCCAGAAGTGGCAGTGCTTAAGTGATATATTAGGTCATGAGAGAAATGTTATTTTCTGTGGCGATTTCAACGCTAAAGGCAGATCATGCGGAAATATTTCCTCCGAAAACACAGGGGGAAGAGCTCGAGACTGCACTTGAAACCATTGACCTGGTTTGTATCAACACTGGCTGTGTCACCAGGACAGCAAGTTGTCCAGCGGATGAGAACAGTGCTATTGATCTGGCGCTGGATTCACCTTAACTCACTACAGTGTGTAGATGGGGTGTCCTAGGACACCACGGCAGCGACCACCACACTTGCAGCATATTGGTGGAGAAAGGTAGAACCAGGCAGCACAAGTCAACGGTCAAGGCTTTCCAGTATGACAGTACAGGAAAAGATGTGGTGAGTAAAATAAGACGTGACAAGCGCAGAAAGCTTCAGGGCAGGAAAAAAAGCTGGGAGCAGCCACCTTGGTGGAATTTCGAGTTGGAGAAGGCTTGGGTGGATAAGCGTAGTGCTGTAAGGAGATGGCAAAATGCCAAGAAGAACAGAGCTGGTCATCCTAGTTCCTGCTTGCACTTAGAAAGAGAGATGCACACAAAAGTAGGCTGTTTCAAACAACTGTTAAAGGTGGTTAAAAGCGAAAAATGGGCAGAGGTGTGTCAAAGAGTAAGGACAGACAAGTCACTGAAATTGTTCTGGCGACTACAAAAAAGCATGAGTGGTGTAGTCAAGAATAAGAGCATTTCTGACTTCCAAGGTGCTGACCTCATCTGGCAGAGGACTGACGAGAACAAGGGCAAAACCCTCTTTGAACGCTATCTAGAGCAACCAGACAGACATGGGAGGCCAAGATCTGACCAAGGAGGTAACTCAGACAGGTGCAAGGCCCAGAACACGTCGGATGAAGACACAGTGACAGTGAAAGAAATCAAGGCTGTGCTTCGACGATAAAAAAAAAAAAAAAAAAACAGCGCTCCAGGGCCTGATGGCATAAGATACGACGACATCAATAGGTGTACCGACAACGAGGTAGAGAAACTAGCAGACATGTACAACAACAGTATAGGGAGTGCTAGCATCAAGAAGGAATGGTTACACAGCTATCTGATTCCCTTGCCGAAGCCTGACAACGACCACACAAAAATTCAGGTATATCGAATTATAACCATACAGAATACAATAGGCAAGCTGCTGGAAAAGGTAATTGCCAGAAAAATATCAAACCAGCTGGAGAGGCAAGGTGTTTTCCCACCTACCCTGGGTGGGTGCCGTCCAAAAAGAGAAACCTGGACCAATGCAGCAGTTTTTGCCCATGATGTCTATGAAGGTTTCCACTCAGGCATTGAAACATTTGCTGCAGCGATTGATCTTCAGGACGCGTACAACAGAGTACCATTGGATTTTTTTATGCTTCAGCTTCTTGAACTCAAAGTAAGTCCATTCCTCCTTAGTTGGATCGCTTTAGCCCTCTTCCAAAGGAAAGTAGTTTTTAGATGTGGCAGTTGGACTTCGGAACCAACAACAATATATCCTGGCCTACCACAGGGATCACCATTATCTCCGGTACTGTTCAACGCCTACACAGTGAGAATCACCAGTGAGCAGATCACTGGACCTGGCAGGACATTGTCATATGCCGATGATGTTTTAGTGTATCGTCAGGGTAAGGATAGAGAGCAGGTTGCTGTGAAACTACAAACCGAACTCAATCGCATAAATACTTGGTCTGATAAAGCTGGGGCAATGGTCAATCCAACAAAGGCAACAGTGACTTGGTTCTCGTTGAATAATCATATCGTCAACACTCCAACACCAACTGTAAAGCTGTGTTCAGAGACGGTGGAAAGAACGCAGGCAATGAATTACCTGGGGATAGGTTTGATTGAAGCCTTCCTTATAATAAGCACATAGACCAGGTGATAACAAAGGCCAACCGGGGTTTGGCTGCGATGCGGGTGATGGCGGCAGCAAACTGTGAGCAGCGCCATCTATGTCTTCTGTACGAGGGGATGGTCATGTCTGTTTTGGAGTATGCAATGGCAATCCTGACTCTCAGCCGTAAGCAGATAGAAAGGATGGAAAGGATACAGAATGAAGCTATGCGCATTATTCTTGGATGTACAAGAGATACAGTATGCAGGGCGATGCACTACCTTCTTGATTTTCCAACCATTGAAGAGAGAATACAAGTTTGCAGAGCACGCGCCTACCTCAGAATTAACGCAAACACACAACATCCACTGCATAGTGAAATTATGAAGGTGAAGGGCAGCAAGTTAAAAAGAGAACGGTCGTGGATGGGTCAAGCCGAAGACATTCTTCAACAGGTGTGTTCACTTGAGGACTTAGAAACTGGCGAGGAGTGGGTACAAGTGCCAACAGATTTCTCCACATCCTTTTCAGTTTGTATCCAACTAGATAGAAAATGCAGACAAGAAAATCCGGCTGCAGTGGAGGCTGAAGTACAAGCGTTGATTTCCGAGAATTCGCTAGACGGTGATGCTGTCATCTATACAGATGGGTCAGTCTTCCGACATGTGAGAAGCTCATGGACCTGTAGGGCTCGGGCCGGAGGGAGAATTGTGAAGGAGAACTCTGGTGCTTTCACTGAAACCACAAGTAGCCTGACTATGGAAGTCATGGCAGTAAGTAAAGCAATAACATGGCTCGAGAAACAAACATTCACTAGAGCATGTTTCCTTAGCGACTCAATGAACATGATCAAGAGGATAGAGGAGGGGTCGATCCGAAGAGAATGGTTGCTGCCTCTGGAGCGGTCTCGGCTGGCAAAGATTAGTTTCATTTTCGTGCTAGGGCATGCGGGAGTACAAGGAAGTGAGCGGGCTGACAAGCTCGCAGGTGAGGCTACGGTGAAGTGCGGACGCGCAATGGACCAGGCTGACATTCTGAATGCTCTACGGGAAGTAAGACTTTTGCGTGAACCAAGTGATGACTGTGAATCCACAACCATGGCCAGACTGCGAGAACAGCAAATTAAAAGAGGGGTGGCCAAACAAGAACACTACACAGGAAGCCAAAGAAGATTGATAAACCAACACAGAACTGATGTCGTTAGCCGCTACACGCTGCGGGATTTGCTGAGGAGGGGATCCGAGCACTTATGGACTGAATGGTTCGATGTGCAATGAGGATGATCTTTCGACTAACTAACTAACTAATTTTACAAAGATTTCAGTTAGCTCTTTTTCATAATTTTCCCGCACTGCCTCCCCTTTGAGGTTTTTTAAGTTTACTGATTCGCATGGCATGTATTTTCCTGGTCTTTGCTTCCTTCTACTGATGATTCTTATTGTGGCAACGACTGCTTTGTGGTCTGTGTTTATACCTAAGTTGGGCACTGCCCTTGCATCTAATATATTTCTCTTTCTGTTATTTCTTGTTAATATAAAATCAGTTTGGCTTTTAGTATCTAGATCATTCTATTTATACCAGGTGTATATTTGTGAGTCTTAGTGTTTATAGAATGTATTTGTTATATAGGGGTCGTGTTGGCTGCATAGCTCTATCAGTCTACTTCCGTTATCATTTCTTTCATTATGCTGGTCTCCAAATGCTCCAATATGTTTTTCTATACCCGCTCTGTTATGTCCTAGTCTTGCATTGAAGTCTCCCATAACTATGACGTTGTTATGCTTATCTATTTTATTTAGCACGTCATGGATGTCTTCGTAGAAGTCCTCGCATTCTTGCTCATTTTGTTTGTATTACATGGTGCGTATATTTGTACATATGTTGTAATTGTTTGTTCTTTTATTCTCACTGTTATGATTCTTTCCGATATATATTTTATTTCTAGTATTCCTCTTACTAGCCGTGGTTCAATAACTATTCCCACACCGTGTCTTGCCCTTTCTTGCTGTTCCACTCCAGAGTAGACAAACGTGTAACTGTGGTGGATCTCCTTGCATCTTTCCCTCATTATTCAGGTGTCCGCTATTCCCATCAGTCCAATGTTTCTCTCATCCATTGTTTCTATAAGTTCTTCTTCTTTATTATTACAATCGCAGATGTTCATTGTGCCTTTTTTTTTTTTTTTTTTGAATCGCTGATCTATCTCGTAGTCCATTAATATTGCCGCGTCTATATCCATTAGGGTCAGTCCGTTTATACTTCTTAGTTTTTCTACGAGCAGTATGAAGATCCCCTGCCGGCTTACTTGGCCAGTCGCAGGTTTAGGACAAAAATCTGACCATAGGGAGTCCATGCCATATGGCGAGCCATATCCTCGTTAGCCCATGACCTCGCGGTCATGGTTTCCCAGTCTGCACCACGTGGAGGTGGGGTTGACTTGTGTAGTCTGCGGGTCATCGGCAGGATACTAATTTTCACTTTTCACCCCTCCTAAGAGAGGCTAGCCGATCCTAACCCTGCTGGCTGCAGGGCCAGGCGCAGTATGCTATGTATTATTAAATGTAGCATACATTTTTACGTGTATGTTGTAATTTTCGACCAATTAAGTTCGCATTCAATCTCACACTAAAATTATGAAGATCGCATGATGAAATGTGGTATTTCAAGGGCGGGGGATTGCAGTTTTCGTTGTCATACTCCATTTAATTATTGTTATGGAGTATTCAGAGCGATTAACATGATAATGAATGCATGTGTACATTCAACGCCCATTATTGTATGTTTGTGTAATTTTTCATCACTCTTCAGGGACAAGACCATTGATAAATTTGCATCTTTCCAACAGGACTTCATTTTGTCAAAATGCATCTACACCGGCGGCCTTCGCGTTGACAAGACAGCGCGAGCAGTTACGCACTGCGTCTGACGTCATAACAGCATGGCGTGGAGATGTGTATATCTTGTGTATATCTGTGTATGTGTGTGTGTGCGTGCGTGCGTGCTTGTGTGTGTGTGTGTGTGTGTGTGTGTGTGTGTGTGTTTGTACTATCATTCATTGTTCATTGGCACCTTGCCGTCTTGACAGACGATAGTTTGTAAGGGATGGAGTTATTGCCTCTCCATAGCACAAAGCCTGGGCTAAAATATAGAGATCATGTGTTGCCCATGCAGCATGATCCCTCTCTCGGCCTGCCTAGTTCACTCCAGAGGAATGGTAACACCCCTACATCTGGAACAAGACAAGCTGCAGAAGCTGCCGAATCAGCAAAGCAATGCTCTAATTGTCCGCCTGTCTGAGCTTCGATCCTAGACCAGCCGCCAACCAAGGCTTAGGGCCTGGTCTGCCCTGCCATGACACTTTGTCTTTAGGTTGCATTTCCTCGCACCAGGGTAAGGCTTGTACCCTCCCAATTGCGCTCTTCCGCCCGAAGCCGTTGGCACAATGTGGGGTGTCGGGTTTGGTAAGCGCCGCCCAACGTTCGGCGCTAACAGAAAGCAGGTAGTACCGTCTACTGTTATACGGTAGCTCAGTCATATCTGACTAAGACCTGACACAAGTTTGTACGTATATATATATACACACAAACGGACAGAGTTATCTGCCCTTGAGTTAGGCAACGACAGTGGCCCCTGGCGACAGTGGAAACAACAGTTGCGTGAGTGTGCAGTGGGGTCACAATAAGTGAAAGGTCAAAATCGTTTTTCTTCTATATGTCTGTTTTAAATGATAAATGATAAACTGAGACACAAACTTTAATATCTCGGCTTAAAAATGACCTACAGATATGAATAAGGTACCGTTGGATTTTTTTTTTTTTTTTTTAAAGTGGTATCCAACTATGTAAGTTATATACTTAAAAAGCAATTTAGAAAATGTTACTAAAGTGGCTAGTCCTTACATTTGTGAAGAACACAACAAACAGCTATAAGAAAATTAATATGAAATTAAAAAAGAATAAATTTAATTAGATTATTCACAAAAGAGAAGGGGAAAATGAAAGAATAAGTTGTTACAAGTGAAGTACCAAATTGTGACAAATGAAATACCAAGTTTTGGTAAATGAAGGACCAAGATGTGATAAACGAGTACCACGTTGTGACAACTAAAGGACCAAGTTGTGACAAATGAAGGACAAAGATGTGACAACTGTAGGACCTGGTTGTGACATCTGAAGGACCACATTGTGACAATCAAAGGACCAGATTGTGACAACCGAAGAACCCACACTGTGAAAACTGAAGGACCAAGTTGTGACAACAGCCTACAGGTGAACAATGAAGAAGAAAGATGTCCTTTCACTTTTGATACCTGCCTGACAGCAACTATCTGGATATTAATTTATACATTTTCTGTTTTTGGTTTAATTTAACTATTCAAAACTGATATTGCGAGGGTAAGTTAATAAGTAAGTCCACAAATGGCTGTAGAAAAATAACTAAAAGTGATAACAACTTGAAACCAATTTATGTTTATACATACATTGTCCCTTTATTTCTCAACATAATTTCCACCAACATTGACGCACTTATCCCATCGTTTTATCTGTCCTCCCAAACCGGCAGCATAGAACTGCGTGCTCTGTTTTCTAAACGACGTTTTCACTTCACATTCAACTTCGGCGTCATTCGCGAAATGTCTCACGCCAAGGTGGGTTTTCTGTTTATGCTGACAAATGTTTGTCCCGTAAAGCAGTGCATGGCTGGTAGAAAAAGTTACAATGGCGAGTCAATGAGTAAGTCACACAGTTATGTGGAATGGCATGTAAATGAAAACAGAGTATGCAGTTTTATGCAGCCGGTTTGAGAGGACTGATAAAACGATGGGATAAGTGCATCAATGTTAGTGGAAATTATGTTGAGAAATAAATGGACAATGTATGTATAAAAATAAACTGGTTTCAAATTGTTATCATCTTTAGTTATTTTGCTACAGCCATTTGTAACTTACTTATTAACTTACCCTCGTATAATTTCACTGTAACCTTAAAGCTTTATTATACCACAAATTCATTCTATCCGTCGTTTTCAATAATATTATTTTAACCTATACACAATTTCTTATCATGACATGTCTTCTACAATATTACCTGCTATATGTTTACTGCTATTTTAACTTTGAAACTCTTAAATTAACAGATAAAACTATAACGAATAATACATATAAAAATATAATTAAATACAATGTTTCCTGCGAAATCCCGAAGCAATTAGCCAAGTATTCTGATTCCATTTGCGACTTTTCATAGAGTTTTTCTTTTCAAGGACACAGCCAATCGATGAGGTTTGTGTGTTTCATTCTTTGGCAGCTCTGACATTTTTATAACTTGGGAATAGACCGCCGACATTGAAAGACTTTTGTCGGTAGTCGTTGTATTTCATTGACCACCTTGCAGTAACACCGGCAGTTTTCGGCTGGTTGCGTCAGAATTACCTGTGTATGTCGTCATCTGGAGATGTGTATTGCCCCTGAAGCATTTTCGACGTCTTTGCCAGGTTACTGGCAGCGTTCAGCATTGTTCAACTATCGTCGAAATATTTTTAATTTTAAAGTCAATAGCGCGTGCTGATTTCGAGTACACCAATGATATTATATATTGGCATGTCTCAATCAATACCCCGAAACGTATTGAGAACTTCACCTAGATAATGCCAGATTAAGGTCAGTAGTACAAACTGACATTGAGACCTGCACCTAGTTAATGTCATATTTAGAGCAGAAAAACAAACTGACATTGAGAACGATACCTAGTTAATGCCAGATGTAGGTCAGTGTCATGTCTTATTTTGAAAACACCATCTAGTTAATGTCAGATTTAGAATCGTTATGGCAAAGGTAGCCTTTTGCGAGATGGAAAACATACTGTCTAATATAAAGATGTAAATTGCAGCGAGAACAAGAGTGTTGAAGAGCTACACAGAACCTGTACTTTTGTTGAATATGAAACGTGGACGATGAGCAGACAAGCTAAAAAAAATATCTAATGGCAGTGGAAATGTGGTTTCCGAGGAAATTGCAACGAATACCATAGGCAGACCACAAAAAAAAAAAAAAAACGATTAGCAAGTCCCACAAGAGGCAAATGAAAACCACAAACCGATCAGAGCAATTAGACGTATACAGTCGACATTTTATTTTGGGGCACGTTATGGGAGTGAACCAAATTAGAGAAATTGGTGACAACTGACAAGATGAGGGAAAAGAACAAGGGGAAGGCAGAGAAATATCTAGATGGCATGACCAAATGACATGATCGAGACAAGAACACAGAGCTGATCCACGACTCTGGTGATCGTGTAAGATGGCGAAACATGGCCGCCCACCACTACCGGCACGGCTCATGATGATGATCATGCTTGATGTAAATAATCTCATACCGACCGACCATATTTGCTATTCAGCCATGTTAAGCACTATGGCTGTCTCCCAGGGGTATCATTCGTGGATTTAGTGTTATATAAACGTGCTCGGTGACTCCCCGTGCACGTTAGCTTGATATTAAACTAACGTTCAACTGTATAAATATGAGCGCATTTTGTCTGCCCGGCCGACTCAACGTTACATTTTACTGCTTCATTGTTTCTATGCCTCTTTTTATTGAACCATTCTTCCTGTCTCTTTTCTCCCCCACATGGCTTTCCCCCTCTCTTTTCTCCCTCACATGGCCTTCCTCCTCTCTTTTCTCCTCTACCCCACTCTCTATCTATTGTTTTTTTGTATCCATCGGTCGGTCGGTCGGTTGGTCGGTCGGTCTGTCGTTCGTCCGTCCGTTCGTCACTCCATTGCCTACCATCTACGACCGCTTCTCATTCTTTCTGTCCCGTTCTCTCGCTCTCTCTCTCTCTCTCTCTCTCTCTCTCTCTCTCTCTCTCTCTCTCTCTCTCTCTCTCTCTCTCTCTCTCTCTCTGTGTGTCTTGTCTGTCTTCCCGGCCCACGCCTCATGCAATAACAATATCACCCGACGGATTGCTGGTTTATTGTGCATGAGCCCACTTGCCGGATGAAGGGACTTACGCATGCTCAGTCTGTCACATCAACACTGACAAATAAATAAAGCTACAGCGGAAGTGAAATTTTAGCGCATAAATATTGTTTTCTGTGTGACAAGTTAGGAACTACTTTTCCCCATTTCGTTCGGATTGTTTTCCAAACGAGTTCCAAAATAAGAAGCGGTAATGTGTCAGTGATGTGATCAGGCCATTACAGAGGAGGTCAGGCAAGTCTTCTCCTCCTTTAGCTGGCGATCAGCGCCATTGGGGCATCATGTGGAGGTACAAGCCTTACTCTAGTGGAGGAAATACATCCAAAAGACTAAATGTCATGACATGACAGACCAAGCCCTAAGCCTTGATCTGCACGTGGGCTAAGACAGAAGCCCTGATAGGCGGACTGTTAGAGCATTGTTTTTCTGATCCGGCGGCTTCTGCAGCGTGTCTTGTTCCAGATGTATTGGTGTTACCTTTCCTCTGGAGTAAGCTAGACAGGCCGAGAGAGGGATCATGCTGCGTGGGCAACACATTGTCTCTAAATTTAGCCCAGGCTTTGTGCTACGGAGAGGTATAACTCCATTTTGCAAACTATCGTCTGTCAAGACGACAAGACGCAGGACAATTCAGGACATAATAACCGATGACACGACCTGGGGCCACAACAGCTCAACAGCCCATACGCCATCTTTGACCGGAAATCCCTGCTACTTCTTCTTTCAGGTAACACACACTGATTGATTGTGCTGATTCATTCTTGCTTGTCTTGAGTTTGGACTTAAATGTTATTTAAGAAAATGATGGACATTAAAGAAAGGCCTATCCATAGCGATTATCACCAGAGAAGCGGGACCGCCTGGTGTTGGTTTCCGTACAAAGGTATGAGTACCGGTCGTTTAGAAAGCAATGGCAAACTACTGAACGTAAACTTGCCAAGAAATCACAAACAGCAAAAGCATGCTGGGGTTGACTGCGACGTCATATGAAGGATATGCAACTAACTTTTTATTGCCAGAAATTTACTGAATCAATCACCGAATACTACGTGCAAATCACGCTGATAGAGACGAAACACCCATAGATTCATTTAAAGAGCTATTAATTCGAAGAGCTACAATGTCGATTCTTCATTAACCATAAACCATTAACTTATCTCAGCCCAGAAGCGTGTGTTGCCGTGAAAGCAGGGGGCGTTTCGAATGTCGATCACACACCAATAACTTGACTTCTGATTTACGTACAACACGCCCCTAGGCGGATCCCTCTATTCATAACTGCTCAGATTGAACAGCTCTGACCGAGTCAGGCAGAACAATCAGCGGCTGTTTTCTCAAACTGTCAACGTCGGGCCCCGAGTTCTTCATTGATATATGTCTATAAATCTGTTTCTTCGTTCACCGCGAGTTTGCTTTATAAGATACAGCGGTGTTCAAGTTACACACGCTGACTGCTCAGATTGGAGTTGATGTTAGTGTGTCAAAATTTCATTTCATTGGCACCTTGCCGTCTTGACAGACGATAGTTTGTGCTCTAAAAAGGCATAATAACTTTTAACTATGGCGGTAGCGAGTGTGACTGATAAGGCCAATTTGCGCTGTAAATGTCCGTTCACAGTGGGTGCATGTGAACACGTGGTCATTTCCACCATCATGCACCATCTTACGTCTCAAACGCTTGGTGTGTGACTTTTCTGCAATAATTTTCTCCTTTGACTTTATTCCATTTCTGATATTTGCCCTCCACGCAACACGTTCAGCGGCGACTTGCTCCCAATGTGCATTATCAATGCCTGTATCAATCATGTCGCGCTTACACACATCTTTGTATCGTAGTAGAGGCCGACCCTGAGATCTCTTACCCATCTGTAATTCACCAAAAAAGATATCCTTTGGTATTCTACCATCATCCATCCTCCTAAGATGTCCTATCCATCTAAGTCTACGAAGACTGAGCATGGAATAAACTGTCACACAACCTGACCTTTCCAATACTTCAGTATTTGTGATTTTGTCTTGCCACTTAATACCAAGAATTCTTCGCAGACACCGCATATGAAAGCTGTTTAAATTGTTCTCTTGGTGTGAGTAAGTTGTCCAGGTTTCACTGCCATAGAGAAGAGTACTAAGGACACAGGCTTGATAGACAAGGACTTTTGTTTTGGCAGTAAGCTTCCTGTTCTCCCAGACTCTTTTTCTTAACCTGTTCATTGTTGTTGCTGCCTTACCAATCCGGATGTTGATTTCCTGATCTAGGGATAATTTGCTATTTACCTCTGATCCTAGATATGTAAAATGGTCTACTATCTCTAGTTCGGCGTCGTCAATAAAGATTGATGGTACCCCATGTGCACCTTGTGACATAATCTGTGTCTTCTTTTTGCTAATTGTTAAACCAAATTCAGAACAAGCATTGGAGAATGCAGATAGTAGACATTGCAATTCTTCCTCAGAGTGGGTCGTAACTGCAGCATCATCTGCAAAAAGCAACTCTCTGATCAGTACCCTCCTAATTTTGGTCTTAGCCTTCAATCTCTGAGCATTGTAGAGGCCGCCATCTGAGCGTGAGTGAATGTATATACCACCATCCTGATCACGAAATGCATATTTCAGTAGAAGTGAAAAGTATATTACAAAGAGGGTGGGAGCTAGTACACAACCTTGCTTAACTCCACTCTTGATTTCAAATTCTTCAGAAGTTGCACCATCAAACTTGATTATACCCTTCATGCCTGTGTGGAACGATTCCACAATGGACAGAAGAGTTGGTGGGCAGCCAATCTTCTTTAGTGCCTTGAACAGACCCTCACGACTGACCAAATCAAATGCCTTTGTGAGGTCGATGAAGGCAATAAACAGTGGTTGATTCTGTTCACGGCATTTTTCTTGCATTTGTCGCAATGAGAATATCATATCAGTGGTAGACCGGTTCTGTCGAAAGCCACACTGTGATTCGGGGTAGACTTGATCTCTTAGGACTTGAAGTCTGCGCAGAACAATTCTGGCAAATACTTTTCCAACAATACACAGAAGTGAGATACCCCTATAGTTGTTACAGTCGCTCCGATCACCCTTGTTCTTGTACAGCGTTATGATGTTTGAATCTTTGAAATCCTGTGGGACTTGTCCTTCACGCCAGCATAGCTCTATTAGCTGGTGGATCTGTAGAGTGAGTGTGTCTTGCCCACTCCTGACAACCTCTATTGGAATCCCATCCTTACCTGGAGCCTTGCCAGATGCAAGTTCATTTATAGCACACTTAACTTCTGTTATGGTGGGAAGTGTGTCCAGGTGGTCAAGAGTTGGTAGAGCCTCTATGGCGTTAAGGGCATCATCCGCTAGTTTGGTCTCACTTGCGTAAAGCTCCAAATAGTGCTCTACCCATCTGTCCATCTGCTGTTTATTATCAGTGATGACTTCTCCAGTCAAGGTTTTCAGCGGTGCACTTCTTTTGATCACTGGACCACAGGCTTTCTTTATTCCTTCATACATGCTTCTTATGTCTCCCTTATCACTTGCGATTTGAATGGACTCACATAACTTGATCCAATAATCATTAGCACACTGCCTGGCAGCCTTTTGCACATCCTTCCTAGCTTGCCTTAGCTCACTCAGAGTGTTACGTGTTGGTCTTTCCTTGTTTCTTAAGAGAGCTTTCTTCTTCTTATCAATCAAGGGCTGCAGAGTCTCGCTGTTGGCCGCAAACCAGTCCTGCCTCTTTTGATCCACAGTGCCGTAAACCCCTACGGCAGTTTTATAAAGAGTTTCCTTAATTTGACACCACTTTTCATTTACTGTACAATTTTCTGGTGTATCAGTGAAAGCGTCTTCAAGTTGCTGTTGAAACTGAAAGCACTTTTCAGGATCATGAGTGTTAATAATATTAATCCTGGGGCTAGATTTGTGTTTAGCTGTGTAGATTCTCTTTGGTCTCAGTCTAACTCTTGCAACAACCAAAGAATGATCTGTATCACAGTCAGCACTGTGGTAACTACGAGTCAATGATATATGGTTCAGATGTTGTCTCCGTGTGATGATGAAGTCCAGCTGGTGCCAATGGCCGGATCTTGGATGTTTCCATGTGACCTTATGCATCTCTTTTGTTTTAAAAAAAGAGTTTGTAATACATAGGTCATTACTGGTGCAATGCTCCAGCAGCCTTTGCCCATTTTCATTCATGCGACCGATGTTGTATTTTCCAAGGGACACTGGCCATGAACTCGAGTCCTTGCCCACACGAGCATTGAAATCACCGAGCATATAAATGTAGTCAGATTTTGGAACTGCCTTGATCACGGAGTCTAACTCCTCATAGAACAAATCCTTCACATCATCAGAGGAATCGAGTGTCGGTGCATATGCAGTAATAATGGTGGCAAACCCACAAGAGGTTGCCAAGCGCAGAGATAATAGTCTTTCATTTCCTCCTGCTGGAATTTCAATCATTCCCAGTAGCGAATTCTTCACTGCAAAGCCCACACCGTGTTGCCTTTTTTCTGCCTGCCCTCTACCCTTCCAGAAAAAGGTGTAGTTGTTTTCCCTGAGTGACCCTTCCTCAGCGAGGCGAGTCTCCTGCAGGCCAGCAATATCAATGTTAAGACGATTGAGTTCAGCATCAATCACAGCCGTTTTTCTCACATCGTCAATATTTGTCAAGTCAGTGGAAAATCCTGGACACATGGTTCTCACGTTCCAGGTTGCAAGCCGTAGCTTGAGGTTTCTATTTTTATAATTCCGAGACCAGTTAAGACCAGGGATGGAGTTATTGCCTCTCCATAGCACAAAGCCTGGGCTAAAATATAGAGATCATGTGTTACCCATGCAGCATGATCCCTCTCTCGGCCTGCCTAGTTCACTCCAGAGGAAAGGTAACACCCCTACATCTGGAACAAGACAAGCTGCAGAAGCTGCCGGATCAGCAAGGCAATGCTCTAACTGTTCGCCTGTCGGAGCTTCGATCCTAGACCAGTCGCCAACCAAGGCTTAGGGCCTGGTCTGCCCTGCCATGACAATTTTGTCTTTAGCTTGCATTTCCTCGCACCAGGGTAAGGCTTGTACCCTCCCAATTGTGCTCTTCCGCCCGAAGCCGTTGGCACAATGTGGGGTGTTGGGTTTGGTAAGCGCCGCCCAACGTTCGGCGCTAACAGAAACCAGGTAGTACCGTCTACTGTTATACGGTAGCTCAGTCATATCTGACTAAGACCTGACTAAGGGACCTGACTTAACTGTGTCAAAATAGACAGCTCAATATCGATCTGGGGGATATGAAGATAAACTAACACAATAACTTAAGTGGAATGTGTTTTACAGGATGTCGCATGTTTTTTTAGTTTGTGATTTCTTGACAAGTTTACATTCTGTAGTTTGCCAATGTTTCAAAACGACAGACACTCATAACATCGAAATCAACGCAAGGTTGTCTGGTCCAAAAACGTCTGAGGTAGATGTGGAACTTTCGACTGGGTATGCCAGGCAATTGTGAAACACATTAGTACAAATAGTAGAGCTGGTAAATTATCGACAAAGTAACCACAAGCTGTACGGAATAATTTTTTGGGAGGCACGTTATGAGAAGAAAGAAACTAGAGAACTCGGCGCGAAGATTGAAGGGGTGAGAACATGGCAAAGGCAGAGACGTAAATATATGGAGGGCTTGGCTACACGACACGACATGGTCAAAACAAGAATATGGAGCTGATCCACGACTCCCGTGATCGTGTAAGATGGTGAAACATGACCGCCCACGTTTATAGGCAGGACACATAATACCGATGGTGATAAAGTAGACAGCACGTCACAGTAGATGTCAACGAGATAAACACCAGCTATAAAGTAGGCATCAAGTCAAAGTAGATCAACGAAGTAAACACCAGCTATAAAGTAGACATTAAACCACGGTAGAGATCAAAGAAGTCAACACCAGCTATAAAGTAGACAGCAAGTCATGATAGCGATCAGCGCAGTAAGCACCAGCTAACAAGTAAACAGCAAGTCATGGTAGCGATCAACAAAGTAAACACCAGCTAAAAAGTAAACAGCAAGTCACGGTAGGGCAGTGTACAAATTGACCTGCTCACAGCTCAACACAGCCGAACAAAGTAGAAGGTCATGTCATGGGAAGTGAAGGCCGACGCCTTCTATTGACCATAAAACTCATCGAGTTCCGAATTGGTCAATGAAAATACGGAACTAGTATCATGTGACCAATAAGCTCCGAGCAGTGTATAAAGGCCCATTACTGAACTTTTTAAAGATAAGTTAGACATATTGTCTGCATGATCTGAACATGGAAGAAAACCGGTCTAAAAATAGCATTGTGTCTCGGAAACTGAAATATTTTCGTCACTTTAAAGATGACAGTGGATTGGAAAGAATGGTAATTGATGGCATGTTTCATGGAAGAAGAAGAAGAAGAAGAAGAAGAAGAAGAAGAAGAAGAAGAAGAAGAAGAAGAAGAAGAAGAAGAAGAAGAAGAAGAAGAAGAAGAAGAAGACAGCGAAGACGACGAAGACGAAGAAAACGCAGAAGCAGCAGTAGCAACAAAGGCAAGGGTCAGTCAGTACAATCATTCAATCCGTATGTTTCCCGGATTAAGACACAGAAGAATAACTTGGAGGATGAGGGAGAGAAAGGAAAACAAGTCAAAAGTCAATCAGTCAATCGGTGTTTCCTGGAAGAAGAAGAAGCAAGTGTCAGTGTGTTTTCTTTTCTTTCTTTCTTTCTTTCTTTTTTTTTTCATTACCTCTACTCCACAGGCTCTGTGGCGAAGGGGTTACGAAATTGCCGAACACTGCTTTCGAAACACAGCTGCGGAAGATCTGGTAGCAGACAGCCTTGCGTTAGTTTCCATCTATGGCATGAGTGCCGGTCGTTCAATAAGCAATGGTAAATTACTGAACGTAAACTTGTCCAGTAATCACAAACAGCCTAAACATGCTGGAGTTGCCTGATACGTCCTGTAAAGGATATGCTGGGGTTGACTGATACGTCCTGTAAAGGATATGCAACTAACTGTAACTACCCTATTCAACCTGTAGGCCCATCCCAGCCTCAGACTAATAATCCTGTAAACAAATCAGCCACATGTTGGATGTTAATTTGAAAGGAATTGCTGTCTATATGAGGTAATCAGCACGAAGACAAACAACGAACATGGCCAATACCTTGAGCATAAACATGCATAAGGCTTGAGAACAGACTAGGATTGAGACTCTTGTAGGCGGGCCGCAATGAGAGTGGCAGTTTGCAAAGAACATGCTATAAGAAGCCGCGACACAACATGAAATTGCTCAGACAAAAGCAGAGACGAAAACACCCGCAAACTATGCTAACTACTTAACAACAGCGGGCATTTGTCTTTCCTTTCCCAGCGTACACATCGATAAGGAGACATTTTCTCACCGCTTTGTCTCTTCTTGCAAAATAATATTTGCCGCCTGTGAAAATTGGAGGCGCTCTTTTTAAGGATTGGGATAATGGAATTAAGGGGCAATGTAATAGTGGGATAATGTATTAATCGGACGTGAAACTGTCACCCCAAAAGGGCACGTTAATTTCATAAGAGGGGCGAAATAAAAGGGTAAGAAACGGAAGATGGAGAATGCATATAGCGGTCCCGGTTGAAGTAAAAGAACGACGATTTTTAATGTGAATGCGTGATAGTTTATCAAAGAACTTCAGAAGAGAAAATGCTCATGTTCATCTTCTTATTTCGCATCTTGGGAAATGAGTTTGTTGGAACTTGTGTGTGTGATTTTTTTATATTTTTTCGCTCCCTCGCTTTGAATTCTGGCGTAGTCCATACACGTGCTAGTACTTCTAGTGCCATGGTGATGCTTGCGTGTGAATTAGCTTCTCCTATTACCAATGTCCTTCACCATCAGGCCAACCCACTCTGACTTCTGAGGTTTGAGTAATTTACGTCCCAAAGTCAAGGACGTATTGTCAATAATTAGTCCAACTGACCGGTGTAGGGATTGAGCCGGCTAACTCGGCATAAGCACACCGGAAGTTTCAGAGAGAGTTGATATATGTTTGCGGTTGTCTTGAAGAACGTGAATGTTTGAAACTTGTAACAAGATATTTAATTAGTTAGTAGGTGTGCTCCCTTTGAACTCGACCGTAACCGATTCAGTGCCAAACAAAATGTCTCGGTTTGGACAAAACAGATTTCGTATGCCAATATATGGGCATGACGTTTGGCCATTCAACTATCAAGTGTCCAAAAGCAAGTACGCTTATATATCAATTATCACAGTTTAGTTTAGTCTATTGATCAACATCACGGCACACGGGTGCAACCCATAAGTGCTCCGTAAACCTCCTAACTCAAACCTGAGTCTGGAGAAACTCAGCTCAGTGCACGAACTCTGTAGCACCGGCGAGGATTCTGAAATACTTTGGGTAGATTTTTAATTCGAAATTTTGCCCGCGCAGCGCCGTTAGGCTACTCTTTTTCGATTTCCAACTGCCAAGGGATTTTTAACGTGCGCAACAATACACACGGGCTTCCCATCTCATTACCCAGAGACCAGGGGAAATTTTATTACTAGAAGTCCACGAGAAAAAATCCCGTTCATCACCAGGGCTTGAACCCGGGACCTCCAGCACTCGAGACGGACACCATACCTCGAGACCACGCAGTCCCCTATATATATATATATATATATATATATATATATATATATATATATATATATATATATATATATATATATGGTTTGAGGTCATATTTATGATAGACCTGGATAATGAAGACACCACTTTGAGGGGTGTCTAGTCTGTCATGCGTCGAAGTACACTTGTTCCTGCAAGACACCACTTTGAGAGGTATCTAGTCTGTTCCTGCAGCGAGGCACTTTCGTCATTTTGAGATGAACGGTTCGAATCCCGGTTGGTAACTTTAGCTTTTACATTTTATGTTGTATAGTTTGTCCTCTAATTTCTACTTTCTTCTTCCTCCTTCTCACTTTTATAAGTAAGCACTAAACAATACATGCGTGCTTATTTATTAACTGTCTTAGTGGCCTTAAAGAGTTCCCCAATTGATATTTCTTCCTATTTACATAGGAACGACGTAGCACGACTAGAAGAATATAAAGTTCATTTGCATGCTTGAGGGTCATTGTCTATATGGTGCTTGTCTCATATTTTTAGACCAATCGGAAAGCCATGTGACATAACCTAGCAATCGTCATCGTGTGCCATGCCGATAAGCATGGGCGGTCATGTATCACCATCTCACACGCTCACCAGAGTCGTGGATCAGCTCTGTGTTCTTGTCTCGTTTATGCCACGTTTCCAAACCATCCAGCTGTTTACTGCTCTACCTTCTTGTCCCCTCAATCTTGGCCAAGCTGGTAATATTCACTGTTGAAAACTGGTTTCACACAAACACAAACTGTTGGGGAGTGTGCATGGTATTTATTATTGTGCAAGGCATTTCATGGAAGATGACCCAGCTTTGGACTCGTGAGCCTGTAATTTCGCTACATTCACTATGGCTGCCAGCTCAGTGAGCACTCTGCTGTGGCGCCATGTCAATGCTTTTAGTGTTATCACATATAGTTGGGTATCTTGTCTTTAGTGCTATCATATGTATCTGGGTATCATGTCTTTAGTGATGTCATATATAGCTGGGTATCTTGTCTTTAGTGCTGTCATATGTAGCTGGGTATCATGTCTTTATTGCTGCATTTGTAGCTGGGTGTCAAGTCTTTAGTGCTGTTATATGCAGCTGGGTATCATGTCTTTAGTGTTGTCATATATAGCTGGGTATCATGTCTTTAATGCTGTAATATATAGATGGATATCATGTCTTCAGTGCTCTCATAAATACTCGAAGCTGGGTATCATTCTTTAGTGCTGGCATATGTAGCTGGTTATTATGTCTTTAGTGCTGTCATGTGTAGCTTGGTATCATGTCTTTTTTGCTGTTACATGTAGCTGGATATCATGTATTTAGTGCTGTCATATGTAGTTGGGTATCATGTTTTTAGTGTTGTTATAGACACTCGTAGCTGAGTATCATGTATTTAGTGCTGTCATATATAGCTGAGTATCATATCTTGCTCTAGTCCGACTTTTTGAAGACACATGAAGGGTGTAGCATAGGTGGGAGGGCAAGCGCAATTGAAATATCACTACTTTTATCGTTTCTTTACTTATTCAGTCAAGCGGAGAGCGGACCGCAAGCCCCTCGCTTCTGGAGTTAAGCGGCAACCGGCGCTCGTCGTCGGCCGCGATCCGCTCTGAAGACAGTATCAGGCGGGGAGTTTGACTGGCGCGGTACATCTGTCAAAAGATAACGCAGGTGTCCTAAGGCGAGCTCAGTGAGGACCGAAACCTCGAGTAAAGCAAAAGGGCAAAAGCTCGCTTGATTTTGATTGTCAGTACGAATACAGACCGTGACAAGTGTACACGTTCTTACAGGTCCAGACACTTGATTTAAGTCCTTCTGCTGCAGGATATGGCTGAACGCCTCTAAGTCAAATCCCACGGATGTGAGGATCTGGCCATCGCTCGCCTCCTGCTCTTGGAGGTGAGATTTCACCTCCTGCTCTTGGAGGTTTGATACTGAGCCGCCAGCGTCTGCAGCCTATCTTGTTCCAGACATACTGGTTATCCTTTCCTCTGGAGTAAACAAGGTAAGGCCAAAAGAGGGAACATGCTGCGTGGGCAACACATGTTATAGGAAGCTCTGCCCAGGCATTGTGCGATAGAACTTTGGTCAAATTCCAATCCACATACTTTCGTCTGTCAAGACGGCAAGGTGCCACTCACATATACTCGTAGCTGAGTATCATGTCTCTGGTGCTCTCATATATAGATGGGTATCATGTCTTTGGTGCTCTCACATTCATCTACCGAGACTCGTTTAGCGTCCACTAAACTGCCCAGATATAATTAATATTCACACATGTAGCCGTCTGAAATATGTATTCAATTAACGAGTAACGGGAGTAGTTAGCATCAAACACACCTACATGTGTGGCGAAAGATTGAGCTCTAGTTAGCATGTATTCAGTGTCATACATTCGCTTCTGTGAGGCTGTACCTAGTAATCGATATATGACACACGTTAAGAACACAAATCTAATATTCTATCGAGTACGGAACACATGATCACAGTATAGTGAGTCCTTCTATATGGGCGGAATGAGTTCACAGTTATATTCCAGTTGAACACAAAAACGCGTGATCCTATATCTGGGGTATTGTTCCAACATAACACCGTGTCCCCGAAGTTCATTTCCGGTCATGACAATACCAGGCGCTAACTGGTATTTATTTTAAGCTGGCCAGTTCCGTGTTGTCACGGGCGTGTTCGTGTGAAGTTCGCGAATGTCTCATCTTTGAGATGAACAGATTGTGTGCTTTGGCTCGTACATATTTACTGCTTCTATTACAATGCGCCCCACTTGGAACATACGTTTGACATAGCTGTCTATAGATTTCACATCAAGGTTGTTTTCTGTGTATGGTGATAATACACTTCTGGTCATACGGGTGCTTGGAAACCGTATATGGGTACACACATAGAATAAGCCAACCGTGGTAGTGTAATGGCTAGACCCTGGATTGTGGGCCCATTGTCGAGGATTGGAATCTGCATTGTGACGGATTTTAACAATTTATTTGGGTTCCAGATCAGGCAGACCAAATGGGTGCCGGTAAATGTCTGGGGCAGTAAAGACGGTTGGTCAAATACTGACCACATCACCCACTGAGTGCTGATTGGTCTATACAACTATTCCTTCAAGAACATATGCTAAAAGGGCTATACGACATATACAAGCGACTTGAACTACTTCATTAAAGTAAAGTTACTGGCGGGCCCGCTGTCTAACTTTACAACGAACTACGTTGGTAATGTTAAGTGCACGGTCGATCGTATGTTCGACGAGTGTGGCTCCTGACAAAATTTTTACTGTGAAGGTGTCAACTACAATAGAATAGCGAAGCATTTTCTTTAAGAACCTCCTTGGAATATACAACACAACAGGATAGATTAATGATGCATTCATATACACATGAAAGCATACCGCTGGTATGAAGAGGAGGATAAGTGAGAGGATGAGGAGGCGATGGGGGGAGGGGTAGGGTTGGAGGAAGAAGAGAGGAGGAGGAAGAGTAGAAGTTTGGTGGAGGAGGAGGACTAGAAGAGAGAAAGGAGGAGGGGGAGAAGAGAGAATGGATGCGAAGACGAGAGAAGGGAGGAGAAGGAGTAGAGCGGAGGAAGAGAGAAGAAGATAGGGGAAGGACGAGAAGAAGAGAAAGCAAGGAGGAACAGAAGGAGAGGAAGGAGGGGCAGAATAAATCGAAGAGAGGGAAGAAGGAAGAAATTACAAACAAAGGAGAAGTACATCAAAACAATGTTTTTCCGTAGTGAACACATACCAAACTGGGTTGACAAGAAACTACACACAAGCGATGGGATCATGGGAAGTGTGACATACCACAATTATAAACTTCCCGCGTCGTCCATTGCACGTCATGTCTTGGGAATCGGTCATGTCATTGATAGAGACAGCGCTTTTCGCGTGTTGTTTCATACACACAATAGTCGTTTGTTAAAGTTTGCAGAAGCGATATTTCAAGCCAATTTTGTGCAAACAGAAAGACATGATAGTCAATTAAAAATTATCATGGTAAACAGCTGATATTACTGTGTGAGCATGTGTATATATAAGCTTGAATGATGAACCTAATTATTTTACTCTACGTTGTGTGACATCTGCAGTAAGTACCTGACGAGATGCAGCGAAATGTGCCAGGAAATAAATCATTCTGTAAACGGTTTGTGTCTTCGTTATTCAAAGGAGAAGAAAACAAGATGGAGGGAAAAAGACGAAAACGCAAGGGGAAGAAAAAAAAAAGACGAGTGGGGGAGGTGAAACATGTCAGGAGACGGAGGGAAAGGGGAATGGAGGAAACAGAAGGATGAGACGGAGGACCTGCAGCATCCACATTTCATGTCAAAACGGTGCACGTGTTTCTGTATTATATATTCTTATCTAGGTAGCAACATTATCAAGTTCCACTCTTGTTTCTGTAATATATATTCTTATCTAGGTAGCAACATTATCAAGTTCCACTCTTGTTTCTGTATTATATATTCTTATCTAGGTAGCAACATTATCAAGTTCCACTCTTGTTTCTGTATTATATATTCTTATCTAGGTAGCAACATTATCAAGTTCCACTCTTGTTTCTGTATTATATATTCTTATCTAGGTAGGAACATTGTCAAGTTCCACTCTTGTTTCTGTATTATATATTCTTATCTAGGTAGGAACATTGTCAAGTTCCACTCTTGTTTCTGTATTATATATTCTTATCTAGGTAGCATCATTGTCAAGTTCCAATCTTGTTTCTGTATTATATATTCTTATCTAGGTAGCATCATTGTCGAGTTCCACTCTTGTTTCTGTATTATATAATCTTATCTAGGTAGCATCATTGTCAAGTTCCACTCTTGTTTCTGTATTATATATTCTTATCTAGGTAGCATCATTGTCAAGTTCCACTCTTGTTTCTGTATTATATATTCTTTTCCAGGTAGCATCATTGTCAAGTTCCACTCTTGTTCTGTATTATATATTCTTATCTAGGTAGCAACATTGTCAAGTTCCACTCTTGTTTCTGTATTATATATTCTTATCTAGGTAGGAACATTGTCAAGTTCCACTCTTGTTTCTGTATTATATATTCTTATCTAGGTAAGCACATTGTCAAGTTCCACTCTTGTTCTGTATTATATATTCGTATCTAGGTTGCATCATTGTCAAGTTCCACTCTTGTTTCTGTATTGTATATTCTTATCTAGGTAGCATCATTGTCAAGTTCCAATCTTGTTTCTGTATTATATATTCATATCTAGGTAGCATCATTGTCAAGTTCCAATCTTGTTTCTGTATAATATATTCTTATCCAGGTAGCATCATTGTCAAGTTCCAATCTTGTTTCTGTATTATATATTCTTATCTAGGTAGCATCATTGTCAAGTTCCACTCTTGTTTCTGTATTATATATTCTTTTCTAGGTAGCATCATTGTCAAGTTCCACTCTTGTTAAATATTATATATTCTTATCTAGGTAGCAACATTGTCAAGTTCCACTCTTGTTTCTGTATTATATATTATTATCTAGGTAGCAACATTGTCAAGTTCCACTCTTGTTTCTGTATTATATATTCTTATCTAGGTAGGAACATTGTCAAGTTCCACTCTTGTTTCTGTATTATTTATTCTTATCCAGGTAGGAACATTGCCAAGTTCCACTCTTGTTTCTGTATTATATATTCTTATCTAGGTAGCATCATTGTCAAGTTCCACTCTTGTTTCTGTATTGTATATTCTTATCTGGGTAGCATCATTGTCAAGTTCCAATCTTGTTTCTGTATTATATATTCTTTTCTAGGTAGCATCATTGTCAAGCTCCAATCTTATTTCTGTATTATATATTCTTATCTAGGCAGCATCATTGTCAAGTTCCAATCTTGTTTCTGTATTATATATTCTTATCTAGGTAGCATCATTGTCAAGTTCCACTCTTGTTTCTGTATTATATATTCTTTTCTAGGTAGCATCATTGTCAAGTTCCACTCTTGTTCTGTATTATATATTCTTATCTAGGTAGCAAAATTGTCAAGTTCCACTTTTGTTTCTGTATTATATATTCTTATCTAGGTAGGAACATTGTCAAGTTCCACTCTTGTTTCTGTATTATATATTCTTATCTAGGTAGGAACATTGTCAAGTTCCACTCTTGTTTCTGTATTATATATTCTTATCTAGGTAGGAACATTGTCAAGTTCCACTCTTGTTTCTGTATTATATATTCTTATCTAGGTAGCATCATTGTCAAGTTCCACTCTTGTTTCTGTATTGTATATTCTCATCTAGGTAGCATCATTGTCAAGCTCCACTCTTGTTTCTGTATTATATATTCTTTTCTAGGTAGCATCATTGTCAAGTTCCAATCTTGTTTCTGTATTATATATTCTTATCTAGGTAGCATCATTGTCAAGTTCCAATCTTGTTTCTGTATTATATATTCTTATCTAGGTAGCACCATTGTCAAGTTCCACTCTTGTTTCTGTATTATATATTCTTATCTAGGTAGCATCATTGTCAAGTTCCAAACTTGTTTCTGTATTATATATTTTTATCTAGGTAGCATCATTGCCAAGTTCCACTCTTGTTTCTGTATTATATATTCTTATCTAGGTAGCATCATTGTCAAGTTCCACTCTTGTTTCTGTATTATATATTCTTATCTAGGTAGCATCATTGTCAAGTTCCACTCTTATTTCTGTATTATATATTCTTATCTAGGTAGCACCATTGTCAAGTTCCACTCTTATTTCTGTATTATATATTCTTATCTAGGTAGCAACATTGTCAAGTTCCACCCTTGTTTCTGGTCTTACTTGTGCAGAATACTAATGATGTGCGGCTGTGCTCATTTACAGATAGGTTCGAATCTTGGTCGGTAACTACAGCTTACGGTGTTAATGCTGTATAGTGCCTCCTCTAGACTCTATTTCTTTCTTCCACTTCTGTGAGCCCATACAATACATGTGTATGTATTTATGAACTTCCTTAAATAAAGAAAAAGAGAAAACGATTGCAGATAGGTCACACGCTTACCCTGTGGAGACGTCTGATTGAGCGTGATGGTGAACATGACCGTGAGTTCACATGTATGGCATTCACAGAGCCACTTGGTCTGGTCAGTCACATTCGCTACCGCTGTGGGTTGTAGTTATTAAGCCTTTTTTGAAACGCAATATAGTAAATTATCGTCTGTCACGACGGCAAGGTGCCAGTAAGTAAGTAAGTGAGTGAGTGATTGAGTGAGTGAGTGAGTGAGTAAGTGAGTGAGTGAGTGAGTGAGGAGAGTGAGTGAGGTGAGTGAGTGAGGTGAGTGAGTGAGGAGAGTGAGATGAGTGAGTAAGGTGAGTGAGTGAGTGAGTAGGTAGTCAGTCAGGTTTTAGTCAGATATGACTGAGCTACCGTATGACAGTAGACGGTACTACCTGCTTTCTGTTAGCGCCGAATGTTGGGCGACGCTTACCAAACCCGACACCCCACATTGTGCCAACGGCTTCGGGCGGAAGAGCGCAATTGGGTACAAGCCTTATCCTGGTTCGAGGAAATAAACCTAAAGACAAAATGTCATGGCAGGGCAGGCCAGGACCTAAGCATTGGTTGGTAGCTGGTCTAAGATCGAAGCTCCGACAGGCGTACACAGTATTGCTTTGCAGATCCGGCAGCTTCTGCAGCTTGTCTTGTTTCAGTTGTATAGGTGTTACCTTTCCTCTGGAGTGAACTAGGCAGGCCGAGAGAGGGATCATGCTGCATGGGCAACACATGGTCTCTATATTTTAGCCCAGGCTTTGTGCTATGCAGAGGCAATAACTCTATCCCTGGTCTTAACCAGTCTCGGAATCAAAGCGAGAGGTAACATTTACGTGTTACATGTTATCAATTGGTGTAGACATGGGTGAGACGGATTGTCTCTGACGGTGGGAGACACCTACAGGTGTCACTAATTAACTACCGCAGCCTCAAGCTGGGCAGCCCCCGGCCAATTGGGTGCTGATCCGCCGCAGCCTGCCTGCTTCAATGGGTGCTTGGGGCTAGGACAAATTATGAATCACAGGCTGTAAAATCAATGCACCAGGTACTAATAAAAAGAAAAATAGAAACCTCAAGCTACGGCTTGCAACCTGGAACGTAAGAACCATGTGTCCAGGATTTTCCACTGACTTGACGAATACGGACAATGTGAGAAAAACGGCTGTGATAGATGCTGAACTCAATCGTCTTAACATTGATATTTCTGGCTAGCAGGAGACTCGCCTTGCTGAGGAAGAGTCACTCAAGGAAAACAATTACACCTTTTTTTCGAAGGGTAGAGGGCAGGCAGACAAAATGGTGTTGGCTTTGCAGTGAAGAATTTGCTACTGGGAATGATTGCAATTCTAGCTGGACTTAATGAAAGACTATTACCCCTGCGCTTGGCAAACTCATTTGGTTTTGCCATCATTATCACTGCATATGCACCGACACTCACTTCCTCTGATGATGTGAAGGATTCGTTCTATGAGGAGTTAGACTATGTGATCAAGGCAGTTCCAAAATCAGACTACATTTATATGCTCGGTGATTTCAATGCTCGTGTGGGCAAGGACTCGAGTTCATGGCCGGTGTGCCTTGCAAAATACAACATCGGTCGCATGATTGAAAATGGGCAAAGGCTGCTGGAGCATTGCTCCATTTTTTTTAAACAAAAGAGCTGCATAAGGTCACATGGAAACATCGAAGATCCGGCCATTGGCATCAGCTGGACTTCATCATCCCACGGAGACATCTGAACCATACATCATTAATTCGAAGTTACTACTGTGCTGACTGTGGTACGGATCATTCTTTGGTTGTTGCAAGGGATAGACTGAGACCAAAGAGAATCTACACAACTAAACACAAATCTAGTCCTAGGATTAATATTATTAACACTCACGATCCTGAAAAGTGCTTTCAGTTTCAACAGCAACTTGAAGACGCTTTCACTGAAACATCAGAAAATTGCACAGTAAGTGAAAAGTGGGGTAAACTTAAGGAAACTCTTTATAAAATAGCGGTAGGTGTTTATGGCACTGTGAATCATTAGAGGCAGGACTGCTTTGAGGCAAACAGTCAGACAATGCAGCCCTTGATTAATAAAAAGAAGATAGCTCTCTAAGAAACAAGGAAAGAACAACGCATAACACTCTCAGTGAGCTGAAGCAAGCTAGGAAGGATGTGCAAAAAGCTGCCAGGCAGTGTGCAAATGATTAGTGGATCAAGTTATGTGAGTCCATTCAAAATGCAAGTGATAAGGGAAACATCAGAAGCATTATGAGGGGATAAAGAACGCTTATGGTCCAATGATCAAAAGAAGTGCACCACTGAAAACCTTGACTTGAGAAATCATCACTGATAAGAAACAGCAGATAGATAGATGGGTAGAGCACTATGTAGATCTTTACTCATGTGAGACCAATCTAGCGGATGATGCCCTCAACACCATAGAATCCCGGCCAATTCTTGACCACCTGGACACACTCTTCCCACCATAACAGAATTTAGGTGTGCTATAAATGAACTTGCATCTGGCAAGGCTCCAGGTAAGGATGGGATTCCAATAGAGGTTATCAGGAGTAGGCAAGACATACTCACTCTACAAATCCACCAGCTAACAGAACTATGCTGGCGAGAAGGTCAAGTCCCACATGATTTCAAAGATTCAAGCATCATAACACTGTACAAGAACAAGGGTGATCGAAGCGACTGTAACAACTATAGGGGTATTTCACTTCTGTGTATTGTTGGGAAAGTATTTGCCAGAATTGTTTTGCGCAGACTTCATGTCCTAGGAGATCAAGTCTACCCCGAATAACAGAGCGGCTTCCGACAGAACCGGTCTATCATTGATATGATATTCTCATTGCGACAAATGCAAGAAAAATGCCGGGAACAAAATCAATCACAGTTTATTGCCTTCATCGACCTCACAAAGGCATTTGATTTGGTCAGTCGTGAGGGTCTGTTCAAGACACTAAAGAAGATTGGCTGCCCACAAACTCTTCTGTCCATTGTGGAATCGTTCCACACAGGCATGAAGGGTATAATCAAGTTTGATGGTGCAAATTCAGAAGAGTTTGAAATCAAGAGTGGAGTTAAGCAAGGTTGTGTACTAGCTCCCACCCTCTTTGGAATATACTCTTCACTTCTACTGAAATATGCCTTTCGTGATCAGGATGCCGGTATATACATTCACTCACGCTCAGATGGCGGCCTCTATAATGCTCAGAGATTGAAGGTCAAGACCAAAATTAGAAGGGTACTGATCAGAGAATTGCTTTTTGCAGATCATGCATCAATTACGACTCACTCTGTGGAATAATTACAACGTCTACTATATGTATTTCCCAGTGCTTGTTCTGAATTTGGTTTAACAGTTAACAAAAAGAAGACACATATTATGTCACAAGGTGCACATGGGGTACCTTCAATCTTTATCGACAACGCCGAACTGGAGATAGTAGACCATTTTACGTATCTAGGATCAGAGGTAAATAGCAAATTATCCCTAGATCAGGAAATCAACATCAGGATTGGTAAGGCAGCAACAATAATGAATAGGTTAAGAAAAAAAAAAGGTCTGCGAGAACAGGACGCTAACTGCCAAAACAAAAGTCATTGTCTACCAAGCCTGTGCCATTAGTATTCTTCTTTATAGCGGTGAAAATTTGTCAATTTTCTCACTCCAAGAGAAACGTTTAAACAGCTTTCAAATGCGGTGTCTGCGAAGAATACTTGGTTTTAAGTGGCAAGACAAAATCACAAATACTGAAGTATTGGAACGATCAGGTTGTGTGACGGTGTGTTCCATGCTCAGTCTTCGTAGACTTACATGGATAGGACACGTTAGGAGGATGGATGATGGCAGAATACTAAAAGGCATCTTTTTTTGGTGACTTGCAGATGAGTAGGAGATCTCACGGTCGGCCTCTACTACGATACAAAGATGTGTGTAAGCGGGACATGATCGATACAAGGATTGATAATGCACATTGGGAGCAAGTCGTCGCAGAACGTGTTGCATGGAGGGCAACTATCCGAAATGGAATAAAGACAAAGGAGAAAATGATTGCAGATAAAGCACACACAGAGCGTGAGAGACGTATGATGGTGCATGATGACGGAAATGACCATGTTTTCACATGCATCCACTGTGAACGAACATTTACAGCGCGAATTGGCCTTTTTAGCCAAATTCCCCACCGCAATGGGTTGTAGTTATTATGCCTTTTTGAAGCACAATGTACCAAACTATCGTCTGTCAAGACGGCAAGGTGCCATTCAGTCAAGTAAGTGAGTGAGTGAGTGAGTGAGTGAGCGAGTGAGCAAGCAAGCAAGTAAGTAAGTGAGTGAGTGAGTGAGCGAGCAAGCAAGCGAGCAAGTAAGTAAGTGAGTGAGTGAGTGAGCGAGCGAGCAAGCAAGCAAGCAAGTAAGTAAGTGAGTGAGTGAGTGAGCGAGCGAGCAAGCAAGCGAGCAAGTAAGTAAGTGAGTGAGTGAGTGAGCGAGCGAGCAAGCAAGCGAGCAAGTAAGTAAATCTTAAAAGCAGAAGAGTCGAGCAAAAGGTGCATGTAAGGAAATAAAAACATGACTCAACATGTCAGTAACATTTCATTGCAGGAAAAGAGTACCGAAACATTATGTGATACCTGTTCTGGTGTGTGGCAGTGAATCATTGAATGTGAATGATAGATAATTGGTAGCTTACGAGGATACTGTTTCTGAGATGAATGTTGCGAATACCGTTGGCTGCCGGAATAATTAACGAGTGTCTGGAATAGGCTAATGAAACTAGAATATTTTATACAAATACGATGGGGCTTTGACATAAAAATCTTAATGAGAGAGAATGAAAGAGAGAATGAGATTGAAAATGAGTGAGAATGAAAGAAAGAATGAGAGAGAGAGAGAGAGAGAGAGAGAGAGAGAGAGAGAGAGAGAGAGAGAGAGAGAAAGTATGAGAGAGAAAATGAGAGAGAACCTAAGACAGAGAGAATGAGAGAGAACATGAGACAGAGATAATGAGAGAGAATGAAAGAGAGCATGAGACAGAGAGAATGAGAGTGAAAATTATTAAGAAAATGAGAGATAGAATGAGAGAGAGAATGAGATGCAAAGTGAGAGAGAGAGAGAATGAGAGAGAACATGAGATAGAGAGAATAAGAGAGAGAATGAGAGAGAATTAGAGAGATAATGAGACAGAGTGAATAAGAGTGAAAATGAGAGAGAAAATTAGAGAGAGAATAAGAGAGAACCTACGACAGAGAGAATTAGAGAGAACAGGAGACATAGCTAATCAGAGAGAATGAAAGAGTGCATGAGACAGAGAGAATGAGAGAGAAAATGAGAGAGAGAATAAGAGAGAAAATGTAATAGAACGGGAGAGAATAAGATAGAAAATGAGAGAGAATTAGAGAGGGGATGAGAGAGAACATGGGACAGAAAGAATGAGAGTGAAAACGAGAGAGAAAATGAGAGAGAAAATGAGAGAGAACGTGAGACAGAGAGAATGAGAGTGAGAATGAGAGATAACCTGAGAGAAAGAATGAGAGAGAATGAAAGAGAACATCAGACAGAGAGAATGAGAGGCACAGAGAATGAGAGAAACTGAGATGAGATAGAAATTACAATGGCCATGCCATTGTCTTGTAACCTGTCAATATTGTGTTAAGGATGTCAAGAGAGTTAAGCACGCGACATCAAGGCACAGACAAACACATTGACATCATAAGGACAGTTTAAATATGGCTACTTCACTGTTGACATGCACCAAAGAGGGGCAGCCACCTGTTATCAGTGAAGAATGAGGGTCCAGTATGGTGATTCATGCCTGTTAGTCCAGCAAGTGTATGAGGTGATTAGGAAGTGTCAAAACGACCTGATTTATGTGACAGTGGTACCGCAAGTGATGCATGAGTTGTTACACGCGTTGAGAGAGATCTGTGGAGATGCATAATCGCCAACGCCTGTTGGTAGGGCTCAAGATGATGATGCCTCTTTCACTGTCTTGCCACGGCAGTTTCCCTTGTGTTTCTTTATGTCCTTTCTATGATACATTTGTCACAGGGTGGCATTAGTATCATCGTAACCAGGGCTTACGAACGCAATTCGTAATACCGCATACGGCGTTCGAAACACAGCTGCGGTTGATTTGCAAACAGACCTCTTTGTGTTGGTTTTCATTCAATGGTATAAACAGACCTCATTGTGTTGGTTTTCATTCAATGGTATAAGAGCCAGTCGTCCAGAAAGCAATAGCAAACTACTGAACACAAACTTGCCAAGAAATCACAAACAGCAAAAAAGAATGCTGAGGTTGACTGCGACGTCCTATAAAGGATATGCAACTACCTAACCGCCGGCTTCGTGACTTTTCTCTGTAATCTCGTATACTCTCGTCGGTGACGTGATGACGGTGAGAATCAGCAGTGGTTCGAATCGCATCGGTAACTTACGGGGTATGTGAGCCGGCCGCTCAGAAAGCAATGGCAAACTACTGAGCGTAATCTTGCCAAGAAATCAACATACAGCTGAAAGATGCTGGTGTTGACAGCGATGTCCTGTAAAAGGATATGCAAAAAAAAACAAAAAAACAAAAAACTACCTAACCAGACTATCAATCGATTTTTGGGGTTACTCATTCATGCGTGTCCTAGTTCACGTACTCTATTTGCTTCTATCCAACGATAACCATGTGAACTTTGCTATCTGGAACATAACTAGATTTTAACAACTTCATAACGCCTGGATCTTCTGGATAATGGATGTTTTGTTGACTGGTGCTTCAAAACAAACTCTGGATACAAGAAGCCAATTTTGTGATTTTAGAATCCGCCAATTAGTCTTGATCACTTGGCAATTTGCAGGACGTCTGGCTAGTTAATTCATAGCTACTTGACAACACTTGCAGCGTACAGTGACGCTTGTGGCAAGTCGTTAGGCAGAAATTATGCAACACTAGTTCGTTTGTCATAAATAGACGTTTATGCTTCAGAACAAGTCCTACCCACGAGTGGAAACACCTCTGAGCTCGAGCAAGTTGGTTTACTGTCTCTCATAATCTCATCAGACGCCACAAATGAATGCGGGGAATTAACAGGCTGATAGGCTAGCAATGAATGCACCTCTTGGTGGCAGATTCCCTATGCAAGGGAGAGGTGGTCGAGCGCCTAAGGGACCAGGTGGAGACGGTGGGGAAACAGACTGAGAACTCGTATGTGGAAAGGATGATATTGCGAGGAATAGGCAGGGGTGTTCTGTAAAAATCTCAAAACTGAGAGGGAAGTCCAGGAGAATTTTCAATCAGATAACGGTGGGAACGATTAATAGTATGATTCTTCGCTGGCTGTTAAACTGGGGAACGGAGCGCGTATGGGAATGTCCTGAGTGCAATGATGTCGGTTCTTAGCTCAATTCAGCTCATCTCAATTGTCCTTGAGATGTTTGAAACACAAACACTTTCCTTGAGCTGGCACGCTGTTATAATTGGTATGTTCTGCTGTTTTAAATGTTAGCAGGGGTACTAAATTTACATTTGGCAGCAGACCGCCTTGCGTTGTTTTGTTTTTTTACAAAATAGTATGAGTACCGGTCGTTCAGAAAGCAATGGCAAACTACTGAAATTAAACTTGCCAAGAGATCACAACCAGTCTATAAATGCTGGGGTTGATTGCGACGTCCTGTAAAATGATATGCAACTAACTTAAATTAACTACATTCATAGGTATTGCTCGGCACTTGAAGAAGTGGAAGAAAAATGTAGATAAGATACACAAGTTAGTTGTACAACCTTTACATAACATCATCGTCAATCTACATTATGCATTTATTGTTTGTGATTTTCTACGCCAATTTGCGTTCAGAAGGTGCCATTGATTTGTAACCAGCCGACACTCATATCATTGTGAACATCAACGCAAAGCGATCTGCTCCAAATTACCGGCTGACTTATAACGAGTATTGTCGAAAGGGAGGCGTTATTCGCAGCGCGATGCGAATTAACCAAAATAAAAAAAAAAAAAATGAGAACAGACAGATGGGACATACACATGGTAAGACGAGTAGCACAAGATATGGATATACACTCCGACGACAGTAAGGGCCCTCCGGGCCCAGACACATTTATTGCATCCATCGATAGGTCTAGCAACCCACCACACACTCAACCGCAAGTGATCAACACATTCAATTATATGATTCTTTATTTCATTCTCGATTCTATATATTTAATATATATTTTATTTTATTATATCACCTAATGAGGCCCTGTAAGGTAAACTTGTTACAATAAATACTTTGGGACCGTTATTCGGAAGATTGCCTACTTTTCTACACTAGTAGTGCTGCTGCTGCTGCGGCTGCTGCTGCTGATGCTGCTGCTGCTGCTACCACTACTACTGCTACTACTACCACTACTACTCCTACCAGGGCTTGAACCAGGGACCTCCAACACTCGAGGCGGACACTATACCTCGAGACCATCTTTCAACATTGTTAACGAGCGAGACAATCGTCACTTTGGTAACACGAGGAGCAGCCGAGGGCTGTTCATTGATTGGGCGATCTGGCCAGGCCGCAGGTACAGGATAATACGTTATCGTTAATTAGATCAAATGTGATTTAACTTTGCCAGCGTGTCACCTATAACAAACGAGAGGCAGCCATGCATACTGTAACGTTGCCAAACAAACAGTACAATTGAAATTACTCTCTTACTTTGTGTGGGCCTTGTACGTTCAGTGAGTGCCCTACCATTACATTCATCATTATCATCAAGTGCCATGATAGCTGACGTAGGCGTTCATGACTCTTCACAGATCTCGGACTTTGGTTTTCTGGATCAGCTCTGCTGTTGATATTCCTTTATGCCACCGTCTCAGTCCACCCAGCATCATTTCTCTTGGTCTGCCTCTTCTTCTCTTCTCTTCGATCTTTCCAGTCGTCACGATGTTCTGCAATGCCTCTCGTCTCATCACAAGCCGTTTGTCCCATTCTTATAGTTGAATATAATGTTCTAGTTTCATTAGCCTTTTTCAGTCAATCGTTCTTGGTTACTTTGGCAGTCCAAGGAATTCGCAACATTCGTCTCAGGAACCACATCGCTGTTGCTTTCAAATTCTTCCTAATTTGTTCATGTATATTCCAAGATTAACCGTCAACACAGGCTCTATATAGTACTTCAGCACTCTCTTTCTTACTTGTAATGTAAAGTGACTTATTGCATAAGATACTCTTCATTTTCTGAAAGGCAGCTTTTGCTTGCCCTATTCTGTGTACATCTTCCATCTGACGTTATAAATGGCCCTGGGTATTCAAAATTATCCACTTGGTTAAATATTTTCCCTTCTATTTCCATTTCACATTTTGGTGTCACATTTTTCTTTGATATCACCATTGTTACTGTTTTCTTGGCCGTTACATTAGATGATCGTTTACCACGCGTGCTGTTGGAACATTGTCGTTAGTGTTTATTAATTTATCTGCTTGTCTGATTCCTTACTTATTAAGATGATAGACAGGCAGTCGAACGGGCAAACTACACATAGGGAAGGAGGAGGAGGAAGAAATAAGAACAAGAAAAGACGAATAACGAAGAATCAAGAAAGAAAAAAGGACGAAGAAGGAAGAAGAAGGAAAGAAGAAGAAGAATAAAGGGGGAGGTGGAAGTTGAGGAGTAAGGAGGAAGGGAGAAAGAGGGGGGTGAGGAGGGAGGAGGAAAGACGAACAGAAGGGAGGAAGGGGAAGGAAGAGAAGAAGGGAGAGGGAGGAAGGAAGACGAAGGAAGGAGGAGAAGGAAGGAAGGAGAGAAAGAGGAGGAAGAGGAGTGAAGGAAGGAGGAGAAGTTAGGAAAGAGGAGGAGGAAGGAAGAAAATAAGGAATGAACGAATGAACGAAATCTATATTTTCAAAGGGTTAAGAATTGGGCACGCACGCCCGTCTGACATTCTGCCCTTCTTCTCTATTTCCTCTGATACATTCTTTCATTCAACATCACTTATGAAGCAATTCTTTAACAACAAAAGAACAATAAGCATTAAAACGCATGAAAAATAATCAATAATACATGACTCGTTGAGGCAATGTTTAACACGGGCATCATGAATACCCAAGGTAGGTGTAACGTGCCATACATATGGGAATGTTTGTTTGTTTGTTTGTTTGTTTGTTTGTTTTTTTGTTTTTTTTTTTTTGTTGCTAGTTGTCGTTCGAGATAATTCACCATTATTATTGTCTTTGTCTTTGACTGAAGAAATTTTACAACTAATGGAAACAAGAAGACAGAACAAAAATAATCCTGCCAAATATGAAGAAATTCACAGAAAAGTCAGAACCTTATGTAAGGAGGCTAAAGAAACATGGCTTGAGAAAAATTGCAGAGAAATTGAAAAACAACACAACAGTAAAAATGCGAAACTAATGCACAAAAGAATTCAGGAGATTACTAATCAAAGAACACGTACATCAGCAGGCTGCCTAAAGACAAAAGATGGAAGAGTCGTAATAGAAAAAGATCAGATTTTACATGTATGGTCAGATTACGTGAAAAACCTTTATGACGATAACAGAGACGAACAATATATTGTTCAAAATAACAATGAAGGGCCAGCAATTTTGAAGACGGAGGTTCAGAATGCTCTTAATCATATGAAATCTGGCAAGACCCCCGGTCCAGACAGCGTCACAACAGAAATGATTAATGCTTTAGAAGAATATGGAATAGATAAAGTTACCAGTCTGCTTAATATAATATATAATACTGGAAATATACCTCATGAGTTATGTAATTCTGTATTTATTGCAATCCCAAAGAAATCAGGAGCCTTGGAATGTGATCAACATCGAACAATTAGTATAATGAGTCACATCACGAAGATTTTGCTAAGAATTATCATGCAAAGAGTTAGGAGGAAAATACAACCTGAAATAGGAGAAGAACAATGTGGGTTTGTAGTAGGCAAGGGTACAGTAAATGCTGTGTATATACTGAGAACCGTAATCGAACGTTCTATAGAAGTAAACAAAGATCTACACCTTTGCTTTATTGACTACACAAAGGCTTTTGATAAAGTGAGACATGTCAACATGATAAGGATGCTTGAAGATCTACAAATTGATGGGAAAGACCTTAGACTTGTAAAAAACATATATTGGAAACAACAAGCTGCCATAAGAGTTGATAATGAAGTAAGCCAATATCAGCCTATTAAGAGAGTTGTGAGACAGGGATGTGTAATGTCTCCAGATCTGTTTTCCCTGTACAGTGAAAATATTTTCAGAAATATTGAAAATATGGAAGGAATCAACATTGGGGGACGATGCATCAATAACATTAGATATGCAGATGATACAGTCTTGATTGCAGACAATGAACAGGACCTGCAAAATTTAGTAGATGCGGTTGTTACACACAGTGAACAACAAGGGTTAGAATTAAATTGTAAAAAGACACAGATTATGGTCGTCACTAGGAAGAACGAAATACCACAGTGTAATATACAAGTAAATGGGAATATTCTTCAACAAGTGAATAGGTACAATTATCTCGGAACAGTAATAACATCTGATGGGAGATGCCTTGAAGAGATTAGAACAAGGATCGCCATGGCAAAAGTAGCCTTTAGCAAGATGAAAAACATACTGACCAATAAAAAGATGTCAATTGAAACGAGAAAAAGAGTGTTGAGATGCTACATAGAACCTGTACTTTTATATGGATGTGAAGCTTGGACAATGAGCAGCCAGGCTGAAAAACATCTGATGGCTGTAGAAATGTGGTTTCTGAGGAAAATGCAAAGAGTACCATGGACAGCCAGAAAGACCAATGAACAAGTCCTTCAAGAAACAAATGAAGATCGTAAACTGATCAGAGACATTAGACGTAGACAGTCAAAATTTTTTGGGCATGTTATGAGAAGAAATGATTTGGAGAACTTGGTGACAACTGGTAAGATCGAGGGGAACAGACCAAGGGGAAGACCTAGAAACAAGTATCTGGATGGCTTGGCCTTGTGGCATGGTCGAGACAGAAACACGGAACTGATCCACGACTCTGTTGATCGAGTGAGATGGCAGAACATGACCGCCCACGCTTACCGGCATGGCACATGATGGATGGATTGTCTTTGTTGCTTTTTTTTTTTTTTTAAGTAGGCATGTAGTCTGTCCTGAGGTAGTGTTCAAACAGGTTGCGACTCTATGTATAATGATTGGTGGTGTCTTTGATTTCTTGTGGAAGATTATTCCACAACTGAGTGGCAGAGTATGCTAAGCTTGTTTTTGAAATACTGATCATTGCAAGACAAGGACAGAGACGTTAAAATTAGCAACATGGAACGTTAGGACGTTAAACGACGACGAAAAATTAGAGAACATAAAACAAGAAATTGAAAGGGAAAAAAATTAGTATTTTAGGTATGTGGGAAACGAGATGGACAGGATCAGGCATCAAGATAGATGAAGATTTCAAGATTATTTATTCTGGAGGTGAAGATCGTCATAGGGGAGTGGCAATTATTTTGGACCGGAAAACATCAAAATCTGTTCAAGGATATTGGGCCGTGTCGGACAGAGTTCTACTAGTTAAATTAAGTGGCAGACCTTTTAGCATAAGTATTATTCAAGTATATGCCCCAACAGGAGAATCCAGTGAAGATAGTGTATAAGAATTTTATAATGACATAGAGTCTGCCTTAAAGAAATGTAAAAATTCAGAAATAAACATCATAATAGGGGACTTCAATGCAAAAGTAGGAAATCAAGGGGATAGATACACAGTAGGAAACTATGGTTTAGGAGAGAGAAATGAAAGAGGATACAGACTCGTGGAGTGAGCAAAAGAACAGGAAATGATTGTAGGAAACAACTGGTTTAAGCAACACCCTAGAAGATTATGGACATGGAGGAGTCCTGATAGCAGGATTAGAAACCAGATTGACTACATTCTCATTAGCAGAAAATTTAGAAACGCGCTAACAGTAGCAAAAACAGTTCCCAGTGCTGATTGTTATAGTGACCACAGATTACTGACAGGAACATTGAGGATAAAGTTGAAGAAAGTCAAGTATATAACAGGAAACACTAAATATGATTTGTGTACATTGAGTAATGACAAGGAAATACAAAACAAATTCAACATAGAAGTACAGAACAGATTTGAAATATTGTCTGATCTAGAGATATTATTCCAGGATGTGGATGATCAATGGGAAACGTTGAAGAATTCAATCATGGTGGCTGCAGAAACAGCTATTCCAAAATTAAAGAAGGTGGGTCGTAAGAAATGGATGATTGAAGAAATTTTACACCTCATGGAAACAAGAAGACTCAACAAAAATAATTCTGTCAAATATGAAGAAATTCACAGACAAGTCAGAATATTATGTAAGGAGGCAAAAGAATCATAGCTTGAGGAAAAGTGCTTAGAAATTGAAAACCATCACAACAGTCAAAATACCAAATTAGTGCACAAAAGAATTCAGGAACTTACTAATAAAAGAACAAGTACATCAACAGGGTGTCTAAAAACTAAAGATGGCAAAATCATAATAGAAAAAGACCAGATTGTACATGTATGGACAGATTATGTGAAACACCTTTATGATGATAACAGAGACGAACAGTGTGATATTAGATTTAATAATGAAGGACCGCCAATTTTAGAGATGGAGGTTCGAAATGTTCTTAAGCATATGAAAGCTGGCAAGGCCCCCGGTGCAGATAACATCACAACATAAATTATTAAAGCTTTAGAAGAATTTGGACTAGAGCAAGTCACCAGACTGCTGAACACATTATATGATACTGTAGATATACCTCCTGAATTATGTAACTCTGTATTTATTGCAATCCCAAAGAAATCAGGAACCTTGGAATGTGATCAACATAGAACAATTAGTATAATGAGTCACATCACAAAGATTTTGCTAAGAATTATCATGCAAAGAGTGAGGAAGAAGATACAACCTGAAATAAGGGATGAACAATGTGGGTTTGTAGAAGGAAAGGGTACAGTAAATGCTGTGTATATGCTGCGAACAGTTATTGAACGTGCTATAGAAGTAAACAAAGATATACATCTTTGCTTTATTGACTATACAAAGGCTTTTGATAGAGTTAGACATGTCAACATGGTGGATATGCTTACAGATCTACAAATTGATGGGAAAGACATTAGACTTATAAAAAACATATATTGGAAACAACAAGCGGCAATAAGGATTGATAATGAAGTGGGACAGTATCAGCCAATTAAGAGAGGTGTTAGGCAGGGATGTGTGATGTCTCCATATCTTTTTTCCCTATACAGTGAAAATATTTTCAGAAATGTAGAGGATAGAAAGGGAATCAGCATTGGAGGACGAAACATCAATAACATTAGATATGCAGATGATACAGTATTAATTGCAGACAATGCGCAGGACCTGCAACAATTAGTAGATGCGGTTGTTGTACACAGTGAGCAACTGGGGTTAGAATTAAATTGTAAAAAGACTCAGGTTATGGTCGTCACTAGGAAGGAAGAAGTACCACAATGTAATATACAAGTAAATGGAAATATTCTTCAACAAGTGAATCGGTACAATTATCTTGGAACAGTCATAACATCTGATGGGAGATGCCTTGAAGAGATTAGAACAAGAATCGCCATGGCGAAAGTAACCTTTAGCAGGATGAAAAACATTCTGACCAATAAAAAGATGTCAATTGAAACGAGAAAAAGAGTGTTGAGGGGATACATAGAGCCTGTTCTTTTGTATGGATGTGAAACTTGGATAATGAGCAGTCAAGCTGAAAAACATCTGATGGCTGCAGAAATGTGGTTTCTGAGGAAAATGCAAAGAATACCATGGACAGAAAAACAAATGACCAAGTACTATAGGAGACAAATGAACATCGTAAAATGGTTAGAGAAATTAGACGTAGACAGTCACAATTTTGTGGACATGTTATGAGAAGAAATGGATTGAAGAACTTGGTGACAGCTGGCAAGATCGAAGGGAACAGACCAAGAGGAAGACCGAGAGGAAAATACCTGGATGGCTTGGCCACATGGCATGGACGAGACATGAACACTGAGCTGATCCACGACACTGGTGATCGAGTGAAATGGCGAGTCATGACCGCCCACGCGTTCCGGCATGGCACATGATCGATTGATTGATTCTAGGTTTAGGGACATGGAGTATATTTAGTCGTTCGCTATGTCTTGCATTATGTCTAAACAATGGCCAAAGGTAGCTTGAGGCATTTTGAGACAGGATTTTGTGAATTAGTTTAGCCTTATTAAAAAGTAATTGTAAAAGTAATTTGTGGAGTGGCAGTAACTGAAGAAGTTCATGTAGGTTAGAATTGTCCGTAAACTTATCACCATTGATTTGACGCACTGCCCTTTTCTGGAGTGCATAAAGGCGTTTTGTTATTGATTTCGAGCATCCATCCCAGATTGTGGAGCTATAATCAATATGTGTTTGTATGTGTGAAGTATAGAATATCTTTCTTGTGTTTTCGTCGAGGAAATTTTTAATTTTGACAAGTTCGTATACTTTTTTGGCTATTTTTTTTTAACAGGGAAATAGTGAGAGAAACAGAGAGAGCTAGACAGAGAGAGGAAGAGACAAAATAGAGAAATTTAAACAGAGACAGAAGAAAGAGAGAATGAGGGATAGAGAAGGAAAGAGGGAGATAGGGAAGGAGCGAAAGAAAGAGAAATAAAGAGAGTTAGAGTGACAGAGAAAGAGAAATAGAAAGAGAAAGAGAAAGAGAGATAGACACAACAAGAGATAGACAGACAGAACGAGAGAGAGAGAGAGAGAGAGAGAGAGAGAGAGAGAGAGAGAGAGGTCACGCGCTATAAAACAGTCATATCGGTAGAAAAACTGTACTTTATAAACAACTAGCTGACCCGGCCCGGCTTCGCCCAGGCCCTGGAGGGGATCTATCTATCTATCAGTCTGTCTGTCTGCTTGTTTGTCTGTCTGTCTGTCTGTCTGGCTGACCCGGCCCGGCTTCACCCAGTCCCTGGTGGGGAACATCTCATTTAATTCATATAAGTAGTCATATAAGCTCTCCCGTTCCCGACTATCTGTCTGTCTGTCTATCTGTCTGTCTGTCTGACCCGGCCCGGCTTCACCCAGTCCCTGGTGGGGAGCATCTCATTTAATTCATATACGTAGTCATATAACCTCTCCCGTTCCCGACTATCTGTTTGTCTGTCTATCTGCCTGTCTGTCTGTCCCGGCTTCACCCAGTCCCTGGTGGGGAGCATCTCATTTAATTCATATACTTAGTCATATAAGCTCTCCCGTTCCCGACTTTCTGTCTATCTGTCTGTCTGTCTGACCCGGCCCGGCTTCACCCAGTCCCTGGTGGGGAGCATGTCATTTAATTCATATAAGTAGTCAAATAAGCTTCCGTTCCCGACTATCTGTCTGTCTGTCTATCTATCTGACCCGGCGTGGTTTCGCCCAGCTCCTGGCGCACAGTAACTTAAAAGAATGTCCTTCCACACACCATTCATTATGTTTAATGAAAACTGTTTTTAATCACCGACATGACAGTTGATAAGTTCTGTAAGCAGAGAAAGATGGGTTACAATGTTATGCATTATGCATTATGTTTATCCAAACTTTGAAAATGCCTTAAAGATTATATCATTATTTATTATAACTCATATGCCTGAAAATAACTATAGACAAAGAGTTTAACAATAGTGCAAGTAAGTCCAACAATATGACTATAAAATATATAGAAATGTTATTAAAAGTTATGCCCCTTGAAATAACTTTTCTAGAGTGAAGTCCCCCTGCTATATAGACATTATATAATGAAAATGGAAAAGTAAATGTTATTAAATAAGTAGAAGATTTTACATTAAGAAATTATTATAGTCGGTTGCACAGGAATGAAAGGAAGACGTGTAGAAAATTTCATCTTAATCGGATGTACCGTTATCGAACGCATCCAATATATAAATACCCACAAACATACACTCTGTTTTATAGATATAGATTAACTGGACACAGGGATTGTTAATGTTGGACTCTTCAAATAAATGTATATATAAAAGAAACAATCCGACTCAAATGCACACACACACATTTCACCACACTTGATATCGTAATTCATGGACAGGCGACTTTAATCATTTTTAACAACCTTTGAGAGGGTTGCTGAGATGTCTCTGAGGTTGATGTCACACGTCAAGTGGTGATTTGCATGGCTTGACTGGGCAGTCGCCGACGAGCATCAAATATGTAGTCGCTGTTGGTGGTATTAATATATGGGTCGTCGTCACAGTCACCATGATCTGAAATGTATTCATAGACAGGGAGGGAGACGGTGGAGGGAAGAGGAAAAGAAGGGAGGAAGAGGAAGAGAGAAGGTAGAAGGAAAGGACATAGAAAGACAGATGTAAGACAGACACTTGTAAGACAGACCAACGGTGGGTCTGATAATTCTATAGACAGACACAGACAGATGTAAGACAGGCAGACAGACAGACATACAGTCCGGAAGATATGTACATGGACATACAGACCATTATATAAATAACAGAGGAGCAGGCATGCAGGCGCGCGGATATTTAGACACGACAGACAGCCAGAAAGACAGACAAGACTGGTGGATATTCAGACAGACAGGAAGGCCATTATATAGATAAGACAGAGAGGCAGACATGCAGCGGACGGATATTTGGACATGACAGACAGACAGACAGACCGACAGACCGACCGACCGACCGACAGACAGACAGACAGACAGACAGATAGGCTGAGAAAGGGGCCGGGGTGTTCTTGAGCCCGAGGATTTAAGGCCGCCTAGCTAATGCAGACGCCGCGAACTGTGTAGATTAGGATCACCTTTTCCCCCTCCCCGCGCCCCATCCCCCGACAGAAATAAGATTCACACCTTACCGAAGATTCGAATAAGACCTCTCGAAGGAGAACCCGGCATTCTTAGTCACTCGGCCAGTCGCTCCTCACAGTTATACTCCCACTCAATATCACGAGAGAACAATTAGACGATGCACATCTTCTCCATCCACCCATCCATCCATCCATCCATCATTCACACAAGCCATCACAGTTATACTACCACTCAATATCACGAGAGATCGATTAGGCGATGCACATCTTCTCCATCCATCTAACAATAGTATATCCACCTTCTCATCCATCCATCAATCTATCCATCCATCCAACCATTCACCGATCCATTTAACGATCAATCCATCCATCCGTCCATCCATCGATTCATTCATCGATCCACCCACACACCCATCCATCTATTCGTCGATCCATCCACACATCCATCCATCCATCCATCCATCTGTTCATTCATCCATCCATCATTTACACAAACCATCACTGATGTACACCAACTCAATAACACGAGAGATCATGTAGACGATGCAAATCTTCTCATCCATCATTCCATCCATCCATCCGTCATTCCATCCATCCATCCACCCATCCATCCATCCGTCCGTCCGTCCGTCCGTCCATCCATCCATCCATCCAATCAATCCATCCATCCACACCACTCATTTATCCTCCACCCACCCACCGATCCACTCACCCATCCACACAATTATTTCATCCACCCACCCGCCCTCCCACCTATCCATCCATCCTTCCATCCATCCAGCATCCATCCATCCACCTACCCAACCACTAACCCATCCATCCATCATTTACACAAGCCATAACGGTTATAAACCCACTCAATATCACGAGAGATCAATGTGGCAATGCAAATCTTCTTCTCTGGTCTACTAGAGACATCCTCAACCTGGACGGCTATGCGTGCAATACATGTGAGGTGTGTAATTATTAGACTAGGAGATACCCAATGAAATCCCAGTTGGGATGGGCTATAATCCGAATATGCCTTTTTTGGGTAGCCTGGAATTGGCTCGTTGTCCCCCACGTGAGGTTCACTACTACAAAGTTTTCCTTCACGAAATAATAAAGATAATGAATGTAGGTTCCCTTGGAAGGTGTGGGGATCAAGGAACTTTATTACTGGCCTCAGAGACTGAACTACCCTATGTAATATGGATAAAGTTGGGCCAATATGTAGGTCTCCCCCCCCCCCCCCCACAAATAAGCCCCACTGTCTCTCAATGTATTATGTAAGTATCAGACATCTAGGAACTGACAGTACATACATAGATATTATTGAACAACCACAGTAGGTATATAATAAACAATATTATCACATAAGATTGTGTACTGTGTATACGTAACAAGCAGATTTGTCACGTAACAATGTATACATTACGTATATAACAAACATGAGTATCACAGAACAAGGTGTAAACAAAAAATCAATCAGATTTTTGTATTTATTACGGTATATCCAACAACATTTCACAATGAATGGCAGGTAAAATTGCAAATCGTTCCTTCAACAATCACATGACATGATCAAATACGCCAAGTGATCCATTATATCAACATAATCCTGATGGCAACACCATAAATAGATAAAATAATAACTACTACTATGAGTGGCTGTGGATGTAAATAAATGGTCACTATTAGTAATGTTCATGCTGAAGATTAGTCTGTGAGAGTGTTATTCATGCTGAGGAATAGTTTGCTGGAAGGAACTCAAGTATGGTTTGTTTCCCCGTGGTTCTGCATTTTGGTTTCCAGAATTCCCAAGTATATATGATGTTGAGGTATAGACTGGTAGGTATGAATTTCTGCTGGAGTTTTAGAGTGGCCAGGAAGTTCCCCAGGGATCGTAACAAAATAATTCTCCCTGATGACAAACGTTCTTTTACAAAAGGTAAGAGTATACACTCATTTTGAGGCTGCGGGCTGGCATCTCTGCACGGACAGAATTCACCTTCACCATAATGTGTGGGAGCATCAGCTCCTCTCGACCGGCCAACACACACCCTTCTGGTATAATGCAAACAAAATCGACCTGTCTAAGGATCTCATTACATACAGTCAATATTCACAAACATACAAGCATTATCTATAAAACATACATGGAATGAAAAAAAAAGGGGGAGGGGGTAGTATTGGGAGTAGGCTGGGGGTATGGAATTAAATCATATTTTGGAGCCAGACCAGTATCTATTGATAAGGCAGCATTTGTTCTCCAGCAATGTTTTAGTTTCCTAATGAAATAAACTCAGAATGATACAATGATATCAAGTTAAGGAAAAGTCATCCAGAGGAGCTCAAGTCCAGTTGAGAAGAAGGAATGGTCAGATTAAGATAAGTGGAACAAAGCATGTTGTGACAGATATCTGTTAGAACACTGCCTGTTGAAATTCTGCATATTAAGATGAATGCAGTGGGTGACATTTGCAGGTTAAAGCAAAGCATGATGAAATGTATGTAGATTAAGACAAGACTTGATGCATGGCCCTCTCTGCAACCTTTCAGCATTCTACTTCTGTCATAAAGATCTGGTTTAATTTCTCAGGATTAAGTCCTGGCTCTCAAGTGTCTTTCTCATCTTTCATCACCATCATCATCATTATTATTAGTTCAGGTGTCTATCGTGACAAGGGGAGGGGGGGGGGGGGGGGGCGGGAGTGATTCAACAAACTCCTCCATCAGAAAAAGGAACAGTTATGAACTAACATCACATATAAAATTCTTACAATTAAAATAGATACTATCTCTCTTAAACAATGGAAAAACCATAACATAAATATGCATCTAATATATTTAGTACTTCAAATACAATGGCTTGTGTCTCTCCCAGTTGATCTCTCTTGAGGAAAAGGGGCTACCGACAATGGTATTTAACCCATCCAATGTCGTAAGTTAGTATCGTCCACACCTGTCAGTTAAAGTCTGCTGTATGGACCTTTATCTGAACGCATGTTGGCAGGTACTGAACGTAGCATTAAATTAGTCATCATGACCTAATGTGGTTGATGCTGTCATTGAGTGCAACTTCTAACAACATTTGAGAACAAGGTGCATCGATTTTCTTTGATCATTGAACATTAATTTTTATGCAAAGAACATGGCAATTTTGCATAGCATTCTCATGAAAGAGAGGTACAAAGGAGTCACATGGTGTATTAAGGATTGTGTAGGTCCTTGCACGTGAAGTTTAAGAGATAGACTCTTAGAATCATTTACTCTTGAAGACTCATCAATGCATAGAATGTTCATTTGAAATGTGCATTATACGTGCATTAATAACAAAGCACCTATATGCATTTAAGACGGAATAGCATGCCTTTACATATAGAGACTTTACATTCTTAGGAGAAAAAGTCAACCATGGTAAGTGCAGAAATAAAACAGCATGGCGTCGTACAAGGCGTTTCTCTCTCGAACAGGAACATTTTTATGAAGCACTAGCTGACCCTGCCCGGCTTCGCCCAGACCCTGGTGGGGAGCATCTCATTTAATTCATATAAGTAGTCATATAAGTTCTCGTTCCCGTTACCGACTGTCTGTCTGTCTGTCTGTCTGTCTGTCTGTCTGTCTGTCTGTCTGTCTGTCTGTCTGTCTGTCTGTCTGACCCGGCCCGGCATTGCCCAGCTCCTGGTGTGGAGCATCTCATTTAATTCATATAAGTAGTCATATAAGTTCCCGTTCCCGACTGTCTGTCTGTCTGTCTGTCTGACCCGGCCCGACATCGCCCAGCTCCTGGTGTGAAGCATCTCATTTAATTTATATAAGTAGTCGTATAAGTTCCTGTTCCCGACTGTCTATCTGTCTGTCTGTCTGTCTATCTGTCTGCCTGACCCTGTCCGGCTTCATTAAATTCATACAACAAAAAAAATGTAACTTAAAAGAACGTTCTACCACACACCATCCATTATTTTTAATGAAAACTCTTTCTAATCACCTGCATGACTACAGTAACTTCTTAAGCAAAAAAAGATGAGTTACAATGTTATGCATTGTGCATCATTTTTATGAAAACTTTGAAAATGCCTTACAGATTGTATCATTATTTATTATAACTCATATGCCGGTACATAACTATGGACAAAGAGTTTATAAATCTTTGAAAACGATGCCACAATATGACTATAAGTTATACAGAAAAGTTATGCCCCTTGAAATAACTTTTACGAGTTAGATCCCCTGAAATATATGACATTATGATGAAAAATGAAAAATGAAATAATACTGAGTAAGCAGGCGATTTCACACTAACAAAATATCACAGTTGGCTGCTCTGGACTGAAAGGAAGGCGTGTAGAAAATTTCATCTCAATCGGATGGGCCGTTCGCGAACAAATAAAGGACATACGGAGATACATAAATACATACAGAGATACGCTCCTTTTTTATATATAAGATAAATAACATTATTACACCATTATACATAAACACTGCGTTACCTTTCTGGTTAGGAACGTCAATTAAGGACTTCTGCTGTATGAGCCCATCCTGGGAATAGCCAGAACACTGGTCACCTCACCTCCCACCGAAAGTTAATGTTGACATCTTGAAAGCTTGGCCCGGACTGAGCTGGAAGGTTCCGCCAATTTCGGACTTGACGACTTGGCGTGGGCATTTCAAATCCAGCCAATCCAAGTCTCCCGTTCAACGCCCACACTTTCTCCAGTTTCATCAGATATATTACGGTGTCCCAAAGTGGTTGTTTATTTTATAAAGGTCGGCAAATTGTTGATGGCTGTACAGTATGTCACAGTACACTACCCAAATATCTTGACATCTTGGTTATTATTCATCATCATGGCCATGTGCCACGATGTGCGATACGCATGGACGGTCATGTTTCGTGATCTCACTCGACCACTAGAAGTGGGTCAGCTGTGTTACGTTGTGTCGACCATGTCACTAGACTTAACCATCCAGTATTTACTTCTTTGCCTTTGCCTTGTTCTGTTCCCCTCAATCTTGCCAATTGTCAATAAGTTCTCATAATGTGATCAAAAAAACGTTGACTGTCTACGTGTAATTTCACTAATCAGTTTTGTTATTATTATAATATTATTATTATTATTATTATTATTATTATTATTATTATTATTATTATTATTATTATTATTATTATTGCCGGCTCCCTGGCTGAGGAGTTAGCAGCTTTCTCCGTTAATCCCGAATACTCTCGTGGTTGACATGAGCGCACGAGAATTAGAAGTGGTTCGAGTCGCGCCAGTGACTTATGAGAGTATGGAGCCGGTCGCTCAGAAAGTCGTGGCGTGCTGATGAGCGTAATCTAGCCTAGGAATCAACATACAGCTGAAAGATGCTGATATTGACCGCAAAATCCTGAAACAGGATGGAAACGCGGGGGAAAAATATTATTATTATTACTATTATTATTATTATTATTATTATTATTATTATTATTATTATTATTATTTATTATTATTATTATTATTTAGGTCTTGAGCCCGCTTACCAACTAGTCAGGAGTGCATGGCTTGCCTCCAATCCACACCGCCGTCGAATAGGTTAGCTAGTTGCATAGGACGTCGCAATCAACCCGAGCAATTTTTTTTTGGCTTTTTGTGATCTCTTAACAAGTTTATGTTCTGTAGTTTACCATTGCTGTCTAAACGAGCGGTCCTTATATGGAAATCAACGAAAGGCGGCTTGCTACCAAATGTCTCGCAGCTGTGTTTCGAACGCGGTACGCGGGATATTACGAACTGCGTCCGTTATTCCATCGCCACAGAGCCGACGCCTTTTCTTACCAGGAACATTCATGGTAATCCTTTTAAACTGGGTCGACCTGGAAGTTTCAGGTCAATTTTAATAATCCACGTCTAAGAGGATTCGAACTCATGAACTCTGGGCTGACAGGAAAGCGTTTAGCAACTGCGGCCTTCTACTGTAAAGTGCCGAATGAATATAACATTTCTAATAATTGACAGACAGACGGATCAACACCTTGTGCCACGTATATGGACAGGCAGAAGGTCAAACGGTTCAGCCATCTTGTTAGAGCAGAGCTGAGTTGAGCTAAAAGCTGACATCACTGCACTCAGGACATTCTCATATGCGCTCCGCCCCTCGTTCAACAGCCAGTGAAGAGTAACACTACTAATCGTTTCCAGCGCTATCTGATTGAACGTTCTCCTAGTCTTCCCTCTTACTTTTGAGATTCTACCAGAACCCCTGCCGATTCCCCCCCCCCCCCCATCCCCATCTCATCCTTTCCACATACTGGTACTCATTCTGTTCCCTCACCTTCTCCACCTGTCCCAGAGGCTCACGACCACCTCTCCCTTATCCATAAGTAATCTACCACCAAGATGTGTATTCCCTGCTACCCTATCAGCCTGTTCATTCCCTTGTACTTCCGCATGGACAGGGCAAAGATATCCTTACAATTCTCACAATCAGTGACCTCTGAAGCGAGGTGAGCCATTCCAAACGAAACATTCCTTTCTCCACCTTACTAAGCATACTCTTTCAATCCGTAACGAATACAATATGTGTTGCAGTGGTCTCCTCTAACCAACGGAATGCCACTGTGACTGCTTCCACCTCCATTCTCATGATGGAGGTCGTAACCTCATATGCCACTCTCTCCTTTTTTAAGAATCGTCCATCATCCTTCGTTAGAATACAACACCATCAACTACCAGCACTATCAGGGAAGATATGATACGAGAATTGAGGAGTTAAGCTAAGAAACCACATCACTGCACTCAGGAAATTTCCTCATGCTCTTTGTCCCCTCGTTCAACAGCCAGCGAAGAGTCATACTACTAATCGCTCCAGCTGCCAACCAATTGAAAGTTCTGGTAAATACGAGATACCAGATCAAGAGTACGCCTGAGAAGAAAATTAATCGGCGACAATGAAAACATTGTACAACCACACGGAATTATATTATCCACTGCCACATATCGGGTGCCGAACGTCAACTATTCCTCCTCAAGAAGCTTGACGGCAAAAGCGGAAGATAATGATGATGGTGATGAATAACTGACTTACAATGTGAAGATGGTGAAACTTGGCTGTGAAACAAAGGGATGGTATTGATCTTGCAGTAACACAAGTACAGACGAATGAAACGTCCCAGTGCATTAGCACTTTCTTCGGTAGCACACAAAAACAAAACAAGCTTCAATTAACAGGTATAGTAACATAAGACGGAAAATTGGGATAGAATATCAAATATCGAGACTGATAATGAATGGAGAGTAAATACTATTTGATAAATGTCAAAGATGTATGTAAATAAAACGTATAATTATGTAATAAATATATTCATCGGAATAATATATAATTTAGAATATTGGCAATACAACAAACATATCCATAAAAGGAGGTTTAAACGCGAAAGAATCGACTTCATTTTACTGGGTTTTATCTCATAAGATTCGGTCGTTTTAGAAAGAGTGACCTGTTAAAAGCGTTGCACAACGTACAAACTCTGTAGCTTTGGCGACGACACCCAGGAGTCTCGGAGAACATTGCACTGGTGACAGTAACTCACGACCTTCGGTGTGCGAAGCAGGCGGCTTACCCACTTGACCACTGATAAACCCTAACCTATCAAAAATGAGGATCTGAAAGCTTCAATGATTCACTGCCATGGGATGATCAATCGTCTTAAGCGACTTCCCGTGTCTACCATGGGCGTATATACAGTTCTTTTCCCTTGAATTTGATATAGTATAATATAGCATGTCTGCCACCATATTAACAACTTGTAAGTGATAACTGTGACACAACCCTACTTCCCATTTTCCGCCATCCATTTCTGTTTGGTCCAGACCTACTTTTTGTTTGGCAGTGAATCACTTAACTGAATCCGTACGACTAGAGCTGAATATTGAAGAAGTGTGGCTACTAAAGACGATAAAACAAAGAAAAGTGAAATATTCTGGTCACTTGAAACGTCATGAAAGTTTGGAGAGAACAGTCATGGAGTGGTATATGCCCAGGAAGAGAGGAAGAGGAAGAGAAGAGAAGATGGGTGAAGGATGTGGCGGATGATCTACAGATGAGTGTATTGGACGCGGGACTTCCTGCTCATGATCGAGAGGTTTTCCGGACGGTTGTTATGGGATCGAGGTTCTGCAAGAGACATGCTACTGAATTAATGATTGATTGATTGAATGATTGATTGATTTGGGAACCGATATCACAGCATTCGGGGCATTCCCATAAGCGCTCCGTCCCCATCCTCAGCAGCCAACGAAGAGTTCCAACACAAATAGTACCAGTAGCAATCTGATTATATGTCCGTCTCGCCTTTCCTCTGACCGGCTAGCGTTGGCCAGATCCCCTCGTCACACCTCGCTGTCTCATTCTTGCCAGACCATGCTGATCCATTTGCTCCTCCGAGGTGTACGCGTGCTCCCACAAGGCCGCAACCACGTCTGCCTTGTCATGTATCAATACTCCATGAGTATTTCTGAGTCAGTTACAATCACGATGTGTGTGTGTATCGTATTCTCCATCCAGCGGAAAGCTGCACTGACCGCCTCCACCTCCATTCTTAAGCTAGATGTTGTGGTGTCATATGCCAGGCTCTCCTGCACCAAACGTCGATCATTAGCTTTTGCTAAAACACCCCAGACACTTCTCCTACCTCTCAAAACCGACCCATCTGTGTAGATAATCACATCACCCGAGCGAGCATTATCCTGAATTAGTTGCTGGATTTCCACTTCCGTGGCCCCTGCTGGCCATCCCCTACACTCCCTGCTCAATGTGATTATAACTCTTCACAAGTCTGACTGCCCCGCTGACACTCTAACCCTCACAAATGCGTTTAGACCAAACACAGTACTGAATTAAATGAACGAGTATCACAATGTAAATATCCGTCCACTGAGCATTGAAATTGTAAAAAGATACCGCGAAATAAACCAAATAACATGGCGACATATCACCCTTCAGTCCAAATGAGAGGTGATGTTTGGCAATATATATTATCCTTCGACACTGAATCAGTTCAGGAAATACCAAATGAAAACTGTCATTTACTGCCAATATAGTACCTTGCGGTGTATGGCAGAGGGGTCTTTGAGCCTGAGGAATAAAGGCCGCCTGGCTAGTGCAGTCGCCGCGAACTGTGCAGGTTAGGATTTTCTTTTTGCCCCCGACAGAAAAAAATCCCGCACCTTACCGGGGATCGAACCCGGGTCTCCCGAATGAGAGTCCGGCGTTCTATCCACTCGGCCAGCCGCTCCTCCAAATGAAAACAACAAATATAATTTACAATGTACGGTATATGACAGTCACGAAGCGATATAATAATGATAATGGGATGTGCACATACAACAACAGCAACAATAATAATAGGAAAACAATAATAAACCTTCTGGAGATGTAGCGGACATCAAACTCCCATCACTACCAAGGTTCGAAACTGACCCAGTAAGGTCATAAGTAGATACCCCAATCACTGCATTTTCAGACTTCTAATAGTTGGTTCAGTTGCATTTCATGTATAGGATGTCGCAATCAACTTCAGCTTTTTTTTTTCTTTTGGCTGTTTGTGATTCCTGTGCAAGCTTACATTCAGTAGTTTGCCATTGCTTTCTGAACGAATGGCACTGATATCGCTGTGTGGAAACTAGCAAAGAAGGTCTCTTTCTAAATCACCCGCAGCTGTGTTTCAAACGCGGTATGCGGGATTACATATTTTCGGTTGGGTAGAAAGCACAAAATTGTAGTTCTTCGCTCTGCTAGCTTCACATAGAATATAAGAGTTTGAACATCTCCTGCCAGACATATAATGAGAAGAGAGCCATTGGGAAACGTGGCCACAGGAAAGACCAGAGGTTGATCTAGAGAAATAATCCTGGATAGAATGAAACAGTTGCATAGAGGTTTAACAACAGAACTTATTCAGATCATCATAGATCAAGATCTGTGAGATGTATGAACGCCTACGCCAGGCAGCACGACACATGATGATGATGATGCCAGTCGTGCGAAGTTTTCAGAAATGTGTCTTTTAAGGCGTGTGGTAGCCAACTACTAAGAGACAGTGTTTAGTCAAATCCTCTCCTCCGACACTCTTGGTGGGTCTCAGTTCACTCTCTGACACAGTAACCCACGGCTAGATGTGTATTGTTCATGAACAACATACATACCACATTTGAAACACTGGTCAATAGTTAGAGTTGCCACGTGCCTCGGCGAGATCAATCACATAGACTGGTCTAGTTGCCACATGTCCTGCCAGATCAATCTACAGACATCTTTTGTTGCCATATGTGGCCGCGATTTCAATCTTTTCATGAAAATTAACTCATCATCATCATCATCATCATCATCATCATCATCATCATCATCATCATCATCATCATCATCATCATGTGCCATGTTGATAAGCGTCGGCGGTCATGTTTTGCCATCTCAAACGATCACTAGAGCCGTATATCAGCTTTGTTTTCTTGCCCCGATCGTTAATTTACCAGGACGCGCAAGAAAAGCAAATAATAGTAAGGCTGAACCCTATTAAGCATGTCGTAAGAGGCGGCTAAGGAAGGGTGGTGCTTATGGCTGGCTTACCCCCATCAGGTAGATAATTCAACCGTAAAATCCAAACAGCCATGAAGAAGTCACTTAAATAAAACAAGAATGAGTCAGCCAACCTTAAGAACAGGAAGCTCTTATAGAAGAGATATGATGCGCTGCAGAAAAAGCCGAAAGAGACCGGAGAGCTACTTTAATTTCTTTCCCCTAGAAAAATCTACAGGATTGGAATGTTAAGACTATGTATGCATTAGGTAGGACAGCATAGGTGGCAGTACAAATTAATTACAATATTAGCATCTTGGGATTTTGCGAAACAAGGTGGACCGGAATAGGAGAACACTATCTAAGCAGAGGTAAAACAGTATTTAAGCACAGGTGAAACAGTGCTCTACAAGATGGTAAAGACGGGAACCCCACCCCCTCCAAGTGAAGGTGTGATCTTTATATTATCCAATGAGGCAAAGGAAGCATTATTAGAGTGGGAAGCAGTGAACTCACGAATAATAACACAAGATTTAGAACTATCAAAAAGAAAATAATCATGAATGTGATCCAGTGTTACGCACCAACAAATGATAAAGAGGAATCGGCGAAGGGGGAATTTTACATGGAATTCTAAAACATAATTGGCAATCTAAGAAATGGCAATATCAAAAAGTTGATGTGTGACTGCCATACATTGGATGCAGTTTTATTGTAATGTCATGATCCAATTTACGGCTCATGGCATGTTAAAACATAGTCACTTTGAAGTACGTGATAAGCGTGGATCTTGAGCCACGGGATACACGCCGAGTCGTCGCCGAAGCGAATAAGCAAGATTCGCGAAGGTGACAGGAAATTCAGCTTGTGGTTGTCGTCGAGTGCGGACACCACGTTATGAACATAGCATCGGCCATAAATTGTGCCGCTAGTAGACTTATAGTAATTGTTGTTAAGACCAGGGATTGAGTTATTGCCTCTCCATAGCACAAAGCCTGGGCTAAAATATAGAGACCATGTGTTGCCCATGCAGCATGATCCTTCTCTCGGCCTGCCTAGTTCACTCCAGAGGAAAAGTAACACCTATACATCTGGAACAAGAGAAACTGCAGAAGCTGCCGGATCAGCAAACCAATGTTCTAGCTGTCCGTCTGTCGGAGCTTCGATCCTAGACCAGCTGCCAACCAAGGCTTAGGGCCTGGTCAGCCCTGCCATGACATTTTGTCTTTAGGTTGCATTTCCTCGCACCAGGATAAGGCTTGTACCCTCCCAGTTGCGCTCTTCCGCCCGAAGCCGTTGGCACAATGTGGGTTGTGGAGTTTGGTAAGCGCCGCCCATCATTCGGCACTGACAGAAAGCAGGTAGTATCGTCTACTGTCATACGGTAGCTCAGTCATATCTGACTAAGACCTGACTCCAAGTAATTGTTGAAACTTGATATATATAGTGTAAAATAGTTGGATAAATGTTCATGTAATTGACAATGTACATTGTATAATGTTTTAGATGAATAGAGTGTCGAAAAACCGAGTCAGAGTTGTGTTCTTACAGGAATTCTGAGTTATGTTCTAACAGTAAGTTGTCATGGACTGTATGGAGTGGAAGAGCCTAACTATAATCAAATATAATAATAGAGATGTCTACAGTGATAAGATCACGTCATAATCATAAATGAAGTGGCACAGATGTGCGCCCGCACAGAGAAGATGTTTATATGGCAGAACAAACGCTCTGTGCGCTCAACATTCTCTTCGAAGGCAGTCTCATCTAGGTTGTGATCTCGTCCATGACGTATAAGGCCATGGCTTCAAACTTAATCGTCCATGGCAGTGACCTAATGAACAGAAGGAGGAGGAGGAGGAGCAGCAGAAGCAGGAAGAGGAGGAGCAACAGCAGGAGGAGGATAAAGAGGTGGAGCGGCAGCAGCTGCAGCAGGAGAAAGAGCAGCAGCAGAAAGAGGAGGAGCAGCAGCAGGAGCAGCAGGAGCAGCAGCAGAAGGAGCAGCAGCAGGAAGAGGAGGAGGATGAGGAGGAGCAGCAGCAGCAGAAGGAGCAGCAGCAGAAGGAGCAGCAGCAGACGGAGCAGCAGCAGCAGAAGGAGCAGCAGAAGGAGCAGCAGAAGGAGCAGCAGCAGAAGGAGCAGCAGAAGCAGCAGCAGAAGCAGCAGCAGAAGGAGCAGCAGCAGCAGAAGGAGCAGCAGCAGCAGAAGGAGCAGCAGCAGCAGAAGGAGCAGCAGCAGCAGAAGGAGCAGCAGCAGCAGAAGGAGCAGCAGCAGCAGAAGGAGCAGCAGCAGAAGGAGAAGCAGCAGAAGGAGCAGCAGCAGAAGGAGCAGCAGAAGGAGCAGCAGAAGGAGCAGCAGCAGCAGAAGGAGAAGCAGCAGAAGGAGCAGCAGCAGAAGGAGAAGCAGCAGAAGGAGAAGCAGCAGAAGGAGCAGCAGCAGAAGGAGCAGCAGCAGAAGAAGCAGCAGCAGAAGGAGCAGCAGAAGGAGCAGCAGAAGGAGCAGCAGAAGGAGCAGCAGCAGAAGGAGCAGCAGCAGAAGGAGCAGCAGAAGGAGAAGCAGCAGAAGGAGCAGCAGCAGAAGGAGAAGCAGCAGAAGGAGCAGCAGCAGAAGGAGAAGCAGCAGAAGGAGCAGCAGAAGGAGCAGCAGCAGAAGGAGCAGCAGCAGAAGGAGAAGCAGCAGAAGGAGCAGCAGCAGAAGGAGCAGCAGAAGGAGCAGCAGCAGAAGAAGCAGCAGCAGAAGGAGAAGCAGCAGAAGGAGCAGCAGAAGGAGCAGCAGCAGAAGGAGAAGCAGCAGAAGGAGCAGCAGAAGGAGCAGCAGCAGAAGCAGCAGCAGCAGAAGGAGAAGCAGCAGAAGGAGCAGCAGCAGAAGGAGAAGCAGAAGGAGCAGCAGCAGAAGGAGCAGCAGCAGAAGGAGCAGCAGAAGGAGAAGCAGCAGAAGGAGCAGCAGCAGAAGGAGAAGCAGCAGAAGGAGCAGCAGCAGAAGGAGAAGCAGCAGAAGGAGCAGCAGAAGGAGCAGCAGCAGAAGGAGCAGCAGCAGAAGGAGAAGCAGCAGAAGGAGCAGCAGCAGAAGGAGCAGCAGAAGGAGCAGCAGCAGAAGAAGCAGCAGCAGAAGGAGAAGCAGCAGAAGGAGCAGCAGAAGGAGCAGCAGCAGAAGGAGAAGCAGCAGAAGGAGCAGCAGAAGGAGCAGCAGCAGAAGCAGCAGCAGCAGAAGGAGAAGCAGCAGAAGGAGCAGCAGCAGAAGGAGAAGCAGCAGAAGGAGCAGCAGCAGAAGAAGCAGCAGCAGAAGGAGCAGCAGCAGAAGGAGAAGCAGCAGAAGGAGCAGCAGCAGAAGGAGAAGCAGCAGAAGCAGCAGCAGCAGAAGGAGAAGCAGCAGAAGGAGCAGCAGCAGAAGGAGAAGCAGCAGAAGGAGCAGCAGAAGGAGCAGCAGCAGAAGCAGCAGCAGCAGAAGGAGCAGCAGCAGAAGGAGAAGCAGCAGAAGGAGCAGCAGCAGAAGGAGCAGCAGCAGAAGGAGCAGCAGCAGAAGGAGCAGCAGCAGAAGGAGCAGCAGAAGGAGAAGCAGCAGAAGGAGAAGCAGCAGAAGGAGCAGCAGAAGGAGAAGCAGCAGAAGGAGCAGCAGCAGAAGGAGCAGCAGCAGAAGGAGCAGCAGAAGGAGAAGCAGCAGAAGGAGAAGCAGCAGAAGGAGAAGCAGCAGAAGGAGAAGCAGCAGAAGGAGCAGCAGCAGAAGGAGCAGCAGAAGGAGAAGCAGCAGAAGGAGAAGCAGCAGAAGGAGCAGCAGAAGGAGAAGCAGCAGAAGGAGCAGCAGCAGAAGGAGCAGCAGCAGAAGGAGCAGCAGAAGGAGAAGCAGCAGAAGGAGAAGCAGCAGAAGGAGCAGCAGCAGAAGGAGCAGCAGCAGAAGGAGCAGCAGAAGGAGAAGCAGCAGAAGGAGAAGCAGCAGAAGGAGAAGCAGCAGAAGGAGCAGCAGCAGCAGAAGGAGCAGCAGCAGCAGAAGCAGCAGCAGAAGGAGCAGCAGCAGAAGGAGCAGCAGCAGAAGGAGCAGCAGAAGGAGAAGCAGCAGAAGGAGAAGCAGCAGAAGGAGAAGCAGCAGAAGGAGCAGCAGAAGCAGCAGCAGAAGCAGCAGCAGAAGGAGCAGCAGCAGCAGAAGGAGCAGCAGCAGAAGGAGAAGCAGAAGGAGCAGCAGCAGAAGGAGAAGCAGCAGAAGGAGCAGCAGAAGCAGCAGCAGAAGCAGCAGCAGAAGGAGGAGCAGCAGAAGGAGAAGCAGAAGGAGCAGCAGCAGAAGGAGAAGCAGCAGAAGGAGCAGCAGAAGCAGCAGCAGAAGCAGCAGCAGAAGGAGCAGCAGCAGCAGAAGGAGGAGCAGCAGAAGGAGAAGCAGCAGAAGGAGCAGCAGCAGAAGGAGCAGCAGCAGAAGGAGAAGCAGCAGAAGGAGCAGCAGAAGCAGCAGCAGAAGCAGCAGCAGAAGGAGCAGCAGCAGCAGAAGGAGCAGCAGAAGCAGCAGCAGCAGCAGAAGGAGCAGCAGAAGGAGCAGCAGCAGCAGCAGAAGCAGCAGCAGAAGGAGCAGCAGAAGGAGCAGCAGAAGCAGCAGCAGAAGCAGCAGCAGAAGCAGCAGCAGAAGGAGCAGCAGAAGGAGCAGCAGCAGAAGGAGCAGCAGAAGGAGCAGCAGCAGAAGGAGAAGCCGAATGAGTAGGTTGATGCCATTATTTGTTTACGTTTAGAGTTTTAAATTGAGCAGGACTATAGAAGGAGAATGACCGTCAGCATTGTATTGACAAATATATGTAGCTAAGTTTTAGGTTGCGAATAGGTGCCGTGGCTTAACTCTGGGTAGCGAATGTGCACCGTGATTGCATTTTTGGTTGTGAGTGTGCACCGTGGTCTAATTATTAGTAGCGAATGTGCATAATCTCTGAAAAATGGGTAACGAATGTGCACAGAAATAGCTATATGGCTAGCGATTGTGCATCTTGATAGCACCCTGGGTAGCGAATGTGCACCGTGATTGCACTCTTGGTAGTGAATGTGCACCGTCGACTACTGCAATGGTAACAAATGTGCGTCCCCAACCACTTTCTTCCTCACTTAAATTATATTTGACATTCAATAGCTCCATTCATCAAATTTCTAGTGCGTAAACTTTGACCCAACCGTGACAAACATTCTTTTCTCTATTTCTTTATATGTTTCCAGGTCACCTTACATCATTTAGATCACTATCACTGAATGTTCCCAACCACCCATATTTCCCGACCCCACAATGGCACCACCGTTCTTCTAATGATGTGAAATGCCACCAGCTCTTTAAGATTCCCTCCTGCTGAGACAGGTTGATTCGCGCGCCGGGTAATTATGTATTATGCGATGGGATGAAATTATTTCTTGGTCGTAGAAATCGTGCACCGGTAAGACACATTCATGTGTGGCTTATTAAGTGCAGACATGGTGCATAACCGCTTGGTGGTTGTGTGCATTGTGATGCGGGATGGGTGATATGCTGCCTGCATTAGAATTATGGGATGTACGGTCACAATTTGACAAATAATAAATTCTAGCAACGTTATGGAGATATTTTAGCCAACTCATCGGGATTTGTCCGTCTGTCTGAGTGGCTGTATGACTTGCTGTAAGTCCTGGTGGCTGACTGGCTGTCTGTATGACTCGCTGTATGTCAGGGCTGGCTGGCTGTCTGTCTGTTTGGCTGTCTATATGACTGGATGTATGTCTCTCTTATCTCTGTATGTCTGTTTGGCTGTCTGTCTGCTGGTTCTCTGTCTGGCTCTCTGCCTGGCTCTCTGTATGTCTGATAGGCTCTCTGTCTGTCCAGCTTTCTGTAAGTCTGTCTGACTCTCTGTATGTCTGCCTGGCTCTCTGTACGTCTGTTTGGCCCTCTGTATGTCTATCTGGCTCTCTGTATGTATGTCTGTTTGGCTTTCTGTCTGGCCCTCTGTCTGGTTCTCTGTCTGTCTGTATGTCTGTCTGTATGTCTGTCTGCATATCTGTCTGTCTGCATATCTGTCTGTCTGTTTGTCTGTCTGTCTGGCTCTGTCTGTCTGTAAGTCTATCGATGTTTATCTTTGTCTGTGTCTGTTTGTCTGACCCTGTCTGTCTGGCTCTTAGTATATCTGGATGGCTCTCCATATGTCTGCCATGCACTCTGTCTCTTTGACTCTCTGTATGTCCGTCTGTCTGTCTGTCTGTCTGTCTGTCTGTCTGTCTGTCTGTCTGTCTGTCTGTCTGTCTGTCTGTCTGTCTGTCTGTCTGTCTGTCTGTCTGTTTGGCTCTCTATTGTTTGGAAGTAGCGCTGGCAACGGCATCAGCACGGTCAGAAAAGGGTTCAATGCCTGAGCTCGCTGTTCGATACTGGAGGGAAAGGCATGGAGGAAGTCCGAGCATAGTGGGTTAAAACACGGTACAGTAAAGATGACCTCTTGCTTTTAACCTTGTTTATCATCATCATCATCATCATCATCATCATCATCATCATCATCATCATCATCATCATCATCATCTTCATCATCATCATCACTATCATCATCATCATCATCATCATCATCATCATCATCATCATCATCATCATCATCATCATCATCATATCATCAGTTTCATCACATTCAATACCGATTATCACACGATCACAAAGTCTTGAATCCACTCCGTGTTCGCGTCTCGGTTATCAATAGAAATAGAGAAAGGCTTAAACACTTATGGAGTATAGAAGTAGAAACAAAAATGGACAATATGGCAAGGACATGAGTAGAGGTGTGTGGGATAGATAAAGATAAGAGGGGCTTGGAGTGAATTGGTTGATGCCCAATACTCCATTGGGACACTTAGGGTAAAAGAATAAGAAGTATAAGTTGTTCACTGTGTACACTAACCTGAATCATCATCGTCATCATCAAGTATCCTGCCAGCTGGCGTAGGCTTTCATGTCTCTCCACAGATCTCAATCATTGTGACATTTTGGTACCTAACTTGTTACTGGAAAACTTGAGAATTAGCCGTCAGCACATTTCCAGATGATATACGAATGTGGGCTAATGTAAACGCCTGTTGATTTTACCAACGCCAGTCCCAAGAGTGTTATCATTAGCCAGGCGACATATTGTTTTGAAACAGGCCACACCGAGAGTTGGAATATACGACGCCCAGAATTACACTACAGTTAATTGGTAAACTAAACATAAGCGTGCAAGCAGTGAGCTTAGAGAGAGAGTTAGAGAGAGTTTAGAGAGAAGGATAATATTATTTCATATAGAGTAGACACGCGTCTATCCCTCGGCAGTCAGTCATGTAGTATTGACCAGATAAGTTGTGGTATATTTCAGTGGATTTTATACAGACAAGCTCTGAATCCTTGGAAATAACATTTGAGAGAATACGTGTAGTGGTATTGATGAACTACCTTGTAGGAACTCCAGTTCAGTATATTTCTTTATGTCATAATAGTGGTTAGTGAGTTCTGTCAAATGAAGTGACATATTGTGAAGAGATATATTGATTATTTCCCTTTTCTTGGTAAGATAAATATTTGATTATCTTTCTCCAACTATTACAAGCAGTCTACAAATTATGAGAACATCTTTTTACTGGAAAAGCTATCGGTAATCTAATTCGGTTTACAGAAGTAGATTTTCTGTTAGGTGTAATATGGTTCTTCAGTATATCCTTTTTCATATGTTAATATGCATGAGTATTTCACACACACACACACACACACACACACACACACACACACACACACACACTCACACACACACACACACACGTTTGTGAATAATAAACATGTCATACTTATATGAAGCCCTCTACCTGCAGAGGAAACAATGGCCATAAATTGGTGACGATGTCACTCTTGATCGGAGTCATACCAGTAAAATAGGCCACTGGGTAATTGCAGGTGTGACTGAGTGTGATGTTCGGTGCACGAAAGGGATGAGACATGTCTTGCAGACCAGACATGAAATGATGATTGCCTATATCATGTGGCCATGAGTGGGACATTGGTCACGTCAGATTATGGGAGTGACAACCCACAACAGAGGAAGGTCAGGCTGACTTGCACCTGTGTAGTAGTCCTATCCCTGTTTCGTCCAACTTTTTTATGAGGATGAGTACATGCTTTTGTCTATTATGTTATATTTGGGTGGTGTTACATATGGTGCTGCTGGACTGGGAACATCCATATACTGAATGTTGAATTCATCCATGAAGAATGAGTCTTCGCCTTTGGTTGCATTGAAGAACATAGGACAGTTCATCGACTTTTGCACTCATAATTGCCCAGTGCCACCGTGGAAAGAAAGCTAAGTGCTATGCCAACCCATGTATCCTCATTTACTACCAGGGGCCAACAGTTAGAATCAACTATACATACAGTTATCCTCCCACAAAGGAACATGAACACTAGTATAGAAAACGGGGATCAGCAGTATCCAGGTTAACCAGATTTTACAATATCTACCCAAGAAATTAACAGTACTATCAGTACTTAATGTAGCCAAAGACAGAAGGACAATCGTCCATAGTTTATTGCGTTAGAACTTTGCCTGGTGTTCCGAAGTTTTCAGAGACATCACATTTTAGATAGTCAGGAATAAAGATATCTTGTGTATAATGTTTGTTATATAACATTTGTAATAGCCTAAGGTGCATCCTTTTCCCCCACTTAATAATTAGAAGATTATAATCTTATTACCCTGTGTTATTCAGTGTTTACTCAGAGAAGTGTATGTCCTGTGGTTAATAATCGTGTGAGAGTGCTACTTCATTTGACATCGGATAAGGAGAGCTGTGTGGCAGGGATAAACTCCCTTTCAGACTGACCAGAGTTCTAACCAGAGTGAGCATTCTCCTCTTCTGAGGGCAGAAAATTGTGCTGTCTTGGCCGTCTACTGGAAAACTTGACTTAATACCTTAGTGTCTTACCATACGCGTCTGATCCAGTGCTAGGGAGTCTTGCGAGCCATGTGTGGTTTTAAATTAGTAGTCGGCAACTACGACATTGGAATACCTATCTCCATTTCTATTTTAGATACCACATGTGCTCTGGATTAACGCTGATGATGATATTCCTCCATACCACCGTCTCAATCCAGCCAGCATTTTTTTCTCTTGGTCTACTTCAGCCTCTCTTCCCCTTGATCTTTCAAGTTATCACGAGTTCTCCAATGCCTCTCTTCTCATCACATGACCAAAGAAAGCTGATGGTCTCTTTCTTATTGTTGCATATAATATTCTAGTTTCATTTACACTAGCCACAACTACTAAATGATGCAGATTATGTTCTTTGTTTGAATATATTAACCTTTTTCGATAGTCTTATAAACGATTACTTTTGTGGTGGTGGGGGTGGGGTGGGGGTAGATTTCAGATTTCCCACCATACATAAATCCTACCAAACTAATTCAAATTGACATACCTGCTGACAGTGTCATTAGGAAAATACCCGAACAAAAATGTCCGAAAATAACTGTGGGTCATTAGAATCTAATTTACGCTGCTTGATCGGTGCAGCACAAAGTAATCACATGTCAGCTGTGCCGATTTATGTCAAGTGTGTAAACTAAAGCTCCCTTTACTGGCTGTAGAGGCAAATACAGCTTTGCGTTAACAAGTCATCGATTACAGCTGCGACAAAAATGGGAAATCACTATTCTAGCATTTGTCTTGCTGGGGTGCCCAGTGTTAATCCCATCATGTAAATACTATCATTTGACTGTGGCTGTCTGTCTGTCTGTCTTTATCTTCCCGTGTCTGTCTTTTTGTCTGTCGGAAGAAAAAGAAGAATAAGAACAAGGAGATGGGGGAGTAGAAGGATAATGAGAAAATGCAGAAGTAGAAGGAGGCAAGTGAGAGGAGGAGCAATGAGGGGGAAAGGCAGGAGGATAGAAAAACTTAGTTTTAGGATAAGAATAATGGTGGATAAGAATAATGGTGAAAAGCAGGAGGTTTAAGAAGAAAAATGACAGAGAGGTAGTAGTAAGATGAAAATGGGATGAAAAAGGGGTAGAAGAGAAATAACTTAATTCTTTCTATAATGTCTGTCTGTCTGTCTGTCTGTCTGTCTGTCTGTCTGTCTGTCTGTCTGTCTGTCTGTCTGTCTGTCTGTCTGTTTCTAATGGCAACGTGGAGGAAAGATCTAGGAACTGTTTTCACAATATATCTGACAAGTGATGCAGGGCATATCTGACACAGTGATGCAGGCCGTGATTGCCGGAGAGACTAAGTGATACAGGACGTGATTGGCGGAGAGACCAAGTTATACAGGCCATGATTGATGGAAAGATCAAGTGATGCTGGCCGTGATTGGTGGAGAGACTAAGTGATACAGGCCGTGATTGATGGAAAGATCAAGTGATGCAGGCCGTGATTGATGGAAAGATCAAGTGATGCTGGCCGTGATTGATGGAAAGATCAAGTGATGCAGGCCGTGATTGGTGGAGAGACTAAGTGATACAGGCCGTGATTGATGGAAAGATCAAGTGATGCAGGCCGTGATTGATGGAAAGATCAAGTGATGCTGGCCGTGATTGATGGAAAGATCAAGTGATGCTGGCCGTGATTGATGGAAAGATCAAGTGATGCTGGCCGTGATTGGTGGAGAGACTAAGTGATACAGGCCGTGATTGATGGAAAGATCAAGTGATGCAGGCCGTGATTGATGGAAAGATCAAGTGATGCAGGCCATGATTGATGGAAGGATCAAGTGATGCTGGCCGTGATTGGTGGAGAGACTAAGTGATACAGGCCGTGATTGATGGAAAGATCAAGTGATGCAGGCCGTGATTGATGGAAAGATCAAGTGATGCAGGCCGTGATTGATGGAGAGACCAAGTGATGCAGGCCGCGATTGCTGGAGAGACCAAGTGATGCAGGCCGTGATTCTGGGAAAGATCAAGTGATACAGGCCGTGATTGCTGGAGAGACCAAGTGATGCAGGCCGTGATTGGTGAAGAGACTAAGTGATACAGGCCGTGATTGATGGAAAGATTAAGTGATGCAGGCCGTGATTGATGGAGAGACCAAGTGATGCAGGCCGTGATTGCCGGAGAGACCAAGTGATGCAGGCCGTGATTGCTGGAGAGACCAAGTTATACAGGCCGTGATTGATGGAAAGATCAAGTGATGCTGGCCGTGATTGGTGGAGAGACTAAGTGATGCAGGCCGTGATTGATGGAAAGATCAAGTGATGCAGGCCGTGATTGATGGAGAGACCAAGTGATGCAGGCCGTGATTGCCGGAGAGACCAAGTGATGCAGGCCGTGATTGCCGGAGAGACCAAGTGATGCAGGCCGTGATTGGTGGAGAAACTAAGTGATGCAGGCCGTGATTGGTGGAGAAACTAAGTGATGCAGGCCGTGATTGCTGGAGAGACCAAGTGATGCAGGCCGTGATTCTGGGAAAGATCAAGTGATACAGGCCGTGATTGGTGGAGAGACCAAGTGATGCAGGCCGTGATTGCTGGAGAGACCAAGTGATGCAGGCCGTGATTGATGGAGAGACCAAGTGATGCAGGCCGTGATTCTGGGAAAGATCAAGTGATACAGGCCGTGATTGGTGGAGAGACTAAGTGATACAGGCCGTGATTGATGGAAAGATCAAGTGATACATGCCGTGATTGGTGGAGAGACCAAGTGATACAGGCCGTGATTGGTGGAGAGACCAAGTGATGCAGGCCGTGATTGCTGGAGAGACCAAGTGATGCAGGCCGTGATTCTGGGAAAGATCAAGTGATACAGGCCGTGATTGGTGGAGAGACTAAGTGATACAGGCCGTGATTGGTGGAGAGACCAAGTGATACAGGCCGTGATTGGTGGAGATACCAAGTGATACAGGCTGTGATTGGTGGAGAGAGCAAGTGATACAGGTCATGATTGGCGGAGAGACCGAGATAACGACTCTTGCTTATTTATCGACTTTAACAAGAGAACTGAGATTAGAGTCAAGATGTAGCACTACATATCCATAGAAGTGGAGTGGGTAACTGTGAAGACATGGTTAAACGGCCAAATACAACTAATGGATTAAGACATATTCTTGTTTTTATAGTCTATGCCGTGTGACGTTGGTAATCATGTCAGTCCATAGCCCTCTGTCTCGTGTACTACCAATCTTCTTAGTCTATGCCTTGTGGCGTTGCCAATCATGTCTGTCCAAAGCCTTCTGTCTTGTGTATTGCCAATCTTCTTATAGTCCATGTCGTGTAGTGTTGGTGATCATATCTGTCACAGCCTTCTGTCTCGTGTACTGCCAATCTTGTTTATAGTATATACCATGTGGCGTCAGTGATCATGTGTGTCCATAGCTTTCAGTGTCATATACTGCCAATCTTTTTATAGATCAAGCCGTGTGGCCTTGGAGACCGTGTCTGTCAACAACAGACATTCCTCCATGCCCTGATGTCAGACTGTCCAAAATCTTCTCTCTCTGTCTTCGCCTGACTTTCCCCAACCCCAACATGTTTCGCGGCGTAATGCTCATTTATTGTCTATTCTCATGTGATGCTCAAATAGTTTGACTGTCCGCTTCTGATGTGAGTAACCAGTTCTCTTTACGAGTTAACTTCTTTCAAGATATCTTCATTACACTTGTTATCCACCCATGGTATTCTCATAATCCTTCTGTATAACCACATTTCCCCAACCTCTTCTAATTCTTCATTAGTCTGTTAACTGACCATGATTCACGTCCATACATCGTGATTGGGTTTAGGCACTCTAACACGCAAATACAGAGGAACAGATAGATTAATATATAGATATCTAGACAGACATATAAATAAATAGATAGCTATACAGAGGCACTAATTGACCGAAAGGTAATCTGCCCATTCAGAAAGTCATTTAGACGTCCAGGTTAGAATCTCTTTCAGCTTGTGGCTTTCAACCGGATAATAAAACATAACACTGATCTTTAGAAAGTGTCTCCAGTAGAGAGACCATGTACACTCTCCATCTCTGTGGCCATGAAGTTTTTCTACAACTTCTGCACCATTTATCGTTAACATCCATAGCACGATAACGGACCACGTACACGGCGACGGCACATGGTGTTTTAAGGACTGTGGAGGTCAGTGTGGCTGGTAGATTTAATCAGCTTAAACTTTCTCTTGGGACAGTCGGGGTAGTGGGTTTGCTCCACGTGTCGATCTGTTGGACTTTACTGTCGAGGGAGATTTAATCAGCTTAAACTTTCTCTTGGGACAGTCGGGTAGTGGGTTTGCTCCACGTGTCGATCTGTTGGACTTTATTGTCGACATCTAGTCCTTGACTTGGGAACGTACAGTACAAGTACCTCAGAAGTCGGAGTGGGTTCTACTGATGGTGAGGGACACTGGTAATAGGGAAAGCTAATCCGCACTCAAACATAAGTCCAGTACATTAACCAATAGTAACCAGCAGTAGTCATGCGTGTGTGGACGAAGGTTGAGTTCAAATCGATCGAGCGCATAAGAAGATTTAAAAAAAAAAAAAAGGTTTTCGTTAGCTACTGAACGTAAACTTGCCAAGACATCAACAACAGCAGTACAATTCTGGTGTTGACAGCGATGTCCTGTAAATAGGATATGCAAACAAAATGCGAGTTTGAGAGAAAGAAGGAGTGAGAGAGAGACAGGAGAGGGAGTGGGGGATAGACATGAGAGAAGAGAGGGAGTGGGAAAGAGACAGGAGATATAAATAGTATGTGTGTGTATGTGTGGTATTCTACAGCGAGAGAGAGAGAGAGAGAGAGAGAGAGAGAGAGAGAGAGAGAGAGAGAGAGAGAGAGAGAGAGAGAGAGTAGGTATGTGTGGTTTTCTACAACAAATCATTATGGAGCGTCTTGAATCCTATCTTATACTTAATCCCCCCCCCCCCTCCCCCTCCCCGGCCCGATGAACTGGATTCTCCTGAGACCGAGTCACAAAGTTGGACGAGTGTCACAGCACACCTTTAATCTCACGTATTACCCCGTGGTGGCTTCTGTAGACGGGCCTCTGTGTGTGGGTTAATAACAAATATGGAAGTGGTCGGGGACAGTATCGATTCTTGTGGAATTCATGCTGACCTGTGACCTGCGAGGCCCATGCCTGGTACTTCGCTTACGGTATGTTCTGTTTAATTCTGGACTTTACAGCTTTGCCTTGTTAACTGAAAGTTGGGTTGGGTAGGTGAGACGAGGTGAGTTAAAATTGGATTCGGAATCATGTACCGACATCACAGCACTCAGGACATTCACATACGTGCTCCGTCCTCAACTGCAACAGCCAGCGAAGAGTTCCAATACTAATGATACAAGTAGAAATCTGATTATATGTCTGTCTTACAGTTCCTCGGAGTCCTGAGTGTCGGCCGGATCCACAGGTCACTGCCCGCAGCACTATTCTCTCCCAACCGTTCTGAGCTACCAGTTCTCCTGCACAATACTCACGATCCCAAACGTCTACTTATCATGCGCCAATACCCCACCAAGTGGTGCAGACCCAGCCAATCTGTCCGTCTGCTCGTTTCCCACCACATCAGCATGTCCTGGAGAAACTATCCAACAGATGATCTCTACTTTTAATTGTTGAATGGGAAGACAAAACAGTAAAGTTATCGTTGCACATGCCTTGGGATGTATTGGATACTATAGTTCTTGATTCATTGTTATTGACTATCGGCACTCAATGGATGATTTGGTCAAAAGCACACCAGCCGCCTGTACTTCCCAAAACATTTCTGTTGGCTGTGTCAACCGGGGAGTCCAGGTACAGTTTCAAAACACCCCCGCCTTTGAGAGGGTTCGATGTTGATGTTCATGATGTTGATGTTGTTGTTGTTGTTGATGTCTATGATGAGACCTAAGAACCGACATCACTACACTCAGGACATTTTCACATGAACTCCGTCCCCTCGTTCAACAGCCAGCGAAGATTCGTACTGCTAATCATCTAACTGCAATCTGATTGAAAGTTATCATGGTTTGCCCTGTTTTGAGATTCGTCCAGAACCCCTGCCGATCCCCTGCAATATCCATCTCTCCACAAACGGGTTCTCAGTCTGTTTCACCGCTTTGTCCACCCGATCCTCACATGAGACCGACTACCTCTGCCTTGTCCGTAGGTAATCTACAACAGAGAGATGCATTCTTTACCAGCCTATCAGCGTGTTCATTCCCCCGCACTCCCGCATGGGGGGGGGGGGGGGAGTAATCTATACAATTCTAATAGATTGACAATTATAATCTTTAGCAAGGTAATAACCTTTAACAGAAACAATGATTGAAATCTTCAACCTTGTACTTTTATCTTAAGTGCTGACTCCACTGTCTGTCCCGTCGTATGAGTCGCAATCAATACTTATGTATTTATTCATTTATTAATTTAGATCCATAATATTCCCGAATTTCTATCAAGTCAGGAATACGGGAAAAACTGTTCCCCCAGGTACGGGAAGATAATCAGATGCTGGTCTTCAGGGAATCCCGTCGGAAAATGACATCAAGAGGTCATTTGAAATTTTCTAGTGGGAAAATATATTCGCTAACGGAAATGTTTCCTTGTGATATTGGACAATTAGATAGATATTCTGTGCCGGAGTTGTTAGCACGTTCATTCTATTGGGTTCTATTTATCTTCTTCACTATACAGGTTCATTATTGTGGGCATTACAAGCTTTTCCAGTCACTAGTCGCGTCTTCCCTTAGGTGAGTATTACATATTTTATTTGTGTTTTTTTTTAAATTTCTGTCTGTCCGTCCGTCCGTCTGTCTATCTATCCTGCTTTCTTTGTTGTTGTTGTTGTTGTTGTTGTTGTTGTTTTTTAATACTTTCCTTTCTACTCAAGATATATTTTCTGCCTGTCTTTTCCATTCTTACTTTCTTTACTTGTTTCTTGTATTCTTTTAAATCCTTGGCTGCTCTATGATCTTTATTTATTTTTTATTTTTCTTTTCTCCTTTCTGTGTCTAAATTTCTATTTTTCTTCCTTCCTTTTTTTCAAATTTTTTTTAAATTTGTATTTCTGTGTATCTTTCTGTTCACTGTCTGCACGTCTGTCTGTCAGCATGTCTGTCTGTCTGTCTGTCTGTCTGTCTGTCTGTCTGTCTGTCTGTCTGTCTGTCTGTCTGTCTGTCTGTCTATCTGTCTGTCTGTCTGTCTGTCTGTCTGTCTGTCTGTCTGTCTGTCTGTCTGTCTGTCTGTCTGTCTGTCTGTCTGTCTGTCTGTATTTTTACCTGTATGTCTCTCTGGTCTAGCTCTCTATCTCTGTCCGTGTGTGTGTATTTTTGTTTTCTTGTCTCTCTAGCCTAGCTCTCTGTCTGTCTAGTCTATCTCTCTGTCTTTCTCTCACTGTATGTTTATATAACTTTTACTCGAATTCACTTTTATGCAAAGAGAAATCAAAGTGGCACACCCGACAACAATCTTATTATAAAAACAGATCGAAGATCAAGTTCGGTAATTGCGTGTTGAAACAGTTATAACACATATGACAGCACATGTCCATTCAATGTCGCCCTATTTCCACTGTCATATTGTGACAAAACCCTGACAGTTTACAATGTTTTGACACACACACACACACACACATACACACACACACACAACACAAGCGTGCGCACGCACGACGCACCCCCACTCACCCGCACTCACACAAAGAGACATAAGTTGATACATTTGGCATTTGTAGCTTGATCTTTCTGTACTTTAACTAAGTGCCTCCCGATGCTTTGTTGGCTTTGCTGTCTACCGATCCGTTGTTAGTTTATGTCTCCCGATCCGTTTTTAGTTTTTATGTCTCCCGATCCGTTGTTAGTTTATGTCTCCCGATGCGTTGTTAGTTTATGTCTCCCGATGCGTTGTTAGTTTTTATGTCTCCCGATGCTTTGTTAGCTTAGCTGTCTCCCGATCCGTTGTTAGTTTATATCTCCCGTTGCGTTATTAGTTTTTATGTCTCCCGATGCGTTGTTAGTTTATATCTCCCGATGCGTTGTTAGTTTTTATGTCTCCTGATGCTTTGTTAGCTTAGCTGTCTCTCGATCCGTTGTTATTTTATGTCTCCCGATGCGTTGTTAGTTTATATCTCCCGATGCGTTGTTAGTTTTTATGTCTCCCGATGTTTGTTAGCTTAGCTGTCTACCGATCCGTTGTTAGTTTATATCTCCCGATGCGTTGTTAGTTTTTATGTCTCCCGATGCTTTGTTAGGTTAGCTGTCTACGGATCCGTTGTAGTTTATGTCTCCCGATCCGTTGTTAGTTTATATCTCCCGATGCGTTGTTAGTTTTTATGTCTCTCGATGTTTTGTTAGCTTAGCTGTCTCCCGATGCGTTGTTAGTTTATGTCTCCCTATGCGTTGTTAGTTTATGTCTCCAGATGCGTTGTTAGTTTATCTGTATCCCGAAGCGTTATTAGTTTATGTCTCCCGTTGTTTTGCTACGTTGTTTTGTCTTACATTTCTCATTATATTTTCGGCATAAAGGTTAAACAAATAGGGTGACAACACTACTCAGCAGTGTGTAGTATTATTTTTACTACGTAGATCAGTGCTCTGCAACCTTTTTCCAGTCACGTCACACTTTTATCATTTTAATTGCTGGTGACGCACCAAAATGTAATCGTATATAATAAAAGACTACGTGTGTTTATTTATTTATTTGGTGTCCCACCACAAGATAAAGAACAGAAACAAATATACAAAGAAAAATAAAAGAAGGATGAAAATTGTTAAAAAGGTTATTTTAAAAAAAGTAGAAAAAAATAAGGATAGCTCTGATGTAGATCAAGTTGCTATGACATGGCTACTGTCCCATGACAAATAAATATGTCTGCTGCCCCATCCCATCCTTTCCCATCCCATCCCATGGGGCCTTTCCCACCCCAGCTAGTTGTTGCTTTAATTATTTATGTCCCCAGCAGTTGTTACTTTAACTATTTCTATCCCTATCAGTTGTTACGTTAATTAATTCTATCCCAATAAATTGAGCTGAGTTCAGTTGAGCTAAGAACTGAGATCACTGCACTCAGGACATTCCCATACTCGCTCCGTCCCCTTGTTCTACAGCCATCGAAGAGTAACACTACTAATCGTTTCCACCGCTATCTCGATTGAAAGTTCTCCTGGTCTTCCCTCTCAATTTTGAGATTCTACCAGAACCCCTGCTGATCCCCCCGCAATCTCATAAACTATCTCTATTACTTTAACTATTTCTATCACTATCAGTTGTTTCTTTAACTATTTCTATCTCCATCAGTTGTTACTATAACTATTTCTAACCCAGTCAGTTTTTACTTTAACTATCCCTATCAGTTTAACAAAGATATTTATATTCCTATATACTTTGCTCAGTTTAACAAAGATATTTATATTCCAATATACTTTGCTCAGTTTAACAAAGATATTTATATTCCTATATACTTTGCTACCTTTAATACTTACATTCCCATGACTTGTTTTGAAGGGTTACCTAAATGCTAAAACAGGATCGGATAACACTGGTTACGAAGAGGTCACAGGGAAACATGAATGAAAATTGAGAATTAAACACCATTTTTGCGCTGTGTATCAATATATCATAGGCGGGAGTACATACAACATACATACATACAACATGGAAGTCAGGATAATGTAGGATATCTCTGAATCCAAATAAAAAACAAAAACAACAACAACTTAAGGAACAGTGTATGGTCACAGTCTCTAATATATCATCAATGCCTGCAACACTTAGTAGACGAGAAGAACAAGGAGAAGAGTTGGCAACAGGTTAAAAGCATATTAGCGACTTACGTATGGGAGTCCTTGGTAGAAGAGAACAAACAAAATCATACAGCAAATATAACGGCGGAAATCCTCAAGAAAGTAAAAGAAAGGAAAAATACAATTACAGAAGTAATTAATAGCGAAACAATAGTTGCCAAAGAAGCTAACAGAGAAGTTAAGAAACACAGAAGCAAATAAGGGCGAATAGAAGACAATATTTAGATGCCCAAGCAAGAGGGACAGAGGATACAGCAGCGAATGGAGATCTCAGAGATCTTCACAGCACCATCAGGAAATTGGTAGGAAAATATAATCAAACAAGTGAACTTATCAAAACTAGTTTCATCACCAGTATTGAAGATCTAATAAACAGATGGGTAGAATACTTTAAGGACCTTTTGAATAGACCAGTTTCACATGATAATATTTCAAATCTGTTAACTGACAGTCTCATTAACTGAATAACTGTCTGATCAAATAAGTGACTGAACCTCACAGTAGCAGACTGATTGTATTTCAGATCTATTATTCCCTCCCCCACCCCTCCACACACACACACACACACACACACACACACACACGCACACACCCGTCTCACTAACTGCATGGCTCTCTGTTCATCTGAAGGCTCTTTGAGGTAGGGATCTGCATGGTGAAATGGGTAACCCACGAGCATCCCGCCTCGAAGAATGCTTTCGGCAGGCCAAAAACACACGGAGCCTTGTGGGATAAAACCAGGTGCAATGAAGTTTATCTTCTTGCTTTTAAACTCCCTTTTTAAACCTGGATTTTTTTCAACTAACTGTCACATGAAATCTACAAAAGCCAAAAAACGAGCAATCACACCATCCTATCCGTGGTTTCCCCAACAAACAAGTGCGAATTTCAAACCGGTGTTTTGTAGAAATTGATCACCGGTCGTTTGTGTGCTTGATCACGATATGGCTTCTGCTGGATTGTTGTCGCTTGTTTTTCCCCAAAGGTGTGCGTGTATGTGAGTGTTTATGTGTGTGTCTACATGTGTTTAAGTGTGTGTGTATGTGTGTGTCTATGTGCACGTATGTTGTTATTTACTGCACGGAGTCAGTAAGGCTCCATCAATAAATAGAAGTGTTTATGTTAGAGTCAAGATTTATGACAACGGTTTGTCTATGATTGCATATCTTCAGAATTAGTCATTTCTCTCTCTCTCTCTCTCTCTCTCTCTCTCTCTCTCTCTCTCTCTCTCTCTCTCTCTCTCTCTCTCTCGTATCAGTGCACGACAAGGCAGATGGGGGTGGGGGGGGGGGGGGGTTCAGGCTCCTCTGGGATCAGGTGCAAAGTGAGAAAGAATAGAAAGAACAGATAAACCATCATTGCCTGGAGAGAATGATGCGGCAGTGGGAGTGACTGGAGGATTTGGCCGACTGTCAGTTCTCCGAGGACAGAACCAACGGACACATAATCAGATTGCTGGTGTCATTAGTATGGGAACTCTTCGCTGGCTGGTCAAGGTTAGGACGGTGCGCGTATAAGTATGTCCCGAGAGTTGTAATGTCGGTTCTTGATTCTCAACTCAACTCAACTCAACTCAACTCTCTCTCTCTCTCTCTCTCTCTCTCTCTCTCTCTCTCTCTCTCTCTCTCTCTGTCTCTCTCTCTCGCTCTCTATCTCTCTCTCTCTCTCTTTATCTCTCTCTTTCTCCCTCTCCCTCTCTCCCCCTCTCTTTCTGTGATGTCTCGTTGGTGTTTCGGCGATGTCTTAGAAATATCTCGGTTGTGTCTTGGTGATATCTCGGCGGTGTCTTGGTGGTATCTCAGTGGTGTCTCGATGATGCCTCGTTGGTGTCTCGGTAATGTCTCGGTGGTGTCTTCGTTATATCTCGGTGGTGTCTCGGTGAGGTCTCGGTTTTTGTCTCGTTGGTGTCTCGGCGGTGTCTTGGTGATATTTCGGCGGTGTCTTGGAATATCTCGGTGGTGTCTCGGTGATGCCTCGTTGGTGACTCGGTAATGTCTCGGTGCTGTCTTGGTGATATCTCGGAGGTGTCTCAGTGGTGTGTCGGTGGTGTCTTGGCGGTGTCTCCGTGGTGTCTCCGTGGTTTCTCGAAGGTTTCTTCGTGTTCTCCAAGAGAGTCTCCGTGGCGAAGTGGTTAAGCCGCCTGCTCCGCGTCTCAGAGGTGAGGGGTTCGATTCCAAGAAACGACATTCGGTTAACAAGTGCAATTATCTTGGAGACTCCTGGAGGTCGTCGCTAGAGCTTCGGAATTCATGCTTTCTGCCACGCTTTCAGCAGGACTGTGGTAAGAGACCGAGCCATATGGGATAAAACCCGGTGCAATGAAGTCGATCATCTGGCCTCTTAAACACACGTGCTACTACTTCTAGAGTACTGATTGTGGATTAGCTCTGGGAAAAATGTGAAAATGTGAAAATGTGAGACGTGAAAACTGTGAAAACTGATGTGAATGTGAACTGATGTGAATGTGAAAACGTGGAAACTGTGAAAACCTATGTGAATGTGAAAACTTATGTAAATGTGAAAACTGCTACACCGCTGGAGATGCCGGCTGAACTACGCAAATCCTTTAAAAATTTACTCCATGAAAGAGTTAAGAATATGAGAGGGAAGACCAGGAGAACTTTCAATTAGATGGCGGTTGGAACGATTAGTAGTATGACTCTTCGCTGGCTGTTAAACGAGGGGATGGAGTGGGTGTGCGAATGTCCTGAGTGCTGCCATGTTGGTTCTTAGCTCACAGCTCATAACTCATAACAGAGTTCATAATATTACAATAGAACCAGAAACAGCGACAGAGGCTGATTGCCGCCTTATTGTTGTTTGCTATGTCGTTGTAATTTGCCACTTCCGGTGGAATTTGAAATCGAAACAACGCCTCTGTTTGGACTCTCTGTCGCCGTATCCTTTCTAAGTATAATTGTTTTGCCACTTCGGCGTTTTCTTACGTTTTCAATTCAGCCACTTAGGGTCGCTCCAGGTGCTATGGTTTTGTGAAAAGATAACTGCTATACGTTAAGTGGAGCTGAGCAGAGTTTTTCTTCAAATTGGATATAGAGGTTTTTACCCCGAGAATATCCTAGCAATAGAACTATGAAGCTACAAAATGTTATGATTGTTAACTCCAAACAGGAGAAAGCAATCTTTGTGTTAACCCATACTGTAACTTCACACATGAGAAACCTATCTTCCTGTAAATAAATTCTTAACTTCAAACTAGAGAAACCTATCTTCGTGCTAACACACCATGAGAACTCTATCTTCAAGTAAACAGATACTGTAACTTATTGGCTGACTAGTTTTCGGTCTATCTGAACGACTGATCCGTTGTCTGTCTATCTAAAAAACTATTCCGTTGGCTGTCTTGTCTCAGTAACTGATCGGTTGTCGGTCTATCTGGGCTGTCTGTCTGTCTGAATGACTGCTCAGCTGTCTGTCTGAACGACTGATCGGCTGTCTGTCTAAATGACTAAGGGCTGATTGTATGTCGGAAAGACTGCTCGATTCTCTGTGTGAATGCCTGCTCGGCTGTCTATCTGTCTTAGTGAATGATCGGCTGTCTTCTGCCTCAATGACTGATCGTCTGTCTGTCTGTCTGTCTGTCTGCCTGCCTGCCTGCCTGCCTGCCTGCCTGCCTGCCTGCCTGCCTGTCTGTCTGTCTGTCTGTCTGTCTGTCTGGGTGATAGACTTACCAGCATGTGACACGTTCCTGTCCTCAGCGTTAATTAAACTGATACACTTTACTGCTGACCTTCTCTTATAGTACACTTTATCTTCTCTTAAATGTTATCTAGTTTAGATTTCCTACTGACTCTTACACATTATTGAATTAAATGCTCTAGACACTTTAAAGCCTGGATGAGCACACGGAACCACTGAATCTGCTAGTTTAATCATGCGTAAACTTGTTGACTCTCCCTAATATATCACATTGCTGGGGAACATTGCTTTATTTCTCAGTTTATTTGTCTTACTAGATACTAAACAAAAGGACAAACCACAAAGAGGAAGACCTGGATAAGCGTAGGAGAAAAGAAGAGACAAAAATGACTAACATTGGAAGGAGATGAGTGAAGCTGTTTGAGATAGGCTATGCCTGGACTAGCGTAGGAGGGAAGAAGAGACAGAAATTATAAACATTGGATGGAGATGAGTGAAGCTGCATGAGATAGTTAAGACCTGGACAAGTGTAGGAGAAAAGAAGAGACAGAAATGACTAACATTGGAAGGAGATGAGTGAAGCTGCTTGGGATAAGCTATGCCTGGACAAGCGTAGGGGAGAAGAAGAGACAACAATGACTAACATTGTAAGGAGATGAGTGAAGCTGCATGAGATAGTTAAGGACATGACTGCTCTCAGCTTGTTGATTGAAGGCCGATATCCTAGTTTGGGGATAATCGGCGGAAGAAGCAGAAAATATCCTGAACACAATTTATTCAGGATTGGGTGATAGATTGATTGATTAGTTTGTGAATCCTCTGATAGATTAACTAGCTGGTGTGTGAATCCTCTGATAGATTTACTGGCTGGTTTGTGAATCCTCTAATTGATTTACTGGCTGGTTTGTGAATCGTCTGATAGATTTACTGGCTAGTTTGTGAATCCTCTAATTAATTTACTGGCTGGTTTGTGAATCCTCTAATTGATTTACTGGCTGGTTTGTGAATCGTCTGATAGATTTACTGGCTAGTTTGTGAATCCTCTAATTGATTTACTGGCTGGTTTGTGAATCCTCTAATTGATTTACTGGCTGGTTTGTGAATCGTCTGATAGATTTACTGGCTAGTTTGTGAATCCTCTAATTGATTTACTGGCTGGTTTATGAATCCTCTGATAGATTTACTGATTGGTTTGTAAATCCGCTGATACATTTACCTGCTGGTTTGTGCATCCTTTCATAGATTTACTGGTTGGTTTATGAATCCTCTGATAGATTTAAAGGCTGGTTTGTAAATCCCCTGATAGATATACTGGCTGGTTTGTGAATCCTCTGATAGATTTACTGGCTGGTTTATGAATCCTCTTATAGATTTACTGATTGGTTTGTAAATGCGCTGATTCATTTACCTGCTGGTTTGTGCATCCTTTTAAAGATGTACTGGCTGGTTTGTGAATCCTCTGATAGATTTACTGGCTGGTTTGTGAATCCTCTGATAGATTTACTGGCTGGTTTATGAATCCTCTGATAGATTTACTGATACCCGGGAAGGTTAACCGGTCAATAAATGCCCGCAGAAGTCGGATGTGTCGGCCTAACGGCGCAAGAACGCAGCTCTGCTGTAAACAAGCACAACGCAATCACGTCCGAAAAAAAAACTCCGGATGAACTCAGAAGAAGAAGAAGAAGAAGAAGAAGAAGAAGAAGAAGAAGAAGAAGAAGAAGAAGAAGAAGAAGAAGAAGAAGAAGAAGAAGAAGAAGAAGAAGAAGAAGAGGAAGAGGAAGAGGAAGAAGTAGAAGAAGAAGAAGAAGAAGAAGAAGAAGAAGAAGAAGAAGAAGAAGAAGAAGAAGAAGAAGAAGAAGAAGAAGAAGAAGAAGAAGAAGAAGAAGAAGAAGAAGAAGAAGAAGAAGAAGAAGATTTACTGATTGGTTTGTAAATCCGCTGATACATTTATCTGCTGGTTTGTGCATCCTTTCATAGATTTACTGGCTGGTTTCTGAATCCTCTGATAGATTTACTGACTGGTATGTGAATTACCTGATAGATTTACTGGCTGGTGTGTGAATTCTCTGATAGATTTACTGGCTGGTTTGTGTATCCTCTGATAAATTTACTGGCTCGTTTCTGAATCCTCTGATAGATTTACTGGCTGGTGTGTGAATTCTCTGATAGATTTACTGGCTGGTGTGTGAATTATCTGATAGAATTATTGGCTGGTTTGTGAATCCCCCGAAAGATTGTTTAACTCTTAAGTCCCATTCTTTTTTATCGTTCTTATGGCTGAGCTTGTCTTGTATCCGTCGCAGTCAGGTTCGTGTCTAAACTTTCTTTCCGACCCGGAACCAAAGAATCATCTCCACGGGGACTTTATTGCAAAGCTCCCTTTTCCCTTCCCCAAGCTCAGAAACCAGCGGGTGTGACAGACCGGTAGCGGAATTTCACATCAGAGGACAGGCATAGTACGTGTAACCAGAACAGGACTCGGCATAGCACATGGGAGATGTCGGGGTGTCAGATCATGCTTCAAGGATGGGTTTTAGATATTTCATTGCCAGCAGATCCCAAGTCATTCCAACTGATGGGTGTAGGGACAGATACCCTTCTCCGCCATCAGTGCAGTGGAAGTTCAAGCGCATTAAGCTCAGGGGGCACCACTAGACTGCCTGATATGACATACATAGGAAAATCTGAGAGTAGTATAACTAGACAGGTCTTTGTCTGGAATACACAGGGCAAAAGAAAGAAAGGAGGACCTGAATACACATGAAGAAAACTAATAGAAACAAAAATAAGTAGCATGAGGATGATATAGTCGGAGTTGCATGGGATAGCTAAGGACAGGAGGGCTTGGGATGAGTTCGTTGAGGGTCTGAGTCCTAAAGGGGAATAAAGGACGAAGGAAGTATAATCGTTCTCTAAGAACACATGGGTAACTTTATATTCTTTCAGCCATACACAATGAAGCTATAGGGAGATATGGGATGTGCAAGGGACACGTAACAGTGTGTATGAGATACATTCTGGCTTTGCCAACTCCTGCGGACAGGCTTTAGGCGATGCAGGCGAAGACAAATCTCCGTGAGGCCGCGGTGAAGGAGCATCTCCAGAATGAAGCCCTTGACACAAATAAGGACCACAGGCTATCACGGGAAAATCATGAATGTTTCAGGTAGAGCGACACAATCAGAGAATTATGTGTATTTGAGATGAGCGAAGAAATTTTACAACTAATGGACACAAGAAGACTCAACAAAAATAATCCTGCCAAATATTAAGAAATTCACAGCACAAGTCAGAATATTATGTAAAAAGGCTAAAGAAGCATGGCTTGAGAAAAAATTGCATGGAAATTGAAAAACAACTCAACAGACAAAATACCAAATCAGTGCACAAAAGAATTCAGGAACGCAGTAATAAAAGAACAAGTACATCAGCAGGCTGTCTAAAAACTAAAGATGGCAAAATCATAATAGAAAAAGATCAGATTCTATATGTATTGTCAGATAATGTGAAAAACCTTTATATGATAACAGAGATGAACAGTATGATATTCGATATAATAATGAAGGACCGCCGATTTTAAAGATGGAGGTTCGGAATGTTCTTAAACATATGCAAGCTGACAAGACCTCCCCTCCCCCCCCCCCCACCCCCGGATCAGATAACATCACAACAGAAATGATGCATGCTTTAGAAGAATATGGAATAGATTAAGTCGCCAGACTGCTGAACATATTATATGATACCGGAGATATATCTTCTGAGTTATGTAATTCTGCATTTATTGCAGTCCCCAAGAAATCAGGAGCTTTGGAATGTGATCAACATAGAACAATTAGTATAATGAGTGATCGAGTGAAATGGCAAATCATGACCGCCCACGCTTTTCGGTATGGCACATGATGGATGCATGGGGAACATGGAGGTGGGAGGAGGAGGAGGAGAGAACTGAGTCAGAATGCCCGAGGAAAAGTCATACCTGTGCCGGATCATAATCACATTGGGGACGCAGAGGTGTTTCCAAGGCACCAGGGCCGGGTTATATACTGGCCAAGACCTATTGACGCGTCCTCGTCGAGCGTCCTGGGCAACAGGTCCCTTCGGGGTCCTTGCTAAAGTCAGTAGGATTGCCGATTCCTCCGAAGTCGGAGAGTGTCTGCCTGTACGGCGAGGAACAACCAGTCTGCACACCAATAAGCCAGACATGGGACAACGGATACTCACGCAAACCTCAGGTCCTGTATGACATCACACTGATGTTGGACAACAGGATGCCTTCATCCGACATACAGGACTTTGTGTTGGAGCCCAAGCCAACGAACACAAGCAAGCAAGCATAATCACATTGGACAGGGAGTGTAGGGATGGACCGGCAGGGTGCGCTGAAATGGGGGGGGGGGGGTGTCTGAAATGTATCCAGGGCAATTTGTCCCGATGTGATGTAATCGTTTACACGGATGGTTCTGTGCTAAGAGCTAAAAGAAGTGCCTCGGAGTTTATAGCGAAGGTTAATGAACGGTGTTTAATTCAGGAGAGCCTGACATTTGATGCCCTAACATTTATTCTGAGCATGGAGGTGAAGGCAGTCACTGCAGCGTTCCGCTGGTTGGAGGACAAGCAGCATACATATCTTGATTGTAAAGGACTAACAGAGCAGCCTGGAAAGGGTAAAGACAAGCATGATTCCCGCGGAGTGGCATGCTTCAATTAACTGATTAAATGCCATGGGATGATACATTCTCTTATTTTAACTTCCCGTAAATGTCATAGGCTTATACATGAAACTAAAGTTAAAATATCAATACAGTAGTTTTTCCTATGTGGCTCTCCTTAATTTGATACCATATGAACAACTTGTCAGCCATAACTGTGAAACACCCCTACTTTCAATTGTCTGCCATCCCTTTATGTTTGGTCCAGACTGACATTTTGTTTGGCATTGAATCTGTTAAGACATCAAAGATAGGTAGTGTCACTTGTTGTCCCTGGGGGGAAAGTAGAATCAACAAGCACACCTTTTAAATTCCCTTTTAAATTCCCGTTTCTTGAGTTTTGGTCTTTTGCCGGACCTTTGTCTACACACCCCCTTTTTTACGTCTTATGATCACTATCTCTCTCTCTCTCTTTCCACCAGACAAGACCCCTCTTCGCATTCCTTCAGCACATACCCCCACTAACACTGGCTTTGAACAAAATGATAAAACATTTAATGCAGAACAGTATCATTTGTGTGTGCGATGTATGGGTGTGGAGATATGTGGTGTAGTCTATCATGAATGCGAGACAGGATAGTCTAGTCTAGGATCAGCATCACAGTTGTCATCATGATACAGCCATTCGACTTCACATAGCACAGAACTGGAAGTAGCTCACTCAATGACGTGTCTCTCCGACCGATTGTGGACTTTCAATATATCCGTGAATGATTGAATGTCTGATCACCAGTGCGGCATTGAGTACTTAGTGTCATTTAGTTCTACAAATACGATATTTTTTTTTTTTTTTTTTTTTTTTTTTATTTTTTTTTTTTTTAGCATATCCTTTACAGGACTTAGCTGTCAACACCAGCATCTTTCAGCTGTATGTTGATCTCTTGGCAAGATTACGCTCAGTAGTTTGCCATTGCTTTCTGAGCGGCCGGCTCAGTATCCCGCAAGTCACGAGCGGGGGTCGAACCGCCTCAGCTCTCGCTCCGCTACGAGACTCTGCGTGATAAACGGGATTACAGAGAGAAAGTGTTGTAACCCCACAGCCAGAGAGACCGGCTCAAATACGATATACCGGTCGGTAATATAGTCCATGGATTGAAGAATATAAACACCGGTTCAACAATATATCGCATATACACTGCGGTTTGTCACTCACTAACAGCTCATGTAATCAGGTAAAATGTTTATGATAGTCTTTTTCTTTCTCTAATTCTTAGAGTAAATATTATCGTTCATTATTCTCTGGTTGTTTGGAATACCTTCATTGAGCACCTCACATCTAGTGATTAATGTCGACTGTTCTATGTAACTCAGCACTTTTCTGACCTCCTTGCTAAACAGGGTTCAAAGTTTGATATTCGTCAGCACTGCACCAGAGTCTGGTGAGAGAAACTCAACTCAGACCCATTCTATGTGAAAGTAGGCCTTAGGCCATATTCAGTCTGTAACATCTATATCATTCTAGAGCTACACTCTGGCATAAGACAGAGTAGTTCAGCACATTACCCTAGACAAGGTAACAGAAAGAACAGCTAAAGAAAACACACATTAATCCCAGTAGACTCCCCTACCATAATATCCTAGCATTGACTTATCCTTTATCTCCCCACTCAATCTCAATCCTGCTGAATATATGTCATTGTACTTATCCTACCGACTGCAATAACACCCCACTCAACACAGCTTAAGTCACACTTCAGTCTAATGTTGCCGACACTCTATACTACGGTTACATACGCAAGTTCACTATGCTAAAGTTCTAATCTACATCACTACTACCCTATTAAACCTATTTCAGTCCTAGAATTAAACCACCTATTTCCATCAAGGACAAATGCCTTTCGTCTTTAAACGACACTAGGCATCGTGATTTGCATTTCTTATACGGCACTGAAATAAATCCACCGTCCAGCCGGTGTCAAGCCAACATGTATACTGAATTTAAAACTAGATTCTCATTCCATCGAATTTCGCCTGTAGGACGTCAAGGGTCTTTCCTCCAACCAAGCAATCCCCTTCTCTTCTCTGGTCTTTAGATCTTTGTACAAAACATACCGACAATCTTCTTTGATGTAGACAATTCTAGTTGAGATCGTTTCTTCCTTTACTCACGGTCGTCTTTCAAAGAGATCCGAGCGGGTTTTATCGGGACTCCGTCTTCTTTGATATAAACGATCTTTCTGGACATCGATGATTATCCTTTGATCTCAACTAGTTTACCTGGGTCACGGGACCTACGTTCCCGTATTCAAAGAGTTCGGCTAGTGTTTAGATTGACGATCTATGTCCTTTGAACATTTAGGAGCGACGATCTCTGGCCTTTGAACATTTAGGATCGACGACCTCTAGTATCGTGACAGGTAGCACGTGTAGTATCTTTTCACCAGCACGGGTTGGATTTGATGTAGTAGGAAACGAGCAGGCGGACAATTTGGCTGGGTCTGCATCGTTGGTTGGTGTGTTGATGCGTGACAAGGCAGATATAGTCAGGGCCAATTGGGATCATGTGTATTGGTGTGGAGGATCAGATTAATCGTCATGGGCTGGTGAGAACGGCAGTCAGTGACCAGATATTCAGACCGACAATCAGAAGTTGGATGAAGAATGACTTACGCGATGAATTATAGTGAGGAAGAGTTTTGCAATCCGTCAACCACACTCTCTCGCCTAAAACACTATCTCGCCTGAGCCCATCTGAATCCAGTGGCAAGACTAATCAAGATGACTGGAGACGAATACAGGTGCAGTGGGTGACCAGGGCGCTTTATGTCCCTTGCCATGTTCATTACGTTCCACAACGCTTTGCAGGTTAACGCCGTCTTAGCCGTTGAATAATCAATAATTTCTTCCCCACAGTCTGCCGAATATTATCTTCACATTCTGGGTAGGCACACCCTAGTTCAACGACTGGTTTGACGTCGAATCGGTTACCCTCGCCTGGTTTCGCTGTTGTCCGGGAAGGGGGGAGGGGGTGAACACTGTTTTATGCTACAGGCGTGAGCTGGATGTCAGGCTTGAACCAGTGGTGAATAGGCCTTGAAAAAGTTGTGACAGCTATCCTTACCAATGGCCGAAAATAGTAATACAAGGACACATAATTAGACCGCATCTACTACCATCAGTATTAGGACTCTTCGCTGGCTGTCGAAAATCTAATTTGAGCCCGTATGGGAATGTCCCGAGTGCGGTGATTTCGATTCTTGACTGAATTAACACTTCTGTCACCTTTTTGCACTGTATTTCACTGACATCCTTCATTCACATTTACCATTAATTGCCCCAGTTTCGTCTTCTTTCCCCTACTAAAAGCTTGAAATATACAAGTGGCACCTTATGCCATAAACCTGACATATATAACATACACACGACATACATAACATACAAACCGCCAATGTTATCCCTCGATTGTTGCATCTCCCTCACCCCACACAATTAAATGTCCACGGATTCCCTCGCAACCCAGTTTGACATTTACTGACAGGACACTGTATTTTTCCGTGTCTGCCACAACGATTATGCCAAAATTCCCCCCGCCATATTCCCTATCTCCTAATGACATATTTTTCTGCATTCTAATTTCTCATTTTCGTTTATATATAATAGTTTGCCTAAGTGATCGTTGCCTGCCGGCTGATGCTGAGGGGTTGTGTCGCGCGCGTGTGTTGTATCTGCGGGTCTCCGGGTCCGAGCAGCACAGTAGAAAGAGAGCGGGCACTGAATGGGAGAATTTAAAATGTAAATTAATCGATCTTTGCTCCGAGTCACTTTACTATGACATTTGTCGGCAGGGTGGCATCGGTAGGATGGGGCGACACGGTGGGCTGGTAAACTGGCGTAAATTGCATGGCCATAGAACTGTGTTTCTATGTGCGTGTGAGCGTGTATGTGTGAGCGTGTGTGTGTGTGTGTGTGTGTGTGTGTGTGTGTGAGTGTGTTTGCATGGGCGCGTGTATGCGTGCGTGCGTGCGCGTGTGTGTGTGTGTGTGTGAACGTGCTTCTCAATGTAAATACGGCTTTTATTTTGTGTGTTTCGTGTATGTCCGTGCATATATGTAAATAGATATTTGTATGTATATGTAAGCGGGGTCTGCAGGTCCGATAGATATCTGTAGGTCTGGCCCTCCGCCAGTCCGTCCGTCCGTCCGTCTGTCTGTCTGTCTGTCTGTCTGTCTGTCTGTCTGTCTATTCGTCCGCTCGACCGCCCGCCCGCCGGACGGAGCACGTATGGTAATGTCCCGCGTACTGTGACGTCGGTTCTGGACTCAACTTGGTAATTCCCGTGTACCCCAGATAGGCGTACTATAGGAAAATGCATTTACATTCTGATCTGCACATATAAAAGATAAGAGGACAGAAGTCAATATCAGAGAACACATTAGACAGCACAAACATGGACAAACATATCACTTGTACGTTATGGCTGTCTATCATTATCATCATGTGCCATGCCAATAAGCGTGGGCGGTCATGTCTTGCTGTCTTACACGATCACCAATGTCATGGATCACCTCTGTGTTCTTGTCCGAACCGTGCCATGTGGTCAAGCCATTCGGATATTTACTTCTCCGCCTTCCCTTTGTTATTTTCCCATCAATATTTCCAGGTGTCATCAAGGTCTCTAGTTTATTTCTTCTCATAACGTTTCCGAAAAATTCGTACTCTCTACGTCTAATTTCTCTAATCTGTTTAGGGTTGTCACCTGCTTCTGGTGGGACTTGCTCGCGGGTGTTTCTGTCTGTCCATGGTATTCTTTGCATTTTCCTCAGAAACTACACTTCCACAGCCATCAGATGTTTTCCAGTTTGTCTACACATTGTACACTTTTCACCGCCATACACAAGTTCTATGTAGCACTTACACACTATTTCTCATACCTCGTCTTTACGAATATACAGGAATCACGAAGTCCGTAGGTGAGGAATTTTATCGCCCATGCAAAATCAATGATGTGACGAAGAGACAGTGAATAACGGCCTTGTCTAGCGGAAATCTGCCGACAGGTAAAAGTACTTTATCAAGTGCCAGGTTCTAGAAATTCAAGCCCCGTGGCTTGCTAATTGTAATAAGGGCATAGTTACACAGTTCAACTGGGATTAACTCCTATCTCTTACATTTAATGTAAGAATGAGAGCGCTGAAGTGCTATATAGAACCTGTTTTGCTGTAAGGCTGTGAATGAATTTTGGAATGTAAATAAACAAATTATTACGAATTTTGATGCAATAGAGATGTAGTTTCTGAGACGAATGTTGCGAATTCCTTGGTCTGCCAGAGTAACTAACAATGACTGCCTCTAAGAGGCTAGTTTGATCGATTGATTGATCACATTTTTGGACACGTTATGAGAAGAAATAAACTATGGTCAGAACTGGCAAGATTGAGAGGGAAAGAACAAACGGAAGGAAGAGATGTAAATATTTTAATGGCTTGGCAACATGACATGGTCGAGACAAGAACACAGAGCTGATCCACGACTCTGGTGATCGTGCAAGATGGCGAAACATGATCGTTCACGCTTAATGGTATAGCACATAATGAATGATTGAAAGAGGCGAATGAAACTAAAACAATACAAATGAGACAAAACAGTTTTCTTTGGTCATGTGATGAGAAGAAAGGCATTGGAGAACATCGTGACAACTGGAAAGACCGAGGGAAAGAGAGGCAAAGGCAGACCAAGTAAAATGACACAGGATGGATTAAGACGGTGTCATGGAGGAATATCAATAACGGAGTTGATCAAGAACACCAAAGACCGAGATCTGCGGAGAGTCATGAACGCCTACGCCAGCCGGGACGGCACTTGATGATGATGATGTTATCAGAAGAAATAAATCGGCGAACTTGGTGACAACTGGCGAGATTAAGGGGGAAAGAACAAGTGGAAGGCAGAGAAGTAAATTTATGGATGGCTTGCCCACGACATGGCCGAGACAAGAACACGGAGCTGATCCACGACTCTGGTGATGGTGTGATATGGCGGAGACTGACAGCGCACATTTATCGGCATGTCACTTGACGATGATGATGATTGTGGCTTCTGTATTTACAATGACAACTATTTAGATAGACGGGGCGGATGGTGGCAAACCATCCAGGTTGCGAATGGGGAATGTGGGGTTTACACCTGGCAGTGTATGCCTTAGTTAACGATGGCCAACACACTTTTTAAACACCTAAGAAGACTCTTCACATGGAAGTCACCGGAAAGTATTACCAACAATCAGATAGATTATATTTTAATTCAAAGAAGATGGAGATCAAGTATAACAGATCTGAAATTAAAACTCAAACAGCTTACCCGAGGACCAAGGCTACTTCGTTTTTATCTCACAAAAATACCGGATGCATACATCGTAGTAGTGAGGAATCGTTTTTGGGTCTTGATGTCTATACAAGAGGAAATGACACCTGATGAACTGGCAGTACAAGCTAGAGATATCTTGATAACAGTAGCCAAATATTTAATTCCGAACAGGACTAAGCAACATAAGCCATGGATTACACCAAGCACGTTAGAATTAATAAAACAACGAAGGGAACTGAAAAGTAAAGGAGAAACCGATAACAGTAGGATGAAGTATAAATCTTTAACACGAGAAATAAGAAAGAACACAAGAAAGGAGAAAAATCAATATATACAAGATTGTTGTATTAAAATAGTGCAACATCATAAGAATGGAAGAGATTATGAAATGTTCAAAGAAATGAGTTATTGACAAGAAATGTTTAACCTCAATTGCATGTTATCTGTGACAAGATGGGAAATACCTTAACAGAATCTAGACAAATTCTAGAAAGGTGGCAGGAGTACCGCAGTGGAATGTATGATATGAGTGACAGTGAGGATATGAATGAGATACATGAACCAATGACAGCCGAGACAGAACCTGAACCCTCATTAGATGAAATTTCATGAGCAATAAAGAACCTGAAGAATGGTAAATCACCTGGATGTGATGAGATACCAGCTGAACTAATTAAAGCGGGAGGAGAAGAGAGCATACAAATCTCTCACGCATTGTGTAAAAAGATGTAGAAATATGGTGTATGGCCAAAAGATTGGAAGAGAACTATCTTCATTCCAATACCAAAAAATGGCAACCTGAAATTATGCACCAACTATAGAACTGTTGCCCTGATCAGTCATGGAAGTAAAATTCTACAAAAATCATAATGGGAAGACTTCGTAAGAAAATGGAAGAGCAGATTAATGTGGTTCAGGCTCGATTTAGACAAGGAAGACGAACAAAAGATCACCTACTCAACAAGCGTTTAATAATAGAGAACTGCAGATAATTTAATGTAAACATATTCTAATGTTTTGTGGATTATTCAAAGGCATTTGACCGAGAACAACATCAGAAACTTTGGGAAATCATGAGGAATATGGGCTTTCCATCACATGTAGTACAACTCATACAATGCTCTATCTAGACCAACAAGCAGCGGTTAGATTTGATGGTGAGACATTAGACTGGTTTGATATCAAGCAAGGAGTCCGTCAGGGATGTGTGCTGTCACCCTATTTGTTTAACCTGTACGCCGAAAATATAATGAGAAATGTAAAAGATGATATAACCAGGGATAAATATGATGCCCTAAATATAGGTGGTCATGAAATACCAGAAATTCGATATGCTGATGAGACAGTATTACTATCCACATCACATAATGGTATATAAAACCTAATAACCTCAACCCAACTGAATGGTGAAAATTACAACTTATATCTTAACATAACAAAAGCAGAGATACTGCATACAGATAAAACTACTATAGAGAAAGAAATATATGTTAATGAGGTCAGTCCGTTTATACTTCTTAGTTTTTCTACGAGCAGTATGAAGATCCCCTGCCGGCTTGCTAGGACAGTCGCAGGTTTAGGACAAACATCTTACCATAGGGAGTCTGTCCGCTATGGCGAGCCATATCCCCGTTAGCCCATGACCACCCGGTCATGGTTTCTCAGTCTACACCACGTGGAGGTGGGGATGACTTGCCTTGCAAGTAGGTTACCAACTAACAGTATACCACAATAAGCAATGATGTACAGACCAGAGGCAAGCAAGAGATACCGACCACGTAAACGATGGACGCAGGGAATAACAGAGTCCATGGGAATATCGATATATGAAGCCTCTAAGCGGGCAATCTCCCGCTGTTTACACTTCACCTCGACACCGCAAGGTACAAGAGGAATATGATGAGTTGAGATGATGAAATGAGAGGAAAGATTAGAGGTGGTTGAAAATTTCGAATATCTTGGGTCATTTATTAACAAAAATGGTGACACAATGAAAGAAACTAAACGACGACTGTCAATTGCTCTTCAAGGATTAAAAATCTGGATAAATTATTTACTGGGACAGACAGAACTACAAATAATATATTTTTAAGAGCATGCATCTTTCCCATTGCAACATGCGCTTATGAGACCTTAAACAATATAAAATGACACAAAGTAGTGCAGCTTTACATAACAGAGTTACGACACATACAGAACGTTGCGGCGGTTAGCCTTCATCAGCAAACAAACACATTCACAAACACAACATATAGTCAAGGAGATCTCCTGTGACTTACATTAGAAGGTGATGCCAGGACGAGAGGAACAAATGCATGGAAAAATGGAAGCAATGAAGAGAAAATAAGAATTGACAAAATGTTAATTGAAAAGAATGTTAGTCGAAGAAAATGTTTAATAGAAAAACTTTATAGAGAAAAAAACTGCATACTCACCTCACGTACGGACCTGTAAATGAATGCGGAAATCTCGGGTGTATTTGTATAACGGTGCTGGATGTTACGGTTCAGTGAGCACATAGAAAGAAGGGGGCGGGGTAGGAGGCGTGTAAAATTGACCACGACCCCATTGTGTTGTTGGTCTGGGTGGACTGGTGTGTATGAACACGTGTACATACATAGACACATTTCAACAGACAAACTGCTAGTGTATGTGGACATATGTACAGTCCATGCAAGAAGAGAGAGAGAGAGAGAGAGAGAGAGAGAGAGAGAGAGAGAGAGAGAGAGGAGAGCGAGAGAGAGAGACAGACAGAGAGAGACAGAGAGAGAGACAGAGAGACAGAGAGAGACAGAGAGACAGAGAGAGAGAGAGAGAGGAGAGCGAGAGAGAGACAGACAGAGAGAGACAGAGAGAGAGACAGAGAGACAGAGAGAGACAGAGAGAGAGAGAGAGAGAGGAGAGCGAGAGAGAGAGACAGACAGAGAGAGACAGAGAGAGGAAAAGTGCCTGCGACCTACCACATGGGGTATATTGTAACCTACGAAATAGTCAGTATGGTTGCTAGTCATACAACGCGCTACAGGAGCCCCTCGCCCAGTCCTAGAGTTGTTGGGGTTGTGTAAGATCCAACCACTGGCAATGCACGTGAAGAAGGTATGCACAGAGAAGCCAGATGTAGGAGGAGAGAGAGAGGGAGAGAGAGAGAGTGAGAGAGAGAGCGCGAAAGGGGGGAGAGAGGGGGAGAGAGGGGGATATATATATCATCATCATCATCATCATTATCATTGGCACCTTGCCGTCTTGACAGACGATAGTTTGTGCTTAAAAAAGGCATAGTAACCTTTACCCATGGCGGTAGCAAATGTGACTGATATGGCCAATTCGTGATGTAAATGTTCGTTCACAGTGAGTGCATGTAAACACGTGGTCATTTCCACCATCAGGCACCATCTTACGTCTCACACGCTCGGTGTGTGACTTATCTGCAATAATTTTCTCCTTTGTCTTTATTCCATTTCTGATGTTTGCCCTCCATGCAACATGTTCAGCGGCGACTTGCTCCCAATGTGCATTATCAATGCCTGTATCAATCATGTCCCGTTTACACACATCTTTGTATCGTAGTAGAGGCCGACCCTGAGATCTCTTACCCATCTGTAATTTACCAAAAAAGATGTCCTTTGGTATTCTACCATCATCCATCCTCCTAAGATGTCCTATCCATCTAAGCCTACGAAGACTGAGCATGGAATAAACCGTCACAAAACCTGATCTATCCAATATTTCAGTATTTGTGATTTGTGTTGCCACTTAATACCAAGAATTCTTCGCAGACACCGCATATGAAAGCTGTTTAAACGTTTCTCTTGGTGTGAGTAAGTTGTCCAGGCTTCACTGCCATAAAGAAGAGTACTAAGGACACAGGCTTGATATTCAAGGATTTTGTTTTGGCAGTAAGCTTCCTGTTCTCCCAGACTCTTTTTCTCAACGCTCAGAGGAAAGGCGAGACGGACATATAATCAGATTGCTACTGGTACTATTGGTGTTGGAACTCTTCGCTGGCTGCTGAGGATGGGGACGGAGTGCTTATGGGAATGTCCCGAATGCTGTGATGTCGATTCCTAAATCAATCAATCATCAATCAATCAACTCTTTTTCTTAACATTTCATTGTTGTTGCTGCCTTACCAATCCTAATGTTGATTTCCTGATCTAGGGATAATTTGCTATTTACCACTGATCCTAGATATGTAAATTGGTATACCATCTCTAGTTCGACGTCGTCAATAAAGATTGATGGTACCCCATGTACACCTTGTGACATAATCTGTGTCTTCTTTTTGCTAATTGTTAAACCAAATTCAGAACAAGCATTGGAGAATGCAGATAGTAGGCATTGTAATTCTTCCTCGGTCGTAACTGCAGCATCATCTGCAAAAAGCAACTCTCTGATCAGTGTCCTCCTAATTTTGGTCTTGGCCTTCAATCTCTGAGCATCGTAGAGGCCGCCATCTGAGCGTGAGCGAATGTATGTACCACCATCCTGATCACGAAAGGCATATTTCAGTAAAAGTGAAAAGTATATTCCAAAGAGGATGGGAGCTAGTAAACAACCTTGCTTAACTCCACTCTTGATTTCAAACTCTTCAGAAGTTGCACCATCAAACTTGATTATACCCTTCATGCCTGTGTGGAACGATTTCACAATGGACAGAAGAGTTGGTGGGCAGCCAATCTTCTTAAGTTGCTTGAACAGACCCTCACGACTGACCAAATCAAATGCCTTTGTGAGGTCGACGAAGGCAATAAACAGTGGTTGATTCTGTTTACGACATTTTTCTTGCATTTGTCGCAATGAGAATATCATATCAATGGTAGACCGGTTCTGTCGAAAGCCACACTGTGATTCGGGGTAGACTTTCCCAACAATACACAGAAGTGAGATACCCCTGTAGTTGTTGCAGTCTCTCCAATCGCCATTGTTCTTGTACAGTGTTATGATGCTTGAATCATATATATAGGTAGCAACTTTCTCCGTAATCCCTTATCCACGTGAGCAAACGCAGCTGAGCGAGAATCAATAGCGTTTCTCGCCGCACCCGTTACTAACGAAATATGTGAGCCGGCCGCTCAGAAAGCAATGGCAAACTACTGAGTGTAATCTTTCCAAGAAATCAACAATAGCGATAAAATGCTGTTGTTTACAGGATGTTCTGTAATAGGATATGCGAATATATATATATATATTGGACCAGGGATGGAGTTATTGCCTCTCCATAGCACAAAGCCTGGGCTAAAATAAAGAAACCATGTGTTGCCCATGCAGCATGATCCCTCTCTCGGCCTGCCTAGTTCACTCCAGAGGAAAGTTGACACCTATAATCTGGAACAAGACAAGCTGCAGAAGCTGCCGGATCAGCAAAGCAATGCTCTAACTGTCCGCCTGTCGGAGCTTCGATCCTAGACCAGCTGCCAACCAAGGCTTAGGGCCTGGTCTGCCCTGCCATGACTTATTTTGTCTTTGGGTTGCATTTCCTCGCACCAGGATAAGGCTAGTACCCTCCCAATTGCGCTCTTCCGCCCGAAGCCGTTGGCACAATGTGGGGTGTCGGGTTTGGTAAGCGCCGCCCAACATTCAGCGCTGACAGAAAGCAGGTAGTACCGTCTACTGTCATACGGTAGCTCAGTCATATCTGACTAAGACCTGACTTACATATATATATATTATTATTATTATTATTATTATTATTATTATTATTCAGCATTCCGAGCCATTGAGGTTCTTTGCTGCAAATACAATCCGTCTCCATTCGTCTCTCTGATTGACCTTCTCTTGCCAGTTGTTGATTCCAAGTGCTTGTAGGTCTGTATGTATATTATCTCTCCACCGTCTTCTTGGTCTACCTCGTGGTCTATGGTCATTTATTTCTTGAGTGTAAGCGAGTTTTGTTTCCCTGTTAACTTCCATTCTTTCTATATGCCCCAGCCATTACAATCTATTAGCTTTCATGATACCAGTGATTAGCGGGGACTTAAACAGATCATAGATGTCTTTGTTGCTTCTTCTTTTCCACTCTCCACTTTGTGTATCCCTAATGGGCCCAAAGATGCGTCTTAAGACTTTGTTCTCAAAGGTTTGTAATAAGGCTTCGTCTCCTTAAGTTGTACTCCAGGTTTCAGAGCCTTACAGCACAACTGGTCTGATCAGTGTTTTGTATTTTGTGATCTTGGTGTTACCTAGAGGGATTTCAAAATTAGAAAGTCAACACATGTCATAATACTTTTGTTTATATGGTTGAATATCAAATGGATATAACAGCAATTAAAGAAATAAGGTGGCCAGGAGAGGGTACTTTAGAGCAAAATGGAATTATTATAATATATGGATGAAACACCCAAAATAAAAATGAACTGGGAACAGGTTTTGTCATCAAAAAAGAATTATGGGGGAACGCTCTAAACTTTAAAGCTCTTAGTGACAGAATTATAAAATTAGGAATTTTAGGTAAATGGAAAAAATAACGATGATTAATGTGCATGCACCTACCGAAGAGAAAGAAGATGACGTTAAAGAAGATTTTTATAATGATTTGGAAGATGTCATAGAATAAACCCCCAAATAGGACATCCTGATTGTGCTGGGAGACTTCAATGCAAAAATAGGTAGAGAGCAAACTCATAAAAAGTGGCCGGTATAGAAAGTCTACATACAACTTCAAATGATAATGGATGGAGAGTCATCAACATGGCAGAAGCCAAGGGACTGCAGATTAGCAGTACCAGACTACAAAGAAAGGATATACACAAACAAACTTGGAAATCATGTGACAAGAGAACCTATAATCAAATAGATCACATTTTAAATAACAACAAACATGCATCAAACATACAACAAGTTAGAAGTTATAGAGGAGCTGAGTGCCACAGCGACCACTTCCTCGTTGGAGCAAAATTTTAACTAAAACTTAAGAGAGCTTAAGCTTATACTAAATTACAAAGATTACACCCAACATATAACAGAGAAAAACTACAAGAAATTACAGTCAAAGAGAAATTTGCAGATGAAATAAAATGTAAACTTGAAACTCTGCAAAATCCTTTGGAGGAAAGCGTTGACCAAACTTGGTTGAACATCAAGAATACAATATATATATATATATATATATATATATATATATATATATAACAAAAGTATTATGTCATGTTATCATGCATTATGTACAAAGATTTAGAAATATGGTATATGGCCAAAAGATTGGAAGAGAACTATCTTCATTCCAATACCAAAAAAGGGCAACCTAAAATTATGCACCAACTATGGAACTGTTGCCCTGATCAGTCATGCAAGTAAAATTCTACTAAAAGTCATAATGCGAAGACTTCGTACAAAAATGGAAGAAGAGATTAACGTGGTTCAAGCTGGATTTAGACAAGGAAGAGGAACAAGAGATCACACATTCAACGTGCGTTTAATAATAGAGAAGTGCAGAGAATTTAATGTAAACCTATTCTCATGTTTTGTGGATTATTCAAAGGCATTTGACTGTGTACAACATCAGAAACTTTGGAAAATTATGAGGAATATGGGCTTTCCATCACATGTAGTACAACCCAAAAAAATGCTCTATCTAGACCAACAAGCAGCAGTTGGAATAGATGGTGAGACATCAGATTGGCTTGACATCAAGCAAGGACTCCGTCAGGGCTGCGTGCTGTCACCCTATTTGTTTAACCTGTACGCCGAAAATATAATGAGAAATGTAAGAGATGATATAAACAGGGAGTTATATGATGCCCTAAATATCGGCGGTCATGACATACCAGAGATTCAATATGCTGATGATACAGTATTACTATCCACAACACAGAATGGTATAGAAAACCTAATAGCCTCAACCCAATTGAATAGTGAAAATCACAACTTATATCTTAACATAGCAAAAAGAAAGATAATGTATACAGATAAAACTACCATGGAGAAAGAAATATACATTAATGGGGGGAAATTGGAGGTGGTGGAAAACTTTGAATATCTTGGGCCATTGATTACCACCAACGGTGACACAATGAAAGAAATTAAACGGCGACTATTCATTGCTCTTCAGAGACTAAACCAGCTGAATAAATTATGGAGTGGGACAGACAGAGCTACAAAAATTAGATTTTTAAGAGCATGCATCTTTCCCATTGCAACATACGCCTGTGAGACATGGACACTTACTAAACAAGCTGAACAGCGCATAAACGCCTTTGAATATAAATGTTATAGACGAGTTCTAAGAATATCTTGGGTAAAGAAAAGAACAAATGCATCCATACTTCAAGAGTTGAATATTGAAGAAGGTTGGCTATTAAAGACGATAAAACAAAGAAAATTGAAATATTTTGGTCACTTGAAACGTCACGAAAGTTTGGAGAGAACAATAATGGAAGGGTATATGCCTGAGAAGAGAGGAAGAGGAAGGCCAAAGAGAAGATGGGTGCAGGATGTGGCGGATGATCTCCAGATGGATGTATCAGACGCGGGACATCTTGCTTATGATCGAGAGGTTTTCCGGAAGGTTGTTATGGGAGCGAGGTTCTGCAAAGGACATGCTACTGAATGAATGAATTATGTCATGTGTTGGCTTTCTAATTTTGAAATCCCTCTAGGTTTGTTTCCCCTAGGCCAGGGCAATGGCTTGTTCATATTGTTGTTGATGGTGATAACGATGAAGATAATGATGATGATACCAAAGCTAGTGAGTTGCCAACTGCTGGTAGCCCAGAGACATTCTTATGAAGGCATATGTTCTCTCCTGGTGTTCTAGGGACCCAGAGTGGGACTTAGCCACTGTTGGAGACGGTTGAATGTGCAGGGTACTTGAATATAGCCTGCCTGGTCGATGGTTTCATGAAGGCAGGAACAATATCTACACATGGGGTGCATGTCTCGGATTCATACATACTATATGGCTATTGATTCTAGCATGCTCCGTTCTATTATGAAAAATTGCATTCTTCTATTACCTCCTGAGGACATTGATGCTGTTGATGGCTTTTTGTTATGATATTTTATGTTATGTTATCTTATGTTATGTTATGCTATGCTATCACGATCAACATCACTGCACATTAAATATAACAATACGCTCACCGCATAGCAACTACCGCGAACTTTTCAACAACGCTGCTACGATTCAGTTGGCCAGGTTTGGCTCAGTGTGCATGTCCAGCAGGAATCTCATGATCGTTTTGTGTGGAACGCTGTTGAATGGATATTCCAAAATCAATGGAGGATCCGAAAGGTCGAGTCGGGTTCTGTGCGTAGACAATGGACTGAATCGGTGCGGAGGACCTGTTGTCTGTAGAGTCACCTTCATATTTGTTCCGGGGCACGCGGGAGTTGCGGGAAATGAACGAACAGGTAACCTTGCTGGCTCTGCATCCGCTGCTTATGGCCAGCCCGTAAATCGTGTCGATGTTATTAACGCCCTTAGAGAGATGTTGAGAGGGGAGGACTTTGACGCCAGTTAATCCACATCGATGTGTAGAATCAGAGACTCGGGAATAAGAAGTGACACGGTCAGACACGAAAGGCCTTCTAGAGAAGGAGGGGCCTCGTCTGTCAACACAGAAATGGCAATATTAGCCGCCGGACGCTGATGCATATGTTCCGGGAGGTGGGGGGGGGGGGGGGGGGTGGAATGTGAACACCTAAAGACTTGTCCGAAGTGCAAAATTAAATCCCATTAGATAACAGATAACAGTCGTTTCTATGTTTATCCAACAACTCTCATTGGGGCATATGCGAATGACGCAGCACTGCACCAGGTGTCCTTTCCCAAACTATAGTCGACTTGAGTAGAGGGCAGGAGCCCATTCAGCCGCAGCCTTCTTCTGGCCACTATTTTATCCGTGAGGTTTCCTTTAGTGTCCTGTAATGGGATAATTCTATAGTCTCCCATCCTGATATTTTGATTCAAAGGCTTCGGATGAGGTCCGAGGTAGCTGCGTAGCAAGTCATTAGGGACAATGCCGGCTTCTATGCTGCCACTCCGTGTCAAAAAGAAAAACTGCCACATAGCCACTCCGTGTCAAAAAGAAAAACTGCCACATAGCCATTCTGTCTTAGATATTTTAAATAGCTCATAACTAAATCTGTCTCTAATAGAAAACTACGGCAGAGCTCCACAGAACAAAGCAAGCGAGCCATGAATTAATGAACATCCAGAAATGACCGGGAATCATGGCTATGTCATAGAAATAATACGACAGCCTTTTAGCTAAATATATGGCCACGTTTTGTGTCCCTGACATTCTGTGGGGTGGTATGGTGTAATGTCCCACTTGGTTGATATATGCCAAGTGGGGTCTATCCTTGACCCTCTTGTTAAACTCTGATGGTAGTGAAGTTGGTATTACAGTTTGGTCAGACGTGAGCCTATGGCATCTCAGCGAATACCGGGAATACTTTTATAGGCTCAATCTCCAACAGAATACAAGTAAGAGGGGCATTCACAAAGTCATGCACCACATCGTTTTTCTCAGGAGATGTTTATTCAAAAAGCATGAAATTTTTACACAATATGCATGTATATGTCGTGTAAACATAGTATTATATAACGTAATTCCCATCAACTTGTACGGCTTTATGCCAGCGCAAAACAAGTGCATGTATTCCTTGCCCGTACCAGATTTTGTCTCTATAATGTAGCAATTTCTTCGCTGCATGAAACTCCTTCATCATCTTGAAACCTTGTTCCACGGAGTGCATCTTTGAGTGGACCAAATAGATGGCAATCAGAGGGCACCAAATCGTAACTATAGGGTGGGTGGGGTAATACAATCCAACCGAATTTGATGATTGCTTCCCTTGTTGCCAGACTTGTGTGAGGGCGTGCATTGTTGTGAAGGAGACTAAAAAAATAAGTCGCTTAAAGCACGAACTCCGTAGCTTTGACGACGACCCACTGGAGTCTCCGAAAAATTTGACTAGTGAACCGAAGGGCACGGCCCGGAATCGAACCCACTTGTGCCCGGAATCGAACCCACAACCTTCGGAGTCCGAGTCAAACGGCTTGACTACTTCGCCACGGAGACTCCCTTTTTTTTATAACTGCTTGTGTACTACCATTGCTGACTGCCTACTGTAAGGCTAATTGTTTAGTAGTGATTTGCCTATCAGTAAGATTACTGCCCTCAGCGCATTTCACCATTTCTGCGTTGGTGGTTGTGGCAGGACGTCCACAGCACGGTGATCAAGCAGCTCTATATCTCCATTTCCTGATTCTTTGATTCTCTAAACCCAGTGACTGTTTGTACTTCTGTCGATTGTGAAACTTCCATACATATCACATGGACGCTTGTGAATGTTCACAACAGTTTCCTTCTCTACAATAAGAAACTCTATCACAATTCGCTGATTATAACGCACGTTGATAACACGCTTCATTTCTAAAAGCTCAGGGCAGCCATATTATTTGGCCGATTGGGTTGCAATTTGGTGCATCCAATCGACACATGCCATATTTGAAGTGCAACATGTCAAGCTTCTATCTTTATTATTAGCTGAGAAAAACATTGCAGTGCATTACTTTCTGAACGACCCTCGTACAAAACAAAAGGACCCTTGCACACATCTTAAGCTGCATTAGACAATTGGTGCTAGATCCATTTTACACGCTAATCAGCACTTGATGGGAGATGTGGGCTGTATCAGGCCGGCCGCTCCAACAGAGGTTGAATTATGTTTCCCACCAATAAGGCTCTGCCAACGATATAACCTCTTAAAAATGAGTACCATCTTAAAAATGAGAACCATTGCTACAGGACACTCTGGTGTGTTTGGAAATGAACAAGGTTAGACAAGGCAGACAGATTAGCTCAGTGGTTCTCAACCTTTTTTGGCCCGTGCCCCCCTTCACCATATTTTCAGAACATCATTCCCCCCTTCCTATCAAAAATTTGGCCCGTGCCCCCTTTCACCGTATTTTCAGAACGTCATTCCCCTTTCCCCCCCCCCCCCCCGCCTTTCATATTTCCTATCTAAAATTCCCCACCTCTACACAGTATACGTAACAATGGAAGGTAAATTTAATAGCATATACTAAAACAAGTCTAGACATCCACATAAAACATGATTTATGGGTCTACTTACTTTATAAAATGAATTTTAGAAAGATGAGACGTACATAACTGTAAAGTATGAAGGGAAAAACAATAACAAGTAATCGGTTCTTGTATTAACGCGATCTCGAAATGGTCTTCATTCCCCCCTCCCCCCCCCCCCTGGAAACCCTAAAATTCCCAAATGGAGGGGGGGGGGATTCCCCACCGGTTGAGAACCACTGGATTAGCTGATGCCGCATCATTAAGAGGTGATTTGATGCTTGATAAGGCAGATGTGGTGAAGGCCCTCTGGGAGAATGTGATTAATGCAGAAGAACCGACGGACTGTCATGGACTAAAGAGAATACGGCAGCAATGGGTGGTCAGAGGATTTGGTCGACAGTCGTCACCTAGAGGTACAGCAAGACGGGCATATAATGAGATTGCAACAGGCACCATTAATACTGGAACTCTACACTGGCTGTTGAAGATGAGGACTGAGCGCTTATGGGAATGCCCCGCGTGCAGTGATGTCGTTTCTTGACAATTCAACTCAAATGAGTACCAGGCAATTTTCAGAATGTTTTGAGCTCTGATTGTGAAAAGAAGGCAACGAGGAAGGGAATTGGTTACTTCACCTCATAACTCTTGGCCTGGATACACACAACCTTAGGACAAAGGAAGAGTCAACTAGACTCGGCTGCAACACTAGTTACGCTTGACACAAGCTTCGGACATAACCATAGTTAACTAATCTGATCAGCTTCACCGGTTCCGCTTTACGGGGTTTTAGTTTGTATCACAGGCGCTTTACCGTTTCCGCTTCGCATACAATCCGGAAATGCGAGATTGGGATAATCGCAGCCACTTTACCAATTCCGCTTTACATAAAATTCCGAAAGAACAAGAGTTATTTCATCGTATCGTCATTACCAGTGCCTTTATACTGAAAGGCTGTACTTTTACAACAATAATTACCAATAATATCCCTGCAATTTACTAGCATGTTAAACGTCCTTGACCAATATTCCCCCAGCTCCTTTGGCCTACATCAGGCAGAAGTTTCTAAAGACTGCCTCATTGTGAGTGATCTTAATGTCGCGAACAATGCACAACACGGGAAAACAGTACAACTACACAAGGACAAGCAGTCGTTGTCTCACTTAGGTGGTCCAATTTGTTCGTAGACAAAAGTAAAGTATTATTTCTGCGATTGTCGATATGTTCATCAACCGCCGTTAGATACACAAGTTGCAAAATAATGAATGTATTATCGTCTTTCCCTGTCATAATTGGTTGTATATTCTACGTCAAGTGTTTTGTTTGTATTATTTCCAAATCCTATATTGTATGTGGCCATTATATGTTTCGTCGGTATAATCCCCTACTATATATTAGAATTAAATTATAAGAAGACACAGATTATGGTGTGTCACTAGGAAGAAAGTCATATCACGATGTAATGTACGGGTAAATGGGAATATTATTAAACATGTGAATCGGCAAAATTATCTCGGAAATGTCAACACATCTGATGGGAGGTGCCTTGCAATGATTAGAACTAGTAGCGCTTTGATGATGGTAGCCTTTTGCAACGTGGAAAATATACTGACCAATAAAACGATGTCAATTGCAACGAGAAAAAGAGTGTTGAGGTGCTACATAGAATCTGTACTTTTGTATGGATGTGAAACGCGGGCAATTAGCATATAAGCTGGAAAATGCATAATGGCAGTGGAGATGTTTCTGAGGAAAATGCAATGAATACCATGGACAGACAGAACAACCAATGAGCAAGTCTTACAAGAGGCAAATGAAATCCGTAAACTGTTTATAGAAATTAAACGTTGAGAGTTAAAATTGTTTGGACACATTATAAGGAAAAATAAATGGGAGAACTTGGTGACAACTGGCAATATTGAGTGGAAAAGAACAGGGTGCGAGGGGGAGGGTAGAAAAGCAAATATCTGAATGACTAGGCCATGTGGTATGGTCAAGACAAGAATACGAAGCTGATCCACGACTCTGGTGATCGCGCGAGAAGGCGAAACGTGACTGCCCACTCATATTAGCATGGCACATGATGATGATGATGATGTTTAGTTCATACATGTTCTCCTTGGTTCACTTTCAGACTGCAAGTTGAATAAATGCAAAGAAAAATGTTGACATGGCCGTAGAGTTTGTCCTCAAATGGAATGTTTGTTGGACAATATATTTTTCTCTGTTCTGCATTTGTTTGACACTTGCTGCAGATGTCTAGCTGTGATTTGACCGGTTCTATAGTCCCATTGATCTCATGCCTTTAGTTTATTAAACATGTGGTATTTTAGTCTGATGTGGCATCTCCGTAGTCTGAAGATTGTTACTTGTTCTTTTGGTTGAGTTGATAATATGCATCACCTTTCTGGTGATCCGGATGCTTTGATTTCTACTTGGTTCTATAACTGCTTCTTATGAATATCAATGCCCGCATCTTAGATTATGTATATATCAGACTGAGTAGTTTTCCACCTTCCTTTAATAATTTCCACCTATGTTGTAATGTAAAAGAATCCTGTGTATCACAGCCCTCTTGAATTTCTGGCATAGTTCATGTAATGCTGGCTTTCGGTCTGCTAGTTCTGCACTGTTTCTGGTCTTCAGTGTGAAACTGATTTCTCGTTCAATTTTCACCCGACAACCAAACGATATCGTCACCACGCCATGATTTAGTATATGTGATGGCCCAATACTCGACACTCCAATGGCAGTCTATGCCGCTGGAACATGACCTAACACTTCACAGTCCTCAAACGCTAACTAGCGTGAGCTAACATCTACATATAGGCCGTTCTTCTCGCCTATCTATGGTCCCTGTCGTTAAGTCCACCAGGTCACCGTACTCTGCCTGTATCTTCACTCTATAATAATAGCTTGTGCGCTTACGCGTAATTATTCAGACTTGTGATTTTTCCCATCAATAACATATCATTTATTACGGGATGAATGAAGAGAGAAGAGAGAGTTACAGAAATAATGCATTGCCGAGTGGATAAGAACGCGCTAGTGCTGATGGCGAGGTAAAGGGTTCAAACCCTACACCGATCAGTTGGATAAAACGCTGACTTCTCGTCCTTGACTAGGGGATGTAAATTACAAGTAGGTCTGAAGTTGGAATGGATTCGCTTAATGATCAGGGGCCCCTGATACTAGAGACAGATTGTCTGGGACAGAAGGAGTTAATGTAACAGTTGTTTGAGACAGAAGGAGTTAAAGTAAAAGTTGTCTGGGACAGAAGGAGTCAAAGTAACAGCTGTCTGGGACAGAAAGAGTTAAAGTAACAGTTGTCTGGGACAGAATGAGTTAAACTAGCAATTGTCTGGGACAGATAGAGTTAAAGTATCAATAATCTGGGACAGAACGAGTGAAAGAAAGAGTTGACTGGGACAGAGGGATTTAAGGTAACAGTTGTCTGGGACAGAAAGAGTTAAAGTAACAGTTGTCTGGGACAGAAGGAGTTAAAGTAACAGTTGTCTGGGACAGAAGGAGTTAAAGTAACAGTTGTCTGGGACAGAAGGAGTTAAAGTAACAGTTGTCTTGGATAGAAGGAATTAAAATAACAGTTTTCTCCGACATAAGGAGTTAAAGTAATAGTTGCCTGGGATAGAAGGAGTTAATGTACAAATCATGTGGAATAGAAAGAGTTAAAGTACCATAATCTGGGATGCAAGGAGTTAAAATATCAGTTGTTTGGGACAGAAGGAGTTAAAGTAGCAGTTGTATGGGACAGAAAGAGTTAAAGTAACAGTTGCCTGAGACAGAAGGAGTTAAAGTAACAGTTGTCTGGGACAGAAGGAGTTAAAGTAACAGTTGCCTGGAACAGAAGGAGTTAAAGTAACAGTTGTTTGGAAAAGAAGGGTTAAAGTAACAGTTGTCTGGGACATAAGTAGTTAAAGTAAGAGAGATCTGGGATAGAAGGAGTTTAAGTAATATTGTCTGCGACAGAAAGAGTTAAAGTAACAATAATCTGGGACAGAAAGAGTGAAAGAAAGAGTTGTCTGGGACATAAGGAGTTAAAGTAACAGTTGTCTGGGACAGAAGGAATTAAAGTAACAGTTGTCTGAGACATAATGAGTTAAAGTAACAGTTGTCTGGGACAGAAGGAGGTAAAGTAACAGTTGTCTTGGATAGAAGGAATTAAAATAACAGTTGTCTCTGACATAAAGAGTTAAAGTAATAGCTGTCTGGGATAGAAGGAGTTAATGTACAAATCATGTAGAATAGAAAGAGTTAAAGTAACATAATCCGGGACGCAAGTAGTTAAAGTAACAGTTGTATGGGATAGACTTCAGAACCTAACGCTTGTTACAGGCAGGTAGCACTGTTTGAGACAGACTTCAGAACCTATCGCTTGTTACCATCAAGTAGCAACTGTCTGAGACAGACTTCAGAACCTAACGCTTGTTACCATCAAGTAACAACTGTCTGAGACAGACTTCAGAACCTAACGCTTGTTACAGGCAGGTAGCACTGTTTGAGACAGACTTCAGAACCTATCGCTTGTTACCATCAAGTAGCAACTGTCTGAGACAGACTTCAGAACCTAACGCTTGTTACCATCAAGTAACAACTGTCTGAGACAGACTTCAGAACCTAACGCTTGTTACCGTGAAGTTAAAAACTGTCTTAGACAGACTTCAGAACCTAACGCTTGTAACTGTGAAGTTAAAAACTGTATGAGACAGACTTCAGAACCTAACGCTTGTTACCGTCAAGTAACAACTGTCTGAAACAGACTTCAGAACCCAACGCTTGTTACCGTTAAGTAACAACTGTTTGAGACAGACTTCAGAACCTAACGCTTGTGACCGTCAAGTAACAACTGTCAGAGACAGACTTCAGAACCTAACGCTTGTTACTGTCAAGTAACAACTATCTGAGACAGACTTCAGAACCTAACGCTTGTTACCGTTAAGTAAAAACTTTCTGAGACAGACTTCAGAACCTAACGCTTGTTACCATCAAGTAACAACTGTTTGAGACAGACTTCAGAACCCGACGCTTGTTACCGTCAAGTAACAACTTTCTGAGATAGACTTCAAAACCTAACGCTTGTTACCGTCAAGTAACAACTTTCTGAGACAGACTTCAGAACCTAACGCTTAGTTACCGTCAACTAACAACTGTATGAGACAGACATTAGAACCTAACGCTTGTTACCGTCAAGTAACAACTGTCTGAGACAGACATCAGAACCTAATGCTTGTTACCGTCAAGTAACAACTGCTTGTTATAACAAATTGTCCGGTCAATTTACTGCATAGGGCATTTCGTGGTATCTATTTTACTCTGGATGTGCCTGAGTAGCCCGGCTAAATTTCATAAAACCGTACTTAAAGAATCAATGTCCTGAATGAAGAAAAATTTACTGAGAGATTCCATCAACATGCTCCAGAAGGTCCAGACTTATACCATACGACATGAGTGGCCCGACACAATAAGCACATCACGATTGGTCTTTCTAACTTGTATCTATGCACCGAGGCACTCAGGCGTGACAGACAACTAGCGAGTCAATTTGGGTGCAACATCCAAATCACGATATAAATCCTTATAGGTGAGTTATATCGACTTCGCGGGAAGGTAAAAAAGCAGACCGTGTGTGACCTACTTTTTTTCAAATCTCGCGGTTCGTGGTTCTTCCGGTGTCTCCGAGGACTGGGCGAGCGGCGCGATCCGGGAACGCTTCGGGTTTTGGGTGTTTAAAAAGTTAACCTTTAATTATTAGAAGGTTAATTATATACGAGCTGATAAAACGATGGGATAAGTGCATCAATGTTGGTGGAAATTATGTTGAGAAATAAAGGGACAATGTATGTATAAAAATTAACTGGTTTCAAGTTGTTATCATATTTAATTATTTTTCTACAGCCATTTGTGACTTACTTATTAACCTTCCCCAGTAAAATATTAGTTTAATAATAAAACAGTCAACTAAAATATTATACTCGGTGAATTATGTAAAATAATGCTTAAATTCTAAAAGCATAATAGTAAGGCAAGTTATATCCCTTGCCCATTTTTTTTCCAAAATCACGTCAAGGGATGTAACTCATGACTAATAAATCGACTGGATTATTGCGGTTTCTTCCCTTCGTCTAACGAGAAATTGTTAATTTTTCAATTGAAAATAAACGATAGCGGTTAATGGTGATCTGTAGAGGGATGTAGTGGTTGGGCTGCGTGTGTGTGTGTGTGTGTGTGTGTGTGTGTGTGTGTGTGTGTGTTTGTGTGTGAATCTACCCGGCTGTCTATCTGACTCGCTGGTTATCAAGCTGCCTATATGAATGGGTCTCTTGCTTACTCTCTCTCTCTTTCTCTCTCTCTCTCATTTACTCTCTCTCTCTCTTTCTCTTTCTTTATTTCTTTCTCCACGATTCCTCACTCGCCCGCTCTCTCGTTCTGATAAATTAGGTGTCACTTTGCAGATGTCCCGTGTGAGTATGTAACGTGTTCCAAATATTTTCAATTTTCAAATCTCACGCATTAATATTCGTAACGGCTTCCGGTTTTGTATATTTAAGAAGTTAAACTATAAATACTTCTTCTTTCGATTGCTTGAAATATGTCTATAACTGCGAGGTTGTCTCTGTTTTTTTTTTTTTTTTTTTTTTTTTGTTCACTCAGTGGTCCATAGAGTTTATCTTTCACGGCCGTCTCTCTAGGCCAGAAGGTTTTATTAGATATGTTGTATTATGGGCTGTCTTTGAATATAATCTATGTTGTCTACAAATCCAAGCCACACGTGCACATGGCTGATTCACCAATCTTGAGTTTGTATACATGTCGTTGCGTAATCTATTGTGGCCTGTTCTTAGGTGCAGAATAATGACTTGTTCTGTTCTGTTCATAACGTGGTAATCATTTTGATCAGGTTTTGGTGGCTTTCTGACTGATTTGATCATTCTTTTCTTTTGGTTGTTTGCAACGGGTACATCAGACTAGTCTACGTTATTCCTTCCTTAGCCAATAGATCAGAGCTATCGTTTCCGGGTACTTCACAGTGGGATGGCATCCACTGTATGGTGACCTTATGTCGACTGCTAAGTTTAGAAAGTAGTGTCCTTAGTGCTGGCAATTTCCCAGACAGGAGCGCCGCGAGCACTGACGTTGCATCTGTCAATAGCACCTAAGGGTATATCTGGTACATATGGGTAATGGTTACATCCGGTCAAAGATGGTAGTGCTTCCGATCACACGTGGTTAATGGCTAAATCAGACCACGTAGGTAATGGTCACATCCGGTCAAAGAAGGCGTTGCATCTGGTCACATATGTAATGCTACATCCGAGACACGAGAGTAATGGCTACGACCGGACCACGTGGAGGCGCTGCTTCTTTTCGCATGCATAAAATACATGTAAGACGCATGGGTAATGGTTACATTCGATCACAGATGGCGTCGCATCCGGTAACATTAGTAATTTTACATCCGAGATACGAGGGTAATGGCTACGACCGGACCAAGTGGACGCTCCGCTTCCGGTTACATGCATAACGTTACATGCGGAACACGTGGTTAATGGTTACTTCTGGTCAAAGATGGCTCTACATCCGGTCATATGTTTAATGGTACAGCCGAGATATGTAGTTAAGAGTGATACTACAATCAATGGGTGTCTTGGCGGTTTTTGATCCAGAGGACGTAAATCATTATGCTAGCCACGTATCGTGGAATTCTTGGAGTTGTCGATCGATGAAAGACTGTCGCGCCATTCGTCTACAGGCAGCCGCCATCCTTTGATGTTGGAGACAGACTGTCCTGATGGGAGTCGGCAAGATCTTTTGTTGTGGGGAAAATATTCTCCAGATCACAGACCGGCAAGACTTTTTGAAGTACCAGGAACAATTACCCAGATTAAAGCGCGACAGCCGGTGGGTTGTTTACATCGAGTCGAAAAAGGAGAGAGAAAAATAGCTTCTCGACGCCTAGTGTCTAGTCAGATTTGTGACGTCATTCAGACACAGTATTAAAACAGTCTGGACAAACAACTTTGGCGGGAGTCAACCAAATGTTGTGAGGCAACAAGGACGTGTGTGATGTTCCTGTTTTGATTATAGAGAGAGACTACAGTGTCTTATTTTGATTTACATCGGCGGTCATTTATCCATTGTGTGATTTAATAGTCTCGATTTCAAACAAGAATACATAAATGGTGTTTAATTACATAGACCCAAGTTAGATGATTCTTAGGAGTCGAACGTAGTAATGTGCGTTGTGAAAACTTATTATAGGAGCGTCGGCAGCAGTAGGCTATCGCGTTGCTTAAACTAGCTAGGGTGAGATATCAATTAACTCAGTGAGTTAAGAACAAGGTAGAGGGATGCTGTTCGGGGAGATTGAGGATGGTTGGGGGGATAAAGGAAATGTAAAATGGTAGGATCTTCCAGTAGGGTATCTACTGGGTTTCTGCACTTTTCCTTTAGTCTTTCCTTGTCTTACCATGACTCAGACCGATGTGATGAGCTCCTCTGCCTTATGACAGAGATATATATATATATATATATATATATATATATATATATATATATATATATATATATATATGAGTGCGGCCGTCGGCCTACACTCACCTAATAAAGGTCAGAATCGGGGTGCTCTCACCAGGTGTGTTTTCTCTTCAACAGGTTCCACTATGTTTTCCAAAAAGCTAGCAGACAAGTCACAGAAGAAGATAGTGGCTCCATCATTGAAGGCAGTTTTTACTCAGCGGCTTTTGCTCTAGGCCCATAACCCAGGGGGTCTGCAAGAACCTGGCTTCTGCTGAGCAGGAACCGACGATAATCTAAGAGTGATTCCTCAGTGGTAGTTCTCATCATAGTAGAGTGAAGATACTTACAATACCACCAGTAACAGGAACAATAGTAGTTATATAGAGAAATTGACAATTAACATTATGTTTTCTTTCAAATGGTGAATTACAGTGAGAAATTAACTACTAACATTTTGTTTCAAAGTGACAGTAAACATTATTTTACTGTACAAGGGTTATCAGATCACCGAACTTTTAGTGACATATTAGTTACACTGTGTGTGTCAGATCTATGGTCAGTATCGAACTACATCCACTGTTGGTGACCAGGTATCCGAACTATCCAAGAGCCATTGGAGGAAGTCGACACCTGGCCAGAGAGACGCATCATTTGGTGAGGTCCTTTTATACTTGATCTATGGTGCTGTTGTGTGGCCGATACTGTGATGAAAGCAGACTTGATCCTGTGCTGTTCGGTCTGATACTGCATACACACTAGATTATACGACAGACATTCTACACATAAACACTTTGCACATACCTGACACTTTTCTTTATTAAATTAATTTGTCATTTTGTTAGAAGCTAGAGTTGTATAGTATGTTTTGGAAAAGAATGAGAGGGGGCATGGTCCAGTGGTAAGAAGAAGAAGAGAGAGAGTGTGATCCAAAGACTGATGGGGTTTTGTGGACTGAGATCCAGGAGATCCTCAAGATAATGATATGGAGTTAAAAGAATGTGGGTGTTGATTTCCCTCACCCCAGGGACGACACGTATTACGACACCACGTATAGGAGTTATTCCACTTCCTTGTAAACAGAGCATCGTAAGTTTAAAAAGATCTCCATTCTCTCTCTCTCTATCTCTCTCTCTCTCTCTCTCTCTCTCTTCTATTGATGTGTCTGTCTAGGGTACCGAGTAACACCAAAGAACGTCGCGGCATCAATACACCATTAGACAGTTTCGACTGTGGTATACGCGAGTGTAAACAATTCATCACATTATCCGACTAAACACTTTCTCATAGCCACAGTGCAGAGGTGTGATTACCGATGTCAGTCGGGGAAGACGTATCTGTACATAACAGCTAATTGGCCATACAGCGACAGGTGATTAGCGCATGTTATCAGGTGTATAATATTATACACGAAAACAACACACACTCCGGACAAAACCTTAGGCATCTCATGTAACTTGCCATGTCTCGTGGCCGCTGACCTAACCAGTATTGTTAACACGGCTCAAAGCAAGTATTTTACACGTTCACTACCTTTCTGTGTGTCTATTCGGGACTTTGCATCTTTCACCAGAAACACATTTCGATATATGTATTTAAATGAGTCTGCTCATTGCCCCGTATCACATCTAGGCAAAAGTATATGTTCTATGTAACGCTTCAACATTCAATTAAGAAAATATGTTAGAGAAATTATTAAAAATGATGGCCACATACAGAAATATTCGACCACACTTATAAATATCTCCGCCAAACTTATGAAAAGTAGGAAACTTTGTTAGCCAAATGTGAAAACATATCGGTCAAAGAGAGAAATATTTCAATTTAATTTATAAATAAGTCAGCCAACCTTATAAAAATTAGGAAACTGTGTTAACCAATGGAGAAAAGTATTGGTCAAATAAAGAAATAGCTCATCAAAATGTATACAAATTGGAAAAGTTGTTACCCAAAAGGGAAAATTATTGGACAAGTAAAGAAATATTCAACCAAACTTATAAATATCTCGATGTAACCCTGCGGCTTCTACGCTTTCTATTTCATGATGCTGAAAGGTCAGAGGCGATCATGAGCAGCATTCCCCACACCCACCTTAAAATGCAACGAGTCACCGAGCGAGTAGTAGGTCGCTTATTCACGCCATAAGGACAGCCGAGTCAGTGTTATCTGAACCGCTTGAACTAAGAAACTGGCTGAAACCGGTTTTACATGTGGCTCAAAAACTAGTATATAAACCCTAGGCTGGTAACAGTCGTGCTTTATGATCCGAAGATGACTACAGACCTCAAAACTGTGCCTGCTAACTGGGTCTACAAGACACGTAGTAGTGAGACTGTTTGACCAGTAGGTGCTGGTTATAAGGCCATGTTTGCCTCATCCTACACAGGAATGACCACGTTATACATCCTTCGATTCTTTGGCGAGTCCGATAAGACGTTCCCGCTAATATGGGAATGACACTTACTCGTCAAGTATATGAATAGATGATAGCCATGCACCTCGAGATCCTAACTAACTTTGATCGACTAAATCAAGTTAACCAAGTCAGTAACTAAGTCAAACAAGGCACTAACCTAACCAATCAAGTCAGTAACCAAAACGCTCAAGACATCGCTCAAGTCAAACAGGGTTCTAAACGAAGCCACCAAGTAGAGGCATATTATGCCTCCAGTTTTCAAGCCAGCTAAATTCAGATGTGTGAGGACCCTAGCAACTAGATGTGTGATGAGCCCAACACCCAGATGTTTAATGTGCAACAAGACACCAACAGTAGTAATCAAGTAAGTAACCAAAACGATCAAGTCAGTGCTCATATCAAACAGGGCATTAAACGAAGCCATCAAGTAGACGCATACTATACCTCCAGTTTTCAATCCAACTACAGTCAGATGTGTGATTCCCCCATCAACGAGCTGTATGATGAGCCCAATAGCCAACTGTTTAACTTGCTCGACACTCAAATGTGTGATGCCCCGTTTCTCTAAAAAATACTCGGATGTCAGCTCACCAAGCAGGACATCGATCTTTTAACTACACACCAAGTGACAGATATATATGAGGCGATCAGATGGAAGAACCAGCCTACTCAGACATGGTGTGAAGAAATCAAGATGTGTGTAGCTCTTTATGTGAAAATAAAATTTTGTGATCACACTATGTATACCAGCTCATATCGTATAATCCATTTCGTATAACGACATTATGCTGTTTTATTATTGTAAACATGTGAACAAAGAGGTATATATTATAACTACGTCTAGGTTGTTGAATTTTTAGTGTTGCCGGTATATATAGTTGTCATGTGGTGAGAGAATATTACATATTAATGACAAATTCAAGATATATGTCAACAAAACTAAGGAAACGGGCTAACCAAAGTAGGAAAAATGTTGGTCACATCAACAACTCAAAATGTCGACCAAAGAAGGAAACGTTGTTAACCAAATTGGGAAAAATATTGGTCAAACTTATGAATATCTCAGCCAAACTTATAAAAAGTAGGAAAATTTGTTCACCAAATAGGAAAAATATTGCCTAAATACAGAAAAATCTCGACAAAACTTATGAAAAGTAGGAAAATGTATTAACCAAATGGGAAAAAATATTGGCCAAGTAAAATACATATTTCAACCAAACATGCAAATATCTCATTCAAACTTATAAAAATGTAGGAAACCTTGTTAACCAATTGGGGAAAACGTTGGCCAAACTGATAAATATCTCAGCAAAACTTATAAAATGTAGGAAATTTTGTAAACAAAATCGGAAAAACATTGCCCAAATACAGACATTTTGGACCAAGTTTATAAACATCTCGTCCAAACTTATAAAAATGACATCTGTAAAGTAACACTTCATTTATCAGAGCGAGAGAGTGGGTGAGTGAGGAATCGTGGAGAGAGAGAGAGAGAGAGAGAGAGAGAGAGAGAGAGAGAGAGAGAGAGAGCAAGTGAAAGAGAGAGAGCAAGTGAAAGAGAGAGAGCAAGTGAAAGAGAGAGAGAGCAAGTGAAAGAGAGAGAGCAGAGAATCATTCATATATGCAGCTAGATAGCCAGCGATTCAGATAGACAGCCGGGAATATTCACACACACACATACATACACTGGTAGAATGATATATGATTTTTTACACACGCGCGCGCAAGTAGAATGATATTTCAAAAGTTTCACACGCACGATAGAGTGGTATTATAGACGTTTTACACACACACACACACACGCACGCACGCACACACACACACGTACACATACACAAATACGCACGCACACACACATGCACACACACAACACACGCATGCCTACGCACATGCACAAGCGCACACACATGCACACAATACACAAAACATGTGCTCATGCCTACGCGCACGTGCAGGCGCACACACACACACGCACGCCTACGCACACGCACGTATACACACAGCCCGACTTCTACGACCCTGTACAGATCACTCATAACCGCAATATTTTATTTTCAATTGAAAAATTGACAATTTCTCGTTAGACCAAGGAATGAAACCGCAATAATCCAGAAGATTTGTTATTCATGAGTTGCATCCCTTGACATGCTTTTGAAACAGACTGGGCAAAGGTTATAACTTGCCTTACTATTATGCTTTTATAATTTAAGGATTATTTTACAAAAGTCACCGATTATAATATTTCAATTGATCAATTTATTATTAGACTAATATTTTACGTTAGATTCTCTTAGAATATGGCAGTTTTGTATGTTAATTGGCTTATTTCTTTATGATATTCTATTCCTTCTATAACATTTTAAACCTTTATGTGTTCTCACTTTATTTAATGAGGTTGTAACATGAATTATGTCTTACTTGCTCAAACCGTTTCCGTCTTTTGGCTAAGCTCAAAGTGTAGCATTGACTTTACAGCATTTTGTCTGGTCATGGGCCGAGATGATCATCAAACATCACACCTCCTCTCTGTGGGTTTGGTGGCCCGCTGTGGGCAAAGGCTAATAGTGGGACTAGGGACCCATTCTCCTACTCCCTCACCCCGTCACGTCGACTTACCACGCACGCACACACACACACACACACACACACACACACACACACACACACACTCGCACGCACACACACACACACGGTTATTTAAAAAAAAATTATTTCGTGTATATTTTACCTTTTAATAATTAAAGTTTAACTTTTTAAACACCTAAAACCGGAAGCGTACTCTGTTCGCCCCTCTCCACCAGCCCCCTGGAGACACTGGAAGTACCACGAACCGCGAGATTTGAAATAAGTAGGTCACATGCTGTCAGCTTTTGTACCTTCCCGCGATGGTCGATATAACTCACCTATAAGGATTTATATCGTGACTTTGAGGGTGCTGCACCCAAAATACTACTCGTTTCCGCCATTACATACTACTCATGTTCACGTCGCATGGAATTTTGTCTTGTTTACTGTACCCCACAAGAGAAACTAGGAGCTTTATCTCTGTGGCTTAACATACATGTCATAGGATGCCATTAAGGACTGTTGGTGTGGGACTGGCTACTTTATCCCGTAGAAAACAGTTGCAAAATCCAACCAGTCATGAAGAAGACGTTGTTGCACTCGCATGCTTTGAACTCAAGCGTAGTCCATGCACACCACTTCTTGTAGCACTGGACTTAATTTTATGCGTGGATTCGTTGTCCCTATTATTAATGTCCCTCGCCATCAGGCGAAACCACTCGGACTGCAGAGGTACTTGTAATTTCCGTCATTAAGTTAATTTTTAGTCCAACACCTGATGTTTAAAAAAAAAAACGCTTTCTTATCCGTTCGGCTATGCTGACCTCAAGATGTGGTTTTAGTTGGTTTATGACCTTTGCTCCCATGGGACATGAAAGACAGTAGCAGAAGAAATAGTCGCTCTAGCTGGTGAATGATCACGTTTGTGAAGAATTAACCGCGGCGGGTGTTCACATAAATCCATTATTTTTTGGTTTAAAAAGCAACACATTCATGTATCTTCTCTAGTTGAATAATCCACACCCCCTTGTTGACTGGTCAAGAAACTCCCATTCGATCAAGCCCAGGCGAAGGTCGCCCAATGAGATCATCGATTCAAGAGCCACGTGACATCTTTCAACCAATGACTTTAGCGAGATTGAATTAAATTAAAGATGTATCAATGCCTTTGGGATCATGGTGGTGATTTGTTTAGGATGTCTGCGTGTCCTTTCCCAGGCGTTACCAGGGGAAACCTTTTGAGGTCAACAAGACATAAATAAATACGTATGTATTGTTAGGCTCCTATAAAAGTAGAAGAAAGAAGTAGGGATTAGGGGACACACTAGAAACTAAATAATATAATAACTGAAAGCTAGAATTATCGACCTGGATTCGAACTTGTCACCTCCAAATGGCGAAAGTGTCTCGCTGTAGGAGCAAGTGTATTTCGACACATGACATTTTTGTGACCTCAAAGGATTCCTCAACTGATAGTTCTGTGTAAAACGTGTACAACATTGGAACCGACCAATCATGTCTCTTCTCTAAATATTCGTTACTATACTGGACACAGCATTACGGCTCGATGTGTTTCTATGTTTATTATTTGACGTATGCTTGTTTAATATAAAATCATGAGACCTGTGGTGTTATTTCAATGGTTAGTTACGATTTCTGTCCATATTCCATAGTTGTGTGTTCATGTGAATGATAGACTTGGCTAACGAAGCCAACTTTCCAGGCTTAGAATCGTGATCACAGGTTGCCATTGGTTCCTTACTTGTTTTCTTTAATTAATACTAAGCTGTGGAGATGTGGTTTTTATATAAGAATGACGAGAACACCAAGGACGGGTAGAAAGAGCAATGAAGATATCATGAAGGAAATTAACTCAAAAGAGAACTGGTCACTCGCATCAGAAGATAGTGCACGTTCTTTGGGCTTGTGAAAGGTAAGGCTGGAGTGTGTCGTCACAATAGAAAGGTTTGAAAGGAAGAAAGGCAGGGGTGAGGGAGGTTGGGTTGATCTATGAGAGAAGATAGTGGGCAATTTGACATCATGGCATGGAATAACATCAGTATCAGAAATGACCGACAACACACGAGACACAAGCCTGTGGACAGACGTTATCACTAACGTCACACGGCATGGACTAAAGGAAGATTGGCAGTACACGGGGCAGAAGGCTGTGGACACACGTGGTCATGAACACCACAAGAAGAAAGTATTGTACTCGTGTGTAGCTGTGTGGGTTAGAAACATAATCTCTAAAAGAATTACGTATAAACTTCAAACATTCAAAACTTGACAGAATAAAGGCACTAGAAAGGGACTAAAATGGCCTGATATAATCCCAGCCTGGAGCTCACGGAGAGAAATAAAATTCCTATGAATGAAGAGGTGAGAAAACGACATTGGCTCTGAATGTTTTGAGAAAACTGCTAAAAGTAATTAGCATCATCGGGATTTTCCGTTTTTGTTGTCAAGATGCGTACGGGTGAATAGTTGACGTTCCAGCGCCTGATGAGTAGCAATGCATAACACCATTCTGTGTGATTGATCAATTCTTCCATATCGTAAATCAGTTTTCTTTTCAGGCCACCTCTTACTCTTGTATCTAATATTCTTAGTTGTCACAACAGTGCTTATAGTTGATGGTATTGCATTTTAATGGCCGAACAGTTTGGTCTTCTACCGCCATTATATGTGGCACAAGATGTTGATCCCACTGTCTGTCTGATAACATCATTTCTTACTCGATTTCGGATAGTTAAGCTGGCAGTTCTTCTTGGGCATTTCATCTCGCAGGTGTTGATTTTGCGTATGTGTGGTTTGGATATTGCCCAGCTTTGACATAGGTAGTATAGAGTCGATATGAATATGCTTTTTATTATGTCATTTTGTCGACATGACATAGTTATGTTTGGATGTTTCAGTGTCAGTGTCATTTGACATAGAAGCGTACTTATTTGACATATAATCTTTTTATCTGATTTCGATTTCCTGGTCTATTCTGAGATCTTCTGTGATCATTCTTCCTAGATATTTAAATTCTTTAACCTGCTTCAGAGGCTGTCTATTTATCTATACATTTCGTGAACCAGGAGATCTGCTAGCCTGCATTATTTCCGTTGTGGTTGTATTATTGTTCTATGTTTCTTCTGCATGATGAATTCTGCTTATTCATGTGATTTTATAGTCTGCCCTCGACGTTGTAAAACAGCTATTGAAATCCTACAAATAAAATAGCATTTATTGCGGATGGATGTGTAATTTCTAGTAGTGTACAAGATCCGAAATCAATGTGTTGTATGTTAAGTAGCAGGGGAAAGAGCACACACCCTAGCCTCATTCCTGTATTGACTGCGAACATATCTGATATATGTTCTTGTGTTCCTATTATTGTGTATAAATGAACACACAAATGGCGACAGCGCCTCGCTGCAGGAACAGGTGACAGGTTCGATTCCCGGTCGGTACCTATAGCTTTCAAATTGTATGTTGTCTAGTGCGTCCTCTAGTCTCTACTTCTTTCTTCTCCTTCTGTGAACGCCAAATAATACTACGTGTGTATGTAACTGTTTCAGTGGCATCAACTGGTGCTATTGTGTATAGTAAGTATAACTAGAATATTCTTGTCATTTCTAGACTGATGACATTGATCCAAGCGGTCAAGCTATGAATCGCATCTCTTTTTCTTCTTTTATTTCGTTCGCTTGGAATCTGCCTATATTTGCTATTGAGTTATTTGTTATCGGTTGGGGTATCATTCTTGCACTCCGGATATGTCCATGGGTGCTCAGATCCTCCCCTCCCCAACTCTTCCAACATATCCATTAGCGTCTGGTGGCTAATAGTGTCAGTTCTATGTTGGTTGACGAGATCTCTCGTTCTCCCGATGTGCCTCTCGAGTCTGGCAGTGTCAGTTTTTACTCCCGAATCTCACATTCTGGACACTAGTGTGGATTCACTGACGTCAAAGTCCTTTGCTTTCGACATATGTCTAATCCATTAATAACATCGGCACGATCCATGGACTGGCCATCTGCAGGGGATGCAGAGCCAGCAAGTTTACCAGCTCGTTCATTTCCCTCAACTCCTGCATGTTCCGGAACAAAGATGAAGGTGACTGTACGGACAACAGACCTCCGGAGCGATTCAGTTTACCGTTTATGTACAGAACCCACCTCGACCGTTCGGATATTGCTCAATGGATTTATTAGTACATAAACGTTGGTATAATTCTGTGACTCCAGCCAAAAGTCCTTGTTACTGCTATCACCTCCATCGTCATGCTGCTCGTGGTCATAGAGTAGCCTGTCAATGGGGGTGTCTCTAGGTACTTACTTATGATTGTGGACTGTATGTCTGTCTGTTTACATGTACATGTACAACTATTTTATATTATCCTCCAATAAACAAGCATACATGCTGGCTGTAGTATAACTCAGTGACTTATACCATATGTACATTCCTCCATCTTATCCCGGTGCGAAGAAATGCAACCCAAAGATTACATCTCATAGCAGGGCAGACCAGGCCCCAAACTTTGGTCGGTAATCGGTCTAGAGTCGAAGCTCCGACAAGCGGACAATGAAAGAATTGCTTTGCTGACCCGACAGCTTCTACAGCTTGTCTTGTTCCAGATGTATTAGTGTTACCTTTTCTCTGGAGTAAACTAGGCAGGCCGAGAGAGGGATCATGCTGCATAGGCAGCATATGGTCTCTACAATTCAGCCCAGGCTTTGTGCTATGGAGAAGTATAACATTCGCTACTGCCATGGGATATAGTTGTTATGCCTTGTAAAACAATCTATCCTCTTTTAAGACGTTACGGTGCCATTGAGTGAGTTACACCCCTCTAAACTACCTGTGATTCTTATTTAAGATGTTAACGATCTAGTGCCAATACACCTTAAATACCCCTATACGCCAGGACATTCCATTCAAAGGCCATATATCACCGTACCAGCTGATAACATTTCCTAGCAATTGCTCAACAACATCCACGCTTAAAGCCTTTACTCGTTCCCTTTGTCTACATTCTGTCACGTGAGCCGACGTTTGCGTCCGGAGTTTCACGAATATTGACGAGCGAATGCGTGAAGCTAATTTCCCGGTTTGTTACAAGCTGCTGGCTAAAGAACCGGAATGCCGTGCGTATTGATGCGTGAAGGATGTTTTTCAAAACTCTTTCACTGAGCATACACATAATGTGAAATAAATCTTTGGGCTGCAGGCGCAGAGATGGATACATTGAACTGTCCATTAGGTGACAAATTATGACAGATGGCGAAGAATATTGATATTAGTTTTATTAGGGACTTATAGTTTGATGTTAGTTTTGTAAATAATCACTGTCGTGTCTGTCGCTTAAGGGTTAGTCATACAGCTTCACATTATGGGACGCATCAAGTCGTCGGTTCAACATCAGCCATGGGTGATTAGGAGCAGATCTTTTGCGTTGACATCCATGATATGAGGGGCCGGCCGTTCTGAAAGCATTGACAAACTTCTGAAATTCAAAACAATGTATTCCCTTAGTTAATTTAAACACAGAAGCCACAAACAATATGTTGCACGATTTATTGCCTGGAATATTTCGCTGCATCTCTTCATGTCCAAAAGAACATATCTAGTAAGCCACCTCTCTAACTCAAAGGTCAGAATGTATGCAAAGCTTAAAAAAATATTTCGTTCATCAAAATGCAGTCTATCTACCCATTGGGAGAATTTGTGTAACGCATTTGCCAAGACAAAGGCGTTACGGCCTACTCTTTGCTACTTCCAACTGTAAAATGTGCTTGCATTGCACATTGGAACTAATGTGCTTTTATATTTTGTATTTATTGTCATTTGTAAATCCCTATAAATTGCCGTCTGTCTGTCTGTCAATCTGCCTACCTGCCAGTCTGTCTGTCCACGTTGGTGCCTGTCTGCCTGCCTGCTTTGCCCTCCTTCCTGCTGTCTGATCAGTACGCCCGACCGCCCGTCAGTCTGTCCGTCCGTTTGTTTGCCTACATACCTGGTTGCCTCCTTGCCTATCTGTCTGTCTGTCTCTACCGTTGTCAGTCCATCAGCCCTTGACCTCCGAGTCTCTAATTATTGATTGAACAATCGACATCAGGGCACACAGGGCAAGCACATAGAGGCTTCGTCTCTTGATCTCATCGCAGGTGTGGGTGCTAAAGTTTCCACGGACATACTGGCTGTGGAAACGCATGCACCATCACCCCACCACGCTCTTAGCTCGGGCATTATTAAATGTTTTGTTTCATCAGTTTCTGAACATCTGCCCATTCACGTCTCTAGCTAATTATTCATACATGGCAATGCATCTCTCTACTTTAATACATCACACGTATTCATTCAATTATCTAGATGTGTACATCACACCTGTCCATTCACTTATCTAGCTGAGTACATCACACCTGTCCATTCACCCATCTAGCTGAGTACATCACACATATCCATTCACATATCTATCTGAGTGCATCACACCTGTCCATCCATCCACGTATCTATCTGAATGCATCACACATATCCATTCACTTATCTATCTGAGTGCATCACACCTGTCCATCCATTCACATATCTATCTGAGTGCATCACACCTGTCCATTCACCCATCTAGCTGAGTACATCACACATATCCATTCACTTATCTATCTGAGTGCATCACACCTGTCCATCCATTCACTTATCTATCTGAGTGCATCACACCTGTTCATTCACCCATCTAGCTGAGTACATCAAACATATCCATTCACTTATCCAGCTGAATACATCACACATATCCATTCACTTATCTAGCTGAGTACATCACACCTGTCCATTCACTCATCTAGCTGAGTACATCACACATATCCATTCACTTATCTACATGAGTACATCACACCTGTCCATTCACCCATCTAGCTGAGTACATCCCACCTGTCCATTTACTTATCTAGCTGGGTACATCAAAAATATCCATTCACCCATCTAGCTGAGTACATCACACACCTGTTGTCGCTTGTCGTCCCGGGGGGAACGTGGAATCAACAAGCACACCTTTAAGATCCTTCTTATACTTTGGAACTATTGTCAGACCTTTGTCTACACTCCCCCGTTCTGTCTTCTACTCACTATCTCTCTCTCTCTCTCTCTCTCTCTCTCTCTCTCTCTCTCTCTCTCTCTCTCTCTCTCTCTCTCTCTCTCTCTCTCTCTCTCTCTCTTATTCCTTCATAACATACCCCGACAACAGTTTCCTCCAACAATTAATAAAATATTAATTGCTGAAAACTATGTCAGTTGTATGTATTGAATGTGTATATGTATTGGGTAGTGTCTTCTATTGTGAGTGTGAGATAGGACTCTGGAATTCGTATGTGCCGTATCATATCTCCCATCTTTATACGGCCATGCAACAAGACATCACACATATATGGACAGCTCTCACCCTGGATGCTCCGCTCCACTTGAGTCTGGATGTAATCCAATATTGAAAAATGTTTACAGTCGGATCACCCTAAAATAATGCGATTAAGGTAAGTCTCTGACTTTTACAGATTTCCTTTTTTGGAGTTAGTAAAATCCATCACTGAAAAAACACATCACCACTGTCTGACACTGTCTCTAGATCTACTATAAATGTTTTACACACTGTTCCAGTTAGTTAATTACCACTTTTTGTAGGCATGGAAACTGTTCGTGAATTATCCAGTGTTTTTTGTATATTAGTCTATAGTGCAAATATAGGCATTTTTATGTCGCCCTGCCTTCAGCAATTTAACGTCCTTTACATCACTTTTTTAACCTCGATACTTTTGAATTACAGAATTTTCGTCTTTGCGAGTAGTTATCTCTGCACTAGTGAAGTAACTTTCTTATCAGGAGTTTTCGTGGAACCTGTGGGTGATATATAACGTGGTGATATTAGTCTGCTTCAGACTAATTCTTATGTGAGGGCATGCTTCCAGCCGTATTCAGACGTTTCCGAAAGATACTCTGACATAAGACAGATGAGTTCACTAAAGTTTACACGATTAGCTAAAAGAAGGAAATGGTAACAGCAAAGCACAGACCCCTAGTTCAATAGGCTAGATCACTAAGCTACAGCTTCATTACCTTATACTATCTATGTTAGTCCATGAATCGAAATACACACGCACATAAGCACCACAGTCCCATCGCCTCTAAGCAATTAGGGATTTAATAGTTCTCTTCTTATTAAGGACGCATAGAACCATTCTCCGTCCAGTTTGGTAGCACACTAACCACAAAAACAAGTTTCCAATAATTTATACTAAGTTCCAATTTTCCGTTCTCTTTTGATGTCCCTACATCAACAATCTAATTTGCCGTTTCCTTCACATCAAAAGTCTGTGAAATCACGTATTCGTTCCTGGCCGCTCCGTCCCGTTTTTCTCCGCTACTCCCCGCTTTCCCAAACTCTCGTACATCAATCAGTTTTAACGCTTTGATCCACGTCTTCGTGTTTTCCTCAACCTCTCGTCTCCGTGTTGTTTGTCCGATAAGATCGGCAGTCAATAACCCCTGATAACAACGGTATCTGTCGTCTATACCATTCGGACAATAACCTTCACTTTTGTCCTCACCTCAGACTGAAGTACTCGATTGTTTTCCATCCTCATACATTGCAATTAATTTTATATTTAAGTTTATCGAGGAATCACTAAACCCACAGTATCCCGTGACACCTGTCCATTCACTTATCTAGCTGAATACATCACACATATCAATTCACTTATCTAGCTGAGTGCATCACACATATCCATCCACGTATCTAGCTGAGTACATCACATCTGTCCATTCACCCATCTATCTGAGTACATCCCACCTGTCCATTCACTTATCTAGCTGAGTACATCACACATATCCATTCACCCATCTAGCTGAGTACATCACAACTGTCCATTCACTTATCTAGCTGAGTAAATCACACATATCCATTCACTTATCTAGATGAGTACATCACACCTGTCCATTCACCCATCTAGCTGAGTACATCACACCTGTCCATTAACTTATCTAGCTGAGTACATCACACATATCCATTCACCCATCTAGATGAGTACATCACACCTGTCCATTCACTTATATGGCTGAGTACATCACACATATCCATTCACTTATCTAGCTGAGTACATCACACATATCCATTCACTTATCTAGCTGAGTACATCACACATATCCATTCACATATCTAGCTGCGTACATCACACATATCCATTCACTTATCTAGCTGAGTACATCACACATATACATTAACTTATCTAGCTGAGTACATCACCACTGTCCATTCACCCATCTAGCTGAGTACATCACCCCTGTCCATTCACCCATCTATCTGAGTACATCACACCTGTCCATTCACCCATCTATCTGAGTACATCACCCCTGTCCATTCACCCATCTAGCTGAGTACATCACCCCTGTCCATTCACCCATCTAGCTGAGTACGTAACACCTGTCCATTCGCCCATCTAGCTGAGTACATCACACCTGTCCATTCACCCATCTATCTGAGTACATCACCCCTGTCCATTCACCCATCTAGCTGAGTACGTAACACCTGTCCATTCACCCATCTATCTGAGTACATCACCCTTGTCCATTCACCCATCTAGCTGAGTACGTAACACCTGTCCATTCACCCATCTAGCTGAGTACGTAACACCTGTCCATTCACCCATCTATCTGAGTACATCACACCTGTCCATCCATTCACTTATCTAGCTGAGTACATCACACATATCCATTAACTTATCTAGCTGAGTACATCACACATATCCATTCACTTATCTAGCTGCGTACATCACACATATCCATTCACTTATTTAGATGAGTACATCACACCTGTTAATTCAACCATCTAGGTGAGTACATCACACATATCCATTCACTTATCTAGCTGAGTACATCACACATATCCATTCACCCATCTAGCTGAGTACATCACAACTGTCCATTCACTTATCTTGCTGAGTACATCACACATATCCATTCACTTATCTAGCTGAGTACATCACACATATCCATTCACTTATCTAGATGAGTACATCACACCTGTCCATTCACCAATCTAGCTGAGTACGTCACACCTGTCCATTAACTTATCTAGCTGAGTACATCACACATATCCATTCACCCATCTAGCTGAGTACATCACACCTGTCCATTCACTTATCTAGCTGAGTACATCACACATATCCATTCACTTATCTAGCTGCTTACATCATATCTGGCTTGCACTCCTCTCTCTCTCGCTCTCTCTCTCTCTCTCTCTCTCTCTCTCTCTCTCTCTCTCTCTCTCTCTCTCTCTCTCTCTCTGAGAGCTCCTTGTGTATTCGTGCCTGATGGAGGTTCCGTAATAGCTCCTGGAAGATTGTCAAATGTTAAAACAATAAAGAACTTTGTATATTCGTGCGTGGTGTAGGTGGCAGTGCTTGCTCCTGGAGAATTGTCAATTGTTAAAATAATAAAGGACATTAAGTTAGTTAGTTAGTTAGTTAGTTAGTTAGTTAGTTAGTTAGTTAGTTAGGTAGGTAGGTAGTTAGGTAGTTAGTTAGTTAGTTAGTTAATTATCTAGTTAGTTAGTTATCTAGTTAGTTAGTTATCTAGTTAGTTAGTTATCTAGTTAGTTAGTCATCTAGTTAGTTAGTTAGTTAGTTATCTAGTTAGTTAGTTAGTTAGTTAGTTAGTTCGGTAGGTAGGTAGTTAGGTAGTTAGGTAGTTAGTTAGTTAGTTAGTTATCTAGTTAGTTAGTTATCTAGTTAGTTAGTTATCTAGTTAGTTATTTATCTAGTTAGTTAGTCATCTAGTTAGTTAGTTAGTTAGTTAGTTAGTTAGTTAGTTATCTAGTTGGTTAGTTAGTTAGTTAGTTATCTAGTTAGTTAGTTAGTTATCTAGTTAGTTAGTTAGTTAGTTAGTTATCTAGTTAGTTAGTTATCTAGTTAGTTAGTTATCTAGTTAGTTAGTTATCTAGTTAGTTAGTTATCTAGTTAGTTAGTTATCTAGTTAGTTAGTTATCTAGTTAGTTGGTTGGTTCGTTGGTTGGTTGGTTGCTTGGTTGGTTGATTGGTTGGTTGGTTGGTTGGTTAGTTAGTTAGTTAGTTATATAGTTAGTTAGTCAGTTAGTTAGTTAGTTAGTATGTTTGTATGTTAGTTTAAATATTAGTTAGTTAGTTAGTTAGTTATATAGTTAGTCAGTCAGTCAGTCAGTCAGTCAGTTAGTCAGTCAATCAATTAGTTAGTTTGTTAGTTAATTAGTTAGTTATTTAGTTAGTTAGTTAGTTAGTTAGTTAGTCAGTCAGTCAGTCAGTCAGTCAGTCAATCAGTCAGTCAGTCAGTCAGTCAGTCAGTCAGTCAGTTAGTTAGTTAGTTAGTTCCTGTGCCAGTGAATATTATACCAAATTCTCCTCACTGCCCCATGTAAAAAGTGGAAGAGTCTTGGCAAGCCAACAGCCCGCGCACGTATACGATGCATAATTCCGCTGCCAGAATGCTAACACCAAAGTCCGCCACAAAAATTGCAGTTCATCGTCGATGGAAGCGGCAGTCACTAGAAATCCAACAGCCACACATTGCTGCATAAGGCAACCCAGTTCGTTCAGTGGCTGACCTGCTGCCATTATTCTGAACATGTAGTTCACACTACAAACAATCGCGGACATAAGTAAAAGCACTCCCCGCGAAATTCACAGCTCACAGTGTCTCTCCACGCATTCAATTCAGTAGCAGGGCGACGGAACCATGCAGTATACTCCGGACAAGATGTTGCGAAACAAGCCGGGTTAATGAGCCGGCTAGATGGGTGAATGACGTTTGTTGCTTCTATGTTTAAGCCCATTTCAATTTTTAGTACCCTCCTCGATGCGAATTCGAGCTCATGACCATCAGACCAGTAGGTAAGCGGCTGGCACAACGCCACCTCAGCTAAAACATGGACACGGGCTCATAACAGACTTGTCATAAATAAAATTGCTGGACAACGAGCTAAGGAAAATAAATAAGATTACAAACAATGGTGGTCTGCGAAAGGACTCCAACAAAACAGCAATTACAATTGGATAAAAGAAGAATGAAATGTCTGGGAATGAAAGCTGTAACGTAAGAAGATCACAAAGATCGTTTCATATTCCAACAAGAACACGGCAGGTAACAAACCACCTTAACAATCTCTGCAACAAAAGCTGTCTGAGACCATAACTGGTAATAGCATATTTCGTAATGAAGAACAACATTTGTCTGAGAGTACAATTGGTAATTGCATATTTCTTTAGAGTACAACGAGATTGTGTTTAGTATTGTGACGGAAATGTGAATGACAGAAAGATACCACTAATGGAATAGATGAAATCAATGCATTGAGCCTGGAATACTTCAGATCATTTTAAGAATAGATATCAATATAGAACTATAAAGAGGGATTTTGGTAAACGAATACAATATCTGGAATCCTTATAGAACTTGCGTGGTACGTGAACATTAATTACTGCAGCAATCGATGGAATGCATGTGCTCATCATCTTCATGTGGCAAGTTCTTCGCACAATGTCCCTTTCATAACATCGCCATCGTGTGCCATGCCGGTCAGCGTGGGCGGTCATGTTTCGCCGTCTCACACGATCACCAGAATGGTGGATCAGCTTTGTAATTTTGTCTCGATTATGGCATGTCAACAAGCCATTCAGATATTTACTTCTCTGTTTTCTGCTTGTTTTTTTCTATCAATCTTGCCAGTTGTCACCAAATGCTCCAGATTATTTCTTTCCATAATTAATTGCATATCCTATGCGGGACGTCGCAGTCAACCTCATAATTGTTTGGTGTTTGTGATTTCTTGGTAAGTTTTACATTCAGTTATTTTGCCATTGGTTTCTTAACGACGGCGCATATACTAATTATGAAAACCAATGCAAAGCGGTGAGCTGCCAAATCACCCGTAGCTGTGCTTCGAATGCTGTATGCGGTATTACGAACTGAGTCCGTAACCCTTTCTCCGGTGCCGGTTGCTTCTCATAACGTTCTCACTAACACAAATAAATTCTGTTACAAAATGAATTTGACACTGTATAAGACAGCGTATTAACTGTCACAATTTAACTGTTTACGCCTAATTTCCCTAATCTGTGTACGGTTCTCATTTGCCTCATCTAGGACTTGGTCATTGTCTTTTCTGCCTGTCCGAGGTATTCTTTGCATTTCCCACAGAAACCACATTTCCACAGCCATTAGTTGTTTGTCAGCGTGTCTGCTCATTCTCCACGCTCCACGCTTCCATACATACGTGCAGGTTCTATGTAGCACCACTACATCTCTTTTCTCGTTGCATGGATGTGCTTGACCAGGCTTTACTCCCGGTTCGTGCTGTCGGGCTACAGTCGGTGTCTGGTTGTTATCCGCCATAAGATCCCGTTCTGCACTGATTATATCATCCCTGTCCATGCTTTCCCCGTTTGCGTTGGTGCATTATTTGCCAGCTGTTGAAGATCACCTGACTTGGGTGATATTGACCCTAGCAATACAAAAGACGTAGGGCGTTATAAGAATATGGTAAACACCTAGAAAACAGATAAAATTAACAGTTTTGAGAACATGTATCTTTCTGCAACATACGGATGTGAATCACGGACAATTTCACAATTACTAACGGCAAGAAAGGAGATATCATAATCAACTCCTCATGGAGTGACTTCATGAACAGTGAGCAGAATTACCTTGGACGGCTGCTGCATTGCGGGACTAACACGCGTGGGAATGACCAATGTGTAGAACGTCATTCGGCGTGAGATAACATGTCATAATATTGCTAGAGCAGGTCTTCTACTGACGTCATTGGAACAGTTTCCATTGTTGTTGTTTACGGAGTCAAGGTATTCAAGTTACAAGGATGGTTCAAATGAAGACCATAAAAGTGTGATAGAAATTACAATAGCCATGTCATTGTCTAGTAACCTGTCAATATTGTTGTTAAGGATGTCAAGAGTTTAAAGCATCAAGGTGCAGACAAGTTCCGGTGACGTCATAAGGACAGTTTAAAGATGGCCTCCCCACATTTGACATGCGCCAAAGCGGACCAGCGTTTGTTTTTTTTTTAACCGTTTTTTTTTTAAATCAATGAAGCGGTAAAATCTATAGAAATTCATCGGCGATTGAAGGTCCATTATGGTGATGCATGCCTGTCAGTCCAGCAAGTATATGAGTGGAGTAGAAAGTTTCGATCCGCAATGACATCCAAGCAACGTGGATTCCTGAGTAAAGGTGTCTGTCTCTTTGCAACATGGCAATGCTCGACTCTCATACTGCCCGTGCAACGGTTGAAACCATTGAAAACCTCCACTTTCAGTGTGTACCACATCCCCCAACTCGCCAGACCTAGTCCCACACGATTTCCACCTGTTTGGACAACTCAAAGAGTGAAAATACTCTTACAGTTTCATTTGAATTCTTGTATAGTATGAAAATAACACTCGTGAAAATTATAACGTGGTCTGGAAACGAACCTGCAACCTTCGAAGGGCGAGGCAGATGACGTGAACACTTGAACTTTTTTTTTACTTTACAAGTACAAGAACGCGAGTTCTCAAACATCCGGCGTGCTGATGCCGAGGTAAGCGTTTCAACCCCTACACCGGAAAGTTGAACAATCAAAATGTTGACATCTCGTCCTTGACTTGGAGACGTAAATTACAAGTACCTCCCAAGTCGGAGTGGGTTGGCCTGATAGCAAGGGACACTGGTAATATGGATAGCTAACCCATGCTTAAAATTCAGTCCAGTGCTACTAGAAGTAGTGTTTATGGATTATGCTTGAGTTGACAGCTAGCGAGTGCAACAAAACAAAACAAAAAAATAAATACAAATAAAAATGATTTAGCTGCATTAAAAGAGGGTGGAAAACAAAGATAGAGAATAGAAACAAGAATACAGAAAGGAAACATAATCAACTATCAAATAGCACCTATCCTAAACCATCCAAATGTAAACATGCAAATAAAGAAGAATTTCATATATGCTTTATTTTTCCCAGCGCTACCATTGTGTTAGTGTTGTCAGGCATGGACAGTTCTAAAAACACACAGGCGTAAAATTGTGAAATGAGAAACGTAACAAAGACAGACGGAGAAACCAGAAGTGATCCAGTATCATACATTGAGTTCAGCGGCCCGGTGACATGATCTATTCCAGATTCTTCTACGGCATTGATCATTTCATTTGTAGTGCCTTCTAGAGTCATGATATGGTCTGACTTCAGCATTGGCGAATCATTCTTTTTCCAACAACAACAAAATGTTGTATGTTCTTGACAGCGCCATTCCGTTGGCTAGAGGAGGCCACTGCAACACACATTGTATTCATTACGTACTCAAGGAGTATGCCTAGTAAGGTGGAGAAAGTAATATTTCGTGTAGAATGGCTCGCCTCGCTTCAGAGGTCACAGATTGAGATAGTTGTATGAATTGTATGCCCTGGCCATGTGGGAGTGCCGGAGAATGAACAGGCTGGTAGGCTGGCAGGGAACGCACCACTTGATGTAGATTACATAAGGGCAAGGTAGAGGTGGTCGTGCGCCTGTGGGACCAGGTGAAAAAGATGGGGGAAGAGACTGAGAACCTGTATGTGAAAAGAATGAGCGGGGGATCGGCAGGGGTTCTGGAAAAATTTCAAAACTGAGAGGGAAGACCAAGAAAACTTTCAATCAGATAGCGGTGGGAACGATTAGTAGTGTGACTCTTAGGTGGCTGTTGAACGAGGGGATGGAGCGCCTATGGGAATGTCCTAAATGCAGCACAATAGACAGGTGGAGCTAGGAAGAAGCTTGGGGTGACCAAGAGAGAAGATGCCGGATAGTTTGATATCATGACATGGAGGAAGAGCAGTGTCAGAAATGATTAGTAGCGTCCGAGACCGAGGTCTCTATACAGACATCACCAACGTCTTAGGGTATGGACTGTAAGAAGAAGATTTTTTTTTTACCATCTGAGCTCAGTGTGCGAATACTCACGCTCCTACAACGACTCCTATGGTACCACTCAACGCATCATCTCTAAATACCAGTTGGCACAACATGCGTTTGGCCACTAATCTTATATCTGGCCACGGTAACCATAAAATCTGGCAACTTCACTGGCTATTTCAGTTTTGTTTGTCTTTCTTGTTCCTTTTACTAACACCCACAGAGTGCATTCATCTGTTATGGAGAATTCTGAAACACTAAAAATACTCTATTTTTATGCTTTACCGAGTGGTTACCTCTTTGTTTGAACACAATATGCCGTTCAATCACCATCTTCGTGCCCAGCAAAGCGGTTTACTGCTTTAGAAGCCTCAAATTTAATTAAGCAGACGATCGATCAGCGGGCGGGTTAGTGTAGTTGATAGGGGGAGACGGCCATAATATAATGGGCTAGGTCCGATTAGGGTTCGTCAACATAGGAAACGACTGGCCATGCATTTCTCTATGCATTCACGTCCTGAAACTGTGATGGCTCTAAAAGATCTACAGCAGGAACTATCACATATCTATAGCAGGAACTATCATAGGTCTATAGCAGGAACTATCACAGATATATAGCTGGAACTATCACAGATATATAGCAAGAATTATCACAGATCTATAACAGAAACTGTAACGGATCTATAGCAGGAACTCTCACGGATCTATAGAAGGAACTATCACAGATCTATAACAGGAACTGTAACAGATCTATTGCAGGAACTGTCACAGATCTATTGCAGGAACTCTCACGGATCTATAACAGAAACTATCACAGATCTATAGCAGGAACTGTCACAGATTTATTGCAGGAACTATCATAGATCCATAGCAGGAACTATCACAGATCTATAGCAGGAACTATCACAGATATATAGAAGGACCAATCACAGATCTATAGCATGAACTGTCACAGATATATAGCAGGAACTATCACAGATTTATAACAGGAACAATCACAGATCTATAGCAGGAACAATCACATATCTTTAGCAGGAACTATCACATATCTATAGCAGGAACTATCATAGACATATAGCAGGAATTATCACACATCTATAGTAGGAATTATTACACATCTGTAGCAGGAACTATCACATATCTATAGCAGGAACTATCATAGATCTATAGCAGGAATTATGACATATCTATAGCATGAACTATCATAGATTTATAGCAGGAACAATCACAGATATACAGCAGGAACTATCACAGATTTATAGTAGGAACTATTACACACCTATAGCAGGAACTATCAAACATCTATAGCAGGAACTATCATAGTTCTATAGCAGTAACTATCACAGATCTATAGCAGGAAATATCACATATCTATAGCAGAAACTATCATAGATCTATAGCAGGAACCTTCACAGATCTACAGCAGGAACTATCACAGATCTATAGAAAGAAATCACATATCTATATCAGGAACAATCACATATCTATAGCAGAAACTATCATAGATATATATACAGCAGGAACTTTCAATGATGTATGGCAGGAACTATTACATATCTATAGCAGGAACAATCACATTTCTATAGCAGGAACTATCACATAGCTGTAGCAGGAACTATCACAGATCCGTAGAGGAACTATCACAGATCTATAGCAGGAACTATCACAGATCCATAGAGGTACTATAACGGATCTATGGCAGAAACAATCACATATATATAGCAGGAACTATCACATATCTATAGGAGAAACTATCATAGTCACATGGCATACACTATCACATATCTATATCAGCAACAATCACATATCTATAGCAGAAACTATCATAGATATATAGCAGGAACTGTCACACGTCTATAGCAGATACTACCAATGATGTATCGCAGGAACTATTACAGATCTATAGCGGTAACTATCACTGATCTATAGTACGAACTATCACAGATCTATAGCAGTAATTATCACAGAACTATAGCAGGAACTATCACAGATCCATATAGGAACTATCACATATTCATAGGGGAACTATCACATCTATTGAAGGAATAATCACAGATGTATAGCAGGAGCGATCACAGATCTAAAGAGGAACTATCACAGATCCATGGAGGAACTGTCACAGATCTGTAGATGAAACAATTACAGATGTATAGCATGAAGTATCACAGATCATATAGCAGGAACTATCACATATTTATAGCAGGAACTATAATAGATCTATAGCAGGAACTATCACAGATCTATAGCAGGAACTATCACAGATCTATAGCAGGAACTATCATAGATCTATAGCAGGAACTATCATAGATTTATAGTAAGAACTATCACAGATCTATTGCAGGAACTACCACAGATCTATAACAGGAACTATCATAGATCAATAGCAGGAACTATCACAGACCTATAGCAGGAACTATCATAGATCTATAGCAGGAACTACCACAGATCTATAACAGGAACTATCATAGATCTATAGCAGGAACTATCATAGATCTATAGCAGGAACTACCACAGATCTATAACAGGAACTATCATAGATCTATAGCAGGAACTATCACAGACATATAGCATGAACTATAATTGATCTATAGCAGGAACTATCACAGAGCCATGACTCGAAGGGCTCAAGGGTCATCAAGTATATCACAGGTTCATACTGCAGAGTTATATATCACACGAAGTAAATACACGAATAATGTTTTTTTTTTTTTTTTTTTGCATGTCCTATTTACAGGATATCGCTGTCAACACCAGCATTTTACTGCTTTTGTTGATGTCTTGGCAAGTGTTACGTTCAGCAGTTTGTCATTGCTTTCTGAACGACCGGCTCCCATACCAACACGTTAAGACCCCAGCTCGGCACGGTCTGCTGCCAAATCGGTCGCCGCCGTGTTTCGAACGCGTGGTAAGTTCTTTAGGCCACGGAGACCGCCGAATAATGCTTAGCTGAAACAATTAAAACACAGTCACAAGTATTGTTTTCATGTGAAGCAGCTGTTATCTACAAGGTAATTTCAACAATTGATTAATGCTGACGATCTGGTGTCACCTGATGCAGATGGTTTTACCTACTGGTGAAAGCTTCACCTTTGGAGCACACGTTTACTTCGTTTATTTGAAACTGTAAATTGTCGAAACATAATGCACTAGGTATATCAAAATGGTTTTCCCTTGCCTTCCGCCGGTTTGTCTACGGTTTAACTCATCTAGTCTTTGTTTTATGTGACGAACGCTGCAAGACAGCAGGGGGAGATATTATCTACGGCCCCTGTTCTACCTCAGCCTCCACTCACCCCAAGATCTTGTCAATTTTGAGGTATGTTGCAGTATGATTTCCGTCGCGGAGGAAGTACGACATTAGACTTCTGATCATCAGAAGAGGTTACCCCCTCGACAAATGTTTCGGCCCCTTTACCTTCCCACACGCTTCCCTCTCCAACTCGTCTTCTCTCAATGACCATCTTCTAGTTTGGTCCACGGCTACGCTATATTCAATATATTCCTGGTTAATCTCTACATCAAGAAGCCACTCCACCAACCGTCATCAAGTAAAAGAACGGGCGCCTACCCTACGTGACATGTGTGCGCACGCAAAACGATTAAAAAAAAAAAACTGACACGTGACTAAATACAACAAAACCGGAATGAAAACAACAAGAAACCACTTAACGGGAAAACAAGGCACATGGGGAATTCCACCAGTAAAACAAAACCGGCTAAGAAGGTTCAATGACGTAAAAGTGGATTTTTCTGGATTAACGCTAGCAAACATGGCGGGAAATTGGATTTCAGGCTCAATGGGGCAGATTTACTGTGAGAAGAACTAGAACTCGTTCCTCCGCAAACTTCCTTGTATGTACAGATACGTCCAATGAGACGGGTGAATGGAGTAAAGGTTAAATGGGCCGGTTAATGGCGGTTAATTAGTTAGCTGATTCAGTGCTTTAAAAAAAAAAGTAGGTTTGGACAAAGAAATGAACAAGTATTATAATGTAAACTTCCATTCACTGAACATTGAAATTGCGGAAGATACCAAAACACCAGGGCCGTGCCGTGCTATGATACAGAAAGTCGGCCGCATCAGACGGCACCGCAAGGGGGCGTGAGGGGGCGGAATTATTAAAGACCAAAAAAAAAAAAGCAGGGCGGCATTTCGAAGACTTACATCGTACCGAGAAAGTCTACCGCACGGTACTGCAAGAAACACAACAAATAACACAATGACCTTAGTGTGGCTATATGTCATCCTTCTGTCCAAATGGCAGGTCACACGAAGCGATATATTAGCCTTCGTCACTAAATCAGTTAATGCATAGTAGCTTGGTCAATGCACTGGGAGGTCCGGGGGCCTTGTGGCTAGACACTCGCCTGTGTACCCAGAGGGCATGGGTTCGATCTGCAGCTGGGCGAATTTTGAATTTTAAAAACATTGAACTGGGGTCCCATGTCAACCCAGTGTAAAATTGGGTGCCAGGGATGTCTTGGGAAGTAAAGGTAGTCGGTGTGATAACGATGACATCACCCAGCGAGTGCCGAATGTCTGTACAAATATGGGTTTAGCACTATGTGGCCGATTTTTTTTTTCCGCATATCCATTACAGGACATCGCTATCAACATCAGCATCTTTCAGTTGATTGTTGATTTCTTGGCAAGATTACGCTCAGTAGTTTGCCATTGCTTTCTGAGAGAACGGCTCACATATCCCTAAGTTACCGACGCGGAGAGAACCGCTACCTATTCTCGGACAACGTCACGTTACTCACGAGAGTATACGGGATTACGGAGAAAGTCGTGTAAACCCAAGACCATCCATCCATCCATCCATCATGTGCCATGCCGGTAAGCGTGGGCGGTCATGTTCTGCCATCTCACCCGATCACCAGAGTCGTGGATCAGCTCCGTGTTTCTGTCTCGACTATGCCACAAGGCCAAGCCATCCAGGTACTTGCTTCTAGGTCTTCCCCTTGGTCTGTTCCCCTCGATCTTACCAGTTGTCACCAAATTCTCCAATCCATTTCTTCTCATAACATGTCCAAAAAATTTTGACTGTCTACGTCTAATTTCTCTAATCAATTTACGATCTTCATTTGTTTCTTGAAGGACTTGTTCATTGGTCTTTCTGGCTGTCCATGGTATTCTTTGCATTTTCCTCAGAAACCACATCTCTACAGCCATCAGATGTTTTTCAGCCTGACTGCTCATTGTCCACGCTTCACATCCATACAAAAGTACAGGCTCAATGTAGCTATCGATGATTTCACACAACATGATTTTCTTGGCATGTGTAAAGAAGGTAGTTTGCCATTGCTTTCCTTCCTAGCAGTGACCATACTGGTCAGTGACCGTAACCCAAGACCAGGGAGACGGTATTTGGCCGATACTCCATGTAAAAGGGACTTTTACGATACTTAACTGACGTCGATGCGTTAGGAATATAAGTCTCATTCAGCAGATATAGAAATGTATGGAAGCTAACTGAGTTAATATCACGCTCACAACCATTAGACGTTTTTCAGCTTATCTGCCCATTGTCCATGTTTCACATCCATGCAAACGTACAGCTACTATGTAGCACTTCAACACTCCTTTTCTCGTCTTTTTATTGGTTTGTATGTTTTCCATCTTGTAAAAGGCTACCATCGCCATGGCGATTCTTGTTCTAATCTCTTCAAGGCGTCTCCCATCAGATGTTATGATTGTTCCGTGATAATTCTACCGATTCACTTGTATAAGAATATTCCCATTTACCCATATGTTACATTATGGCATTTCCTTCTTCCCAGTGACGACCATAATCTGTGTCTTCTTACAATGTAATTCTAACCCTAGTTGTGTACTGTGTGCAACAACCGCATCTACTAAATATTGCAGATCCTGCTCATGATCTGCAATCAATACTGTATCATTTGCATATCTAATGTTATTGATGTTACATCCCCCAATGATGATTCCTTTCATATCTTCTACATTTGTTAGCAAGATCTACAAGAGGCAAACTGATAAGAGAAAATTAGACATAGTCAATGTTTATGTGGATGCAATTTGGTGGAACTGCGGTCCAGCTGTGGAAATGTAAACAATATAAAATAAGAAAAGGTAATGCAGCTTTACGTAACAGAATTACAACACATACGGGACGTTGCCCGACTAGCCTTCATCAGCAAACAAATACATACACAAAACACAACATATATTATACAGTAGCCCGGGAAGGTTAACCCGGTCAACAAATGCCCGCAGAAGTCGGATGTGTCGGCCTAACGGCGCAAGAACGCAGCTCTGCTGTAAACAGGCACAATGCAGTCACATCCGGAAAAAAAAATCTGGATGAACGCAGAAGAAGAAGAAGAAGAAGAAGAAGAAGAAGAAGAAGAAGAAGAAGAAGAAGAAGAAGAAGAAGAAGAAGAAGAAGAAGAAGAAGAAGAAGAAGAAGAAGAAGAAGAAGAAGAAGAAGAAGAAGAAGAAGAAGAAGAAGAAGAAGAAGAAGAAGAAGAAGAAGAAGAAGAAGAAGAAGAAGAAGAAGAAGAAGAAGAAGAAGAAGTATACAGTAGAAGATCCTCCGGCAACTACATTAAGGCATAAAGACGGGATGAGAAGAATAAACAGTTGGAAAAAAGAGAGCAATGAAGAGACAATTAATATATGAAAAATATTGCTACTTAACTCCGAGGCTGTACTGCTACCACGAATGTATTCTTTATCATCTTTTATAAACAACCGTGGGAGTTGCACCGGACTTATTGCTTGGCCTATTTCGCTGCATATCGTAAGGTTAAAAAGCTGGTTGCTTATCCTTTACAAGACGCAGCAGTCAACCCCAGCATATGTTGGCTGTTCGTGATTCCTAGGCAAGTTTACGTTTAGTAGTTTGCCATTGCTTTCTGAACGACTAGCACCCATACCATCGCATGGAAACCAACGCAATGCGGTCTGCTTCCAAATGGCCCACAGCTGCTTCGAACGCGGTATACGGAATTACGAATTGTCTGTACCACCTTGGACACAGAGCGCTATAAACACTTTACGGGAGATAAAAAATAATGTCGACATGCAATTTTATCACAAATACGTCTCTAGAACATAAAGCATATGCTAGAGGAGAGAAATGTCTTCATCATGTTCTCAGCTTGAGACACGGGGAATCTGGCATTAGCTAAGTAAAAACACGGATCAATAGGGCCACACTTGGCCTGGCTATATCCCCGAGTTCCCCGGACCTTGTCTATGTTTGAAAAGAGCTTCTAATGGCCGTTGTTGTTTGCCCTATCATAAGCTGTTAACTGGCCTTCAAATTGTGTCCATGAATTGATTGGTCCATTCGTGGACACTGTAAGAGACCGGCGGGAATTATGGCTGTTGTTCAACATAATAGGAGAATGAAAGAGGGAGTTATTTGTTTTCTCTGTTCTAGCGTGAGTTTTGTAGTAAATAATGTATAGGTAATTTGTATTTTGTGTAGGTAGATCTAAACAAAGAATTGAAATATTTTGGTCACTTGAAACGTCATTAAAGTTTGGAGAGAACAATAATGGAGGGTATATGCCCGGGAGGAGAGGGAGAGGTATGTCAAAGAGAAGATGGGTGCAGGATGTGGCAGATGATCTCCAGATGGGTGTATCGGACGCGGGACATCTTGCTTATGACCGAGAAGTTTTCAGGAAGATTGTTATGGGAGCGAGGTTCTGCAAAGGATATGCTACTGACTGACTGACTGAATGAATGAATGAATGAATGAATGAATGAATGAATGAATGATACTTGTTTAACATGGTTCTGTTTGTGTTTTATATGACTCTTTATTTCTTGCTATCTCTGTCTCGCTATAATCTCCAGACAGCTATTGAGTGATCATTCCTTCAGCTAGTTGGCTTCTCGCAGACCTCTGTGTCTGTGTCTGCCTGCCTGCCTGTCTCATAACGTGGACATGTGCATTGTTTATGTTTGGTGTATGTTTACAGCACTCATTTTACCATTTGTGCTTTTTTCAGTGTAAATGTATTATTCATGATATAAAATTAATGTGCGACAGCTGAGTACTTTGATGGGCCTGCGCGCCCAATTTCTGACACTTTGAAAATAAAGTTAGTTCTAGCAGCCTGCCTGCCTGTCTGTCTGTCTGTCTGTCTGTCTGTCTGTCTGTCTGTCTGTCTGTCTGCCTGCCTACCTGCCTGTCTGTCTGTCTGTCTGTCTGTCTGTCTGTATAGGTGGAGGATGCGTAGTTGAGAGGTGACGGATATTGGGTGGGTGAGTGGGTGTAGGTTGGCTGATGAGTGTGTGGGTGGGTGGGGAAAATTGTGAGGGTGCAGGATGTATGTATGGATAGGTGCGGGATGTGTGGGTTGACGGGGGAAAGTGTGTGTGTGGTTTTGTGATGTGTGTTTTGCTGGGTGGTTGCGGGTGTGTGGGTGGGTGGTGGAGAATATGTGGGTGGGTGTGTGCGTGTCGGTTATGGGATGGGTGGGTGATGTATGTGTGGGTGAGGAAATGTGTGTGGGTGGGGGATCGGTGGGTGGGTGGCGGCATGTATGTTTGCCTGAGTCTGTGTGAGTGCGTGGAGGTATGTGTGGGTGGCTGGGGGTGTGGTGGGTGGGGGAGGTGTGGGTGGCTGAGGGGTGTGAGGGTGGATGGGGGATGTGTCTCACAACATTGCAATATGCACTGTTTATGTTTACAACTTTCATTTGACAATGTTTATTTTTTATTTTCCATGTGAATGTACCATGCGTAATATGCATTATTTATGCTTACAAATTCAATTTGACAATGTTTATTTTCCTTATGTAAATGTAACATGCACATTTGATGAATGAAAGATGAGTGATCGAAAGGGCCGAATGTAAGACGGGCCTGCGTGCCCAATTTGTTACCCTTTTAAAATAAAGTTCGTTCGTTCGTTCGTTCTGTCTGTCTGTCTGCCTGCCTGCCTGCCTACCTGTCTGTCTGTCTGTCTATAGTCTATATGTAGTCCGCCCGTGTCTGTCCGTCCGCCCACCCGCCCGCCTGCCTCTCTGTCTTTGTTTCTGTCTCTGCCTCTGTCACTGTTTGTCTATGTCTGTCTATCTCTGCCTGCCTGTCTCTCAACCTCTCTCTCTCCCTTTATCTCTCTTTCTTTCCCATTCTCCGCCCGCCTGCCTGCCAGTACTCTCTCCTCACATTTCACAGTCTACCTCACTGATATCTTCACATCGGTTATCACGTCAGTTGCGTGAGTCTCTTCTCATCTAATTCTAATAGATGATATCGCTGCCGATGATTATTTAATCAGTGCACAGAGGTGAAAGGTCGGGATGGGATTACACGGCTAGATGGAGGGGTAGATTTTTGGGGGGGGGGGGGGGGGGGTAGATGGAGGGTTAGATGGAGGGATAGATGAGGGGAGGGGAGAAAAGGGGGTAGATGAAGGGATAGATGAAGGGGTAGATGGGGGGTTGGGGGTGGATGGATGGGTAGATGGAGGAGTAGAGGGGGAAAGGCAGGAAAGGGGGTAGATGGAGGGGTAGAGGGGGGATAGATGGAGGGGTACATGGGGGTAGATGGAGGGGTAGATGGAGGGGTAGATAGAGGAGTTGATGGAGGGGTTGATAGATGGATAGATGGAGGGGTAGATGGGGGGGTAGATGGGGGGGTAGATGGAGGGGTTGATGGAGGGGTTGATGGAGGGGTAGATGGAGGGGTTGATAGAGGGGTTGATGGAGGGGCTGATGGAGGGGTAGATGGAGGGGTAGATGGAGGGGTAGATGGAGGGTAGATGGAGGGGTAGATGGAGAGTGTAGATGGAGGGGTAGATGGGGGTAGATGGAGGTGTAGATGGAGGGGTAGATGGAGGGGTAGATGGAGGGGTAGATGGAGGGGTAGATGGAGGGGTAGATGGAGGGTAGATGGAGGGGTAGATGGAGAGTGTAGATGGAGGGGTAGATGGGGGTAGATGGAGGTGTAGATGGAGGGGTAGATGGAGGGGTAGATGGAGGGGTAGATGGAGGGGTAGATGGAGGGGTAGATGGAGGGGTAGATGGAGGGGTAGATGGAGGTGTAGATGGGAGGGTAGATGGAGGGGTTGATGGAGGATAAATACTTGGATGGCTTGGCCACGTGGTATGGTCGAGACAAGAACACTGAGCTGATCCACACCTCTGGTGATCGAATAAGATGGCGAAGCATGACACATGATGATGATTAACAAAGCAGAGAGAAAAGAAAAATCCTCCGAAGACGAATGTGCTGAAACAAAGATTTGGCGAAGCAGTGCAACCAACATGCTTACTGGCGATTCATCTGAAGATAAAACAGAAGAAGAAGTACAACGAGAAGCAAATGAAGATGGAGGAGGAGGGGAGGAGGAAGACAGAAATAGGAAGAAGACGCATAAGGAGAGGAAGCACAAGGAGAAGCAGAGGGAAAACAGGAGGAGGAGAAGACGGCGAAGTAGGGGACTACTAAGATGATGACGAGGAGGAGGAGGAGGAGGGGTGTGGGGGGGGGGGGGAAGGAGGAGGAAGAAGAACCACAGGGAAATACAGAGGAAGAAGTAGAAAGTGAAAGTAAAGAAGGAAGAGATGATGATGAATGAGGAGGAGGAAGAAGAAGGGAAAAGTAGAAGAAGTATCAGGAGAAACACAAGTATAAAAAGAAGCACACAGAGAAGCAGAGAAAGAAACATTATAATGAAGAGGAGAATTGAAAGAAAAGTGAAAAAATTGATGTTGGAAAGAGGGCTTGGAAGATTCAATAATGGGCGTGTACAAAAGATGTGACTACAAAAATACATCAGATCATGGCGCGAAAGAGGTCGGATTGTTCAACATAAATGTTGTGTACGTCTCAAGAGGACTCTCTTCAGAAGTGGAAACATACTTGAGTGAAGCGGCATGCGTCACAAGAAGAAACATAATGAGAAAACAGATAAAACCCACATTAGAATTGTCGTAGGCACCACGCCCTTAATTGAATTGTTAAAACGACAACAAATTAAAAGGGGGTCGTGCATCTTATGATTGTCAACACACTTGTCATGTCAACAGCAGTGTTTGCGTCTGAATCTTCAACTCCAGACAAACGAGAACTAAAAAACAAAAAACATGGAAGTTATTTTTGAAATGTAGTGTTATTGCAATATTATATACAACAACGACTGCTTGAAAGAGGTTAACAAAACTAGAACATTATATTGAATAATAAGTATGAGACAAGCAGCATTCTTTGGTCATATGATGAGAAGAGAGGCATTGGAGAACATCGTGACGACTGGAAAGATCAAGGTTAGGAGAGGCAGAGACAGACCAAGAGAAATGATGCTGGATGGACTGAGACACTGACACCGAGAAATATGTTGTTTTAGACACAATTGCGTTGTTTCTATTTACAGCAGATCTGCGATATTTGCACCTTTCGGCCGACACATCCGACTTCTCCAGTCATTTGTTGACCGGTTTATTTTCCCGGGTGAGCTGATCCAGAACACCAAATATAGAAATCCGTGGAGAGACATGAACGCCTACGCCAGCTGACAGGGCATTTGATGATGATGTTTATTATAGTGCTATTGCAGACTGTAAATAATAAACTGGACAGAAAAGAGGTTACATAAACGAATTCTTAAAGATTGAAGAAAAAATGCAACTATTAAAAATGATACAAAAATAAGGTTATTGTGACGTCGTGACAATATAAGACTTGATTGTGGTTTGTAGAAAATAGTGTAGGTCAAATCAGACAGACAGTAGGATCAGTATCTTGTGTCACTGTCACGGGATACTGTGAGATTAGTGATTCCCTGATAAACGGGAATATAAAATTAATTGCAATATATGAGAATGCAAAATTATGGACCGTGAGTCAGAATAACAATCGAGCCTTCAGTCTTGAGCGAGGACAAAGTGTGGGTTATTGACCGAATGATAAAGAAGGAAAATACAGTTGTGATAAGGGGTCATTGACTGAAGATCTTATCGGACAAGCAACGGAGACGCGGAGACATCGGGTTGTGGAACACACGAAGACGGTGATCAAAGAGTTAGAACTCTTTGATGTACGACGATTGGTGAACGCGGGAACCAGCGGAGGAACGGGATGGAGCGGGCAACTAACGAATACGTGACTTCACAGACTTTTGATGTGGAGAATTACGGCAAATTTGATTGTGGATAAAAAACAACGGAGAATCGGACACTGAGTATAAATAGTTGTAAACTTGTTTTTGTAGTTAGTGTGTGCTCCCAAACTGGGAGGAGATTATCTATGTGTCCGTAATAAGAAAAGAGATATACGTCCCTTATTATTTAAAGGCGATGGGATATTAGTGCGTCTGCGCTTGTGTATTTCATTTCATGGACTAACATAGATTATATAAGGTATTTGGCTTTAGCTTAATAGTCTAGCATAGAGAACAAGGTGTCTGTGCTGGCTGTTACCATTTCCTTCTGTTAGCGAATAGTTTAGACTTTAGTGAATTCATCTGTCTTATGTCAGAGTATCTTTCGGAAGCGTCTCATTACGGCTGGAGAAAGGCTCTCACATAAGAATTAGTCTGAAACAGACTCATATCACCTGATAATCTATCACCCACAGGTTCTACTAAAGCTCCTGACATACTAAGAGAAGATAAAAACGTTACTTCACTTGTGCAGAGACACCACACCTCATCTTAAGAAATAAGATCAAAGAACGATACTTCACTGGTGCACAGATAACAACTCCCATATAAGAGAACTCTGTATTAAAATGTATCCAGGTTTTGAAAACCATGGAAAGGACTTTCATTCTATAAAGTCATAACGACATAGGCTAAATATATTGGAATTGGGTACCAACCTAAAAGAAACCCGAGAAGACTCAAGAACAGTTTAAATGTATACCAAAACTGTGAAGTAATGAAGTAGAGACAGTGTGTCAGACATATATAGTCTTTATACAGACATTGTTATACAGTAGTGATGTGTTGCAGTGATGGATTGTACTAACTTTCAAAAAACAGGAAATATGTGGATTCCAGTGACTTACCTTAATCGCATTATTTTCTGGTAATTAGACATTGAATATTTGTTTTCACATATTGGATTACATCCAGACTCAAGTGGAGCGGAGCATCCAGGGTGAGAGCTGTCCATCTATATGTGATGTATTGTTGCATGGCCGTATGAAAATGGGAGAAACGATACGGCACATACGAATTCCAGAGTCCTATCTCGCACTCACAATAGAAGACACTATCAACTACATATACACATTCCATACATACACCAGATATAGTTTTCAGCAATAAATATTTTATTAATTGTTGGAGGAAACTGTTGTCAGGGTTTGTTGGGAAGGAATGAGAGAGAGAGAGAGAGAGAGAGAGAGAGAGAGAGAGAGAGAGAGAGAGAGAGAGAGAGAGAGAGAATAGAAGAAAATATGGAGGAGTGTAGACTAAAGTATGTCAATAATCCCAAAGTATAAATAGTTTAAAGGTGTGCTTGTTGATTCCACGTTCCTCCCGGGACGACAAGCGACAGTCACATATATTTAAAGGTAAATGATCAAATAGTTCGGCCATATCCTATGAATGCAACAACATCAACAATCAATACTGGCGCTAGATCAAAGACAATCGGATACGAGAGCAAGAGGCCCTTGAAGAAAATAGATTGACGACATCAAAGACATTGTACAATCATGTCGTAGTAGGTCTCTTCCGGTCCTGTAGGACTATAGAATTTATATAGTCCAATGTAGGACTATAGAATTGTGCCGCTGGGGAGGCACCTGGCAGCACCGCTGGGGAGGCACCTGACAGCAGCGCTGGTGACTATATAGTCCAATGCGAGAGTAACAATCGCTGTCATGGTTTCCTACATCTGTAAGACGAGGCTTGTCCCAGTAAGTGACTGCATTTTATGTCTGTGCCTCCTAGCCTCAGTTTGTTGGATCAGATTGCGCTTAAAGAGCACCAGTCCGTTTTGTACATCTCTTCTCCAGGAACATTTGTCTGTTGCAACTCTTTCCCACATGCTTGGGTCTATGCCCAGGGTTTTCATATCTTGTTTACACACATCACGATATCGCATTTGGGGTCTTACGGCTGGCCTCTTTCCTATGGCTACTTCTCCGCATAGGAGATCTTTGGGAATACGTCCATCCTTCATTCGAGATACATGGCCCAGCCACCGGAGGCGTCTCTGCTTGAGGAGGGAGTCCATCCATCTATCCATCTTGTTCCATACCGATAAGCGTGGGTGGTCATGTTTTGCCATCTCACTCGATCACCAGAGTCGTGGAACAGCTCCGTGTTTCTGTCTCGGCCATGCCACGTGGCCAAACCATCCAGGTATTTACTTCTCTGTCTTCCCCTTAGTCTCTTCCCTTCGATCTTGCCAGTTGTCACCAAGTTCTCCAATTCATTCTTCTCATAACATGCCCAAAATTTTGATTGTCTGTGTCTAATGTCTCTAATCAGTTTACCATCTTCATTTTTTTTTCTCGAAGGCTTTGTTCGTTGGTTTTTCTGTCTGTCCATTATATTTTTTGCATTTTCCCCAAAAACCATATATACACTGCCATCAAATGTTTTCAGCTTGTCTGTTAAGTATATTCCGCCCCGCGACTCCAATATTGAGAATTGATGTTAAGAATTCCTACACAGATCAAGAATATATAGTCCCCTGCCCTCTCCTAGTTCGGTGTGGTATGACAGAACGTATGTTGGCATTGATCGTGTGTATCGCAGCGAAGAGCATTGTACAGGAGTGGTGAATGCTTGCTTGCACTCAATTTAGTTTTCTCTTCGTTGTCACATGAATTTATCTCTTACGTTGTTTCATTGTCTTAGTGTCAGCATATATTTTATTCTCTCTGTTTTTTTTTGTCTCTCCCTTCCTCGCTTTCTTTCTCCCGAGCGTGTCTTCATTAACCAGGACTATTATCCACATGAACCCACAGCTATGGAATATGGACAGAATTTGTATCTAACCATTGAAATAGCACTATATGTCTCATAACTTTATATTAAACCAGCATTTGTCAAATAAAAAACACACAAACACATCGGACAGAAGTGTGGTGTCCAGTCTATTATCGAACATTTAAACACGAGAAATGATTGGTCGGTTCCAATGTTGTACACGTTTTACACGTAAATATCAATTGTGGAACCCTTTGAGGTCACAATTTATAAATAAACACACACGTATTGCTGGCGCTCATAAAAGTCGGGGACCTTAAAGGGTTCCCCAATTGATATTTAACATTACCATGGTAGACAATTCAAATTACTGTGAATATGTGTGTTGTATATTTCAGTTGAGATGCTACATAGAACCTGTACTTTTATATGGATGTGAAGCTTGGACAATGAGCAGCCAGGCTGAAAAACATCTGATGGCTGTAGAAATGTGGTTTCTGAGGAAAATGCAAAGAATACCATGGACAGCCAGAAAGACCAATGAACAAGTCCTTCAAGAAACAAATGAAGATCGTAAACTGATCAGAGACATTAGACGTAGACAGTCACAATTTTTTGGGCATGTTATGAGAAGAAATGATTTGGAGAACTTGGTGACAACTGGTAAGATCGAGGGGAACAGACCAAGGGGAAGACCTAGAAACAAGTATCTGGATGGCTTGGCCTTGTGGCATGGTCGAGACAAAAACACGGAACTGATCCACGACTCTGTTGATCGAGTGAGATGGCAGAACATGACCGCCCACGCTTACCGGCATGGCACATGATGGATGGATGGATATTTCAGCTTGAGGGAGTTATCTAATTACATCAGTTAATAATGTGTGATTTCAGACGTCATGCAGCGATATACTGTCAACTGTCATTTACTGCCAATAATATATCAATACTGCCAATAATATATAAATACCTTGCGGTGTATGGCAGAAGGGTCTTTGAGCCTGAGGAATTAAGGCCGCCTGGCTAGTGCAGTCGCTGCGAACTGTGCAGGTTAGGATATTCTTTTTTGCCACCGACAGAAAACATCCCACACCTTACCGAGGGATCGAACCCGGGTCTCAAGTGGAGAGTCCGGCGTCCTAGCCACTCGGTCAGGATGAATGTCGGTCGTTCAAATTTAATGATAAACTACTGAACGCAAAGTGGCATAGAAAGTCACGAACAGCCAAAAGATGCTGGGGGTGACTGCCACGTCATGTAACGGACATGCAACTACCTTAACTATTTTTCTTTAGTCTTGTGGATTCCAGATACAAGTCTTTCTATTATAACGCTCCCAAGCTTAGTAAAATGGAGAAATGAATGTTTCGTGTGGAATGGCTATCCTCACTTCAGAGGTCACAGATTCTGAGAATTGTGTGGACTTTTTGCCCTGGCCGTGCGGAGGAATGAACAGGCTGATATGCAGCCAGGGAATGCACCTCCTTGTGGTAGATTACCAATGGACAAGGAAGAGGTGGTCGTACGCCTGTGGAAGCAGGTGGAGAAGGCGGGGGGGGGGGGCAGATTGAGAACCCGTATGTGGAAAGAATGGGGTTCTTGAAGAATCTCAAAACTGAGAGGGAACACCTGGAGAACATTCAGTGAGATAGTGGTGGGAACGATTAGTAGTGTGACTCTACGCTGGCTGTTGACGAGGGGACGGAGCGCGTATGATAATGTCCTGAGAGTAGTGATGTCGGTTCTTAGCTCAACTCAATTTAACTCTTCAGCTTTTTCAGACCTGAGTGCAGAGATGTCGGTTCTTAGCTCAACTCAACTTAGCTCAAATCTTAAGCTGTTTCAATATAGGTCCTATCCAGCGCCAGAGTCTGTTTCAACTCATGGTTCACTGGTATTTGTCTAGTTCTGTCCATGAGCTCTATGTTGGTTCATTGGTATTTGTCTAGTTCTCTCCATGAGCTCTATGTTGGTTCACTGGTATTTGTCTAGTTCTGTCCATGAGCTCTATGTTGGTTCATTGGTATTTGTCTAGTTCTCTCCATGAGCTCTATGTTGGTTCACATGGTATTTGTCTAGTTCTGTCCATGAGCTCTATGTTGGTTCATTGGTATTTGTCTAGTTCTCTCCATGAGCTCTATGTTGGTTCACTGGTATTTGTCTAGTTCTCTCCATGAGCTCCACGTTGGTTCACTGGTATTTGTCTAGTTCTGTCCATGAGCTCTATGTTGGTTCATTGGTATTTGTCTAGTTCTCTCCATGAGCTCTATGTTGGTTCACTGGTATTTGTCTAGTTCTGTCCATGAGCTCTATGTTGGTTCATTGGTATTTGTCTAGTTCTCTCCATGAGCTATATGTTGGTTCACATGGTATTTGTCTAGTTCTGTCCATGAGCTCTATGTTGGTTCATTGGTATTTGTCTAGTTCTCTCCATGAGCTCTATGTTGGTTCACTGGTATTTGTCTAGTTCTCTCCATGAGCTCCACGTTGGTTCACTGGTATTTGTCTAGTTCTCTCCATGAGCTCTATGTTGGTTCACTGGTATTTGTCTAGTTCTCTCCATGAGCTCTATGTTGGTTCACTGGTATTTGTCTAGTTCTCTCCATGAGCTCTATGTTGGTTCACTGGTATTTGTCTAGTTCTCTCCATGAGCTCTATGTTGGTTCACTGGTATTTGTCTAGTTCTCTCCATGAGCTCTATGTTGGTTCACTGGTATTTGTCTAGTTCTCTCCATGAGCTCCACATTGGTGATTCTGTCGTACCATTTGTTTCCTTATGTTGTTTGTGCAGACACCAATGTAAAACATTGTCGCACATTACTTTCCCCATCTTCTCAACCATTTATGTTAATAAATGTCGTGTTGCTTATATTCATATTTATCGTCCACTCTCTACGTTTTCTATATAACCTTTCTGTCTTCATTCCGCACCCTAGTGGCGATCTGGTCAACTTCACGACGTCCTCCTTTACTTCTCTCTCTCTCTCTCTCTCTCTCTCTCTCTCTCTCTCTCTCTCTCTCTCTCTCTGTCTCACTCTCCCCTACCCCCGTGAATATGTGTGCCTGCCTGTCTGTCTGCCTGCCTGCCTGTCTGTCTGTTTATCTGTCTGTCTGACTGTCTGTCTCTCGGTCGGTTCATCGGTCCGTCGTTCCGTCGATCCGCCCTTCGCTCCGTCTGTCCGCCTGTCCGTTAGTCCATCCGTCCATCCATTTGTCTGCCTGCCTGCCTGCCCGTCCGTCCGCCCGCCCATCAACATATCCGTCATCATACAACAACAGCGCAGCTGTGTACCCTATCATGGTTTTTTCGATTAATTCAGTTGACGATATTTCTCTCTGTCACCGACTTAGACGGTCCCTCTTGTACGAGTACCTTGCAGTGTCGAGGTGAAGCATAAACAGCGTGAGAGTGCCCGTTTATAGACTTCATGTATCGAAATTCCCATGGACCGTGTTATTCTCGTCGCCGTCGTTTACATGTGCAGTCTCTTCTTTTGGTTCCTTTTGGTCTGTTCATTGCTTGCTGTGGTATATTGTCAGTTGGTAGCCTATTTGTGTGGCCGAACTATTTCACTTGCTGTTTTCTAATGAAATATAGTTCTGTTATAACCCCCACTTTAGTCCTGATTTCATCATTTCTGATTTTCCCCCTTCTTGATATGTTGTGTATTATACTCAAGAATTATCATGTTGGCTGTTTTAATGTTACTTTTCTCTTTTTCTGAAATTGCCCAGGTTTGGCATTGATAGCATAGAGTTGGTTTGAAAATTGTGTTGTAGAGTGCTGTTTTAGTATCTATTGATACGTATGTTTCCTTTAGTATTGATGTCATTTGTCCAATGAGTTGGTTTGAATAAACAGACAGTGTCAGGAAATAATACCTTTAACTGAAAATTGTCATTAACTGAATTGAGCTGATGGAAGATGAGGTTCAAATACACTGCACCATTAACAACGACGAGATAAAAAACATTATAAAATAGGCAAGAGAATACAAGCAAGGGGGAAGCCAAAGAGAAACGGCAACACGTGAAGAGAATATCTTCAGATCACAGGTATCAGATCTTCACGCAAAATTTTGATGAAATACAAAGCAGCCATTAAGGCTGCGGCCATTATAGCTCTTTAGTTTTTTGTTTTTTTTTCTTTACTCAAAGCGTGGCAATTCTCGCAACTGATGGGACAAAAAGGACAGAACTCCGTGTATGACCCGCAGAAACAATACCGAACAAGAATGTCAAGATAACACATTCACATACAAAAAGTGGGCATAAAACAGTGTGTCCTACAAGAAGGAGTGTGGAGAGAGAAATACATTCTAGTACAATGAGCAATGATAGCTAGCAAAAAATGTAGAACCGAGGATATGGTAGGGGATAAAAATCGTAACGGATAATAGATAAATAGAAGAACAGACATATATCACATGCTGCGGAGGTCAGCGTGGCCAAATAGTTAAGAACCACGTTCTTAAACGTCCGGTGTAATTATGCTGAAGTAACGGGTTCTGTCTGTGGCGACGGAGTTACCGTGTTTGAAACACAGCTACAGACGGTTTGGCAGCAGACCACCTTGCGACGGAGTTTTTAAGATGGAAAGAGTGCCGGTCGTCCAGAAAGCAATGGCACAAAAAGAAAGCAATAGCAAAGAAATCACAAACAGCCGAAAAATTGCTAGGGTTGACTTCGGTGTCCTGTAAAAATTATGCAATTACCCTTTTCTTTAAAATATACACGCAAAGATCTGCAAAGATCTACATTTGAGTTCAAAGTGAGCGACAAAGAAACCACAAGAAAAGGACATGCTATGAAAGCAAACAGCGAAGAGATAAAAAGTCAACATAATGTGGGACAAGACGTGAAGCCAGAGAGAAAGGTGGATACTTGAATGGTGGCAGCTATACGTACTTAGATGCAAGACGATATATGGCTCGAAGCCAATATGAATGTATTGCATAAGACAGTTTCACACAAACCGATGACTATCCATACCAGAGCCAGGTCGTATTATGTTTGAGCCATATATCATCAGCCAGATCTGTTACATGTAAACACAGGTGCCACAAACAATAGGTTGCATAATTTATTGCCGGTCATATTTGGCACGCCTCTTCAGGTGGATACTGCTGAGTTATATGTCATATTAAACGAAGAAATGAATTATAAGTGCTAATATATACCGAGGTATTAGCAATTAGGTGGTTCTAGCCAATGTTGTGCGAACAGAAAGATTTAATGTTTGCTTCCATGCTCAACATTCGAACATTATCAGTGACCATGTCTTGTAAGTATTTCAGCCGCCAAAGCATCCTCCATTGCCTATCTTCATATGTTATATAACTCTGAAGTGTGCACCTGACAAGATGCAGCCAAATATACTTGACAAAATCGTATAGAATATTGTTTGTGGCTTCTTGTCTAAATTCACTACGAGAATACAATGTTTTGAAGATTTGTCACACACCTGGAGCCATCCATGGCCCGCCAGTTGTTGTACACCACATAACTTATATCATCCATGATATATGTTTGATACTTTTACACACAAGAATCGGCATATGACAATGTCCTGCCAGGTCCAGTGATCTGCTCACTGGTGATTCTCACTGTGTAGGCGTTGAACAGTACCGGAGATAATGGTGATCCCTGTGGTAGGCCAGGATATATTGTTGTTGGTTCCGAAGTCCAACTGCCACATATAAAAACTACTTTCCGTTGGAAGAGAGCTGCAGCGATCCAACTAAGGAGGAATGGACTTACGTTTAGTTCAAGAAGCTGAAACATTAAAAAATCCAGTGGTACTCTGTTGTATGCGTCCTCAAGATCAATCGCTGCAGCAACGGTTTCAGTGCCTGAGTGGAAACCTTCATAGACATCATGGGCAAAGACTGCTGCATTGGTCCAGGTTTCTCTTTTTGGACGGTACCCACCCAGGGTAGGTGGGAAAACACCTTGCCTCTCTTTTTGGCTTGATATTTTCCTGGCAATTACCTTCTCCAGCAGCTTGCCTATTGTATTCTGCATGGTTATAATTCGATATCCCTGAATTTTCTTGTGGTCTTTGTCAGGCTTCGGCAAGGGAATCAGATAGCTGTGTAACCATTCCTCCTTGATGCTAGCACTCCCTATACTGTTGTTGTACATGTCTGCTAGTTTCTCTAGCCCATTGTCGGTACACCTATTTATGTCGTCGTATCTTATGCCATCAGGACCTGGAGCACTGTTTTTTGATCGTCGAAGCACAGCCTTGATTTCTTGCACTGTCACTGTGTCTTCATCCGAAGTGTTCTGGGCCTTGCATCTGTCTGAGGTGACCTCCTTGGCCAGATTCCGGCCTCCCATGTCTGTCTGGTTGCTCTGCTCAAGGTAGCGTTCAAAGAGGGCTTTGCCCTTGTCCTCGTCAGTCCTCTGCCAGATGAGGTCAGCACCTTGGAAGTCAGAAATGCTCTTATTCTTGACTACACCACTCATGCTTTTATGTAGTCGCCAGAACAATTTCAGTGACTTGTCTGTGCTTACTCTTTGACACACCTCTGCCCATTTTTCGCTTTTAACCACCGTGACCAGTTTTTTGAAATAGCTTACTTTTGTGTGCATCTCTCTTTCTAAGTGCAAGCAGGGACTAGGATGACCAGCTCTGTTCTTCTTGGCACTTTGCCATCTCCTTACAGCACTACGCTTATCCACCCAAGCCTTCTCCACCTCGAAACTCCACCACGGTGGCTGCTCCCAGCTTGTTTTCCTTTTCTTCCTGCCCTGAAACGTTCTGCGCTTGTCACGTCTTATTTTACTCACCACATCTTGCCCTGTACTGTCATACTGGAACGTCTTTACCTTTAGCTTGTGCTGCCTGGTTCTGCCTTTCTCCACCAATATGCTGCATGGGTGGTGGTCGCTGCCATGGTGTCCTAGGACACCCCATCTACACACTGTAGTGAGTGAAGGTGAAACTAGCGCCAGATCAATAGCACTGTCCTCATCGCCTGGACGGCTTGCTGTCCTGGTGACACAGCCACTGTTGGTTGATACAAACCAGGTCGATGGTTTCCAGTGCAGTCTCGAGCTCCTCCCCTTGTGTATTGGAGGAAGTGTTTCCCCATGATCTGCCTTTAGCGTTGAAGTCACCACAGAAAATAACATTTCTCTCGTGGCCTAATATGCCACTTAAGCACTGCCACTTCTGGGCGTCCACACTCGCATTGCGGGCATAAACATTAACCAACACGAATGGTGTACTGGAATGAACTCTCAACGCCTGTATTTGTATATCGTCACTGTTCCAACTGGACATGTCTAGCTCTGACGCCACCATGCTGTCGCGAACGAGAATCGCCGTTCCCAGATGTCGTCTGTTATAGAAACATTTGAAGCCGGCAATTCGGAGTAGCTGATCGCCCAGTCTCGTCTCCTGGAGTGCTACAATGTCGTTCCTGTAAACTAGGGTTTCTAAAATAGAGCCCCGTTGTTTTACACTGGCACAGTTCCAATATAGAATACGGATGTTCCTGAGTCCTAGACGGTGACACTTGAGTCTAAAACGTCTCAAGCCACCGCGCTTACCTGGCTTCTTTTTCCCTGCGCGGCTACCACGCCGCTTCGGTATGTTGACTGCTGATCGTTCGGAAAACACACGTTGTTCCGCCATGTTGAAAAAACGTAAACACTGACTTTTGATTGAGAACCACACACGCTGCTGAAAATTCACTCAAGGATGGCTTCGCTCGATGCACGAACTCCGTAGCACCCGCGCAGATCTTGAGTAGAAACTCCTGGTTTTACATCCTGGCACACCAATTACACGCAAGAAATGAATAAATCCATCCCTTACGCGAAAAAGTTAACGAACACAAAACAACACGACCGTCCGTCGCCATCTTGAAACACACAAGAATCCCTTTACAAAGATGTTTAAAAAAGTTAGTTGCATATCCTTTACAGGACGTCGCAGTCAACACCAAAATTTTTTGCTGTTGTGATCTCTTGGCAAGTTTACGTTCAGTAGTTCGACCGGCACCCAAAGCAATGCCGTCTGCAGACAAATCTCCCGCCGTTGTGTTTCGAACGCGGGTATGCGGGATTACGAACTGCGTCTGTAACACCTTCGCCACGGAGCAGGCATTGACAAATATGTACACTAGATTAACAGATGTCCACAAAATAGTTGGATATATGCTGTCAATGGCAGGGAGGACACACACGTCAGACAGCATAAAGAAACAAATATATTAATGGGATGTCTTTTTGTACTGGTAGAAATCATTTATACTCACATAATTAACAAAGCCATCCACTCCAACAGAAATTTAGTCAGAATTTAGAAATGGAAAAATCGAGAGCAATATGTTGAAATGAATTATTTACCCTTCTGAAATAGATGTGATTGTGGGGCTAATGTGAAATATCGGCTCTATTGTAGGATGGGAATATTTCTGCCTACTTCAACGAGTGGTCTGCGGCATGATTGAATCAGATATAAATTTTACAGCAAGGTTCCCCCAATTGGGATTTCATGCTAGTGTTATATGATGTGACATACGCTAGTGTTATATGATGTGACATACGCTAGTGTTATATGATGTGAAATACGCTAGTGTTATATGATGTGAAATACGCTAGTGTTATATGATGTGAAATACGCTAGATTGTATATGATGGGGCATGTGCTAGTGTTTATATGATGGGACATTTGGTAGTGTTTATATGATGGGGCATATGGTAGTGTTTATATAATTGGCAATGTGGTAGTGTTTATATGATTGGATATATGTTGGTATTTACATTATGGGACATTTGGTAGTGTTTATATAATTGGCAATGTGGTAGTGTTTATATGATGGGGCATATGGTAGTGTTTATTTGATGGGGCATATGGTAGTGTTTATATAATTGGCAATGTGGTAGTGTTTATATGATTGGATATATGTTGGTATTTACATTATGGGACATTTGGTAGTGCTTAAATGATGACAATTTACTTCTGTTTATATTATGGGACATATGCTAGTGGTTAAATGATGGGACATATGATAAGTGTTTATATGATGGGACATATGTTAATATACTGGGACATATGGTAGTCTTTAAATGATTGAACATATGCTAGTGTATATGATGTGACATATGTTAGAGTTAGTATAATGAAACATATGCTAGTATTATTAGATGGGATATTCATTGGCATCTTGCCGTCGTGACAGATGATAGCATTGTGCTTTAAAAAGGCATAATAGCTACAACCTGTGGCGGTGGCCAATGTGACTGATAAGACCAATTCGCGCTGTAAATGTTAGTCCACAGTGGATGCATGTGAACACATGGTCATTTCCACCATCGTGCACCATATTACGTCTCGCGCGCTCGGTATGTGACTTATCTGCAATAATTTTCTCCTGTGTCTTTATTCCATTTCTGATATTTGCCCTTCAAGCAACACGTTCAGCGGCGACGTGCTTCCAATGTGCATTATCAATGTCTGTATCAATCATGTCCCGCTTACACACATCTTTGTATCGTAGTAGTGGCCGACCCTGAGATCTCTTACCCATCTGCAATTCACCAAAAAAGAAAGATATTCTTTGGTATTCTACAATCATCCATCCTACTAACGTGTCCTATCCATCTAAGTCTACGAAAACTGAGCAATTGAATATACCGTCACACTGCCATGTATCAATTGTGGAATGTCAATTATATAATGGCTCGTATCTGTTTACATAGCACATTTTAGGTAAAGTGGAAACAATGGACACTGGATGCCGTGTCATGGTGACGAAAACTTTATTGGCTGAGTACACCTCGCTGCAGCGAGCCCGCTGGCAAAGGTTCGCTTTGTTCTATACGCAGTTCCCTTAGTTCCGATTCGGTGGTCGTCTGTCAGGGGTGCCCCTAGACTTGTCGCACAGTGCGTGCATTCCACTGAACGTGTTTACCTCTAGAAGCTCTAACATGATCTACAATCATTGTCCGTATAATTAAATACAAGAGAATCAACTTACGGTCTTGTTCCTTCGACAAGGTCACTCTAACACACTGTGCCCAGCACCGTATATAGCTGTGAAAGGTCGTCGCACACTCTTGAATACTGCATTGGCAACTCTGCCATTGCATTGCGTTCTAGGCGTGTAGCCAATCCCTCGCCGTAAACTGAGTCGTTCTTCTGTTACTTGTCAATAATTGAAAGGAAACACTGGTATTACTCGAGCTTTCCAAACAGATGTTGACAGCTTGGGTCCTGAGTTCTGAATGCCCTACAGACTCAGCTCGGCTTCTGAGCTTATGCGTGGTCGCACTTCTTTCCCGTGCGGCTTAATTGTGCCCGTGTCTCAATTTGCTTGACAGTCGCACTGAGCACGTCTCACTCGATACTGGATGCCCCAGGGTTAGATACCTCCTGTCTTACCAAGTCCAGGGTTAGGTACCTCCTGTCTTACCCCGTCCAGGGTTAGGTAACTCATGTATTCCCCATTTATTCTTGCTTATTTCCCTTACTCTAACGTCCCACTTCTTACCTAAACTTCGGCTCATGGCACTATGCAACTCCCCTCCCTTTTTCAAAATGTTTTACACATTTTGACCGTCTTGTGTTAATATGCCTCTACTGACATGAGACAAGGGGTGTCCGGTCTGGTCATGAATACGTTTAGATTGTCACATAGCCCTTTCGTACATTGTTGCAATGATACTCTACCGATGGTTCTACCAAGTACATCACTCATTCATATATATATATGTATATATATATATATATATATAAAATCATTATTGGGCACGAAACTACCAGTTCAACAACCGTGAATGTCGCGGGGATTCAGTCTCCTTTTTGTTCAGAGATTCTGATATCCAACTGACATGAGCTCCAATGTCTCCGTGGACATCCTCATGCAGTTCCTGTCTTCAGGCTTTCGCATGATATATCTTTCACCCTTCTCACAAGCCATTATGCTCTGGGTGAAGATGCGTGTGTAGTCTGTTAACGATACTAGTAACAATTTCTTCTGGTGTACATTGGGTGTATTACATTTCAGACCATTGCCTCTGTACCTATTTTTTTGTCTAATGTGTCATTTGCACTATGCCTGTTTATTCTGTGGTATCTATGGGGTTATGCCATTTATGATGACTCTTCTTATATATATATATATATATATATATATATATATATATATATATATATATATATATATATATATATATATATATATATATATATATATATATATATATACTAGATGACCCGGCCCGCTTCGCCCAGGTCCTGGCGGGGATCTATCTATCTATCTATCTATCTATATATCTATCTATCTATCTATCTATCTATCTATCTATCTATCTATCTATCTATAGCCAGGGGACTTAACCTAAGATATAGCTATGCTACTAAAAGCTATGTCCCTTTATATATTACTAGCTGACCCGGCCCGGCTTCGCCCAGACCCTGGTGGGGAGCATCTCATTTAATTCATATAAGTAGTCATATAAGTTCTCGTTCCCGTTACCGACAATCTGTCTGTCTGTCTGTCTATCTGTCTGTCTGTCTGACCCGGCCCGGCTTCGCCCAGACCCTGATGGGGAGCATCTTATTTAATTCATATAAGTAGTCATATAAGTTCCCGTTCCCGAGTATCTATCTGTCTGTCTGTCTGACCTGGCCCGGCATCGCCCAACTCCTGGTGGGGAGCATCTCATTTAATTCATATAAGTAGTCATATAAGTTCCCCTTCCCGACTGTCTGTCTGTCTGTCTGTCTATCTATCTGTCTGTCTGTCTGTCTGACCCGGCCCAGCCCATGGTGGAGAGCATCTCATTTAAATCATATAAGTAGTCATATAAGATCCCGTTCCCGACTATCTGTCTGTCTGTCTGTCTTGGGTAAATGGAGGAGGGAGGAGGAAGAGGGAGGTGGAGGAGGGAAGAGGAGGGAGGAGGAGGGAGGAGGAGACAGGAGACAGGAGGAATAGGGAGGAATAGGAGGGAGGAGGAGGGATTAGGAAGAGGAGGGAGGAGTAGGGTGGAGGAGGAGGGGGAGGAGGAGGGAGGAGGAGGGAGGAGGGAGAAGGAGGGAGGAGGAGAACGCAGGAGGAGGGAGGAGGAGGAGGAGAGGGAGGAGGAGGGAGAGGGAGGAGGAGGGAGCAGGAGGAGGGAGCAGGAAGAGGGAGGAAGAGGGAGGAGGAAGAGGGAGAAGGAGGAGGGAGGAGGGAGGAGAAGGAGGAGAGAGGAGGAAGAGGGAGGAGGAGGGAGAAGGAGGGAGGAGGATAACGCAGGAGGAGGAGGAGAGGGAGGAGGAGGGAAAGGGAGGAGGAGGGAGGAGGATGAGAGAGTGGGAGGAGGGAGGAGGCGGAGGGAGAAGGAAGAGGGAGGAAGAGGGAGGAGGAAGAGGGAGAAGGAGGAGGGAGGAGAAGGAGGGAAGAGGATGATGGGGAGGAGGAGGAAGAGGGAGGAGGAGGAATGTGAAGGGAGGAGGAGGGAGGAGGTAGAGGGAGGGGAGGAGGGAGGAGGAGAGAGTAGGAGGAGAGAGGAGGAGGAGGGATGAGGAGGAGGAAGAGGGAGGAGGAGGAATGTGAAGGTAGGAGGAGGGAGGAGGTAGAGGGAGGAGGAGGAGGAAGGAGGAGAATGGAGGAGGAGGGATGAGGAGGAGAGGGAGGAGGAGGGGGAGGAGGGGGAGGAGGGAGGAAGAAGGAGGAGGGAGGAGGAGGGATGAGGGGGAGGAGGGAGGGGTAGGAGGGGGAGGAGGAGAGGTGAGGAGAATGGAGGAGGAGGGCGAAGGAGGAAGGAAGAGGAGGGCCAGGAGGTAGGAGGAGGGAGGAGGAGGAGGAAGAGGGAGGAGGAGGGAGGAGGAAGACAGTGAAGGAGGGAGGAGGAGGGAGGAAGAGATAGGCGGAGAGAGGAGGAGGAGGGAGGAGGAGGAGTAGGGAGGAATAGGAGGGAGGAGGAGGGAGGAGGAGGGATTAAGAGAAGGAGGGGGGAAAGGGGAGAAGGAGGAGGGTGGAGGAGGGAGGAGGAGGAGGAAGAGGGAGGAGGAAGGAGGAGGAGGAGGGAGGAGGAGGAGGGAGGAGGAGGGAGGAGGGTGAAGGAGGAGGAGGGAGGGGGTGAAGGAGCAGGAGGAGGAGGAAGAGGGAGGGGGAGTTGGAGGGAGAAGGAGGAGGAGGGAGGAGGGAGGAGGAGAACGCAGGTGGGGGAGGAGGAGGAGGGAGGAGGAGGACAGAGGAGGAGGAGGAGGGAGGAGGTGGAGGGAGAAGGAGGAGGGAGGAAGAGGTAAAAGGAGGAGGGAGAAGGAGGAGGGGGAGGAGGAGGAGGAATGATGAGGAGGGAGGAGGAGGAATAGGGATGTGGAGGAAGGAGGAGGAGGGAGGAGGAGGGAGGAGGTAGAGGGAGGAGGTAGAGGGAGGAAAAGGGAGGAGGGAGGAGGAGAGGGGAGGAGGATGGAGGAGGAGAAGGGAGTAGGAGGGATGAGGAGAAGGGAGGAGGAGAGGGAGGAGGAAGGAGAAGGGAGGGGGAGAAGGAGGAGGGAGAGGGAGGAGGGGGAGGAGGTAGAGGGAGGAGGTAGAGGGAGGAGGTAGAGGGAGGAGGAGGGAGGAGGCGGAGTGAGTAGGAGGGAGGAGGAGGGGAGAGGAAGAGGGAGAAGGAAGAGGGAGAAGTAGGAGGGAGGAGGGAGAGGGAGGATGGGGAGGAGGTAGAGGGATGATGAAGAGGAGGAGGGTGGAGGGAGGAGGTAGAAGGAGGAGGAGGGGAGGAGGTAGAGGCAGGAGGAGAAGAGAGAAGGAGGGAGTTCGCCATTCCGAATTCATACTCGTCTAGGTTCTATGATTTCGGTCCTTCCATTGATTGTTCTTCCCTTCTACACGACTGTAGATAACTTCCTTACACATAAAAAGATGAATTGTTATTGATATTGCCGTGGCATTGAGGCATATATATCAGCAGCAGAGTTGAACGCCTACGCCAGCCGGCACGGCACTTGATGATGATGATGATTGCCGTGTGACGATTCTGTGTAGTCACGTCATTTTCTCCCCTTTCCCTAGCGTTTTGGTTCGGGGATTCTTTCATCATCATCATCATATATTTACGTACGTATTTTGGGAATTGGAGGAGGAAGGAGGAGGAAGAAGAAAAAAAAATACGACAGTTGGCAGCGCTGGAATGAAAGGAAGGCGTGTAGAAAATTTCATCTCAATCGGATGGGCCGTTCGCGAACGTATAAAGGACATACAGACATACAGACATACATATCCACACACATCCTAATTTATATATCAGATTTCTTATGTTAAGTCATGTAATTTATTTATTAAATTTTAGTAAGTAAATAGCTGATTCTACAATAAAAAAAAAAAAAAACTATGACTGTTGGTTGCACGGGAATGAAAAGAAGACGTATAGAAAATTTCATCTCAATCGGATGGGCCGTTATCGAACGCATCAAATACATCCCCAAAGACATACATTGTGTTATGTATGTGTGTATATATATATATATATATATATATATATATATATATATATATATATATATATATATATATATATATATATTGCATATCCTTTACAGGACATCGCTGTTAACACCAGCATCTTTCAGCTGTATGTTGATTTCTTGGCAAGAATACGCTCAGTAGTTGCCATTGCTTTCTGAGAGGCCGGCTCACAAACCCCGCAGTAAGTTACCGATGCGATTCGAACCACTGCTGATTCTCACCGTCATCACGTCGGCGACGAGAGTATACGAGATTACGGAGAAAAGTCATAACCTCTAATCCACGAAGCCGGCTATATATATATATATATATATATATATATATATATATATATATATATATATATATATATATATATATATATATATATATATATATATATATATATATATAATTTCCTCATTCGTTCTAATGTACTTTTAATATATTTCTTTGTACATTCTGTACTATCCCTTTAACTGACCTTCATTTGTTACGTGTTCAATGTTAGCAATACCTCTCAAGTATTATGTCACTAAATAATTTTTTTTTTTTTAATTCGCATATCCTTTACAGGACATCGCTGTCAATAGCAGCATCTTTCAGCTGTCTGTTGATTTCTTGACAAGATTACGCTCAGTAGTTTTCCATTGCTTTCTGAGCGGCCGGCTCAGTTATCCCGCAAGTCACCAGTGGGGGTAGAACCGCTCCCAGTTCTCGCCCGCTACGAGACTGCGTGATAAACGGGATTACGGAGAAAGTGTTGTAACCCCTCGGCCAGAGAGACCGGCACTAAATCAAATAGCCATACATATTACATTTAACTAAAAATTCACAATTCAATCAGCTTTCTTCAATATACAATGACTATAATTTTTTAGATAATGTTAATGCTATATTTGTTTGAATTTTTGAATACAATGACTACTGTCTCTTATATTATTATCATTTTATTTATATTTTATTTACATTATCATATACAATCCATATATTCATATATCTTTGTTTACTTTCGTACCACTGGTTGTAACGGATTTCAAGTATTACTAGTTCTAATTTAGTCGTATGTTTTACATTGTCTAGATGGTTTTCCTTACATATTGGTTATCTCTTAACTATAATATCTCATATTGTTATTGTGTAATTATATAATATTTATGTCTTTTGACTTTATGTCCTTGTAGATTGTGTTTTATTTATGTCCATCTGTTATCATGACAATAAGAGTATCACCTGATATGCCTTATTATTATTTTTATGTTCTTTAATAATATTTTTATTCCTTGGTTCTTATAATGGAAATAGTTGGAATATTACTTTATTCACTCTATGTTTGAATGTTCTACAAAAGATGAAATCGAATGGTTTACATGCATATGAAAACATGGGCTTTAATGGTTTACAAGATTATAAAATAATGTAAATTATTTACATATATGTGAATTAAATATTGAAACATCTTGTCGTCTCCCGTGTGTTGCCGGGGCCCATAAGGGAAGCAAAGAATAGCAACACTGTAGCCTACCACGCATGTCGTAAGAGGCGACTAAGGAGGCTTGATGGTTCCGTCGCCCTGCTACTGAGTGAGTGCGTGGCGCGACACTGGGAGCTGTGAGTTTCATGTGAAGTGCTTTTGAATCTGCCCAAGTTTTTATTTTTGGAACGTGACTGCATGTTCGGAGCGATGGCAGGTGGCTATGTCCCAGAGTTGACCAGTTTTTGCCTTATGCAGAAATGCGTGGCTGCTGGGCTTCTGGTTGACTGCCACTGCCGTCGGTGATGAACTGTATGTTCATGGACTGTGTAGGTGAACATCTAGGAAACATTCAGATAGGAAAATGACTGCCGATTCCATCAGAGATGAATTGGGTGATTCGTGGGGGACTGGTGTGTTGACATTCTGGCGGCGGCATTATGCACAGTGTATCTGTGCGGGCTGTTGTTTGTCTACTTTTCACATTGGTCAAATATTCAACCATTTTTCTCACCAAGTCCAGAGGATTACCCGCTGTGATGTGGCAGACGGGGTCTTCGAACCCAGGGACATTTGACGCTATCGACCAGCTAAGTGGGACATGCTTACCTAAAAATTTGGTGGACTTGGTTTCCCCTGGTAATTTGTTAGTCTCGAAGTAACATTCATAGTCGTAGACAGCCCTATAAGGATATATGTACTTGCTATCTACCTTGATCCCTAATGAGCTAATGGTCTCCCACACAGTTTCTGTCACAGTATAGACCCCTCCTTTATAACTGTTCACCGGGACTCCCCCACTACAAGTCTTAGTATGTCTATCCATCTCCCAGAAACCACACCACAACTTCCCACATTCACTACACCCAAATGACTTGGCTAATCTATCAAAGTCATTAATGTACATGAAGTGATCCTTATATAATAATACCCGCAACGTTTTAGCGTATTCCCCACTACCGCGAAGTTTGGGGACCAGAACCTGGGTCTCGTTGAATTCAAATATGTCTACCTTTACCTTAAAACATTTTTCTACAAGGGGCATGTCGATAAGCCTAATCCCAGGGAAGTTTTCTAACGACTCTAGTTTCTGGTATTTCTGCCATTTGTTAGCTAAGCGAATGGTAGGTTTTCTAAGATTGACAGCGGGTTTTCCTTTGAATACCGCCAGACATCGAAAGAGACAAAAATTGTCAGTGTGTGGTTTGTTGTGTGAGTCGTATTGTAAAATATTAATACCATGATTGTGCCTAATGTGGTCAGGTAAGCCCGTTAGACAACAACCTATCGGGTGCTCATTGATGTGATATACATAGAAACTAGTCGCGGGGATGGTCTCTACCAAATACGTAGAGTCGGGTCTGTTGTATAGGGCGTAATTGAACATGTCGCTTTCCTGAACTATGGTTATAAAGTCATCAAAGTCTTGTTCATTGTTTACTAAAAAGGGTACGTCGAGTGCACAGGCATTATTTGATGATGAATGGAAAAATCTAAGTTCGTTCGTCTCCTTATGTCTGAGTATCATGTGATGGCTATAATTTACCTTAAATCGGCATGTCTGACTACTAAACACAGTTGCTAGTTTCTTAGGCCAGTCTATTGGTTGTGTTGAGTCTGGTCGGTGAAAAAAATTGTAGGTCGATATATGTTTGTTGATCTTGTGATATGTTTTGATACTACTCCAGTTGTCTCTATATGTCTGCTGGATGTTGTCGACGGTGGGGAGTTTGTCTAAGGCCTTTAGTTCCTCATCTATTTCTACTTCCTCATCTATCTCTATGTTGGCTTCCTCTGCTACCACTTGCTCGTTATTGTGTTTCTGTTTTTTAGAAGGTTGTGTCTCTGCGGGTGCTTTTCTTTTTCTTGATGATTTTTTGGTATCCGTGTTTGATGTTGAGGGTTTAGTGTCCATATGTGTTGGAGGTGTAGTGTCCATGTTTAATGATTCGGTTGTAGTTGATGTTGTGGGTGTCTGGTGGTGTGCTCTTAAGTGGTGTTGTAATGTGTCTTTTCTGTTGTATAAGTGACCACAGAGGTGGCATGTGTGAGTTTCGGTTTTGTGGACTGTTCGAATGTGACGTGTAAGATTGTGGCGTTCAGTGAAACCTTTGTTACATGTAGGACACAGATGGATATTTTTCTGGATAGTGGCCATGCTTTCGGTTGATAATAATGTAAATTGCTGTTAGTCGGCTGCTAGTATCAAGTTGGTACACTTTTCTTTATATTTAACAGCCTGCACTTTTTGTAATAGTGGCTGTTTGCGTACAAGGATACGGATTATTTTTATTCTACCAGGTTGACCACGTACACCTGTGAAAGTATCAATCACAAAAATGTTAGTTTCCACCAATAATTTTTAATTTTCTAACCGCTATCATACATATGTGAAATATAATTTTACATAAATTGCCATTAAGTAGACAGTGACACAACCATATATAAAGTTAATCTTTATAGACAATGTAAAGTTAAGAACATATTTTTTCTAACTTTAATAAGACACAATCAATATAGTTTGACACATGGTCTAGACATTACATTTGAAGATGAAGAACTCGCAAGGCCGGAGCATGCTTTGTTAACACTGAATGTGAAAGACCACAAGATATGACTGATTTGAAGTTAGCAGACCATCTTGAGTAAACAAAACAAAGACAAACAACCCATTAGTACAGAACGAACACCCCCAAAAAAAACGCCATTGTCCATAAGAAACAGAGAGAGAGAGAGAGAGAGAGAGAGAGAGAGAGAGAGAGAGAGAGAGAGAGAGAGAGGTGTTCTATTGTTGTCTTCATATCACTGGAGTAGTACATGAAATATTATCAATTGGTTTTAGCTAGCAAGGTTACCAGTATTCACACGTACACATATACATACATGTACATATATACAGATATGCATATTCATAATACCTGTTTGTAGTACCAACTCGCTGGTGGTAATCCCTCGCTTGGTTAGACACAAGGTAATGCTGCTTGTTGACAAGCTCGAGTTGCTGGTAGCGACCCTTTGCTATGTTTGATACAAGGCGACGTTCGTTGTCGGCGAGATCGACTCACTGGTGGTGACCCTTTGCTATGGTAGATACAAGGCACACTGTGGAAACAAGACACAATACATTACCAACCAGTTCCACCAAGAAGGGTGCGCACACATACGGACACTTAGCCAACCACACACACATATAAACAGACCCATATATATATATACATACAGACATATATACATACACGCACACATACATACTCACACAAAGACATATAGACACACATATATACATACACACTCACATACACACATACATACACGAGTACGTATATACATACAGACATATACACACATAAATACACGCGTACGTATATACACGCAGACATATATACATGCACACACACACACACACACACACAAAGAGACATATATACAGATATACATACACACTCACATACACATAGACACATCTACATACAGACAGACACACACACAGAATATAGACATATATATACACACACACTCACTCACATAAGCATAGCCATACATACAGAAAAACAGCCAGAAATACATGCATACAGACAGACAGACACACAGGCGCACATACGAGTGTATGTTTTACCAACAAGACAATATACTCACCTAGTGCAACAATGGTCCAAGTCTGGTTTTCCTCCAATGTATCTTCTTCAGCGGCCTGGGCGAATGTGGTTTCTATAGCGCTTATTCCCAATATTTATAGTGGGTTGTGCTGATGTGGCCTAAACCAGCTGTCAACATGTATTACTGCGCGCACTGCACTGATGATTAATCATATAAGCTCCCACCCGCAATTATGAGAAAAAACGAAAGTAGTGCTATTGATTTTTGTTGGATGCCTCAACAATAGGTGTTAAGCTCTTAATCTTCTATCGACGTTTATGAGGTCCTTTATTAATATTGCGAACTATTTGTCATGGCGGAGACATCAATAACAGTAATAAACCGCCTAGTTCATACCGGGAATCATAATCCCCTGGATTAGTTGTTATGAATATGAGTATTGATTTTTTGACCCAGATTGTGCCAGTACAACTATATGTTTTTAAGTTTTGACATTTTAAGGACCCAGTCGTTTGGCCCTTATTATTACGAGTATATAGCCGCTACTCGTTGGTCCGATGACCGGACTAGTGGGCAGTCACCAATGAACAGCCGTGTGGGCACTCAGCAATGACCACCTACCTACCCATGTGACGTATTTTATGGGGTTCGATCCTGCCCCCCCCCCACACCCGCCGCCCGTGCTCGCTCATGCGACCGCCGCCGCGTGCCTCTGATTGTCTTTTATTTTTTATTTTTTAAAATTAGTTAAAATATTATACACACACTCAGTTATCTGCTCTTAGAAAATACATGTCTTTTCTTAGATGTATCGCCCCTTACATATGACCTAAGTACCTACCCTACCCAAACCGCCTTGGTCCCGAGCTGGATTGGGGGCAATCCAGCGAGGTCAATCCAGAAAGTATAATTAGGAGAAAACAAAAACCCTAACCCTAACCCCTAACCCTAACCCTTAAACCCTAACCCCTAATCCCTAATCCCTAATCCCTAACCCCTAACCCTAACCCTAACCCCTAACCCCAATCCAGCTGGATTGGGGTCAATCCAGCACCACAATCCAGAAATGATAATCAAATACCACCTAACCCACTACTCATGCTATCAGAACATGGTAACCCCATAGCCATTGCATTTGCGTTCATTAATTATCTTTGTGTTTCCATCTCGTCATCATCTTTTACATGTGTGGTTATACATTCCAATCGATCAATGTTTTCTCTACCCTCTCCTTTTTCTTCTAAAGATAATCCTATACTTTTCCAATATCGTTCGCAGTTTTCAATTCTAATAAACCATCTCTTCTATTCTTTCTCTTCTTCTGGTATTTCTGTGGGGATTTGAGTTTCCCAATATGGTTTCGCCGGTCTCTCTGGCCGAGGGGTTACAACACTTTCTCCGTAATTCCGTTTATCACGCAGAGTCTCGTAGCGGGCGAGAACTGGGAGCGGTTCGTCTCCCGCTGGTGACTTGCGGGATAACTGAGCCCGCCGCTCAGAAAGCAATGGCAAACTACTGAGCGTAATCTTGCCAAGAAATCAACAGACAGCTGAAAGATGCTGCTATTGACAGCGATGTCATGTAAAAGGATATGCGAATTAAAAATTTAAAAAAAACATGGTTTCACATAGTCGGCGTTGTTCGACACATGTTTGTCTATCTCTGTGCAACTTGTCTGACTGTTCGTTTAGTTTTTGGTTACTGTTGTGTTATGTTGTCTTGTCTGTCTTGGATCTTTTTCACATGTCCCGTACATGGCTATCTCTATGTCTAATCCGTAGTCTTCTATGTTAATCTTTATATCCTCAGTTGGAAATGTCAATGATGCGTTGTTTCCTTCATCTAGATGAATGTACCTATTTTCTCAATAAGACTATGTCCTGGGTAGTGCACTCTGTCATGTCTGGCATGTTGCCTACTATTAATTCAGTTGTAGGTTATGGTAGCACTGCCACTGCTATACGTCCTTGGTAATACGGACAATTAATGTCCGTCCACGTAACCTTATGCTGTTCCAATGCCCCACCGAATGTTCTACATGTCATTCGTTCATCTGTGGGGTCTTCGTATTTCACTAATTTTCGGTCAAACCAATTCTTGATGTTCCAGTGTCGCTTATCATCCGCACTGCTAACCAGTAATCTAAGGCAAGTCGAACGTCTATGCTTCCCTCCGTTGTGTATGCAGAATTAGCTTCTTGTATGTAAACCTCAGAAGAGAGGTGTTAGGCAGGGATGTGTGATGTCTCCAGATCTTTTTTCCCTATACAGTGAAAATATTTTTAGAAATGTAGAGGATATAAATGGATCAGCATTGGGGGAAGAAACATCAATAACATTAGATATGCAGATGATGCAATATTAATTGCAGCCAATGCGCAGGACCTGCAACAATTAGTAGATGCGGTTGTTGTACACAGTGAGCAACTGGGGTTAGAATTAAATTGTAAAAAGACTCAGATTATGGTCGTCACTAGGACGAAAGAAGTGCCACAATGTAATACACAAGTAAATGGAAATATTCTTCAACAAGTGAATCGGTACAATTATATTGGAACAGTCATAACATCTGATGGGAGATGCCTTGAAGAGATTAGAACAAGAATCGCCGTGGCGAAAGTAGTCTTTAGCAAGATGAAAAACATTCTGACCAATAAAAAGATGTCATTTGAAACGAGAAAAAGAGTGTTGAGGGGACACATAGAGCCTGTTCTTCTGTATGGATGTGAAACTTGGACAATGAGCAGTCAAGCTGAACAACATCTGATGGCTGCAGAAATGTGGTTTCTGAGGAAAATGCAAAGAATACCATGGACAGACAGAAAAACCATTGACCAAGTACTACAGGAGACAAATGAACATCGTAAACTGATTAGAGAAATTAGACGTAGACAGTCGACATTTTTTGGACATGTTATGAGAAGAAATGGATTGGAGAACTTGGTGACAACTGGCAAGATCGAAGGGAACAGACCAAGAGGAAGACCGAGAGGAAAATACCTGGATGGCTTGGCCACATGGCATGGACGGGACAGCAACACTGAGGTGACCCACGACACTGGTGATCGAATGAAATGGCGAGTCATGACCGCCCACGCTTTCCGGCATGGCACAACATTGATTGATGTAAACCTCACTACTATCATCGTCATCGTGTCTATTATATATGTCTGTCGAATTAGTTTCTTGTTGTTCTTTTTCGTCACTGCTCGATATGATGACCACCATATTTGTTTCTTTGTACATATCTTCAAATTTACACTCTCCGGCAAAATGGCCATAACTTTCACAGAGGTAACATTTTAACTGAGTTTTGTAGAAAGTATACCTGTTAGTTCTTTTTGAAGACATATTTTTCAAATATGCTTCATATTTGGGATTGTTATCACACATCCTATATGACCCATGTGTGTGCTTACAAAATCTACACATGATAATTGTACCTATGTTTGCATTTGGATATCCTTGGTTATTCGATCTGTTATGGTAGCGTGGCTGATATGGTGTCCGTTGGCTATACGGTTGTTGTCTTATCTGAATAATATTATTGTTATTATTAACTTTCTTTGTAGAGATCATGTTGAACACATTCAGCAAAGACTTCCATGTGGGCGTTGTAATAAGCCTCACCTTTGGAATCCATCTCTTATACCGTAATGCACTTGTTTTGGATGAGGAATGTAGACATCGAATCCGCCACCACTGAGAACAGCTTGTCCCTCACAATGAGGTCTCTCAGCTTGTGGAAGTTTTCTTGGACATTTGCAGACTTCAACCATTTATCAAATAGAGACTGAGTCTCTGCGACAAAGTCAAGGAAGGTCGGGTTATCCTTTGGTGTTAGCGTTTTATATGCTGTTCGTAAACCAACCTGATTTAAACTGAAGTGGCTGAGGACTCTTTGTTTCACATACTCAAAATTGGTACGGAGATCTTCTAGAATAACTTCAACTACCTTTAGAGATTCGACTGCAAGATATTTATCAAAACGTATAGCCCATAGTTGGTCTTACTGGCCTATGTGTTAACGTCTTTTAACGTTAACTTGACAGCAAACTACTGAGCGTAATCTTACCTAATACATCAAAGGCAGCTGAAAATGCTGATGTTGAATGCAACGTCCTGTAAGGGATATGCAAAAATAAATAGCCCATTCCTCGATGGGAACCTTGTAGTGTTTCATAAACACTTCAAAATTTGTGATCCATGCTGATATGGAGTCACCGGCTGTATAATTTCTGATGATTCCCTGGTACCATTTGATGGGATCCAGAGTCTTTGAAGCCAATTTGGCTTGGGCGATTTGCTCATCTTTCTCTTTCTCTAAATGTTTACTTTTAAATTTTTCTTCAATTTCTTTATCTATCCTTATTTGCTCAGCTGCCAGTTTTTCTCTACTGAAAGCCAATTCATTTTAACGTGGTACTAGTTTCTCTCGTTCTAATGCTAACTCTCTTTCTTTGGCATCTTTCTCTGCAAGTAACTTTTTCTCCTAAAGGGATAATTTCTATTTCTCAGCTTCTCTGGCTGCAACTCGTTCTTGTGTCTAAAATGCACTAAGTTCAGCTTTAGCCCTTGATGCTAAGACCACAATCTTTACCCATGGCAATAAATTCTTGCAGAGTGGACATTATTTCTTATTATATAATGACTCAGTTAGTAAGCAAATATTTAAGCTCGTCTTTATTATAACTCAGTTTATGCTGTATTCAGATTGCCTGATATTTAAAGTTGGCAATTCTACATTTAACTTGCCAAGTATATACTATCTCAAGTAAACCTTCTTGATGTTGTAATGCTTAAGATGATTAGTTTGCACTGCTAAGATGGTTCAGCAATATGTACTCAACCAATAGTTACACTTAGTACTGAATAACCACTACTAAAATGATTATCAGAACTGTGATCTAATTTTGACAGGACAATAACTTGGACACTAACAAAAGAACTACTGATCACAGGATAGTACGAAACTTCACGAAGGATTAGATACAAAACGAAACAACGGTCTTTACAGCAGACGATTACAAAATTGCATACGACAGTTTCGGCTGATGTAAAGATAGAACGTGTCTTTATGTTAATAATAGTATAGCAACACAAACATAGCACACCAACGACATGCACAGTTAAAAATCAGACACGATAGACAGCATACAGGAAGAGTGAACCTTGCGTGCAACGGTCTCCGGCCAATGAATGGAATGGAAAGACAAATCACAAGGAAGCAATTTAACTGTCCATCTTCCGATCCGGTACGTAGTGTAGACTCTTCTTCCGCTGATAGGATTAATACTCCACTTGATTGTAAGCCAGGAGGTGCCGCGCCGCCATCAATCTGGGCGGATGCACTGTAGTGTACTACTGTCAGCTCCCTGGTTGGAGCGGGTTCATCTACAGATGGTTGCCGAAGTTGAGATTTGATATGAGGTTCACACTCACTATAACGGACCTGTTCTTCTAGGCAGATGGCTGCCGAAATATGTTAGAGACTGTTAATATCTTGATATTGACATACAAACACAACAGGCTGATTTGGACTCAGGGCAGCTCGTAGATACAATTCCGCAAAGTGCGGTTACTTTATTAGGTGTATCCTTCATTTTTTTGTGAATCGCGTTCTTATTCATTCATTAATGACGGTGTTGTTTGGTACTGGACGATATTACACTGCCAGTGCTGCGTGGGTGTACATTATGTTCATTATCTTCGACACAGGCCTCCGTGACGCTTTCTTTGACGGTGTGACCATTCTTGTCTAGTAGGTTTCAGTTAGCCGAGACCCATCCCCCATATAAATGTGTCATGTATCAAATGTGGAATGTCAATTATGTAATGGCTCGTATCTGTTTACATAGCACATTCTTGCTAGAGTGAAAACAATGGACACTGAACGACTTGTCAAGGTGACGAAAACTTTATTGGCTGAGTACGCCTCGCTGCAGCGAGCCCGCTGGCAAAGGTTTGCTTTGTTCTATACGCAAATCCCTTAGTTCTTAGTCGGTGGTCGTCTGTCAGGGGTGCCCCTAGTCTAGTCGCACAGGGCGTGCATTCCTCTGTCCGTGTTTACCCCTAGAAGCTCTAACATGATCTACAATCATTGTCCGTATAATTAAATACAAGAGGGTCAACTTACGGTCTTGCTCCTTCGACAAGTTCACTCTAACACACTGTGTCCCGCACCATATGTGGCTGTGAAAGGTAGTCGCACACACTTGAATACTGTATTGGCAACTCTGTCATTGCAATGCGTTCTAGGCGTGTAGCCAATCTCTCGTCGTAAACAGAGTCGTTCGTCTCACTCGATACTGGGTGCCCCAGAGTTAGATAACTCCTATCATACACACAGTTAGGTAACTCCTTTCTTACCCCGTCCATGATTAGGTAACTCATGTATTCCCCATTTATTCTTTGGCTACTTCCCTTACTCTAACTTCCTTCTTCTTAACTAAACTTTAGCTCATTGCGCACACAAACTGATCTTTCCAATACTTCAGTATTTGTGATTTTGTCTTGCCACTTAATACCAAGTATTCTTCGCAGACAGCATATGAAAGCTGTTTAAACGTTTCTCTTGTTGTGAGTAAGGCTTCACTGCCATAAGGAAGAGTACTAAGGACACAGGCTTAATAGACAAGGACTTTTGTTTTGGCAGTAAGCTTCCTGTTCTCCCAGACTCTTTTTGTTAACCTGTTCATTGTTGTTGCTGCCTTACCAATCCTGATGTTGATTTCCTGATTTAGGGATAATTTGCTATTTACCTCTGTTCCCTAAATATGTAAAATGGTCATCAATAAAGATTGATGGTACCCCCATGTGCACCTTGTGACATAATCTGTGTCTTCTTTTTGCTAATTGTTAAACCATATTCAGAACAAGCATTGGGGAAAGCAGACATAGACGTTGTAATTCTTCCTCAGAGTGGGGCGTAATTGCAGCAGCATCCGCATAAAAGCAACTCTCTGATCTGTACCCTCCTAACTTTGGTCTTGGCCTTCATTCTCTGAGCATTTTTGAGGCCGCCATCTGAGCGTGGGTGAATGTATATACCACCATCCTGATCACGAAAGGCATATTTCAGTAGAAGTGAAAAGTATATTCCAAAGAGGGTGGGAGCTAGTACACAACCTTGCTTAATTCCACTCTTGATTTCAAACACTTCTTAAGCTGCACCATCAAACTCGATTATACCCTTCATGTCTGTGTGGAACGATTCCACAATTGACAGAAGAGTGTGTGGGCAGCCAATCTTCTTGAGTGTCTTGAACAGACCCTCACGACTGACCAAATAAAATGCCTTTGTGAGGTCGTTGAAGGCAATAAACAGTGGTTGATTCTCTTCACGGCATTTTCCTTGCATGTGTCGCAATGAGAATATCATATCAATGGTAAACCGGTTCTGTCGGAAGCCACACTATGATTCAGGGTAGACTTTATCTCCAAGGACTTGACGTCTGTGCAGAACAATTCTGGCACATACTTTCCCAATAGTACACAGAAGGGAGATACCCCTATAGTTGTTACAGTCGCTCTGATCGCCCTTGTTCTTGTACAGTGTTATGATGCTTGAATCTTTGAAATTCTGTGGGACATGTCCATCTCGCCAGCATAGCTCTATTAGCTGGTGGATCTGTAGAGTGAGTGTGTCTTGCCCACTCCTGATAACCTCTATTGGAATCCCATCCTTACTTGGAGCCTTTCCAGGTGTAAGTTCATTTATAGCACACTTAACTTCTGTTATGGTGGGAAGTGTGTCCAGGTTGTCAAGAGTTGGTAGCGCCTCTATGGCGTTGAGTGCATCATCCGTTAGTTTGGTCTCACTTGAGTAATGCTCCAAATAGTGCTCTACCTATCTATCCATCTGCTGTTTCTTATCAGTGATGATTTCTCTAGTCAAGATTTTCAGTGATGCACTTCTTTTGATCAGTGGACTACAGACATTCTTAATCCCTTCATACATGCTTCTGTTGTTTCCCTTATCACTTGCATTTTGAATGGACTTACATAACTTGATCGAAGAGTCATTTGCACACTGTGTGTGTGACGGGAATCCAAGACATATCATGAATGGATGAATGAATCCATCGATGGATGGAGGGATACGTACGGATAGACTGACGGATAAACGGACAGATAGATGTAGGGAGAGTGAGACAGATGGGCGAGTTTTAGGTAGGTAAAGAGACTCTAAGAAGCAATTCAAATTCCTAATAGAAACTTATGTTGAATTATTTTTTTTGGGGGGAGGGGGGTGGAAAGGGGGGGGGGGCGGGGTGTTAAATATAATTCTTTTCCTCTGCCAATGTCCTGGTTTATTCTTCAGCCAAAGTTCTAGTTCTATCTTCAGCCAGATCCTATCGTTTAACAAATTAACCCCAATCACAGGAGAAAGTATGCATTGAAATGCACTTTGCCTCTAATCCACTCGCCAGGGACCCCACGTGATCAATGTTGCCTGTCACCGGGTCCATTTCTCTGTTTTGGGACATATCAAAAGTGATTTAAGAATTCAGTGAAGCTGTCAGAAGCTGGCCACGCCTGTTGGAAGATCGCCAGCTTATTTGATATAATTTGTTTGCAAACAGAAGGCCGGGCGGCATCGGAATAGCGGGAGATCCACTTTGAAGGGGTTGAAATATTGGATGACGGAGAGAAGTTGTGGCGTTTTCTTACGGCAATCTAGCTGATTCAGTAACGAGGGATAATAAATATATCGCTAGATGTGAACTCCCATTTGAACAGAAGAACGATATATCGTCATAATGGGGTCATCATGTTATATGTTTTGTTTCATGTCATCTGCCACAATTTTAATGCTCAGTGAGCAGACATTTCCATTATAATATAGGGTGTATTATTAATGACTGTGGTGTTTTTGAAAATATTGCCTTTCCATGTTTTGTATTCACCCTCTGTGGAGTTCATGCAACATAAAAGGTTAAAACAAAACTTGGAACGGCAATATTTTCAACAACCCAATAGTCATTAAAAATACACCCTGCACTGGTTTGTGTGATTGTGTACCATGTCTGGTCTAAACCTACTGTTTGTTCGGCACTGAATCAGTTACGTAAATGACACCCCTGACTGAGTGGAGTGGCTGTTACTTAAAGACAAATGAACGGAAGAAACAATATCATGAGAGCTTTGCAGTGGAGGAGGTCAGCCGTAGAATTAGATGGCATTTTGTCAGTATCTCCTCCCTATGCACAAGAGAGAGGTGGTCGTGCGCCTGTGGGACCAGGTGGAGAAAGCGGGGGAACAGACTCAGCACCCGTATGTGGAGAGAATGATATGGCGGGGAGTTGGCAGGGGTTCTGGGTGAATCTACAAACTGAGATGGAAGATCCGGAGAACTTTCACTCAGATGGCAATTGAAACGATTAGTAGTTTGACTCTTCGCTGGCTGTTGAACGAGGGTAGGAGCGCGTGTGGGAATGTCCTGAGTGCGGTGATGATAAATGAAGAAGAGGGTCGACAAATGTAGAAGTAAAGAAAAGATGTTGTTTTATAGAAAAATCCTGAAAATTAATTGACCAGCCAAAATGAGCAATCTGGACATTTTGAGGTAAGCTGAGTCGCAAAGACAACTTATCACAAGCGTCAGAAAAAAAGCAGTCATCGTTGTTTGGCTACATTATGAGAAGACAAAGGCTGGAACATGATATGACCACCGGAAAGATTTGCGGATAAAGAGATAGAGGAGGACAGAATAAGAAGATTCTTGACATTATTGTGTCATAGCACGGGAGGGAGCCAACACACGAATTGGTCCATGCTGTCGGGGATTGCAATTTATGGAGTGGCGTGATCGCCTACACCAGCTGGCAAGGCACTGAATGGTGATACATGATTTTAACCAAGACGATGCCGTTTGCTAAACGTTATAACACAGAGAACACAAATACTGGCAAGGCACTGAATGGTGATACATGATTTTAACCAAGACGATGCCGTTTGCTAAACGTTATAACACAGAGAACACAAATAGCACAAAGGACACCAATAGCAACATTGCAACGTCAGTACGCTCTCACCATTCAGAAATCCTGGCCCAGGTTTCTAGAACCCATTGTAGATAGTAAAACCAGTTGGAAACCAGCATTTCATTTCGATTAAATTACTTGCCCTGTTTTTGTGTCAATGCTTCGTTTCGTTTCATGAATAAATTATACGTTATTGAATACAAGAGCGATGGCAGTAAAAAAATGAGATATCGCAGGCTGTTTTTTTTTAAGTATCAGGTTATGATTGTCTGTCTGTCTGTCTGTCTGTCTGTCTGTCTGTCTGTCTGTCTGTCTGTCTGTCTGTCTGTCTGTCTGTCTGTCTGTCTGTCTTGCGGTGAAGTTGTAACCGCGACTAACTATCTAAACCCATAGCAAGTTTGGATTCAGTTTGGTTCGGTATTTAAACGGGGGGGGGGGGGGGGGGGGGAAATTCCACCTCGTTCAACATGTTTCTACAGCGTCTGTTATATTTGAGGTCTATTTTTGCTGATAGTGATTCTCTTCCCTTTCTTTGCTCGCTTTGGAGTTAGCCCAAGACAGGACTGGTTAAATGTTTCGATCTTTGCTCTCTTTCGAGTTAGTCCTAGACAGGACTGGTTATATGTTTCGATCTTTGCTCGTCAAAATCGGTTGAGTCTAATGGGGGAATCTCTGCTGACTGGCATTTTCTTTTCTTTCTTTCTTTCTTTCATTTTTTTTCGATGCGTTCGTCCTGTTGTTAGTCGCTGTCTCTAGCTAGTCCTGAAAAGTACTGGTTTGCAGTTAATTAGTGGACAGAACATCCTCAATTTACATCGAATTTTCAGTCCATAAGTGCTCGAATACCCTTCTCAGTAAATCCCACAGCGTGTAGCGGCTAACGACACCAGTTCTTTGTTGGTTTTATTAATCTTCTTTGGCTTCCTGCATAGTGTTCTTGTTTGGCCACACCTCTTTTAACTTGTTGTTCTCGCAGTCTGACCATGGTTGTAGATTCAGTCACCACTTTATTCTAGCAAACGGCTTACTTCTTGTAGAGCATTCAGTATATCAGCTTGGTCCAAGGCTCGTCCACCCTCCACAGTAACTTTACCCGCAAGCCTGTCAGCCTGCTCATTTCCTTGTACACTCGCATTCCCAAGCACGAAAATAAAACAAATCTTTATCAGCGGTGACGGCAAACTAAGTACTGGTTTTTGACAGCACATAATGTTTGATACGCTGCCACTGTTTATATTGTCATGTCTTGCCCATATGTTTGGATTGTATCTAGCACAGAAATGGTCTCATCGACCTCTAGACTCCGAGAGAGATACATATGGAGGTATCCGAGCTCTTGTTGACTGAATGGTTCATTGAGCAGTGAGGATAATCTGACGATATATCAACTCTAAAGGGTTGCGGACGCTATTCGTAATCCCGTGTACCGCATTTGAACACTGTTGCGGGGGATTTGACAGCAGACAACTTTGCGTTGGTTTTCATACAATTGTGTGAGTACTGGTCGTTCAGAAAGCAATGGTAAAATACTGAGACTAAAATTGCCAAGAAATTACAAACAATTAAACATGCTCGTGTTGGCTGCAAGGTCCTGTAAATGATATGCAACTAACTTAACTAATTCACTGTGTATTCTTTCCACATCCGTTTTCCTCTGTCATTCTTGCCAAGTTCCCCCCCCCCCCCACATATGGTTAATTTCTCTAAAGTGTATTTCATATTTATTTGCCCCATAAATTTCCCATAAATTTCCTCAAATTGGGCTGGTTATCAACCAAGATAAGACAGGATATATGGTAATTTCAAGAGAAGGAACGGCTAAAAACTCTGGCCACATACAAATAGATAATATGACCATTAAAAGAACGGAAACATATAAATACCTGGGTACAATCTTCAACTGCTCCAACATAATAAGGGAAGAAATACAAGCTAGAATCAACTCTGGGAATAAGATATACTATGCAGTACAACATCTGCTAAAATCAAATGCGCTATCTCGTAACACCAAGATCACAATATACAAAACATTGATCAGACCAGTTGTGCTGTATGGCTCTGAAACCTGGAGTACAATTAAAGTAGACGAAGCCTTGTTACAAACCTTTGAGAACAAAGTCTTAAGAACGAACGAACGAACGAACGAACAAACGAACAAACTTTATTTTAAAAGGGTAACAAATTGGTCTTACATTCGGCCCTTTCAGTCACTCATCTTTCTTTCTTAAGATGCATCTTTGGGCCCATTAGGGATACATAAAGTGGAGAGTGGAAAAGAAGAAGCAACAAAGACATTTATGACCTGTTTAAGTCCCCGCTAATCACTGGTATCATGAAGGCTAATAGACTACAATGGCTGGGGCATATAGAAAGAATGGAAGATTATAGGGAA